>CM053625.1:51714723-51724740 GCA_028646595.1 Phalanger gymnotis | reverse complement strand
ATTATTATCATGGTGGTAGTGGTGGTGTGGTGTGTGCACATGCATGCACATGTTTATGTGTGTGTGTTTGTGTGCGTGTGTGTGTGTGTACATAGCTTGAGCACTGCATTGGGAGATTACTGGCTATCCCATTAAATAATGTGCCTTATTGCATTTAGGCATTTATAAAATAAAATCAACTCCTTCATTTTTCTTTTTAAAGATACCCTGGCAGTCATCCTGATAGACTTTAAGGTCCTTAAAGGAAAAGGTCATTTTGGTCATTATCTCTCCAGAAGATAGTATAGTGCCTGGCACAGAATTGGTACTTAAAATTGCTTCTTTGCTAATCCTTCTATTTAACTTAAAGACTTTTGTTTACTGGTTTAATTTATAGTGGGCATATCAAAAATCATTTTAATTTAATTCCACTTGTATAGAGCTACTCTTTGGTCAGTGGACATTGGGTTCATATTTGTAGTACTATCAGTAAAGTTAACATTTGTAATGTTCCTAAAAGGGTGTTCCTTAGCATTCTCTGTTCTCTGGTATCATACTCTGCTATTGTCCAAAGTTGACAAAAAAGGGACCACAAAGGACTGAAGGTCATCTTGTTTGTCTTCGTTTGATGGTTTTCCTAGACCTAAGAATTAGTCACCAAATGGCCAACCAACTTGTATTAGGTGTCTCTGAACTTAACGAGGGTGTTCCTCAGAAAGCAGACAGCTTTTATTACTGCATCCTTTCCAGAGGGGCAAAAAATGCGGAAGTCTGTGCTCTGCTAGGATAGTCTTCAAGAACCTTGGGCCACCTGCACACTATGATGACACATAAGAGTAGGATATAGTGAAAATCTCCATGATTACAAAAAAGAAAGCCTTAGTCATTCCAGATTATTTCAGAGGATGAATCACAGCGCCATTTTATAATGGAAATAGTACAAAATTGTGAATCAGTTGCCCTGGGTTCTCATACCAATTCTGCCATTAGATTATTGTTTGTATTTGGGCCATTCATTTTATATCTCTAGGCTTCAGTTTCCCCTTTTGTTAAATGGGTTATGAAATGTTCTTGCCTAAACTCAGGGGAGTTAGATTAAATAAAATCCCAACCATATTTGTTTTTTGACCTTTTTTATTGATAACGATGTTATTTTGTTCTTCAGTTTCTTTCATCAGGGATTTAAAGGGAAAAAAAAGACACATAGAATACTTGGAATTCATCCCTCCTTCTTTACCCCTCCCCTCTCCACTTTTAGTCTATAATTCTTAATACAAATACATGTGGGCCTGCTTGCTTATGATTGTCTGCAGTTAGACTAGAGTAATAATAGAAGAGCTGGTGGTCAAAACAGCAACCTGTGGGTTGGGCTGCATATATTTTGTAGGAAATAGTTTCTCAATCTCACTGTCCTTATCAGAATGGAGTCTCCCAGGCTGGTTACCTGTTGCCTGGAAATATTTAACTGCTAGGGAACGGATGATGATCAGTGGCAAAAGAAAAGCAATTTAGGTTATTCAATTTCAAGTTAGACTAGACCCTGGGCTGTCTTCAGGGAGGACTAGACTATCAATGGCATAGCTTTTTGTCTACTTTTTTAAGGTCTCTATGGAAGATATTCCCCTGACGATCTATTTCTCCTCTCACGTATTCTTTTTAGTCAAATTTCTATCCAGAAAACCTAAATTAAAATTTTGGTTCTGTCACTTTACTTTGGGAAAGTCTTTTAACTTCTTTGGTACTTAGTTCCCTTATTTTTAAGATAAAGAGAATGATATATGTGATTATTAAGATATTTTCCATTCTATGGAATTCTATGTATTATGTTCCAAGGTCCCTTCCAGACGTAATAGTCTGTGTCCTATTTCTAATGTTCTAAGATTCCTTCCAACTCTAACATTCAATGTTTCAATATCTAATAATCCATTTCCAAAGGCACTTCTGCACTTTTAAATCATCCCCCATTGTTAGCTACAGGTACAAAGTGGTTTTTTTTTTTGCCTGAAAGCCAATCACTGAAATTGAACCCTCCTCTTTGAGGGTCTCTACCTTGGAATCATCTAGCCTCCTAAATCCCCCTTTTCTTTCAATGAAATGAGCTTGGGAATCCCTTGAACACAATGCAAAGTAGTATGATTGTATAGGGCCTTGGAAAAATGTATATGCTTTCTACTGGCAACAATAAGACATTTGCTAAAGAGACCCATCAAAAACGTGATTACACAAACCACTCTCTCAGTATTAAGTTTCACAAAAGGGTGGTTTATGTCTTCAGAGTAATCAATTGAGCCAGTATCCCTAATATAGGTGTCCTTTTGGTTTTCACATTGGGTGAATCTCATTTTATTATTATGTTTAACCAATAAAAGTATTCCAGGCATTCTGCTGGCAGGGGACAATATAAAAGACAGCATCCTGCTCTAGATAAAAATCTTTCATTATATACGAGCACCATGGCCCACATTTTGAAATGGTGCAATGTATTTGTGCATTTTACACATGTGATATGAATCATTTTAAAAGCCATAATCACAACACAGCAGACTCTAATAAATTTTCAATCTGTTTAGCTTTGTTTTCTGTTATGTGGTCAATTGTATTCCACCACAGAGATAACTGGAGGTCTGGTGTTTTAACCTCCCAGGCAGGGTTCTGACTTTCAGTTAATATTCACTAGATTTTTTACTAGGATACCAGGAAACTTGAATGAGAAAATGACTTGAGAAAGCTAAGGCTAACACTTTCAGAGCTGCATTAATAAAGCATTTCAATGGCCCATTAATCCAATAAAGATACCTTTAAAAAGTTGTCTAAAAGTTATGTAGAATTGAAAGAGACATAAGAATATGTAACATTAGAGATAAAAAAGGTCTTAGAAAATAGATTGTGACAGAGAATGTCACAGCTGGAAGAAATATTAGAGATAACATAGTTTGAGAGGCAGTCTGATAAAGTACTAACCATGGTCAGGGAGATATGAGTTCAAGGCGTACTTCTAACATTTACATGATGTGTGACTATGGGCACATTAGTTAACTCCTGAGTATCAACTTTCTCATCTAAAAATGGGGATAATAATAAATGTAGTATCTACTTTACAGGGTTGGTAAGCGTCAGTTGAGATTATATATAAATATTTGTGTACATATATATATGTATACACAGGTATGTTTGAATTTATATATATGTATATACACATGCACACAGAGACACAGACACAGACAGAGACATATCTATATATATATGTGTGTATATATATATTTATATCTATATATCTATATGTATCTATCTATCTATCTATCTATCTATCTATCTATCTATCTATCTATCTATCTATATATTCTCAAATACTTTAAATCAGGTTAACAAGGAGAGAGGGGAATCTGCACTATCAAAACCTGCCCTAACAGCTGCTGTCTCCATCATTTCACAAATCTGTCCTGACTCCTGGAATATTCTGGCCACATCTTCCCCTCCCCCAGAAAATAAAATAACCACACAGTTTTGGTTTAGAGAAAAGAGTATGTAATGGGGATCATCATAATAGTGTGTATCAGAAGATTCTTTGCTCAGTAATGGACATACCAATTTAGTATAATTTGAACTGCCAAGCACATGGGCTATCAGATAAAGCATTAACTCAACAATATACAAATCTACTAGTGATGACCTCTCTATCAGAAAAATAGTATTCTTAATAATGATTCTTTATTTTCTTAAAAATGATTCTAAAACTATATGTACACTATTATTCCTGTAAACTGGATGGTACTTAATTACCTTTCTGAAGCTCAATTATGTATATCTGGTTATACATTTATGTGTTATTGTCTTTGTTGTCGTTGTTACTGCTGCTGCTGCTGTGTGTGTTTGTTTGTTTGTTTTTCTTAGGAAGAACAGTGAAAAAAAAGGAAGAAATGGGGGCATCAGGAGAAAAATAGGGCCAAATTCCATAATGCAAAGCATGGAAAAGAAAGGGTAGAATAAAAAGAAAATAATGAGAAAAAGCCAAATTCTGTTCCTTGGTGAAATGGAAAATTAAAGTGGGTAGGAGCGGGGTGTGAAAGTACCAGGTCTCATCAAAAAGGTGGTAAATAATAGAAACAAAGGTGACCAGGCCAAAAAAGCAAAATCCCAGAAGTACTGGTTATAATTTTTGGAAAACAAAAACTAGGTCAAATGCTCAGTCATGTGTCTTCTCAGCTCTAACAGTGAGGGTCAGTTTGGAACAGTTGGAGTCTGACCTGATTAAGGGAAGAGAAGTTCCCCTCCTCCATCCAATTCACATGTTGTGTGTGTTGGGGTAGGGGGGAGCCTCATTTTTAGTTCTAGAAAACTTTGCTCTATGTCAATGTGTCTAAAAAGACACATTGCCCCTCCTCCTTAATCTCATGTGAGGAACATTCCTTCACTGGAGGAGATAGATAGGGGAAGGGCAGGCTCTTCAAACATCTCCTCCCCACTCAAAGAGATCTGCCAGCAGGAGCCATGTGAGAGAAAAGAGTGTTCACTTTCCTACTGTCCTTATCTCCATTCCAATGAACACAAAATATCAAGTATCAATATATGAAAGAGAGTGGAGCTGGGGCACACCTAGAAGGTACTTTTTTTTTAATTGTGATATTACCAAGGGAAATGGGGAACTGCGGGCACCTGATAACACTGTCTTAATTTGTGATTTGGTTACATGCACCAGTAAAACATTCCACTGTCCACTCTATCCCCATCCTGCTATGTATATTCTTCCTTGTGGAACCTATAATGAGCATCAGGACTCAGCTCACGAGCTTCTCCTACAAGAGGCCTTCCCTGATTCCCCAAGGTGTTAAGACCTCTCCCCACTTACTTTTAAAAAAAAATTAAATGAATTTTGTACTTCCTTGTCGATGCTGTGTCCTACCCTTCCTGCAAGAGAATGCCAACTCCATGAGGGTAGAAACTATTTCAGGGCTTGTTTTCCCCATTGTCCAACAGTGTCTGACACATTGTAGGCAATAAATGTTTCTTTAATTGAGCTTAATTGAATTAACTTTAATGGTAACAGCCCAATACTTGACATGCTCTCAATTATTGGAATAGCTGAGGATACTCAATAACAAGGGCTATGAAAATGTCTGTTATCATTACTGTTTATTGTTGTCACTATAATTACTATTACTATTATTATTTGCCCTCCCCTCAATTTAATTTTCAATGAAAGAGAGGCACAAAATGTTTAGTTAGTAGGCAAACTAAGAAAGGATATAGGTCTTCTGATACTACATCAAAATCTCTATATATTAAAATATAAATTGGTATAAAAATAAAAGATCTAAGTTGATAAAAAATACACGATAAGCCTGTTTGTGCAGAAGAGTTTCAAACATTTGAAAGTCCTATGATTTATAAAAAATGATCGTGGGACCCATAAGTTGAAAGCATATTTAATTTAGTCAGTCCTTGTCTGGAGGAAAAAAAAGAAAACAACAAACTATTGAAATTGGACTGATTTCTCCTGGAAATTTTCAGAGGAAGAAATTATTCCTAGCCTTTTCCAAAGTAATCATCATATTTATCATTTCTGAATTATCATGAGTTTCCAAATCATGGAAGGAAGTTTTAGTGTTTTCACTGCTGTCTGTAAACACTGCCATGCCTCAGACTAAAAGATCCCTCTGAAATTCAGCCAAAGAAGATAATTCATCTATTTATTATGAGATAGTTTTTGTTTCATTTTCTGGAACATTTAATAACGGAAGAAGTAGTAAGTCAAAAGACCTGAGTTCAAGTCCCAGATGTACCACCTGTTAGTCACCTTATCTTGGCAAACTAGAGAGATAAATAAAGCTGCCTTTACATTCCAGTTACTGTGCTAAGCACCACTCATACAAATACAAACAAACCAGATAGTGTCTTCCTTCAAGGAACTTGCAATCCAATAGGACAGTATAGAACATAAAAGGTTTATAGAAAGGAAGGAGGAGGAAGGGAAGGAGAGTGAGTTGAACTGGGAGGGAAGCCAGCATAGCTGAGGCTACTCATGTAACCATGGTCTTGTAGAGGGTACCCCAAATTAGGAGAATGGCGCCACAAGGTGAAGATTTCTCTGGGGCTGGAAGACAAGTGGCGAGGTTGAGGTCAAAAAGCCTGGAAAGCATGTTGAGTCACAAAAAAAATGTATCATGGTTTAGTAGAAAAATTACTAGATTTAGGCTCGGAGGACATGGGTTTGAATCCTGGTTCTGTTACTACCCCTATTATCTTTGGACAAGTCATTTTGATGGAATCCTAATAGAGTTGCCCCCAACCCCAGTATTCTAACTTCCTTATGGGAAACATTGAACAGCAGGCATGTCCTGATTTAACCACACAATCTAGCTTTAACCACACCACAGGACCCCAGAATCAATACAGCCACGGCCCCTTAGCTAGCCACGGCCCATAGTTAGCCACTGCCCCCAGATCCAATTCACGTATTTGAACAGGTATGTTCTTCTATTGAACCACAATCACATCATCCACTTAGCCCAAGACAGGACCAAAATACTAACTATCCATCTGGACCAGACAGGAACACAATAGCTAGCCAGGATATTTGACCACCGAACCATAGAAGAAACCCAGTTATGGTAATTAGGGTGGGGCTTTTTTGTTTTCTCTTTTAAAATACTAAGGTAATCAAGTACCTTTGATGAGTCTTGCCTTTCAAATGTAATGGCAAGCAAAGTGGACTTTTTATTGTCTTTTGTTTTTTTCAATTGAATTGAATCTTTGATCTGCTTAAGAAACAAGAGAGCCTAATTTGAAAAAATTTGAGTGGCATGGTTGTGATGCCCTCTCACTCTGAGAAAGGCATATAAGATCTGAGGTTGGCATTTTGTTTTGGGGCTCTCACTCACTGGAAAAGGGTCATGTGATTTGACCAAATGAGACTCTGGGTAGTGATTGTTAAGAGCCCCCTGGCTTTGGAAACCCAGATGTTGGTACTTCTCTTTTGGGAAACTACGCATGTGATGTCTTGATTAGACAAAGCCTGTCTGTTGATCTGTTTGTAGTTTCTGTTTTTATTTGCTCTGAAGTTCAGAGTGCTGACTTTTTCCCATGAATTAAGTGAATGATATAGGTATGTTTAATTAAACTGAGATAACTAACTACTTTCTTTATAAAGGGATTAATTCCTTATAACCCTGCTTTCTTTATAAAAGCAAATCAAAGAACCTATGCTAGTAGCCCTCCTGTGTCTTCTTGTTGTTGGTCTTGTTATTGGTCTTTCACCTCCACAACAGCTGCTGGCAACATTGTTGTTAAAGACTACTCCCCTACTACCTGATCACTTGACAAACTCCTCCTGCCTTTTTAAATATTCATAATTTCTGTTATGTAATTGCATTTTTACCCTATAAAAATCCATCTTGCTTTCTCTGAAGTTGCCATTTCCCCTTGGAACCTAGCCCACTTCTGAGGGGCGTTAATGCTCAATAAAGGCTTGCATTTGTAGTAGAGGTGGCCTGACTGAATGCTTTGAGAGGATGCTGCCACGACACACCATGAAACTGCAACAATTTGACCTCTTTAGGATTCAACTTGCTCATCTGTAAAAATGAAGGTGTTAGACCTAAGGAACTCTGAGGTCCCTCCTAACTCTTAAATTTATGACCCTAAGATCATAGTATTCCTGTCTTTCCCTTATTGAAAAATAAAGTGATTTCTAGGCTGATCCTTTGAAAGTATTTCCACAAACACACGAAGAAGGAAACAGTTGGATCATAGTTTGATTTTCTCTTGCTCTCCATTGACCACTTAATTAGAATTAGATGATCCTGGTTCTAGTCCCTGCTCTAGCAGACTTTTTCACTTCGACGGGTATTTTTCTCTGCCTCATTTTACATATCTGTAAAGGCTGGATTGATAAATACTGCAGTTCCTCTTTACTCTAATATCTGGTATGCATCATTCAGTGGTTAAGTTTGCCTTCTTTCCTTCCTTCCTTCCTTCCTTCCTTCCTTCCTTCCTTCCTTCCTTCCTTCCTTCCTTCCTTCCTTCCATCCTCCTTCCTTCCTTTCTCCTTCCTTCCTTTCTCCCTTTCTTTCTTTCTTTCTTTCTTTCTTTCTTTCTTTCTTTCTTTCTTTCTTTCTTTCTTTCTTTTTCATGCAGGACAGAGTTTCTTAAGGAATTTACCTTTACGAAGTTAAATTAATGACATTCAGCAAGTTAGGGGCTCTTATAAGTTGAGAGAATTTAACTGTTTTTTTAGGTGGCCCGCCACTTTTCAGAACCTCCAAGTCTTCCTGAAAAAAGCCTGGGCGATATTACAACTGCAAAGCAAGTTTAAACTGAGCATTTCTGGATTGCCTAGACAATTATATGAACTCACAGCCTCATCGAGGCACATAAGGGAAGAACATGGATGGATATTTATAAATGACCACCCCAAACAGAAGAGCAATATGATTACGCTAACCTGAACTTCTTTTCACAGCATCTCAGATCTGTTCCACTGAAGGCACCAAATCACCCTGCTTCTTTTGTTTGAGATGGCCTCATTTGACAGAAGGAAATTTAAGCTCTGAAAATCTTGAAGTTCTCTTCTACCCTTCCCCAAAGATCTATAGATCCATAGATTGTATAGATGCATGCACTCACTCCATCCTCAATTATTTACCCATCTCATTTATTACATCAGAATGGAGAATGGTTTCAACAATAAAAGGAAAATATAGCTACCTTTGAGTCATTCCTTTAGTCATTATCATTCATGAGGGACCCTAAAAGACATTGTAGCTGAACTTAGTTGCAGTTAATAGGAATGAGTCAGACAATCAATCCCCTCCTTTCTCACAGTTTAGTCTGTTGATGGCAATCTTTAAATTGGTGAGTATCTTTGAATAGGACTTGATGTACCTCCTCATATGCCTAGACAGACCGTAAAAATCTACTGGCCTGCCCCGCCCCGCAACCTGAGAATGAGATCCTTTGCCCTACTACACTGTCTACCGCGACCCCTTCCAGCCTGACTGCGGCTTCGGGAAGACGCCTGCGAGCGATGACACAGGCGAGGAAGGAGACGGATGCCAGGCTAGATGAGTTCACCTCCGGAGTCCTCTTGCCTGGTCTTCTCACTTTACAGATGGGTTCAGAGCTCCTGGAAGTTGAGAGCAGCATGTTCCGGTTCATGAGGGACGGAGAGCCTGAGGATCCTATGTTCCTCATGGACCCTTTCGCTATTCATCGACAACATATGAGTCGAATGTTGTCAGGAGGCTTTGGCTATAGCCCTTTCCTTAGCATCACAGATGGGAGCATACCAGGGGCTTGACCTGCTAGTCGAAGGATGCAGGCTGGAGCTGTCTCACCTTTTGGGATGCTGGGAATGACAGGTGGCTTCATGGACATGTTTGGGATGATGAATGATATGATCGGGAACGTGGAGCACATGACAACTGGAGCCAACTGTCAGACCTTTTCATCCTCCACCGTCATCTCTTACTCCAACCTGGGCGACGGCGCTCCCAAAGTCTATCAAGAAACATCTGAGATGCGCTCAGCACCAGGTGGGATCCGGGAGACAAGGAGGACAGTGAGGGACTCTGATAGCGGGCTAGAGCAGATGTCCATTGGGCATCACATGCGAGACCGGGCGCACATCCTCCAGCGTTCCCGGAATCACCGAACTGGGGACCAGGAAGAGCGGCAGGACTACATGAATTTAGACGAGAGTGATGCTGAAGCATTTGACAATGAGTGGAAGAGACATCCCGATACCGGCCACAGCGCCCCCTGGAATTTCGTCGGCATGAGGCTTCTGGGGCAGGTGGGGGTAGAAGAGCTGAGGGACCCCCTCGGCTGGCTATACAGGGTCCTGAGGATTCCCCCTCCCGACAGTCACGACGCTATGACTGGTGAGAGGCCCCCAGGTCCTCTCAAGTGTTGGTGGGTAAGGGAGTCACAGGTGAGGGATGAAGTCCCTCAGTCATTCCTCTGGCATTCGGAAGAAGCCCACTTGTTCCTAATATTTTAGAGTGTGGGAGTGGGGTAAAGATTTTCTTAGAGCCTATTTTG
>CM053625.1:51697494-51714623 GCA_028646595.1 Phalanger gymnotis | reverse complement strand
TAGGTCTCAGCTGGTCTAGAAAAGGAAAGAAATTCTTTTACATTGGAGAGTTGACCACAACTACCAAGACCCTCATCTTCCAGCTTCTGTTTTCCCCCCTTCCTTCCTACATGACAAGCTTTCTCTCCCTCCACCCTCTAGGTACAGTCTTCGAGGGGCAGAAAAATCACCCCTTGGAATAACTCCCTTCCCCCCAATTTAATATTAAATAGAGGTGAGCTGGCCCCTTCAAGCTTAGGAAGCCTTAGGGGGAGCTTTTCACTGCCCCCTTTACTGCTTTTACTTGGCCTGCCTCCCCTTCTCAATCTCACCCTCCCATTGTGAATTTACTGACTTTTTTTCCTGTTGCTCCCTGGACTCCTGATTTTTTTTTTCTTTCCTCTAACTCCCAATAAGTGCAAGGTCCCTTAGGATAAGTTCTGGGGGTAGAAGCCCCATTTTCCCCCAAAGGTCTGTTAGTTGCCATTGGATCCTTTCTCATCCCTACTTAGAAGCCCCATGTTTGGGGCTGTGCCCCCTCCCTGCTGACTGGGTAAGGGATGGGTATTGGGTCCTTTTTCCTCTTGTCCTCTAATCCTGTGCCCCCATGCACCCATGCACATGTGTGCACACAGACACACACACACAGACACACAGAAACACACACACACTGTCTCTGCATCCCTTTGCCCTTTGTGTGTGTGTGTGTGCGTGTGTGTGTGTGCGTGTGTGTATGTAACTTGTAACTTTATGGAATAAAGGGGAATGGAAAAGAAAAAAAAAGAAGTGCTGGTTTTATTCAGTAAGCAGTGGTAAGATAGAGTTTTTGAGCATGTGAGACATGTATTGCAAACTGTGCACTAAGAAAATCACCTTGTTGGAATAAGAAAATAGAGTAGATTCAATAATTCATGTTTATAAAATTTCTTAAATATAAGTACTATTCATTATATTTAGGCATTTCAGGCACTTCTTAGATTTGTATCTTTTTTTAAAAAGGCATATATGAATAATACCTCTGATATATCACTCCCTCATGCAATCTTATCACTGTTATAAATAAACAAATGCATTATGTCCAACGTGACATCTAATCTTCGCAAGCTGAATTAAATTCTGGTTGTGCAAACTGTTGACATTCATCCATAACATTTTTGAAATTTGGAATTCAAAAACTTATTATTTTGTGGCAAACATATATTTAACTTCTCTGGAACTCAATTTCTTCAATATCATTCCTATAGGGTTATTTTAAGGAAGTAATATAGCTTAACGGAAAGAAAGCCAGAGATCGGAAAACCTGAATTCTAGGTATGGTTCTGCTATTTTACTTCCTGTGTGAATTTAGTATGTCGTATGTCATCTAGCTTCAGTGAACTTCAGTTTTTTCAAGTGTGTTATGGGACTACTAGTAATAAGTAATATGGGGCCAACTGATTTCACAGGTTTGTATATTTCAAAGCATATGTGTATATGTATAATATATATCTAAAATATACGCATTTCAAAAGATATACGTGACTCCAGTGTGTATAGAGTCAATCTCTACACAATAAAGTAGAATAAAGATTATGAGTGTTCTTATTAAGTTGGAATTCTCTTTAGATGCTTCACTGTGACATAAAACTGCTCCATGGTGCCATAGCTTTGAGTGAAGGTTTAGAGTAGACTTACACAGTCTGTATTTCTATCATCTAAGGACAGACCAACCTAGACTAGATTCTGTGAGTTTATCACCAGGCTGGTTGCAGGAGTATGATTTTTTTTTTCTTTTGGCAATAGCAAGGCTAAATATTGATCTGCTAAATGATTTTGGTCTGTGATCTGTTTTGGTAGCAAAAGTAACCAAACTCATGTAATAAAGCTAAACTACAATCAAATATCACATAGATGAAAGTATTTTGCGAAGGGTTGTTTTTGTTTGTTTCGTTAATTTAAGTACGATAGTATTACAAGGTTTAAAATTACATGGGGAATTTCCAAACCAAACAGACAACTTTGGAGAGGGACCCCTAATTTGAAATGGAGGATAACATCGCACAAAACAAAAGGTCTCTTTCCATAGTAGAAAGAACAGCAGCCTGATAAAAATAACTCATAATCTAGTAGGGCATAGAAGAAGTTGCAGTCCAAACTGAAAGGAAAGAGTTTGCATGGCAACTAAAGCACACAGAATCCTGACATACTGATATAATAAAAACTTGAATTTCCATAGAATTCTAATGATTATGCAGCCTTTTCTTCACAGTGACCTTTTAGATTGGTCAAAAATAAAAGAATTATTCTTGCCATTTTTCATTTGAAGAAACTGAAGTTTCAAGGAGTCAAACTGTATTTCCAAAGTCACAAAATACTAAGTGTTGAGCTAGAAATTGAAACTGCATCTGAATTCCTACCCAGTTTGCTCTCTTCTATGTACAGCACACTCCCTCTCCAGTTACAATAGTCATTGGAAAGGAATCACACAGTTTCTTAATTTATTACATCTTAGAGGCATAGTCAATCAATGAGCAAGCATTTATTAAATTCATAACATGTGTCAGGTACTCTGTTAGGTAGTGGGCATAAAAAGACAAGATATAATCATTGATCTCAAGGAACTTATCTTCTTATGACAGAAACAATATGTACATGTACAGGCATAGGTAGAATAAATGCACTGTAGTATTAGACCAGAAAGTAGTTGCAGTGAGAGGATTGGTGAAAGACTTCATATAGGAGGTGGAGTTGCAGCTGAACAAAGGAACTCTAAGGGACAGAAGAGAATGGAGTGCATCCCAGGAACAGGGACGGCCAGGGCAAAACATGAAGAAGAGAGATGAGTGTCATGTATAAAGAATGGCAAGAAGGTGAGTTTAGTTGGAGTATAAGGTATAGGAAGAGGAGTGATTAATAATTATGATGCTAATTCTATATAATAATTGCTAACAGTTATATGGTGCTTACTACATGCCAAGAACTAGGCTAAGCCCTTTACAACCATCATCTCAATTGATCTCACAACAATCCTGGGAAGTAGGTGATATTATTACCCCCACTTTTCAGATGAGGAAACTGAGGCAAATAGAGGTTAAGTGACTTACCCAGGGTCACACAGCTAGTAAGTGAGTATCTTAGTCTGGATCTGAACTCAGGTCTTCCTGACTCCAGGACCATTATTCCATTTACTAGCTGTCTAGCTATATAATGTATAATGCCATATGACCTTGTCAGATGATTCAGATAGATAAAACCTTGTTGGGAAGAGGGGGTGTTAGTAGCAAAGAAAGGGATGTACTCAAAGCTTGGGTCCCCATCCAGTTTGTCAAGAAAGATGTCAGCTTTATTAGTGACATTATAGACTATTCCACCCATTTAAACATAGCACCAATTAATTTTAAAAACATTTGGGCTGGTCAAATTTGGAAACTATGATTTCCCCTCAGCCAATAGAAGTATAGAAAATGGCTAGTGGAAACACCATTTGAGAATCCAGGTTGTACCTGATTGGGTTGTACCTGATTGGGTTGTACCTCACTAGGTTGTACAGCTTAACCTTCTTCTAAAGGTTCTCTTGTTATACATTTGCTAACTTCAGGACTCAAACATTTATTAAAATGTTTATACAATCCTATAGCACACCTTTCAGCACTCCTTTGTTGTTGTTCAGTCATTTCAGTCACGTTCAACTCTTCATGACCCCATTTGGGGTTTTCTTGGCAAAGAGATTGATTGGAGTGGTTTGCCATTTCCTTCTCCGTTTCATTTTACAGATGAGGAAACTGAGGCAAACAGAGTTAAGTTTGATTTCCCCAAGGTCACACAGCTAGTAAGGCCAAATTTAAACTCAGGAAAATGAGCTTTCCTGACTCCAGGCCTGGTACTCTATTCACTGTGCCAAATCTAGGTAGGCACGAACCTGACACTTCATGTTTATATTTCAAACCAATTGCACCTAAAATCTAGCAGTTAACAAATTTGTTTCGAAAGAGTTGTTAACCTGTTTAAATAGCATATTTAAGTGTGAGTATGGACCTGGAAACTCAAATTGACTTTGCCAACAGGTGATGTTGTTTTTGTTTTTAAATAAGCCTTTGAATACTTATATATCCTTAGTTAACATTTGATCTAAATAAATGTGCATCTTTGTTTCTCAAGCAAGTATATGTGCACCTTTGATTTGATGAGAAAAGAAGAAAATTTTCTATAAAATACAATAGAGGCATTATAGGACATTATCCCATAATTAATTCTGTCAGAATAAATCAAAGCTCTAATTATAGATACAAAAATCTACTCAATACTGGGGAATATTTATGCAAAATACTACTCTTAGCACTTATCAGCTAAACTGTAATGTCTCTGTGGAGCTGATATAGCAATTTTGAGAATATCTCATCCTCTTTGGCCTCTCTTTTCTAGCTTGATGTGCAGAGTGCCTGATGATAGTACAATTCCATTAAAAATAAAAACCCTGTAAATCTCTACTGCCAATTAATGTAATTCTGCCATTAAGATACATCTGGATTCATTTTTGAAAATGAAAAACAAAGTAGCTGACTCAATGGACAATCATTTTCCTCTGAAATTTTCTGGCATTTCTATGTGGTTTACCTGCCAATTTGTCTGCTCGCTATTTTCATTATACACTTGGGGCATAAGGACATTTGTTTGTGCTTTAAATTCCAATAGAAGATCTGGAAATTGATTCAAGATGAACTTTCCATTATGTAATCAGTATTGGAGCAATTTGTTTATTTATATGTTTTGTCGTTTGTTTTTTTTTAACTTATTGGTTTAAGACTAGTTAGAGGCACACTTGTATAACAAAGGAATATAGAATTTGGAATTAGAAGTCTTAGGTTCCTATTTAGCATATATCATATACCACTGAGTCATATGACCTTGGACAAGTCTGTATTCACTGAACTCAAGACTTTTTACCTATAAAATCATGGAATTGGACAATAAAGACAGCTTGCCACATCCTTTAAAACATGTTGTGTTAGCAGCACGGCATAGTAGCTATCAGTATTATTCAATTTGGAGTCAGAAAAATCTAGTTTCAAATGCTGACCTCAGCACTTACTAGCTGTGTGATCTTGGACAAGTCTCTCACCCTCATAGTATCCAACAGCTTTTTTAGAGTTTTAATTATCAATAAGTTATAATTTGTGTCAGTGAAAGCAATTTCTGCACCACTAAAATCACAACATGTAAACTTTAAAGCTAAAAAATGCATTAGCAATCATGTTATCAGGTCTAATCCCCTTTATTTTACAGATGAGGAATCTAAGAACCAGAGTGATTAAGTGACTTACCCAAAATCACATAAGTAGGAAGTAGCAAAAATTGGAATTCAAACTCAAAACCCAGGTTTTCTGATTCTACATTCCTTTCTAAGGTATTTTCAAATTCTAAACATCTATGATCTCTAATCTTTCTGGACTCTCACAGTCACAGAATCTGAGTCTCATTGTACCTCAGTGACATGTAGTCTAACTTATTCATATGTGAGGAAGAATGCCCTCTATAGTATACCTGACAAGTGACTTTCCAGCCCATGCTTGCTGACATACAGTGGGGGGAATCTCACTAATTCCTGAATCTGCCCACATTAATTGAGCATATCTTTAACTGTCAAGAAGTTATTCCTTCCCAGGGTTTAAATTAGCTTATTTTCACTTTCTACCCATTGTTCATATTTCTACTCCCTGGTCCCAATCAGAATCATTCTAATCCTCTTTGTTTCTTCAAATATTTGAAGACAGCTATCATATCTGCCCTAAGTCTTCACTTCTTTAGGATAAACATCACCAGTTCCTTCTACTGATCATCAGATGGAATGGTTTGGAGGCTTTTCATCATTCTGGTGGATTTCAGAAAATTAGAATATCCCATTAACAAAATGCATTTTCAGCGCACAAAATGGTTCTAAAACAAAAACAAAAACCTGTTGTTCTCAGAGGCACTTAACTATGTCCAGAAACATATTTCACACCTTGAAGTACCTAGCTATAAAATCATAGACATGCTTTGGGATTTAGCTAAATTCTGTACAAAGACATTGTGAATTCATTGCTCTGGCCTTCTGGGAGATGGTTTTGTTGCACAGACACGTATAGAAATTAAGGGGTCTTTTT
Organism: Phalanger gymnotis; assembly: GCA_028646595.1. Taxonomy (NCBI): domain Eukaryota; kingdom Metazoa; phylum Chordata; class Mammalia; order Diprotodontia; family Phalangeridae; genus Phalanger; species Phalanger gymnotis. Next base: position 51,708,522 of record CM053625.1, on the reverse strand, counting down.
CAAGCGTATAAAAACATATGAAGTTTTAAAACAAGAGTAAAAATAAATAGCACCTAAGGATTTAATGTAGAGTTGGGAGACAGTTACAGAATTTTTTTTCCCATTCCCAGAAGAAGAGAACTCACATTGTGTGAAATATTTATCTTCAAGATTTGGCTATCTACATATGGGCAAATTTAAGTTTAGAATCCCTCAGGATATGTCTTATCAATGTATTGATCTTTCTCATTAATGTATTTATCTTAAAAACACCAACAACAAACTTGGTAAAGAAAACTTTGGGAAATTATTCAGAATTTAATTAAAAACTATATTTTTTTCAAGGTTTGCATTAAAATCAAATGCTAAAAGAAGACTCAGCTCAGTTTGTATTTTATCTGAAGTGAAAATGTAGCCAAATAAATGTAAATATATGAGCAAGAGGAGGAGTTCTAATTGTTCTGGGAGCGATAATATTGAGTTTCTTGACATCTTTGGATTTATGTTCTAGGACATGTTGTTGAGGTAGTAATTTTGCTGTAGAATGGATATGTAAACACCTGTTTGATGAGGATTGAGGATAAGGATAGAAATAAATTGAGGCTTAATGGACAATTTTTATATTCAGTACCTAAACTATGTATATTTTGGAGTTGCTGTATGAGGCCTCAGCCAAATATGTGTAGTGAATTCTGAATAAAACCCTGCATCACGTTACCTATTTGAAGGTAACACTACCTACTGTGTTATTTCCCAGGCCATATCTATCAATGTGGAGAGAATTGCCTTTGCAGTTGTTTATAGCAGTGTGCCTAAAGTACTCTCATCATCTTCTTTTAAACATACCTTAGTGACACACAAATCGAAAGAGTTGTCAAGGATGGTGGTTGATCTACGACCAATGACAGAGATTTTGCCAACATCCTTTACTATAAATAACCAACAAAACAGTTGTTCAAATCAAATAGAAATGGTGGCTACTAAACTGTACATAAGGATCCCTGAGGGCTGTACATTGATCCTATTGTATTTTTATTTATTTTGTTAAATATTTCCTAATTTTATTTTAATCTTATTAAACTGTCTGAATGTTGCCTGTGCCCACTTTCCTGGTTGACACTTGATCAAGAGACTCCTAGAGTTTGGCAGAGTAACTGGGAATTTGCAAGTGAATTTTCTTATTGGTATGGAAGTTATGTTGGAGAAAAAAAAATTCCTGTTCTCACACTTCCATTATGCAGGAATTATGCCCTTTTAAAATAGCATATTCTCACTTCCTGGCACATAGTAGCTATATTTAATAAACACTTGTTGAATTGAATTTGATAATTCTAACTCTAAAATATCTAGTACTGAGCTTTTGATGCCCTTCAGGATTTATTGTCTTCATAGAATAGCAGAATTTCAAAATGGGAAAGGACACCAGTGGACATCTAGCTCGATTTGCATATAATAAAGAATTTCTGGGGCAACTAGGTGGTGCAGTGGATAGAGCACTGGACACCTGAAGTCAGGAGGACCTGAGTTCAAAACTGGCCTCCAAATTTTGACACTTACCAGCTGTGCGACCCTGGCAAGTCACTTAACCCTGACTGCCTCACAAAAAAGAAGAAGGAAGAAGGAGGAAGAGGAGGAGGAGGAGGAAGGGGAGGAGAAGGAGGAGGATTAAGCATATGCTTTAAGACCTCCAATGAGGGAGAACACACTGTCACCTAAAGAATCTAATTGTATTTGTGGATGGATCTAATACAAAGGTTGTTGTTGTGGTGGTGGTGGTGGTTGTTTGTCGGTTTGATTTTTGTTGTTTGGTTTGGTTTTTGTTTTGTTTAATTTGTTTTGGCCTTTTGAGGGGGGTGGGGGGACTTCACTTAGTCTAAATCTTCCTCTTTTCACCATTATTTCCAGTTCTTCCCAGTAGAGAAAAACCAAACAAGTCTAATCAAAACTCTTCAAATACGTAAAGATAGCTAGTGTGTCCCCTTGGTTATCTCCCTTCTCAATGCTAAACATCCTCATTTCCTTGGAATGATCTTCAAGTGAAATGAACACAAAGGTTCTGGTTGCTGTCTTTTGGGCCTTATATAGATCCTCCACTAAAACTTGATGCCAAAAATTGAACAAAATACTATAGATATAAATCGGACATCTGAACTCCTGTGGGATTTTGAACTTCCTTATTTCTTGTGACTCTGCTTCTCTTAATGTAGCCCAGGATTGTCTCTTGGCTAGCTCTCTTGGCTGCCTTATCACCTGGTTGAGTCATACTGATCTTGAAGTTCATGGGGGAAAAAAACCGCAAAACCAAAAAAACCATGATTTTTTTTTTCAAACTAACCATTATTTAGCCCTTAACTATCACCCATCTTGTATATGTTATGTTGATTTTTGAACCCAAATATCAGACTGCATTCATCTCTATTGAATTCCATCTTGTTTAATTTGATTGGCCAATAAACTTTACTGAACACACATTGCATCTTTGGCATAAAACCAGGAAATTAAACCATATAAGCTTTGGCTTTGTCATCGAATTAAATGGAAAGGCCCTTGAATTGGATGGACTTCTGTTTTTTCATTTATCAAGTAAGACTCTTAGACAAACTATTCTCTATGATCTCTCTAAGCTCTCTCACCCTATGATTCCATGATATTAAGTATTTTAAAGGCAACTACTATATGCTCAATTCTGTGCTACATTCGGGAGAGAAAATAAATGAGTGAGTACTCGTTGGCTAAAAAATAATATAAAATAATATGCAGGTCTTGCCCTCAATGGACAGAAACTCTAATCAAGGAGAAGACACAAGTGACTTCTTCTTGAAAACAGTAAAATTTACCCAACCAAATGAAAAGGGAAATGGTATAGGCCTTGAAGGAACTTGGTACTTAGGATACTTAGTGTCACTTGGACAAAAATAATACCCACCAGGCATTTCATAATAGATTATGCAAATGTGAGAATTTGCAGTTTCCTTCTTCTAAAAGAAAATAAGGTCCCCACCTACAATAACCTATAGTTTCTTTGACGGTAAATCCGTTTTTCATTTTCCATTTGTATCCCCAGTCTCTAGCAATAATTTATTGTTGGATTAGAATTATGTTGGATTAAATTTACAGCTACCTTTTTGCCTTTCCTGTTTTCTGCACATTACTCCGTTCCACATGTTCTATGTCCCATCATACTCCAACCATTCTGACCTGTTTGCTCTTTTACACACACAATGCTTCATCTCCCATACACATTCCCTTCCATTCCACTGGCTTCCCCCATTGGCTACAGTGTCCTACCTACTCTCTTCCCCCTCTTGGAATTCCTTTTTTACTTCAAGACTCAACTGAAACATTACCTTCTCCATGAAGTCTTTCCTGACTCCCCAGTCAATCAATAGAGAAGAATTTATTAAAAGCCTACTTTGTGCTAGGTACTATTCTAGATATTGGGAATACAAAACCAAAGAATGAAATGATCCATACCTAAAACTCACTCTATAATGTAGCAGAAAGTAGGTATAGATAGATATAGATAGATATAGATATATAGAGTATGAATAAGTACAAGTGAAAGACATGGGAAAGGCCTTAGCTTAAAAAGACAAAGGTCTACCAATGCATCTGGGGTCATCTTCAGTTGTCTTGATTTATACATTGCCACTGGTCCCAGATGACTCCAGAGGAGAGAGTGAGGCTGGTGACTTTGCACAGTCCTGCCTCGCTTAAATCCAATTCACTTGCAAGCCAAGACACCACCTTCTTGATGTCATTGGTCCACAAGTACATATGAGGATATATGGAATATCAACATAAAGTGAATTAGTACATATTAATGCAATGTTGTTGCTTATAAAGTAGTTTGAGAGTGAGTGGACTAGCATACGTGGGGATCAGGAAAGGCTGCGTATAAACATGCCTGAGATGTCCTGGAGCAAGACAGGAACTTTGTAAAGTAGAGGTGAGGAGGGCCCGCATTTCAAATATATGAGATGGCCAATGAAAAGGAACAGAGATAGTAGATAGAATATTGCATTTGAAGAACAGAGAGAAGAATATTTTGATAGCTTGCAGACTGTGGGAGGGTGAGTGATGTTCAATGAGGCAAGAAAGATAGTCTGTGTCATGGATATAAATGGCTTTAAAAGCTAAAGAAAGTTTTATTTTTTATATTTTATAGTCACTGAAGTTGTTTGAATAAGGTTGTCACATGGTCCTACACTTTAGGAAAATCATTGTAGCAGTGATGTGTAGAATGAAATAGAGTGGTGAGAGGTTTGGATTAGGAATACCATTTAGGAGGTTATTTCAATAATCTAGCCAAGAGGGGATAAGGTACTGAACTAAGGTGGTAGCTGTGTGAGTAGTTTGGACAGCTAGGTGGCTCAGTGGATTGAATGCTGGGCCTGGGGTCAGGAAGATTCATCTTCCTGAGTTAAAATCTGGCCTCAGAAACTTACTTGCTGTGTGATCCTGGATAAGTCACTTAATTCTGTTTGCCTCAGTTTCCTCATTTGTAAAAACAGCTGGAGAAGGAAATGACTGACCACTCTAGTATCTTTGTGAAGATCAGACATGACTAAAAAAATGACTCAACAACAACAAGAAAATGAGTAGAGAAAAACAGATCTAAAATGAGAGATGTTTTAAAGGTAGAAAGGACAAGATTTTCAACAGATTGTATGTATGGGGGAATGGTCAGTGAGGAATCAAGGAAAATGCCAAAATTATGAATGTTATATACTGGAAGCATGGTGATGCTTTTGGCAGAAATAGGTAATTTTGGAAGAGAGGAGGGTTTAGGAGAGTTCACGTTTTGAAAATATTGAGTTGTAGATGCCCTTGAACTGAAACTCAGAATCTCACTTTGTATTTTTATCTGGCTCTTTTTGTTTCTCCATTTGTCTCTCTGTTTCTGTCTGTCTGTCTGTCTGTCTCTCTCTCTCTCTCTCTCTCTCTCTCTCTCTCTCTCTGATTCTCTCTGTCTCTATCTCTCAGCTACTAATACACTCCCTTTTCAACGACATTGTAATCATTTTATATAGATTACATTTTGACATAAATATGAATGTGTCTCCCTGATTAGAATGTGTGCTCCTGAGAGGATGAGACTTTAACCCTTTCTCACCTAGCTTAGGACATAATAAGCATACAATAAGTGACAACTGATTGTTTTATCTATTACCAAGCCTTCCAGGGTTCTGTGTATGGTCATGAGTTCTGAGAGTATGGATATGTTCTCAAGGTAAGAACTTAAGCACTTGGCTCCTCTTGTCTAGTAGGTTACATAGAAAATGATTAGCAACCGATGAGCAGCTTGCCAGTAAGATAGATAAAAGATGACTGTGTCAACCTAGATCTCAAGTCTTTCAACACTGAACCTAAGCACAAGCTCATCCCTATGGAGTCAGTATGTGCACATCTAGATCCATGATTCCTCTTAGACAAATAGTGTCTAATACACTTTGGTTGCCTTTGTCTGAGTCCCTAACTGCTTATGTTACTTAGAACTCTTAAAAAAAAATAAAATGAATTCTGCCAGATTTTTAAATTACGGACTTCATGTATCCTCTAAAAAACCTGAAAGAGTTAATGCACTGAAGCAGGACCACAAGGAAGAATATGACACAATAAATATTCATTTATGATCTCTAAAACAAATCATGACCCTCTCAAAACTTCGGGATGTATGCACTATTGAGAAAGCTCATTAGAATGGTTTACCATTGATTTTACTCATTAATGTGAATTTCCACAATCAATAGTTCAATAGAGCCAGATTGGACAGGCCAGATAGAAGTTAAGTTTAAATACAGACTGAGAAATATATGCTGCAGAGATTTAGGAATTTTAAATTTCCACAGATGCTCCTCCTTACAAATTTCATAAACAGAAATTGTTCATCTGATGGCTGTCCTATTTTTATTCATTATATTTGACAAATTTTGCATGTGCTTTTCAGGACTCTCATTTTTAGTCCAAAAACTATAGGGACATGTAAAGAATTGAAAGCATTCTTGATGTCTAGTCTCCAAATTTTATGAAAATTAAATCAATAAGTGTTCAATGGCCTAATTATAAGTGTCATTGAACTAGGTAGATACCATGTAAAAAGAATCAGGGAAGTAAGATTTTTCAAAGTTCCATTGGCATCCTGAGCAAAGTGAAGACACTGTGATACACAATGTAATTCACATATAGCATTCAGGTCCTCTACTAACTCTTGCACGTTTGGAATCTAAGCCACCTTGCCTGAATCTGGGACAGGCCTGTAGTCAAAACCTCCCTCCCCCAGTCTGTCTGATATAATTGAATTCAATGAACATCTATTAAATGTCTGAAGTGTATGCAGCTCATTGCTACATGCTGGAGGAGATATGAATCTTAAATATGACTTGGTCTCATCCATTATGTAACTTTTAATTAGAATTATTTGAAAAACAGCCATAGTATAAAATAACATGCTAAGTGTTTTGTTTGTTTGGGGTCCAGACCAGTGATTTCATTAATATGGGAAACTCCTGGTGTAGAAACTCCTGTTTATACCAACTCATCTGTAACCTTAATTTCTTGGGAAGACTTATTCAGCTATTATGTGTTAGAAGCAGGCCTTAAACACATATCTTTTTTTTTTTTTTCGATTCAAAGCCTGGCACTGTGCTTCTAAGTAAGTGTTTGAGAGCTCAAAGTATGACATCAGTTCTGAGGGGAGAAACCTTGTTCTCAAGTGGGAGAATTAGGGAAAATTTCATTAAGACATGAAAAAATGTTTTGTTTGTTTTAGGTCCAGATCTGTGATTTCATCAATGTGGAGAACTCCTCATGTGGAAATTCCTTCCCCTCAAGCAGAACATCAACAACTTTGTAACTTAGAGTCTTATACTTATTAGGATATTCATGTTTAGGAAATATACACAATATAAAAAAAGCAAAGAAAGACAGGAGGTCATAGTAAAATCATAGAATCTCATTTGGAGGTGCACAAAGAAATCTAGTACATATATACCTAAACGAAAATTTCCTACACATGTGCATGCACCTTTCACTTAAAAGAGCTCTAGTGAGAGGGAATCTTCTATCTCTTGAGGTAGTAAGTATAGGTTCATTCATTTGTTCAAGAAATGTTTTAATGACTTAAATGCTCCAAGGATCCATGCTTTTGTCTATGCTATTCTGACATGCTACTTTGCCCACAGTCTTTGAGAAGTTCTATAGCTGAAGATATCATTGCATTTTGGTCAATCAAGTAATGGATTTCTCTTAATTTTACTATACTGGTCCTCACTGAATCTATACTCAGCTCATCTGAACACCTACTATTTTTATGTTTATTATGCTAAGCCTTGTAGGAGATAGAAAATCCTATCATACATAGTTCTTTCCCTCTAAGAGCTTATGATTGAGTTAAGATGAAAGGAAATATTAGAATTTTAGAATTTTAATAAAAATACAAGAGGTATTACAAGGCAGAATTTAATTAAATGGCCAATGAAGGCAACATGGAGCAGTGGAAAGAGTTCAAGCTGGAGTCAGAGAGCCTGGGTTCAAATTATGTGTCTGTCATTTTAGAAGTGGCTAAATTGCACAGTGATATAGTAGTGGCGTGGTAGATTTGGAATTAGGAATATCTTAGTTCAAATCCTATCTTTGACACTTGCTAGACTGAAGAACCTGGTCAAATCACTTAAGCTCTCTCATTCTCACTTTCCTCATTTGTAAAGTATGGATATACTATCTATTTTGTAGAGGTATTGTGAGGATTCAATTGGATAACACATATAAGTTCTTAACAAATCTTCAATTGCTATATGTAAATGTTAGGTGCCATTGTTATTGCTTGTATGATCTTGGGTAAGTCACTTAACCTCTGTGGTCTTCAGTTTCTTCATCTTTAAACCAAAGTTATTAGACTAAAATGAGCTTTAAGTTTCCTTCCAGATCTATATATATGATCCTATAAATGTCTGGTAAAATCAATAAATGCAAAGGGAGAGGATAAAGGTAATCTAATTTCAGACTGAAAGCAGAGTAGGATTTGAACTGGGAAGGAAAAGGGAACATTTAAAAAGTATTTCTCAAACTGTGCTTAAATTATAAAAATAAAGACAGATGAATTTGAATTGCTAGGTTTGGCTTAGCTTGTGGAGAGCCCAGGATAGCCATTCCAAGGAATTTCTATTTGAGAAGTTATGAGAGAAAACTGACCTAATAAGTGACTAGATAAAAATAGTATTTTAGTAAGACTAATCTGGTGTCAATATGTGGAATGCATCAGGGAAAGTAAGACACTAAGCAAATGAAAATAAGTTAGAAGCATTCAATGATGAGTTTTTCCAGGTGTCTACCAAAAAAGAAAACCATCTTTCTTCATGATCCATGCCCAAAGTTTCAATTGGCATTTTCCACTATCATTTGAAATATATGCAGACTAATGCTGTATTCTTACATTGTGAAACTGTCAGAAAACACAGGCAGATACGCAGACACACAGACACACACAGACACAGACACACAGACACACAGACACACACACCCATCCATTTTTGCTGGCTGTGAGAAAGAAACAGAATGGCATTCATTTCCTGTTAACAACAACTGGAAACACCCGATCTGCACTCTTAAGAATGGAAGCATGAGAATGGGAAGTAACAACGGAAATTAAAGTTTAATAGGAAATCCCTGGAAACTGACATAGTATGTACTACTTCTCAAGTACAGTACTAGCCTAAATGATTGTAAAATAGCAGACATTATAACTGAAAAACTCAGGGAATTTCAAGAAACCGTAAGTTGACGTAACATAGGGATCCAGCCACTGGGGCAACTCTTTGTGTGGCTCATTTCTTAGTCTTACTCTCATGCACTTTTATTCCTTATTGGTGAGCTCCACTGCCACCAATGTATATGTGCATGTATTTTTAAACTTTCCTAATGCTGTATCTGGGGATGTCTCTAAGCACAGTTATGTCCCCTTTTTAGCATTTGTTCATTTGCAATTCAGTAACCAAAGGAGGTATTTATAGGCCTAGTAAGCTTTTATCTGTCCCATTTACCCCTCCCCACCTCCTTAACCTCTGCCTCTACCCACCCACCCCTAACCTATCCTCTATGGATTCTCTTCTCTTTTCACAGCTCACTAGCCTCTTTGACTTAGGACCAGAAACTAAGCCACTGAGGCACTCACCTGGTCATATCTTTAACTTCTATCTTGAGGCCACACTGTTTTGATGGATGAGTGCCTCATATAGCTTATGCTATGAGGAAGTCTAGTCATGCCTCATCTTACTCTCTAGCCATTTTTTTTTCATCAAATGCCTTGCCATCACACATATCCTCTCTGATCTCTTCTCTCTCCTTCCCTCATCTAGTTCTTGTGGCCAAGAAGGCCATTGCTTCTCAAAAGGGCATGTCAGTATTTTTCCCTGTTGCTCAATTGACTATCTCTGTAACTTTCCAAATTAAAATACTCCTCTTTGGCCACCAATCCTCTATATGTGTTACTTCCTCCAAGCAGGAAGTCAGCTTTGTGAAAGCAGGAATGAGCTTTACTTAGTATTTGTATTACTTGTGTTCAGCATAGGACTTAGCACATAGCAAGCAAGTGTTTACGTTGTTTTATCTCAGTCATTTATCCGTTGCTCTGATCATGCTCTGTCATCCTCCATATGTAATAGACACTAAGCTCACAATTTCACTTTCAATTAAAAGAGATTCTAATGAGTAATCATTTCTTAGCAGTGTATCACGTGCCAAGTGTTGTGCTGAGCACTGGGTACAATTCCACAAGTGGAACAGTTGCCGCCCTCCATGAGCTTATGTTACACTGGAGAAGGGAGTCTTACAACAATGTAAGAATATTTATGTATTTAAATTTGTTCTTTCAAGTCATTCTATTATAACTGATTCCTAGAACCATAGATTTGACTTGATAAGTGAAGTAGGATAGATTAAAGTATGTTTCATGCTTATATATTCTGGTCCTATGATAATTTCTACCTGCAGTGCCTCACTGTGGTCTGAAAATCACCTTGGGTATTAACAGATTCTACCAAACTTGGAAGATTTCAAATATAAGTCTGATAATTTTCAGCATATCTACTGCGAAAGGACTGGTCTAAATTGGAACAGAGGTGTTCCTTGCCAGAAGATGGGACTGCTAGGTGGCAGGTTGTTGAGGCCACATTAAATCCACACTCACCTCCCTACTTATTTATTTAATTTTTGCATAACAAATTTATTTCCAATTCATAGAAAAAAACCTCAAGCATTTCCATAATACTATACAACAAAAAGATTGCACATGAAACATTAAGTCTTAATGGTGCTTGCTAAGGTACAGAGACACATTTGTATCAGTAGGGGAAGAAATCCCAACGCTTAAATCACAAGGCCTCAAATTAAGAACTATATGTTCAGTTAAGTAGAAATCATTATTTATATTTTACAGATAGGTACATCAAGCCACAGATAAATGAGTTATACAAGCTAAATCAGTCTCAAAGCCAGGATCCCTAATTGTTGCCCTTGTTCTTAAAATCGATCATACTATTGAAGAGAAACAAGATGATATTGTAGAAAGAGCACTTGACTGAAATTAAAAGGCCTAGATTTAAGCACTGGCCCCTCTAATCACTAAGATTTGTATGGTCTTAGGTAAAATACTGATAGGTAGCTTAAAGGAATAGTTAGTGCATTGTATTTGGTCAACAAGATCTGGATTCAAATCCTGTCCCTGACTCTTAGCAGCTATAGAGTTACAGGCAATTAATTTAACCTTTTTGACTTGATTAACCCATAAAATGGAGGTCACATATTTAGAGCTGAAAGGAACCTGAGAGGTCATCTGGGCCAGTGATGTCAAACTCAAATAGAAATATGAGTTGCATGTTCACTTAGAAAGCCATAAATTAACATCATCTGTGTTATACTCTATTTTTATTTATTTTGTTAAACATTTCCAAATTACATTTTAATTTGCTTCAGAGGGTTTGCTCACTCAAGAGTTTTCTAGTGTTTGCTGCCCTTAGGCATTGTCTGTCACCTCTGAAGCCAACCATCTTC
>CM053625.1:51644863-51696994 GCA_028646595.1 Phalanger gymnotis | reverse complement strand
CTCAAATAGAAATATGAGTTGCATGTTCACTTAGAAAGCCATAAATTAACATCATCTGTGTTATACTCTATTTTTATTTATTTTGTTAAACATTTCCAAATTACATTTTAATTTGCTTCAGAGGGTTTGCTCACTCAAGAGTTTTCTAGTGTTTGCTGCCCTTAGGCATTGTCTGTCACCTCTGAAGCCAACCATCTTCTTCTATGAGTGAAGAAGACCAAGGACCCAGAGATGTTGACAGGTCAAATCAAGTCAACAAGAATTTATTGAGATAATAACTGAGAATGCAATGAAATGCAAGAACAGTACCTTCCCTCAAACAGCTCAAAATACAATGTTGGGAAACGACATACATATACAAATATAGATATACAAAGTACCTGGCAAATTGGAAGTAATCTCAGCATTAAAACTGACCAAGAAAGCTTCTTACAGAAGTTAGGCTTTAAGCAGAGATTTGAACGAAGCCAAATAAACAAGAAGGTTAAGGTAAGGAGGGAGAGCATTCCAGGCCTCAGGACAGTCTGGGAAAATAGCACAGAGGCAGACAGTGATGTATTTTGTCAGGAACAACAAGGCCAGAGACACTGTACTATAGAGTATGTGGAGGGGAGTAAAGTATAAAGAAGATGGTAAAAATAGAAAGGGGTCAAGTTATGAAGGGTTTTAAAAGACAGAGAGGACTTTATATTTGATCTTGGAGGTAATACAGAGCCACAGGAGTTTATTGAACAGGGAAATGACATGGTCAGATTTTTGCCATGATAAGACCACTTTGATAGCTGAATGGAGTGTGGACTGGAGTAGAACAGAGAGTAAAGTGATTTTTTTTCCCCTCAAAGACACACAATTAACAAATGACAGAGCTGGGATTTGAATGCAGATCCTTTGACTCTAAATTCAGCAGTCTTTTCACTGCACCACACTAAATCTATTTTTAATACCTGTCTCAAAAGTATTAATGGAATTCCAAATTGTAGGCTGTAAAAATACTTTGTAATTCAATATGATAAATAAGTGAAAGCAATTATTATTTTGATATTGAAAATTGTGGCTCTAGTATTTGACATAATTTATCCTCATGCATCTTTGGGCAGTATGGATTTCCCATGTATGAAAAAAATTGTGTTTGCAGCACTGTTTAATTTTCTTAGTCATTGTAGAGAGCCAGAAAATACAGGGCTAGCCCATTAATTCCATGACCAAATATCAAGGATGGATGGTATGATGAATAGATCAATACGTACTGGGTTATTTGTCATCATGTTCAAATAAAGTTTCATACCATTGATAGGCAGAATATCAAAAGAAAGGGTGGAAAAGGAAGAATGGGAACAAATCTATGTTATCATTACCATCATCATCATTATTATACCCTATTACTACAACAGAGAAACATCTAATTTTGTTGGTAGGAGTTAACTGCTTTGCTTCTTGCTAGGTTTCTTCCTAGGAGGTTTTTAAATAGAATGTGTTGAATCTCAAAAAAAATATTATGAAATAAGAAATATATTTTGGAGATGGTACATTTTTGTGGAGCATAAACTTCTAAAGGGACATGCATTTGACTATTAAACTTTGGTAAAGTACTTTTCCTGGAGTTTATATATCTATAATTCCATAAAACCCATTTAAAATGGTTATCACGTGTCTCTTTCTTCTAACTTTTAATAGGATATTAAATCTTTATTAAATTTTAATATTTAATATTTAATACATTTGATATTCTGCAGGATACACATTTTCTCCACTAATTATTTTACTGGTAACATCTGTGTTCAGCAAATTAGAGTTCACTAAATAGGGTTACACTATATTAATAAGCCAGAATCTCTCAGTCCTGATGTTTAATTCATTGTTTTTATTAGTATATTTCCAGGAGAAGATTTAATTTATATATATTAAACTCTACTATGTAGTCTCCTTCTCAAGAAGTCTTTCATTAAGTGTAATCCTCAGTAATGAATTTTTACAAATTTACCATATGAAATATCCCTGGCCACTTTTATTTGAATAATCACTTGAGAAATGTTGTCAAATATACCAAGCAATAAACTAACCCCTCTGGTGGGGAAATCTTGGCTCTCATTCTCCAGGGGAAGCCAATTAACCCACTTGAATCCTCCATTCCCCAAAATGTTATTTAACAGGTCTAGATATGGCTTTTCCATTAGCAATAGTAATTGGCAAGGGTAGGATTTTCAGAGAATGATGACAAACCAGTTTTCTTAGAAGATTAGATATATGTACATACAGTTAGTTAAACAATGTTCAAGCAGTTGAAAAAGAAAGGTAGACTTTCAAAATGGAAAAAAAAAACTTTGATATATAACAGGAATACATGCACATGCATGCACACACACACACACATACACACACAAACACAATCTGCTGTAGTGCAGATTATAGTACTTGGAGGCAAATCCCAGCTCTTTTCCTTAGTAACCGTATGACTACAGGAAAGCCATGCTACCATCCTGATTCTCAGTTTCCTCACTTCTAAATTGGTAATAGCACCTATCATTTAAAGTTTCGGGGTGGGGGCAAGGGAATCAGGTAATGAGTGTAAAGTACTTTCAAAACATTAAAAGCATTAGATAAGAGTTGGATAACTACTATATGTCAGAACTTAGCACAGTGCCTAGAACACAGCAGGTGCTTAATAAATGCTTTGACTTCACTTGATTTGGATATTCATATTATTGAGATAAAAACCAATTATATATATGTACATATACATATCCATGTCTCTTTTTTTAATAGATTTAAATTTCTGATGGAATGTAAGGTCCTTGAGAGATAGGATTGCTTAATTTTTATCTTTATATTCCTAGCACCTAACACATAGTTGGTGCTTAAAAAATGAATAAATGTTTGTTAATTGATTTTTCAATATGTATGAACTTTGTTTCATACCAACTACTCACTTTAAGTCTCTCTTCCAACATTAAAATAATTAACTTTTATGTTTTTAACAATGTTTCCACTAGTAACCATTATTATATAGTAGTAGCAGTCATCGTAGTAGTAGTCGTGGTGATGGTGGTGGTGGTGGTGGTGGTAGTAGAAAAATCACCTGATGTGGAACCCTTTTCACATTTCCCTTCTCTTCCCTTCCCTTCCTTAGTAAATGTGTTTTAAGAAATTAAATATATAAAAAGATCATATAATTATTTTTAAATTGTATCTAGTAATGATTGCTATGCATAATGACGACTTAGTAAAAGATCTCATAACCCTTATTAATGTCATGATGAATTAATATACTCAGTATAGTTTTAGCACTCATTATTGGAGGACAATGGCAGTCAAGTTCTGAGCCTGTAATTTCACCAGTGTGGGGAAATTCCAGTATAGAAACTCCCTCCATACATGCAGAAAAACTAGTAACTCATCTTTAGCATATAGTCTCAGTGAATTGACTAAGTAGGGAACTGAGAAGTTAAGTGATTTGCCCATGTTCGAACACCTGGTATGCGTCTGCTGGAGGACTTGCACCTATGTCTTTCTGATATAGGCCCTAATTAATATTGACTCTCTACTCCATATTGACTCTCTTTTTATATTACATTATGATAGATATATTCATATGTCATATTTTAATTATTATGGGATAATATTTTAAATAAAAGAATACTCGATTAACCAAAGCAGACCATTCCTCAATTATTCTGAATACATATGCACGTATCCTCTTTATAGCCACAGTTGCTATTCACTCATCAGAATGAGTATTTCTTCAGGGTTGTGTGTGTGCTGATGTCGATCATATTATTCCTTATGTCAGTTTTGTAGGTAATTTGTTTTCAAGAATATCAATACTGGAAATGTACTCATTTTCCCATTTATTACATTTGAATTTTTAAGTTTGTCAAATGGGAAAAAAAGCCTTCGACAAAGTCAAAGAGTAAATTTGGATGTAAGTTATACATTTAGACCTTCGTCACTATCACTTAAATTAAAAAGGAAGTGGGGAAAATGTTTTAAGTTATAGTAATACCTGTGATTTGAATTTATGTATTTTTTTAAATTTTGGTATTTTTGTTAGTACTCAATATCTTATATACCCTCAAATGGGATTTGAGATAGAGCAATTATTAGCAGTGATTAACCTATGTTGATTTTGCAGCCAATGCTGGTGTCACTAACTGATATAAGGGTTCCATATCAGTTGATTTTTGTGTATTTCAGTTAAAAATATAGAAGTCAAGGATCTTAATTTTAGATGAGAGTTCTAAAGTGAATAATTGGTATGAAAATAAATTATACAAGTGCCAAAAGGGCAATTTGTACTATGATAGTTGTGTGCGTATTCGGCTGCAATTATCTAAGGAGAACAAACTAGAATAATTCCTGTGCTTTTTAAGAAATACTATATTTCTAGGAACTGAATTTATGAAAATATTTGTAATAGTTCTTTTGATGGTGGTAAAGAACTGGAAACCAAAGGGATGCCTTTCAATTATGGAATGATTTATCAAGTTATGATATATAAATATATGGTAAATGAATGTACTATATGAAATTATGAAAAGCATGGGTTCAGAAAAACCTCAGAAGACTTATATAAACAGATGTAAAGTGAAGTGGGTAGGACCAAAAAATCTACATAGTTATAGCAATATTGTAAAGATAATCAAGTGTGAAGAATTTAGTAACTGTGATCAATACAATAATCCGCTTCAAAGTACTCATGATTTAAAAACATTATCCATCTCCAGATAGAGAACTGATGGACTCAGAATATAAATTTGAGCATTTTCCCTGTGTTTTTCTTGTTTTTTTTTTCCTCTCCAGATTATGGTTAATGCAGAAATATATTTGCACAACTCCATACATGTATATACATATATACACACATAACTCCATATTTATACATATATACACATATATAATGAGCATCACATTTTTTTGCCTTTCTAGTTGCTGGGGGAGGGGGTGGGTGGACAGAAAAGATTTGAACTGAAAATTTAAAAATAAATTTTAAAAAGGAAATAGTAGATATATGAAAAGTAAAATTTGGTATGCCACATTTTACCAAGTCCAGGATCCTTATATTTATAGTTAACAAGCACATATAAGTCTTAAAGACCACGGTGATGAAAAGAAACTATCAGAATAGAATAGATAGAATGAAATAGCATCAGTATGAGATCATTCCCAGTATTTGTTTTCCAACATGGGATAGGAGAGATAATTGCTTCCATTAAAGTATAGGATTATTCCTCCACTTTTCAGTTAGTGAACTTAATATGACCATTTCTTTTAATTTATTAGTAGTTAAAGAAGGTAGAAAAAGAAATTGATTAGCCTTTAACTTCTAAGTGGAACCATAGTCTGGATGTTTCTATTAAATAAAATATCAAATTCTTATTGAAACTTGCTTTAAGGAATATTAACAATCAGAGACACAAGCCAGGCATGTATAATGAAAAATAGACAATGATTCTAACCATTTAAGAAATTAAGTTCTGCAAATTTCTGTGTCTTCTTGTGACTAATGAATGATGGGCAATCAAATCAGTCAATGTCAAAAGCTGATCAACAATTCAAGATGTGATTTTTTATTACATTAAAACCTTTAATGGACTTTTGCTTTCACACATAAGCACAAAAAAATTAATAACCATTCTCATTAATTTATAAAGGAAGCACTTACTTTTAAGTATGATATGACCATGCCAAAACATGGCACTGCTTCACCACAATGCCCTGACCTATTATTAAAATGACAAGCTGTATTCTTTTAAACTAATATACTTCTGTGATAAATCTCTTTCTTTTACTGACAGAGACAAAAGGTTAGATCAGATATACAACATCAGAGGAGCATTATCTTGTCAAGTGGCAGAAATACATTAATATAGGGAGGGTATCATCCACTTGAATTTTAAGGATGAAGGAAAACTTTTATACCTGCTATTTATTAGTCCTGCCCATGTGAGGAAAAATAAGTGGAATAAATCTTAGTAACTCCTCTGAGCTGTACTGGAAGAAATCCAACTTAATTAAGGAAAAACAGCCAACTTTAGGTTTAGAAAAATTGGACTTTGAAACAAGGATAAACCATTATAAAACCCTGGTTTGTGATTAATAAGCAATGAATTTTCCCATGATAGATATGCACTGTTGCTTATTTATTGAAGTTTCTTAGTTTTCTCTGTATGTGGTATCTCCTTATTGTGTATGTTTTTTTTAAAGAAATCATAAAACCCCACTTTCTTGTTTACAGCTCCCTTTCCTTTCTTAACAAGATATATAATAAGGAGAGCAGTGATGGTTATGCATGAAACATCTTAGGCTCCAAATTTCATTTAATTGTCCCAGTCCTCCCCTTATTAACTGTGGCCAGTAAAGAACAACATCATTAGCTCTGGGCCAACCTCTGAGTATTCCTCTCTAAACAATATGAATATGATGTTAAGAAAATCACTATTTTGATCAACATGATAAATCTGTAAGGCAGCTCTTATGGGTCCAGTTGGGGTCATACCTTTAGCCACAGTTGGCCCAGTTTTTTAAGGATTCACTAGGTCTGCATAATCCCTTTCTTTCTTTGAAAACTGAAAATTGAAATATTCTGTCAACCTCAGTAGTGTTCCTTTCCAATGCTTGCTTTGGGATATAGAATGAAGGTGGATAGCCTAGTATTTAACTATGCCATTTTAATTGTCTGATGAAGGAAGGATATACTGTGTGTGTGTGTGTGTGTGTGTGTGTGTGTGTGTGTGTGTGTGTGTGTGTGTGTGTGTGTGTGTGTGTGTTTATCTCCAGCATCCTGCAAAGTGTTTAGCACAGGTTTGTTCTGGGACAGACCAATGATTTCATTGGTATAGGAATAATTTCCAGTGAAGAAAATTTCTTTACCAGTACACATCAACAAATACTCTGCATCTCACAATTTTTGGAATTGCTTAGGTGTACCAAAACTCCAAGGGTTACACAGTGAGTAGACACACAGGTGGAATATGAAACCAAATTCCGAGTTCAGCTCTCTCTATATTATATCATCACTTCTCTCCTAGACAATAGTAGATATTTAATAAAAACTGAATTATAGGTTTCACATAACAAGATTTGATTCCTGATATACTGAAATTATATTATTAAAAGAAGCCTAATAGATTAGGCAATAGTGAGTAATGGGTACCTCATTAGCACAGCACTGGTTTCTATAAATGGAACTACCTTTTTTCCTCAGTTAAGTCATCTTTGACTCCTCTCCCTTATCTCAGATATCTATTGCTTCATTCTGTGGCTAATGAGGAAAACTCACCCTTGACCCTTTCACAAGCCAAATTATATCAACTTAGTCGTATCAAGGAAAATGTCTCCTGGTAATTGCTAGGGCTTTCTAAGTACTTAAAATCCAAATCCATAAATTCAATATGAGATACTACCCCAAGAAGGCTGAGATCAAATTATGTTGAGATCAGTCCAATTGAGTTCAATTAAATTCAACTGAGTTAACAAATACTTACTGATTGCCTACTGTGTTGAATGGTTGGGACCATTTTATCATCATCAATCATTTATTGAGTCTCACTTAGAGTACATGGAATTGTGGTCTGGGGCTTAGGGAGCTCGGATTTGAAATGGTCCCTTCCCTTTATCTATATTGGGAGGTTTGTAATCTGTTTCAAGAGATTATCTTCCCCTTCCCATTATCTAAATGTAGGCATTTTCCTATTTCCTTACCATGTCTATTTTTTCTCTATACTCTTTCCCAGAGAGTTCTCTTTCACTCCTATGGATTTTCAACTACTACCGTGGTCATGATTGCCAAACCTGAATCTCCAGCTCTGTCCTACTTCCTCAGCTCCATTCAGAAAAATATTTCCATTAACTATTTCCCATAAAGCTTCTCCTCCCAGCACCTTGAACTCAGTATGTCCCAAACTAAATCAACAACTTCCTTCTCAAACCAACTCATTCTAACTGTGTTTCTTTTTTGTGTTAACCAGTACTCTCCCATGGATAAATAAAATATAATTCCTGTTCTTGAGGAGTTTACAATCCACAATGAAGTTAACTTAAATGTTAAAAATAAGGATCAAAAGTATAATGTGCAGCTCCTCGTCATTCGTCCTTGAAATTAATTTGCATTTTCTTATTTTGCAAACTTTAAAGTGCTATTTAATTGTCAATGATAATGATAAAGATGATGATTTGTGTAAATATAGTCTCAGTTGGATATAATTTCCATTAAAGCAGAAACTTTTATTTTTTAATTGTATCATAGCATTTAGCAAGTGCCTTATACATAGCAGGCATTTAATAATTTTTAATTAAATTATAATTTGTTTTAGTATATTTGAGGTTACTTGTTTTTAAATCATTGGGGAATAAACAATACATTTATTCAAATAAAGGTCCTATCTTAATCCATACTTAGGGACAGGATCTGCAGTGGGTATTAGTCAGTGGCCCTGTGTAAATGGATACAATCCATCCCTACCTATAGTTTTGATGTGCTCCTGACAAAAAGTCAAAGCTGCAAACGAATTAGTAAATAAGTTGGTTAGGAGTTACCAACAATACTGGAATTATATTAGGCAACTGGTTAGGAAGTACCTGGTGACATGCCAACTGTAGAATGCCTAGAATGAATGAAGACATGTCTCATTTTAAGCAACAGTTGTATTACCAAAAAGTTGTTTGTTAATTTTCCATTGGAATTTTCAGAGGCACTTTTATCTTATTTTCTAATCGATCTTCCATAGGAATTGGCTTGCATTAATTGAATTTCTTTGCCCCTTCCTTCTCTACCATTCACCTCACTTTACCCCATCATCTCAGATATCTAATTAGTATGAAGTCACTTAAATTCATTAAGAGACCTAATTATGTAAAAACAAACATTATGTAAAATGAAGATTTGAAATCTATTGTGTTTGAGGTTATCTCTGATGAACTCCTTCTCATGTCCCCCACAGAAGTTTTTCTAAATCTTCTTCTCTCTCCCCGGATTTAAAAACAGCTCTACTTCTATGCATTTCTGTCAGCACAATCTCTTGCTTCTTAGCATGCCAAAACAATTGAGACAATCCATCATGAGCCCCCTCATTCTCATTCCCCCACCCTCCATTCACTCTGTGTTCGTGCATCCCCGCTTCTTCTCCCCTACTTTAAAGACAAAAAGTAAACTATTTTTTCTCTTCAGAACTTAAGTGCTACCTTCTACAAGAATTCTTTCCTCGCTACCACCCATTTATTTTCCATTCTTCCAACAATTACTCAACAAAAATACATTTATTATAGGCCCAACATGCAAGAGGATGTGACCCTTGGAACTTGAAAAGCATATATTCCAAATGGAGTGCAGAAAATGGGCTGAGGGAGACAACACCCACATGTAAAAATAAATACAAAATATATACAAAATAACTAATATTTCCTAGCTGTGTGACTTTGGCTAAGTTACTTAATTTCTGTGGTCAGTTCCCTCATCTATAAAATGAGAAGATTTGACTAGACTAGAGGTTCTCAAACTTATTGGGCCTACTGCTCCCTTTAAAAAAATTTACTCAGCACCTCCTTGGAAATCTATTTTCTTTAACCCTTAAACGTTTTTTTTTTTAATTTGTGTAATTTCAAAAAATATAAAATATTTTTAAATGAATGCATTTTAAATTTAATAATTTATTGTAAATTTTTGGTTTTGTCTTGCATTGAAACTTTGATGGTACATTATCGGGTCACATAACCCTATAGTATCATACTGTAAACAAGTTATAATGTGCACATATTCCTGCTGATTCATGGTGGACATCCCAACAATGCACAACAGGTTCACCTGCCAACAGTTGCTTGTTAAGACCTGTCAGTGGATTTGACCACTGATGGGTTATAACTTGCATTTTTGTGTTTATCTGGAAAATAATGTAATCACTACGATTTTAACTCAGCTACACAACAGATGAAACATGTATGAATAGTTTTTCAAAATTTTCTTCTCTTCTTTCCTTATGCTTCCACCACTCCCTTATTTTTATTCGATGCCCTCAATTGCATCCGAGGCCACTACTACCTCCCACCCCCCCCCCCACCCCAGATCACTGTAGTGCCCTTCAGAGGGCAGTATCACCCACTTTGGGAACCTGTGTACTAGATAGAATCTAAGTTCCTTTACAACTCTAGGTCTATGATCCCATGATCTAAAATATGAATTAACTTGGGGAACTACAGAACCAGAAACCGAGTAAATCAGAAAAAAAGAATGGCATGGAAGTACCCAAACTCTTTGACCTCTAGACCTTTTGACACAGCTGACTACCTCTGCCTTTTGGATATTTTTTCTGTCTCGTCTGCTCATTCTGCCAGGAAAAGCTTTCATTTGCTTAGGCTAGGCATCTCTGTAAACTCACCAAGAGGTTTCTAGCCTATCGAATAGCCTCAAACAGGTTTAACCTATCTGCCCAGTCTATTTCCCAGGCTGTGACCACTACACATTGTACAGCTTTTTGGAGCTACAGAGAGCTAGGTGACAGGTGGATAAGCAGCCCTGAAAAGGGCTGGGCAAGCCCTCTCACATGAGGTACTAGTCCTCCCTGCATACCCATGAAGGTGGTTGAAGAAAGTGCTGTGGAGTGCTTAGAGCTTGGTCAGGCATCAAAGACTCCAAGGTCATCCATCATATACCAAACTATTTACAGTTGGCTTTTGTTTTGACACTGGACTTTGGTGACTAGAAAAGAGAGTGAGGATGATGATCTGCACAAATATGCCTCACTTAAATACAATTCACACTCAAGTCAAGACATTACTCATTGGGGATATCATTGACCTTCAAAAACAAAGGATGAACAATTCTTTCTGTCAGCTTCAGTCCTTCTCCTACCTCTTTATCTGCTCCTATTTTGTCTCTTCTTCTAGCTCCTTATCCTTTTTCCAATTCCATATCTAGATGTACCTCATGTGTCTGTTCTTAGTCTGTTATCTCTCTATCCTCTCCCTTTAGGGTAATGATTGTGTCTCCTCTATCGTCTTCAACCTGTCTTTCCAGATCTACCTCATATTATTCCTCTGCAGAGTGTTTTGTGGCAGACTAGAAAACTCTCTTCTGTCTAAAAAAAGAATATGTATTCACATATAAACACTTTTCCATTTCTTTGTTAAATATGTAAGGAAAACCCAGTTCAAAACCTGCCTCGGATACTCATTAGCTGTGTGAAAAGTCATTTAACCTTTCGGCCTCATTTTCCTCATCTGTAAAATAATAGCATTTATCTCAAAAAATGTTGTTGTGAGAATCACCTGAAATAACTTGAATATAGCACTTTATAAATTTTAATGTAAATACATGTTAGTTATTATTATATCATTATTGCATTGTTCCCTTTCCCTGAAATGCCCCCTCCCTCTTTTCACCTAATGAATTTCTACACATCCTTTAAATCTCCATTTGATTGTAAATGCCCCCATGAAGCTATTCTTCATCTTCTCCCAGCATGTCACAGCCTTCTCCCTCAGACGTCACCCTACAATATTTGTAAACCCTCCAATCAATCAACAGGCATTTAATGGAAATCTGCTATGGGCCATCAACTATTCTAGGGGCTGTGCAAAGATGAAAATGAACACTCAAGCAGTTTATGTGTTCTAGGGAGAGGCAACATATGTAACATATATGCATATACATCTGTACAAAATAAGTATATAGGAAATAATTAGCAGTAGATCTGAGTTGAGAGAGGAGGCAGAAAAGCTGAGCAATCAGGAAAGGTCCCATGAAGAGATGGCATTTAAGCTGATTTGTGATTCTGTGTACTCTTGTCTATCATTATTATTATTATCGCCTCTTTTGGTACCTCATCGTCATATCAATTGTAATATCTTTAGGGGAAGGGAATTCCACAGCAGAGTGCCCTTGTGTCCACAGCACAAGAGATACTTAATAAATGCTTGTTGTATTAGTCATACTTCTGTTGAAGTCTTTGCCTTGCTACTCCCTCAAATTGACATCTCTTTATCTTCACTACCTGAGTTTTGTGTATTTGCTATTTCTGCTTTCTCCTTTTTCTTTCAAATGTTCAACTTCTCATTCTCTGGCTTCTACATCCATGTATTGATTCCTTGATGGGCAAGCACAAATGGACCTTTCTTGGGCTTCTTTCTACATAAGGTGACACTATTAACCTCTCTCTCCTTGATAATCTCTTCCTCCATTGAATTCCATGACAAAGTCCTTTCCTGGTCCACTTAACTCTCTCACTGTTCCTTAAAGGAACCCTTCAGTGGATTATCTGGATCCTTTAATAATGTGAATTTCATCCAACTCTCTGTTTTTTACTAACTATACTTCCTCCACTAGTAATCTCAATCAATTTACTAGCTACAGTTATTAAATCTATGCATATGATACTCAAATTGATACACACACACACATACACACATACATACATACACATTTATACATAATTTTGTGTTGTGGTTGTAGTTTGTCCTTCGTTCTCGAAGAGGACTATGACATCAGGGAAATGATGACATGACTTGAAATTGACTTTGCTTTGAGTGAGGGAGGGTTGTGCAAAGTCACCAGTCTCACTTTCTCCTCCAGAGCCATCTGGGTTCAGTGGCCTGATATTGATCAGGATGACTGGAGATTGCCCAGGATGCAGTGGGAGACTTTGACCCTTTTAAGCATCAAATTCCCACTTTGAGTGTGGCATTCAGTGAATAGGCCTCTTAAGGCCCCTTTAATAAAAAAAAAAAATCAAGCTGGGAGGGGAAGATCTTCAGGGTTGTTGGCCAAAAGAGAAACAGTCACTATTTATATTCAATCTGAGCCAGGAAGGCCCAAAAAATAACCTTTAAATGGTGCTTGGGCAGAGACCTATTGTACCATCATGAGATCCAGAGTGAGCTGGGTTGAAGGTTGGAGAAGAAAGGGGAGGGGAGGGAAGGGGAAGGGAAGGAAGAGAGGGCAAAAGACAGGAGAGGGGAGGCGAGGGAAGGAAAGGAGAGGGGGAGAGGAGATTCCCAACCGGAAAATGGCCAGCTGGGTCCCCATTCAGTTAGCTCAGACTACTCACAGTTGTGGCTTATCTTTCATTCTCAAAGAGGACCATGCTACCAAAGAGATGATGACATTACTTGCAATTGACTTTGATTTGAGTGAGGGAGGGTTGTGCAAAGTCACCAGTCTCAATTTCTCCTCCAAAGCCATCTGGGTCGGTCCAATGGCCCAGTATCGATCAGGATGACTGGAGATGGCCCAGAAGGGAATGGGAGATTTGTTCTTGATATAATATGTATAGCCCCCACTGACACATTACACTGTAATGCCGAGATGTGATTCAGTTCTCAGCTTAAAAAAAATTTATTTATCTGGGTGTGGGTGTGTATGTATGTGTGTATATACATATATATGCTCAGCTTTTCTGCCTCCTCCCTCAATTCAGATCTACTGCTAATTATTTCCTATATACTTATTTTGTACAGATGTATATGCATATATGTTATATATGTTGTCTCTCCCTAGAACACGTAAACTGCTTGAGTGTTCATTTTCATCTTTGCACAGCCCCTAGAATAGTTGGTGGCCCATAGCAGATTTCCATTAAACGCCTGTTGATTGATTGGAGGGTTTACAAATATTGTAGGGTGACATCTGAGGGAGAAGGCTGTGACACACTGGGAGAAGATCAAGAATAGCTTCATGGGGGCATTTACGATTTACAATATACCTTGTATGTGTATATATGTATACATAACACACACATATATGTATATGTATGTTTGAGTATGTATATACGTATGTTTGTATGTGTTTGTGTGTGTATGCTTGTATGTATGATTTGTAATCTACAACTGTGATCATATCAGTTCTCAGATCAAAAACCTTCAGTGGCTCTCAGTCTCCTTTATAAAAGACCACTCTTTAGACTGACATTCAAGGACATCTTTAGCCCTCATGAATATATTTCATGTACTCTATGTACCAGGTAAACTTCACTACTAGATGTTCCCTACTTTTGTCTCTCTCTCTCTTCTGCTGCATTGCATTTGTGTAGACCATCTCCCCATACTCTTTGCCTGAAATAAACTCTCTTTACATTTCTGACCCTAAAAATAATTAAGTTCTTTAAAAGCCCAACCGAGATCAGTGCCACATAGTCACAGGATGAATCCTCCCATTTTCCGAGTAGTTGAAAGTGATCTCTTCCCCTATATTTATCTTAAGTGGCCATGTTGTCTCCACTTTATATTTATTCTATTCTACCTTGTCTCATATTTTCTTCTGTACATGTCTTATCTGTAAGATTCACGAGGGCAAACACTCATTTTTCATCTTTGCATCACTAGAAACCAACTCCAGTTCTTTCACACAGTAAGCACTTAACAAATTTTTACTTAATTGAGTTTTTGCTGAATTGTAATACAAATAATTACCTAGAACCTTAGGAAAATAATACTCAAAAAAATTTCTGCACTAATAGACTAGACAATTAGTTATCCAAAATCTGCTTGAAGATATTCAGTGAGGGGGCATTCAAAACCTCCTGATACTCAAAACCTTCACTTTTACTACGATTTTTCTTATATTAGATATATATTTTAAATATATGTGAATCCCCATAGTATCAGTTATCTTGGGCAGAGCAATTCATTTTGGGACTAGCTCTAATAGCTTATACACTATTTTTTTTATCAAATGCTGTTATTTTTACACAAATATTTTTTAAAATTTCCTTCAAATAATTTGATTTAATACATTACCCATTTATTTATTTATTTATTTATCTATTTATCTATCTATCTATCTATCTATCTATTTATTTATTTATTTATTTATTTATTTAGCTTTTTCAGTTATATCAGTGTTATCTTGTTGATGCTTGAGAGGGGGGTGGTGTCAATGGAGAGAGGATTTTATTTCAGCAAACAAGTTTTGCCTTACAATGTATTATTTGAAATAACTGAGATAATTCCACTGCCATGATTTAAAATATGAGATTTTAAAAAATATTTTTTGTCAGTGGCACCAAAATTGATGACAAAGTCCTAAACGATGGAATGATGGTTTTATGTAACAACAGAGAAACTTGTTAATTTACTGTGTCAACTCAAGCTCTGCCTTAGACACTATTATCAGTTAGAATTTATGATGCTTGTGTGAACTAAATCCAAACAGTTGGATCATAAGTGTGAAAATATTTTAAAATGTGAATTTAACTACAGGTCCTAAGGCATCCACTGGTGCTAAAAATACATGATAATATATGTGACAACGTAATTATATCCACGTGTATTTGTATTGCTTAGAAAAGGAACTGCTACAGTTTCTAGTTTCACAAATAAGGTCTTTTTTCTTACAAAGTTGTGTACATTTTCATATCTGCTCCCCTGGATGACTGTGACATATGGATATTTGGGGGCTCAACTGCATTTGCTCTGTTATGAATAAACTCCATTTTAATTCCATGAGTTATTTAGCTTTCAATTAATTTCCACATTTGGACTATTGTATAGGTAGCCACCCTAAAGTAAGCACGGGTTGTGTTGAGTTTTTCAGCAATTCTCTTATCCTAAAAGCTAATGAATTTATTAGTTTTACAAAAGAATGACTCTTGAAGTCCAGGATAGGACTTCTTCAGTACTATAATTCTTTTATTCAGAGCTTGGGTGAACGTAAAGAGCTGAAATAGAAAAATCAGTTTGCTAACAGGAAGTTACTGTGCCAGTTCTTCACCAATCAGATTGCCCGTTGCATTTCATTAGTTTCCTAATTAAATTGTATATGTCATACATATGTATATATAGGTCATGTTTTTGCGCTGCTAAAATATGATATTCATTTTCTAAAAGGTTAATCATCTTAAATCACCAAACTTAGGAATAGCAAAATTCTATGCATATAATAACTCAAAGTTGCCATTTCAGTACCCTATTTCAAAGAGCAAAAATATCTCTCCAATAATGCTATTGTTACTCTTTAGAAATTACTTTTTTCTATTCTGTAGACATCAGATTTTAATTATGAAAAAATCAAACAAAGTGATAAATAGAGGGGAGGAAAGAAGGGCGAGATTAAACCAAATTGCCATCTCTTGCCTTGTCTTGCTTTCTTTTCCTGTTTTTTTTTTCTTTCTGTCTTTCTGATTATCCTTTGAAAAAAGCAGAAGAAATTCTTTAAATCAAAGTCAACTAGAATTAAATATAAACGGCTAATGGAGATAGTGACATTCTTTTTAAAGCCTACAGGCACAAATAGCTATTTCTGCAGCATAGCTGTAGGGATGATCTACTTTCTGAAGTAGGAGATACTTCTGATTTGACAATGAGCTGTGAAAAGTGGTTTTCATCAATAGAAAATAAAACACATCAGGACACTATCTTCTTGCAATTAAAAAAAAGTGAACATCTATTTCAGTACAAAAGAACTGTGGAGTATAGTAGAAAAGAAAAGCCACTAAAATGGTAAGGGAATAAGCTTTAGGTGTATGAAAAAAATATGAAAATTAGTTATACTGGGATAGATTATGTAGTTGATTCCTTGCAGTTCAAACTTAGATGCCGAAAATGGGTTTTAGTTACTTTTCACTTATTAGATATAGTAAGTGAATGGCTCTATACCTTGTATTTTTGCATCATGTTTTGTTTTTTGGTTTTCTAATGGACATTTTCTCTTTAAGATTAATGATTCTTAGTCCAGTTTTATTGATAGATGAAGTTCACAGTTACTGTTATAGCCAGTTGTGCATCAGTCACTGGAATGTGGTAGTACTGCATAACAAGTTAGCTACTAGAAATATCCCAGCAACAATGGCATAAGTCCTCCAGTAAATCCTATAAATGTTAGTTTATAGAAACCCAAGTTAGACCTGGGGGAAGGTCAAGTCAACCAGCAGGAAGGAGACTGTAAATTGAGAACAACTATGTAAAGAGAGGCTGGAAGCACTAAATGAAATTATTCTCTATCTTAATTTTGCTAGAAGTCTCCTGATTTCTTTTCTGCATTCAATTCACTCTTGAAACAATTTTATCATCTATACTCATCTATGGTGATTTTCTGCTTCATTTTCTTGTCTCCTCTATGGTAGAATTCTTATATTCTTTCCTATAGTCCTTCTAAGACACTAGGTTGAAATTGGTCCAAAAGAAGTCAGTGAATTGGTCCCACTTGTCTCAGCAGTGTGTGTGCGTGCGTGCGTGCGTGCGTGCGTGTGTGTGTGTGTGTGTGTTCAGAGCAGAGCAGTCCAAGACAAGGCAACCCACTATGTAACTATAGTGAGCATATTGGAAGTGTGCTTTCTTCACCTAGCTATCCTTGGACTATAATTGTTCCTCTTCCCCAAGGGCTATCTTCTCCACTTTTTTTCAAAAAAGGCCTGAATCTTAGGCTTAATTGAGATAAGATCCTGAGTCCTTTAGAAATTTTGTGAGTGGTTCTCTGAATGGTCCACCCTACTCAGTACCCTGAGTGCATTCTTCCATTGTTTTGGATAGAACCTGGAATCTATTTCCCTCTTTCAATATCCATCTGAGAACAATGTCCTTGGGGTATCTTCCCCTTAAGGGCCTTGGGTTCAAGGTCCAAAATCTTTCCCCTAGATTTTCTATCTATTTTGCATCTGCTTTGCTTTCAGGCCCCAATTCCAATCCAGATTCTTCAATGTTCTCGGTAATACCCTCAATAGGACATAAGCTTCTTGAGAGCAGAGTTTGCTTCACTATTTGTACTTATATCCTTTAGCACTTGCACAGAACCAGATGCATAGTAGGTGTGTAATAAATATTTATTGATTGATTAGTTCTTGTTACAGTTTTCCAAAGGCTTCTTGTGTTATAGCTTTCCCTGGCTGTCTTTCAGCTCAGCTTAGTAATTATGGATGACTTCATTTGATTCAACTCATAAAAAGCTTCCCCTAGGGTCTACTCCCTTGATTCTATTGCTACAGTCTGCAAAGCCATCTACAGGGAGGTCAGACAATCAATTGATTCTATAAGCTCACTGAGCACTTTAGTTGCCTAGCCTCATAATCTCCACCAAACCTTATCTAAGCACCAACACACCTTCTATTGTGCTTTGAGGTCCCCAAGACCATGCCTCAGCATACAGTAGACTGACATTATATTGCCAAGTACTTAGGAGGGTGTGCTACATGCCTTGAGGGTGCTAAATATGTACTGATTTGACTGACTGACAATTACCAATTAATCCAGCTTATTTTTTTTGTCTTCTTGTAAGAACAGCTAAATCAATTAACAGCAAGACATGGAGAGAAGCTTGGAGGAGACAGAGCTGAGGGCAATAAGGGACTGTGCTGAATAATACAACTAAAACCTTTACTCTTACACACGTGTGTCTGTATAGGCATGTGTTCATATCTAGCTACACATCTATGTTTGTGTTTATATATATTTGTATGTGTACATGTGTATATGAGTGTATATACATATATACACATATATACATGTGTGTGTGCATTCGCACGTGTGTGTATACAGAGAAAGACAAAACAGAGACAGAGAGAATGTGAATTTGTGAAGGGAATATGTATAAGAATTTTTTTTTAATCTGTTGTTCTCAGAGGTCTCTATTGAGCAAGATTTTCTGGAGGTAAGTGCGTTTTTGAGAGGAGCATTTTTACCTTGTTGGATCACAGATGACATTCTACAAACACAGCGTTTTAGAACCTAAAATCAGTTATAAGGACAAAATTATATGGTTCAGTGGAGAGAGAACTGGATTTTGAGTCAAAGGATCTGAGTTCCAGTCCTAGATTTGCCTTTTATTACTATGTGAGTTTAGGCAAGTCACCTTACTCCCTGGGTCTCAGTTTCCTTATCTTTAAAATGAGAAGATTGAACCAGAACCTTTAAGATCCATTTCCACTCTAAGGCTACAACTCTAAGATTGTCATATAGTTTTGAAAATGCAAATTATTTCTCACATTCTACTGAAATGTTTGTCTGAAAGGAGTAAAAATTTGAATTTTGTAAATGAAACTTTTTATGCTATTAGTGTGAAACTATTTTCTAGGATATTTTAATTTTCATTTCTAATTTATTTCCAGTTTTCTTTCATTCCAAACATATTTACTTTGAGATTTTCCCGTCAAAAATTCTCTATTGACCACCAGTGATCTATGAAGAAACAGGGCAATGTGCTTTGGTGGAAATGCTGGCATTGCAATCAGGGGTTGTTGGTTATATATTTAGAGCTCTGCCACTTACTGGCTCTATGACTGTATATGTCACTGACCTTCTTTGGGCCTCACTTCTTCATCTTTAAAAGGAGGGGCTGGGGTTAGATGCTGGCTCAGAATGGTGCTCTGCATGGGGTCAGAAAGATTTGACTTCAAATTCAGCCTCAGACACATGAACCATGTGACCCTGAGCCAATTACTTAAACTCCCTCTGACTCAGTTTCGTAAGTGTAAAATGGGGATAAAAATAGCACCTATTCCCTGGTCTACTGTGGGGATCAAATGGGATAATATTTATAAAGGACTTAGCATAGTGCCTGGTACATAGTGGGCACTTAATAAATGCTTGTTCCCTTTCCTTTCCTTATATTACCTTCCCCGCACCCCCCCTACCCCACCCCGGCCCTTGAGTCCAGGCCATATGGAGATTGATTAAGGAAACTGGGCATATTTAGCTTAAAAAAGAAAAGTCTGGGGAAGAGGAGCAGGGAAAATTATTGCTGCATTCAATTATTGTTGCATGCAAGAGAATTAAATGTGATATTTGTAAAGCCCTTAGCACACGGCCTGCCAAATAGTAGGCACAGAATAAATGTTTGTTTTCTTCCTATCTTCCTTCCTTTCTTATAAGCTCCCCGAGAGTCATGTTTGCTTCTTTCTTTCCTTCCTTCTTTCTTCCTTCTCCCTTCCACTCCTCTTTCTTGTCTTCCTTCCTTCCATCTTCCTTCCTTTGTATCTTCCTTCCCTCCTTCCCTAACTTCATTCCTTCCTTCCTTTGTTTCTTCCTCCCTTCCCTCTGTCCTATCTTCCTTCTTTCCTCCCTCCATTCCTTCCTTTTTTCTTTCTCTCTTCCTTCCTTTCATCCTATCTTCCTTCTTTCCTTTCCCTCTTCCTTCTTCCCTCCTTTCTTCCTTCTTTTCCTCATCCCCTTCTTTCTTTCCTTCTTTCTTTCCTTCTTTCTCTTCCTTCCTCACTCCCTTCTTTCTTTTCTTCCTTTTTTTCTGTCTTCTAAATCTATAATCCCATGAATAAGTGGCTTAGATTGATCCATATACACTGAAATGGTCAAGGGGGTGAGTCCTCTTGTAAATAGATGAAATTTCATAATATCCATAATAATACCCCAATGTTTCCTGATTGTAGGTTAGGGATTCACCAAGGCTCCTGGTTGCCTGACTCCCTGATTGCTTCCAAGTCTGAAATTTAAGCAGAGCAGCCAAGGTCCAAATCCATGATATGGTGCTTTTGATCATTTTAAATCTCATAAAATAACATCAGGGACTTTGAGGCTTAGGAATATTATCCCTATTGTCAGGCAGTGTTGGCAGAGCCCAAGTTTGGAGTAACTTATGACCTATCTAGTTAGTTATAATTTCTTCTCAAGATACCTGTGTTTAAAAAAGATCAGAAAAGAAGTAGCATATACCAGGGGGGTGCTAGAACTAGCTGGAAAAGAAAAAAGGAGAGCTGGTTGTTAAATTTTTGGTGTTCTCAAGTTGGAATTTTGCTACAAATTAGGGCTTTTCAAAAATTGCCTAGACAAGAAATCGATGGAGAAAATGTTAATAGTACAAATTAAATATAAAGGTGTGCCCTGCATACCCACTCCCCCCAAGCCAGTTGTGAAATGATTACCAGCATGTCCTTATTTGTGATCCTTTCTGTCATCTGGAAACAACAAAATAAAGCAAACATACGCAATTGGACTGGGGGCCTAAAGTATATAAGGTGATAACAGCTTACATTTACACAGTGCTTTAAAGTTTTCAAAGCTCTTGACCTGTGTTTTCTCAATTGATCCTCACAATAACCTTAGGAGTTAAGAGCTATCATTAGCCCCATTTGACAGTTCAGGAAACAGGCCCAGAACGCATAAGTGCCTTGCTCACAATGAGATCATATTTGAACTTAGGTCTTCTTGACTCTATGACCGGCTATCTTAGTAAGGTAGAATAGGTGCAATGTTAGGGGTAATTCAGGGAAGGATTTTCAAGATCTCCTCTTCTCCAGACTCATCTCTGACATTTAGTTGTATTTAGTTGGCCATGGAAAGTGAGATTCAGCTTTAAGACAATTTCTAATTTTTTTAAACATAATCCCTTTCTATGGCTCTTCTCTGGAAGTTTTTTGAAATTAGCTTTACAGTTTCCTTTGAAAACTCATAATGTACATGACGCTTCCATTATGTACTTTCCGAATTTAGGAGTGGTTCAACCTTGAAAAAAAGATACATGATACAGTAGGAAAAGTGACAATCCATTTTTTTCTTTGAGACTTGACAAAAGAGATCCCACCCCTATCCCCCTTAAATACAATCATAGTGTTTGTAGTTAAATAGAATTTTACTGCAGCTAGTAATTGTTGATGCAAGTCCCTGAAGTAGCTTGGTATCTTTATTGTCTGTAATTTCCTAAAAATACTTGCTTTATTCAGTGAATAGAGGTGATTCAGCTAATAACTAGTAACAATAAGGAAACTTGATTTACAAAGAGAATCAAGTGGCAGAATCTGAAATGAGGATGAACACTTGCCTGGGTTATTTTAGCCCCTACTTTAGAGGTCTTAACAAATATAATGTTTTTGTTCAGGCAAGCCAGGTG
Organism: Phalanger gymnotis; assembly: GCA_028646595.1. Taxonomy (NCBI): domain Eukaryota; kingdom Metazoa; phylum Chordata; class Mammalia; order Diprotodontia; family Phalangeridae; genus Phalanger; species Phalanger gymnotis. The sequence goes on along the minus strand of CM053625.1, from coordinate 51,675,240 downwards.
GCAATAGGCTCAAAAATCATGGGATTGTTTGAGTGACTCGTGACCCCTCCAAGTAATGAAACAGTCTGAATTGAATAGGGCAAGCTGGATCCATCCTTTCTTTCTTTTTTTTTTTTTTGGTTTGAAGCACTAAGTAAAATAAAGGGGTTACATATTCTCATTTTGATGACATGGCAGAAATCACATCATTCTGACGTTTCCAGGATTGAGACAATTTGATGGAGAGGAAGTACTTGATAAATTCTCAAAGGGAACAGGGGAAGGTACTTTAGGAAAGTGGGAAGTACACTAACACTCAGTAGTTTTTGCTTTGCTTTGTTTTCATCATTGGTTGTCTGGGCATTGCAATGAACTTGTCAAAAGGATTAAAATACCATCAGTTTAGAGCTGGCAAGGGATGTTTGAGGTCATCTTATCCAACTCCTCTATTTTATGGATGAGAAAAATGAGGCCCTGGAGAAATAAATTGATTTGGTCAATATCACCCATGGAGTAATTAAAAAGAAAGTTACATAACCACCCCCTTTTACATCATGGAAGTTAGACCTAAATGATATTGTGTTCACCAGCAGGGCATGATACCTGAGACAGCTGTTCTGGTATAACAACTACCTAAACCTTGCAATCCTTATAATGATTTCTTAGCCTTCTTGCTGTGAGATCTTTCAGTATTTCATGACACATTTGCCTCATCCAAAGTTGTACTGGTTCATAGGGTGACATGGTATGTGTTCTAAAACTTTCATCTTTTCAGGTATTTCCAGAGTCTTAACATGTATTCCTTTAGCAAGTAAGGAGAAATGAACCAAGTTTCTATGACTTGCTTATCATTCCTTTCCCCACCAGAGGAAAATGGGAAATCTGTCTTAACTCTCCTAAAAGGTTTGAATGGGACTGTGGCTAACATGAGTTTTTGTAGAAGCTCTGGGTTCCGATTTCTCATTATCATGTTTCATTTTTATTACTGCAAATTGAGAGACCACACATTGCCTGACTCTGTGTGGATTCAAATTAGGAAAGTAAGGCCTAGATCCTTTTTTTTTTCTTTTTTTACACTGACTGTCCAACTAGAGAACATTTTTTTTCTCACTTACCTAGAAATAAACATCAGTTGGGTTTGCTGATTTACATCAGCTGAATGTTAAGGAGTTTGCTTTGGTTATGTCAAAACTTACATTATCTTTATCTGGACAACCTTAAAGTGAGGAATGGTGTGTAGGCTTGAATTTATAATAATAATAATAATAATAGAGTGATTTAGAACCTTATAATAGATATGGATAATATTTGAAACTGGGGAGAAAGGAAGAAAGTAAGCATTGACAAATAATAGGCATAAATTTTATTGGATTTTTAAAATTGAATGTAAGTGAAAAGTTTACTTAAATTTGTAAAGTGGTCACCCAGGAGGAAAACTCAGGATAGTCATCTTAGAGTTCATACAGTCTGTATGCTTTCAGTAATATTAGATTTTACTTGTTAAATTGGACAATAAAGCAATGAAATTATTATTAGTTAGCAAATACTAAAATACCCTTGGGAAACTAAGTGATTATTTTTGGAGGGGGCAATATTAAGACTGCTTAACATTTCTGGGAAACAGGCTATAGCATGAGGGTTAAATGGTTCCTTACATACCTCTCTTATGACAGATGAACCATGTTTAGTGTTTGTAGCTTTCTCTAGGAATAATTTCCTTGTCTCTTCTTTTCCCCACCCAGAGTTTCCCTGGGAACATCAGAATTTGGCATTTTTTTTAAGGACTCAACACCCCTGAAAGCATACAGGCTAACAAAACCATGGTATAAAACATATTTTATTTAACTTAACAGAAAACAGAGGATTCTCATAAACATTCGAAACAATTATCTCCTCTGGTGGACCCCGCCCTCTCAGAGACCTTTACAATGGTAGAGTTAAAGATACACCCCACCCCCAACCCTCGCCAAGGTGAGAAACATCTCTAAGTTTCTGGAGAATGCAGCAGTTCTCTCCTCATTGTGCCCATTTTTCCTCAAGACCCTCATAGTCCCCATGGATCCAAACATTCTAGAGGGCAATTTGGAATTAGTACAAAAAGTTGCTGAATAATATGCTCTTTGATGTAGCTAGACCAGGTAGAACAGATCAAAGAAAGAATAAGTGAATACGATGATATATATTATATATTATATATAATAATATTAATAATAAAACATGCTATACATTTCATTGCCACATCTAAGATGTACAAATACATCTAATATGTACAAAAATATTTATAGCACCCATTTTTGTGGTCACAAAAAGGAAAACAAAAACAAACCCTGGAAAATAAGTGAATGCCTTTCTATTGGGGAATGGATGAACAAAATAATTCTATATGAATGTAATATATAATTCTGTTGTGCTGTGTGAAATACAGGGGGGGATTTATAAGAAATGATGCAGAATGAAGTGACCAGAAACAGAAGAACACGATATGTTATAGCATCAAAATTATATTTTCAAAAATTGAAAGACTTAAAAACTATGGTCTACTAAATGATCAATCATGATTCCTGAGGACTGATAAAGAATACTGCCCACCTCTTAAAAGAGAAATGATGGTCTAAAATGAAAAATAAGAAATGCCTTTTGGGACCCAGCCAATGTGGTAATATTTTGTTTGACTATGTTTAAGTAATATAGGGGTTCTGTATTCCTTCCTTCCTTCTTTCCTTGCTTTCATCTTTCCTTGCTTTCATCTTTCCTTCCTTCCTTCCTTCCTTCCTTCCCTCCTCTCCATCCTTCCCTTACCTCTTCTCCTTCCTTCATTTCCTTACCTTTTTCTCCTTCTTTCCTTCCCTTTTCTCCTTCCTTCCTTCCTTCGCTTAATCTCCCTACTTTCTTCCTTCTTCTTTCCCTCCTCTCCCTTGTGGATAGAGGGACATGAGGAAGAAAGGAATGCTTGATAACTAAAAAAATATACACACATGCGTACATTTCTGCACATAAAAATGCAGTATCAGTAAAGGAATGAGTAAGTCTGGCTTGCTTCTCTACATTATGGCCTCCTTGCTTATTCTAATTTTCCTTTCTCTTTCAGGTTGTACATATGATGTGGCCCATTGATTTCTCTCAGATCCTCTCCCATATTTTCTTGCAGAGGCTGGTTGATGTTCCCCTAGGTCAAAGTTAGCTTAGAATCTATTTTTCCTCCCATATTTTCTTACTGATGCTATCTTTCCTTGAGTATTCGTCTGGTGATAACTCCTCATGCAAAATACATAAGCATCTTTCCGGGTCTTAACACGTGTCTCTTTCTTCTACTCCCTATTGGTCTATGTTTCCATCTGGTGATTATTCTTCCTAGCACAGGGCTCTCCAAAGGGCCTGTACTGATTTACAGGTGTCTCTTCAGGATCTGAGTTCAGCCTTTCTTTTTAGGTCTGACATTTCCCCAGAGCCTCCCCCACCCCACCTTACACACACCTTAACAGACTTATAATCCTGGTGTCAACTAAGCCTAAGAAAAGATTTCATTATTGTGTCTCAGGAATTCCCAACTTATCATGAACCTGGAAAGGGCAAGCTCTATGTTACTCAAGCTGTTCTCATTAGAATCAATTTCCAATTCTAATCAATTCAATTCATTACTTAGTAATTTGGTAGAGTCCTCTGCTAATCAGGAGGAGATAAAACCTAAGAAAAGACATGGTCCCTAACTTCATGGAGTTTACATTTTAGTCAGAGAAATATGACATTTACACATGAAATATAAAGAAGCTCCCAATAAATACAGAATATATGTTACAAACAAACAACTAATTTAGCAGTAATAACTACTGATTTCTATAACAAACTACCTTAAATGCTTTGAATTCTGAAACCCAACAAGTAGGAAGAATTTATCAACTATGTTGCTTAATACTAGCTTAAAATGCAGGTATTAGTCACATTGTACATCTGTATCATATTATATTTCCTGTTATAAATATAATCAATATAATGATAATAAAAATAGTTCTCCTTAACATTTTTATGTAAATACTATGATGATCATTGATCTCCATTGTACAAACGGGGAAACTGAGTGTTACACTAGAGGTAAAGAATATATTTCCTATTTACACAAAAAATTCAAACAGCTTGATACTGTCTCTATTTTTAGTGTAGTTCATACCCTCTGTTCTCATTTTAAATTAGTTTTCTGATGTGTATATTTAGATATAGCCATGCTTGAGTCAACCTGTAACTGTAGGTCTTTGGGGAGCCATTGCGTTTGAACATCTGGACTCACCACATGTTTTTTTTTTTAAATAAATCATCATTTATGAAACAGAAAGAAAAGGTGGTAATACTCTAAAGATATATTAGATTTTGGGGGAAGGGTAATGCAATAGCTTTGCATACTGACTTTGGCTATTATGGTAAAACATGGGGACAGCAAGGTTATGAGAGTATTAGATAAGGTAGCATTAATGGTATTTTTGTAATTTGTTTTCTCCCTAGTTTAAATAATTAAATGTAATAACTGTTGTTTCTACACAAATAATAGCAAATTAACTTCTATGCCAATCAGTCTAGTTTATAAGCTAGTAATTTCTACAAGAAAATAATGATTTTACATACACAAAACCAAAATAATCTTTTAATTTCTGTAAAATACTCAAGAATGCCAAATCATTTATGTGTTTGTAGAAAGCTACTGCAAATGCTAATATAATGTTTTTGTAACAGCAATTAGTAAATTTTGCATTCATTAAATAACTTCCTGGTGTTTGGGCTATTTCCCTTTGTACTTAAAAGAGAATATTGATCTTAATTCTCTTTTGTAGGAATTGAATTAACCTCCTTATTGGAACCCTATGGTTTTTATTTACAATATACATATCTGACTGTGGGACCTAATTAATTGGAATCTGTCACCATTTCAGAGCAACCTTAAAGCCAGGAATATGTGCCTGTGCAGATTAAAGGAAAACACAGAGAGCTAATTTGAACAGAACTTTTCTAAAATGTCAGGAACCCTTTAATCTAATAAAGAAAGTTCATGTAAGAAAAAAAAAACTCTTTAGTCTGCTGCTGACTTTTCATGTGCTACAAAACTATCAACTTAACCTTTCTACACCCACATGCATGTATGCCTCTCCATTATTTACATATCTGTGTCTTATGAAATTCACAGCATAATATTAAAATTAGAATGGGTGACTACCCATGTGCACATACCTAGAAATGTACAAGAATATTCACACATATAAATATTTATTCATTTATAAAATTATAAATGTTGGTGAATGAATATATTGTTGTACATAAAAATGCATAGTTTACATGCCTAGGTGCATTTTAAATAATATTTGTATTCTTGAAAAGTCTTCAGATTTGTATAAATAAAAGAATTTCAAATGTTCTAAGGGAGCCCTTTCAAAAAGAGATCCTGTGTGTGTGTCTCAATATGTCCCTGTATTTTCATATTCTAAGATGGCTAAAAATTTATTTGCCCTTGTAGCTGTATTTTTAAAAATATGTATACAAAAATATATGAAAACTGTATGACATTCAGTAAAGAATTAAAGACTTATTATGTATCTTGTTTATATGACTATGGGTAACTCAAATGACTATAATATCATTTTTAATTGAAAATGTACTTCATCTAAAACATTAAAATAAAACTGATGATTATTATTCCTTTGGACAATCACTTTTCTTATCCTAAACTAAATATCTATTGCAACCCTAAGAGTGATCCCCATGGGAAAACTGAGTAGCAGTAGTGGAACAGCATGAGGATATATATTCTATATTTACTACCAGAGAGAGCAAGAGCTTTCAGCTTTCAGGGTCCAAATAAAGATCTAACCTTAAGGGTATCCTAAGGTGAAACCCCTAGACCAGACATAAACTAGTGTTCTCTCTTTATTTTTTTTCTCTTGTTTTAGAAATGTTTGCATCTTGCTAGTACTATCGAAGCTTCAAAATAACTATTAGCTCACAGACAGATTTTGGATTTTTGTTGTTGTTGCTTTTAAGCTCTTGTGGAGACAAGTTCCATGTTACCTGATGAAAGTACTGCTGGAGCATATCAAAAAAGGCAAAAAGATACATAAGTTCTTACAAAAAATAAAAAAAAATGAAAGTCTGACTGAAGCTATCGTTACATCAATGGACAAGTAAAAATGTATTTGAGAATTTATTTCAAAGCTGGGCTATTACATTTAATACAGGGGAAGTGCCAGAAGTCAATCCCAGAGAAAAGAAAATAGCAACAGCAGTCATTAAATTTCCTTGTATAATTATCATTAGCCAGTCTTTGCTTTTCCTGTATAAAACATTATCTTTGTGAATATGCTACATTCCCCATCAAGAGTGAATAAATACCATTCAGAATGCCATATTGCATATGACAATTATCTCATGGATAACAACAAAGTCTCAACTAACAAAGTCTCAACTTCACAGTGGTCAAAAGGAAGGTATCCTCCACAATTTCAAATTTCTTGAGAATAGATGAAGCCTAAAAGGAAATTTTAATGTAAGCACCTTGAGGGCAAGAGCCATATATATATATATTTTATGTTGTTCAAGAGTAATTGCTGCAAACATAACACTAATGAACACAGGCTCCATGATCATCCATATACATGTATACAGTATACGTGTCTACTTGTGAGCCATTCTAAGACCGCATGGAAACTTATTTGCTGGACCTTAATTACGAACTTACGTATCAGCCTTCCAAAGCCGTACCAGGAAAATTAGGAGTGTAGGAAAAGTGAAGAAGGAAAATGGGGGCAACGAAAGAAGTATTAAATATAAAATAATATTTAACTATAAGCATTAAAGCCCCTAAACCTTAAACTTCTAGAATATATTGCCATGTATTGGGGATGGTACTGCCTCATTGCATTCAAGGAGCAAGATTAATCTCTGCCATGGTCAATATTATTTTGGTTTTTAGAAGACAGAATGGTAGGGGAAAGGGGAAAGGGAGGGTTGGGGAGTGAACATTCACTGAACATTTAGCTAATTTCAAAATAAGCCTTTAAGCAAGGACTTATTCACTATTGCCCTAGCGCTCTGACCTTGGTAGGAAAAGAACAAAAAATAAATAAAAGATTCCAGAATGATGAAGTTAGAGCTGATGAACTTTTAAACATTTCAGTAAATCCTTAAACATTTTTTTTTTCTCTCCTTTGTAGACGACTGAATTAATCAATCAAGATGCAGTTTTTGTAGGTTGGATAGAGTTTAGTTTTAAATGATAATGTGTAAAAATTGAAGTTCATGTCTGTGAAGTTCACTGTCAAGTTTGCTAGTCATTTCTGTCAAGTTAGGGTCCCTGTCAACACAGTCTCTTCCATGTTTAAAGATAGAATTACATGTTATAAACTTTAGAATCCTCTCAGTTTGATTCACTCACTTGTTTCTATGACTTGAAGAGTTTCGAATATCCTTTGATATCTTTTACTCCTGTCTTTCTCAATCTACTCCAGCCTTCTAAAAGCTCTAAAAGAAGTGTGTCTTTTTTTTTAAACCTGGAGTCCAAATGAAAGCTACCTAACTGAAGCAAGCCAAACCTGGAATTCTCACATGCTAATTCAATGGAGGATTTAAAAATGGCACAAAAACTACCCAGGGAGTTAAACTTTCTGTAAGTGAAATTGGAAAATGAAATAAGCTAAGCAGAGAGAGAAAAACGAATCACACAGCTCCCAATGAATTAAGTATCCTTGCATGCAAATTCTTCTATTTTCACAATACTTCACTGCAGGATTTGATAGTTAAACATGTGCCCTGCTAGGAACTGCTTTCATCATTTGTCTATATATTTTATTGTCTGTCAGCGTTAAATCCAGAAACCACCTCAGCATCATCCCCATGTCTTTAGATTGTTATCATTTAAGTGTGAAGTAATTAGATCAGAGAAATACACCAGAAGAGAAATACACACACACACGTGTCAAGGAAGGGTCCCTGTCAACACAGTCTCTTCCATGTTTAAAGATAGAATTACATGTTATAAACTTTAGAATCCTCTCAGTTTGATTCACTCACGTGTGTGTGTGTGCACGCGTGTGTGAATGGGAAGAAGTGGCACTGAAGACATTACAGTTGTGGGAAGGGAGAAATTTATTTATAAGTTGAAATGAGTTCATTAAGTTAAAAGAAGGGATGAAGACCAGGAATGATTAGGTCAGGCTAACTATTTGCACTGTGATCCGGGACAGTGATTTGAGTCTACATTTTTAAAGATCAGCAAAGTGAAATGTGAACACCTGAACATGACACACATATGAATGGCTAAAACTTCAACAGCTGCTCCTGTCAAAACTCAGTAAAGCACGATTTTACAAACCTGTTGCCAATCTCCCTCTCCTGTGCTCTCAGGTCATGCAGATGATACATTCTAAATGTGGTTCTTGGAGGGCTGGTTGCCCAGCAATGTCGGTAAAACTGTGTGACCTCAGTAATGAGCTAAATGATAAAGAGTTATTGAAATGTACAGATTTCTCTGCAGCTCAAAGAACAAAGTTAATCATGTAGGAAAATAACTCAGACTTCAAAGGTGTATTACAGAATATGAACTTGACTGCATGTAGCTTTTCTTTTAAAAATACCCCACATTGCTCACATCAATCACACATCCCTATGTCCATAATAACTAGCACGTGAAGTAGATGAACGTTACCCGTGCTCTGGAAGCAAGTGCATTACCCCCATGCAGGCATGAATTTCCCAAACTAAGTCAAGTTAAGTGTTGGTGTCATTGGAGCCCCCGAACTATAAAAGTTAAAACCCACTACTACACTGAACCTAACACAGTGGCCAGTGAATGATTATGCCTTATTAAAATGATGGTAAATAAGTCCATACATTCTGAATAGAGATACATTAAGACATGCATTTCAGGTCACAGTTTGAGATCAAGTTGCCAGCTGTGAACTCTAAGCTCATGGAAATGCAAATACTCACGGATGCTTTCTGCTTAGGAAAGATTTAGTAGATGTTCCTTAATTTAATTGCAGGTTTTCTTATAAAATTACTTATTTGCAGGTAGACCAAGATGAAGATAAATGTACATAGCACTTCTACATGAGGCAGGCATTACATTAAAAAGTAATCATTGTTAAAGGGCGTTCGCCTGTAATGATGTCACAAATGGATAAATCTTAGCTGCGTCTTACCTGTCGTGGCAGAGTCTGTCTTGATAGTGTTTGGTCTGCTTGTAAAAGCTGCAAAATCTTTATCAGTCAGAAAACAAGGGGAGGTGTTTGAACTTCCAGTTCTGAGCAGAGCTGAAGGGCTCTATGGTTAAGTAATAGATTGCCTCCTCAAAGTAGCTCTGACCATGATATTAATGGGGAATAGTTACAATCACTGCTGGAAAGCTTGCTGATGTAGCTCCTTCTGCCTCCTGCCTTTGCAAGAGACCTAATGTATGAATGAGCCAGAGAGCATCCTTCTCTCTCTCTCTTGCGTGCTCTCTCACTCCCTATCTCTCTCAGTCTCTTCTCTCTCTCTCTCTCTCTCTCTCTCTCTCTCTCTCTCTCTCTCTCTCTCTCTCTCTCTCTCCTCTATCAGAGTTATCATTCGCCTTATCCTGCACACAGTGGAAAAGGACCGGCTGGCAGGCAACCGTGCAGTTCTCCCACCCCCCACCCCCTGCTGAGCCACATGAATGTGTTGTGAATAAAGACAAAGCCCTGAACCAGTGCACCACATCATTCCCTAGAAAAGAGCTGCAAAGATATGCTGTGCTGCTCCTCTGCAGGCAAGCAGGGAGACAAGGAGACAGACTTACCTACCTTGCTCCGCTTGCTACAGACCTGCATCCATAAGTTTGTCTCAGAACTATCTTTCTCCAATAGAGAACTAGTTTTGATTTGTTTTGTGATGTATTTCTCTTCTTACCTCATCAAACACCTAGAACAAAAAGTTCTTTTGTTGTTGTTTTGTTTCATTAACTTTCAATTTTCAGAAAACAGTTAACTCCTCAGCCTGTTGCCAAATGTGCCTGTCTGGTCTGTCGTTAGTCCCCCAAAATTAGAGTGCGGCTCACAGAGTGGAAAGTAGACCAGGCTCAGTCATAAGATCTGATTTCCAGTACTCCAGGCTCTACCATTTACTAACTCAGTAACCTTAGGGAAGTTATTTCCCCTACTCTTGGCCTCAGTCTCCCTGTCTGTAAAACCAAGAGGATAAGCTAGATGAGATTTAAATTCCCCTTCAGTGAATTCTAGCACTCAGTGAGTTTGCGCGGGCTTTTTTGTTTGTTTGTCCGTGTGTTTGTTTTCAATATATGTTCACCGAGGTCGAGGCTTCCTTTTCTTCGGTCTAAGGAAGTCACTGGCACCATAGACTGAAGGCAAAAGTATCATATAGGTGAGCAAAGAGGAGTGAGCTTCAGCCCCAAGTGAAGTTGACGAAACCTGCAGACTACAAGCTCAGCAGCAGAGGAGAGAAACAGCACCCAAAGATCTAACATAGCTCCCTATTGTAGCTGGTCCACAGTTCTGATATAACAATTCGATTTTGATCTTTATCATAAAGCAACCCAAAGTAAGCCATCCCCAAATATGACTCTGGCTGCCGGCCAATTTCTACTGATGATCACCTCCAGGTGCTTGCCAGTAGGTTGTTACTGAAAATCAATGCAAAATGAAGGCAAATGTCTCTGGTAGAACTGAATCTAAAGGAACTTTGCATATATTGACATATTTTAGAGAAACACAACTTGCCCAGTTGGTCCTGCTTGAGTAACTCTAAGCAGTGCAATAAGTATGGAAGCCTAAATCCCCTAAGTCAGATAATGCTATTAGAGATATAAGCAAATGCAGATCACATTTGGGAAATTTGAGCAGGTATACGAAAGTGTGTGTGTGTGTGTGTGTGTGTGTGTGTGTGTGTGTGTGTGTGTGTGTGTGTGCAAATTATAAAAACAGGGTGTAGTTAAGATTGGTGGGGTTTTTTTCTTTGTCCTGTCATCAATAATAGACTACAGGTCTATTCTGGGTCACCTCCTACCTGTCAAAATATTTATTCTCTTTCTCCATTTCCAGCACCCTAATGTAGGTATTTCCTAGGAGTCTGTGCTGGGTTCTCTTTTCTTTATTTTCCATTCTCTCTTTTGACAATTACAGCTGGTCCCTGTCTTCACACAATCACCAAAATAGAATTTGAGAGTTATGGGGGACTTCAGTGGCTGTCCGGGTCAACCCATACATGAAAGACTAAACTCTGGCTCTCTGCCATTGACTTCTGAATCTTTATCTCTCTTTATCTCTAATCATCTTCTGAACACTACATCTGAAGTTCCAGCTGCCCATAAGATAGTGCTCCCATATGTCCCAACACCTCAAACCTTGTTCCAGATGTTAACTTATATTCTTTCGTCCTAACCTGCTTATCCTTTTGATTTCTCTGTTTCTATCTCTCTGTCTCTGTGTCTCTCCATCTCTCTGTGTCTCTGTCTTTGTCTTACCACCACTTACCTGGTTCCTTAGGTTCATAACCTGGGAGTTATCTTTGGTTCTTTTTGTCTCTGTCACCTGTCATATCAACCAGGACTTGCAGAACGTCTCCTCAAAAATCTCTTCTTTGTAAAATTTTATCTCTCTTATCACTCCTACCATCAGGCTATCAATAATTACCATTAACCTCAACTACTAAAAAGGCATCCTAAAAGATCTTTCAATCTGTCCATCTTCCATGAAAACATTGTTTACACCCTTGTCAGAATAATCTTACTTATACATAGGTCTGGTCTTGTCATTTCTCTGCTCAAAGATATTCATTGTCTCTCTATTGTCTACTGAGTGAAGTATAAACTCCTGTGCCTGGGCTGTTATCTGTTATCACCCTGCCTTTCCATCCTCACTTCATGTTATGCCTGTTCTATCAGAAGTGAAATACTCTCTGGACTCTGGAATGAGGCTTTATGTTTGCCTCTGTGCTCTTACTCAGTTAATTTGCTGTGCTTTGTACTTATGTCTTTCCTTTCTCTGTCTCTGACTCTGTTTTTGTCTCTCTGTCTTACTCTGTTTGACTTTGTGTGTGACTCTGTGTCTGTCTCTGTGGCTCTGTCTGTCTTTCTGTCTGTCTGTCTCTCTTTTTTCTCTCTGTCTCTGTGTGTCTTTCTCTGTCTCTCTTGTCTGTCTGTCTCTGCCCCTCTTTGTCTCTCACTCTGTCTATCTTTCTGTCTGTCTGTCTCTCTGTCTTCCTCTGGCTCTGAGTTTCTGTCTCTGTCTCTCTCTTTGTCTCTGTCTCTGTCTTTCTCTTTCTCACTCTGTCTCTCTCTTTCTCTGTCCCTCTCTGTCTTTCACTGTCTCTCTCTGTGACTGTCTGTCTCTGCCTCTCTCTCTTTGTCTCTGTATCTCTGTCTCTGTGTACTTCTCTCTGTCTTTCTCTGTCTCTGTGTCTCTGTCTCTGTGGCTCTGACTGTCTATCTGTCTCTGTTTCTCTGCCTGTCTCTCTCCCACCTCCCTTTTAAATTTCTACCTATCTTCTATCTTCTAAAGCCCAACTCAAACCTTATCAACACTAGGAAGATTTCCCTGTTTCTCCTAGTCAGTAATAATCTTTCTTCTCATTCATATCTCACAAACTACTTTCTTCTTTTTTTTTTCTGGACCTCTGGTTTCATTAGTATAAGGAAACTCCCTCTATCAATGCAGATCGATATCAACAGCTCAGCAATTTATAGCCTTACTTAGAGAACTTGAAGTGACTTGCTCAGAGTCATATTGACAGTGTGTGTGTCAGATGATGTGTCAGCTTCAATTTTCTTGATTCCCAGGCCAGTTATCTATCAACTACACCACACTGCTTCTAAAAAAAAGTTACACCTTTATTATGTACTTACCACACAATGTTTTATATTGTACACAATTCAATTCAGTTCATTACTAGCATATACTCATTATTTATTAATAATTTATATCTGTGCTGTGTATCTCCCTCATGGTTTAGCATAGTATTTTGCAAGAATAGTAGGAGTTTAAGGTTATTTTTTATTTGAATTTAATTGGATTGATATGTTTTAGCATGCTATGAGAAGTGCCATTGCATTTGGCAAAAAGTCAAAAGACCTGGCATCAACTTTCGAATCTTCCCCTCCCCCCCCCACTCTGTGAATCTTTGAGCAATTACTTAGCTTCTTTGTGACTCAATTTCTTCATCTGCAAAATGAGGGGAATGCATTGTAATGACCTCAAAGATAACCTGCAGATCTAGTTTTATGATTCAGTTAAAGTAATATCTATCCACTGCTCACACAAGAATGAACAAATTAATAGATACAATAGCACTTGTAAACCACGTGGCATTTTACAAATATTTGAAAGAGTGAATGAGAAGCATTTTAAAATTGCTTATTACATGCCAAGCACTATGCTAAGTACTTGGTATTCAAAGAGAAAAGCAAGACATGCCCTCCAGAATCTTACATTCTAATTCGGTGGGGGGAAATGGGGCATTGGTTGTCAAGGAATTGAATTATGGTTTGGAAAGTCTGGAAAGTCATAAAGATGACAGGTAGAATGATAGACAATGGGCATATTTGTTCCAGAGGCAGTAGTAGCTGTTTTGATTACAGTTCCCAAAACCTGAGGTGGAAAGAGGAATGAGGAAGGGTGATCATAGCAGTAGCGAAGAAAATGGCCTAATGATGCCGCTGCATAATTTCTAGGAGTGCTGAGTTGAGTGGAGACACTAGTGTGATGGAATTTATCTTTTAACTTCTTGAGTTCTGATAAGTAAACCATTTAAACACACTTTATGCCCTTCTCTCTTCTCTTCTGCTGGACCCCCAGATGTTAATATGTTCCCTTAATACCATATGTACTAAATCTCTGAAATGCCTTCCCTTCATTTGCTTTCTAAATATACAATCCCCCTTTCAGAATAGTCTAACCCCAGGCTCAATATGAGTCTAACATGAAGTTGTAATATCTGTTTCAGTGCCATAAACTATGCAAGAAATCAAACACAAACATTTACTCATCTCTTGCTATAGCTACACTTTTTTTTTTAAGATTTTAACTGAGTTACTTGTATCAAAAGCCCTGTGAAGCCCTGCCTTTCAGTTCCATGAAACAGCTTCTCCTTTCTTGGAAGAAACTTGCCATATATGTACGTATGTGTATTTAAAGAGTATCCTAAAAAGTCTTAGTTCAGTTTTAAGTTTTAATAGTTTTAAACTGCATCAAGATTTTTGGGATACCTGATATCATCCACAGAGCCAATTCTACTTGGTCAGTATGTAGGAAATACAAGAATTCACGCAACTACCGTATACCATTCCAGAGTATATTTCTTTCAGAAGTGGGATCCTAATCATGTGAAGTAATATTCTTGCTTTAAATTTTTAAGTAATGCAAGGCTATTTTACAGGTCTACCCCAGTCTTCCTGCACTCAGAAGTGCTCCGCGAGTCAAATTAATGAATGATGACCCATAAACAGACAATTAGGACAACAGAATAGACTAATAAGTGAACATTAGTCATGCCTACTGAATAGGGAGATCCCAGCTCGAAATAATGTTTAGCAAATTAATTCCTAATACTGTACAGGGAAAACCCATTAAATCATTGACATTGTGTTTTCGAGCAGCACATTAAGCTTCCACATAAAAATGATATTTATAATCATGTTGGCTATTTTTTTTTTGTTTGAAGATAATATTAGGCAAATGCTAATGTATGTGACAGGAAGGGAGGTCAAGAGAAAAGAAAAGGGTGGAGACTGGGATTAATGAAATTAGTGCATTACCTGATTATCACAGAAAATTATATGATGTTGCAGCCGAAATACACCTTTGAGGATCTATTCCACTTCCCTCATTTTGCAGAAGAAGAGAACTCTGGGAGCCAGAGAGCTAAAAGTAACTTCACTAAGGTCACATAGGAAGTTTCTGGAATAGCAAAGAATAGAACCCAGGTCTGCAGACTCCTATTCGCCTGTTCTTTACCAGACATCACATTGCTTCTTGGTAGTTCATTCATACCACATTGTGATAGATAATGTGGGGGGTGGGGGGGAGAGGGGATGGCTTTGTTAGTATAAGAAGTGCCCATGCAGTGTGTTTAGACAGTGCTAATTAGCTCAGAGTGAGCTTTCTCTTCTAGTGACAGACATCTCATTACATCACGGGGCAGGTCATTTTTACTTTTATGAGTTCTAGTTTTAGAAAATGTTTCCTTATATAGAGCCAAAATTTGCTTTCTTACTATAATTTCTACCTTTCTACTCCATCTTCCACTCCCTTCCCCTACCCCATACCCCAGAAGTACCTAAAATAAGTTTAATCTCTCTATTTCCAAATAGTCTTTCAAGGATGTTCAGCTCATCAGAAATATCCTATGAACAGTGTCACCATAATACTGGGAAAATAAATAAATGTCATAATCCTATTTAAAAATCATTAAAAACTTATGTGTATTTCATCCTTAGTCCAAGGATTATAAATTTAGTTTCATAATGAACTTTGTTACTGCGATCTTCATCAATTCGTATAAATATTCCTTTATTTTGGTACATAACTAATCAACACTATGGTTGTACAAATCCATTCAGTGCTAGGACCTTGTGGGAGACAATTTGATATGGTGGAAAGCTCAATTGCTTTAGATTCAAAGACTTGAGTTTAATTCCTAAGTCTGTCACTGTAACTGACCTCAGGCAAGTCAATTTGCCCTTCAGAGTCTTATGTTCCTCATCTTATAAATGGGCAGAGCTAGACTGGATAAACCTCTACAACCCTTTTTTTGGCTTTAAATCTATGGTCCTATGTAAACGACTGTATCAGTGACTCATCTCACCAAATTTTTGGCATCTTGGTCAGGCTGTAGTGCTGGAGGACCCTTTCACTAAGACATTCTATATGGCTGTTATCTCTGCTATACATTCTTATGGTTTCATATTCACTTTTAAAGCTGAGCTCATGTGAGATCGCTAAAATTGCTTAGGATGCCAGACATGATATTTCGATGTAAGTAATGGATTAACACCAATAGTGTAGTTTCAAAACTATCAATGCCTTTCCCATACCATTTTTATTTTATTTTGTACTTAATGCCATATTGACATAACACTCTATCACCTTCTCAAAGCACAGGCTCGCCTTGACATGAAATTCCCTGATTTGCTATCTTTTTGTGGGTATATTTGGGGCAAGATGATGTTTAGATAGTAGAATTCAGGGAAAGTACTCAGGATTGTTCCCTATTGTTTGGACAAACCTTTAGCTTTTTTCAGGTTTTCCTCATAAAAGTAAAAAAAAAAATATTATGCAGGGTTTTGGTTATTCTTTTATGTATACCACTGCTGACACTTTCTGACTTTTAAAGTTCTTTAGAGTCATGGTCTCAAATTCAAACAGAAAGAGTTGGGGCACTAAGGATCCTCGTGGGCCCTATATTGACTTAGAAAACCTCGCATTAACATTATCTATATTGCATTGTAATTTATTCTGTTAAATATTTTTTCGATTAAATTTTAATCAGGTTTGGGAAGCATTCTGAAATGCTGCTGGCAATAATGTGCTGGCTTGGAGGGGAGCTAGTGTTTGACACCTCTTCTTTATAATATGGTTCAATTCTACCTTTCCAGATTGACTGAAAATTACTTCATTTCACATGTTCTATGTTCAAGCCAAGTTGGCTGGACACAATTTTCTGTCTCTCATCTCTGTGCCTTTATATTCCTGGACCATTCTCATTTTTCATTTATGGCTCTTGGAATCTCTAGTTTCCTGCAAAACACAGCTCAGGTGTCACCTACAGGAGGCCTTTCCTGACACCTCCATCATACCCTTCTCACAATTGACAGTTATTTTTACATCTTAAATAACTTTGTGTCTACTTTGGATTTACTTATATGTATACATACTAATTCCCCCCAACAGAACATACATTTCTTGAGAGCAATGGCTGGTCCATTTTTTTTTTTCTTTGCCTCCCCAGAAGCTAATATAAAACATACTTGGCACTCGTATAAATGTTCGTCAAATGATTTAATTGCATTCTTGCATGTGTATTTCCAGAACTCAGTCATCAATACACAACGCCCCTGGATGTCACTCTATCAGATTTATTAAGATGTCCCTAGTTGGTTGAATCTGTACAGCTTCCCACAATGTCAATAATGTCATCAGAAATAATTTTTTCTTGTCTTGTTATATTATCAAAAGCTTCTAATTAATATGAAACAAACAAAAGAGCTATTACTATTTTTAAATTGACTTTATTAATATGGTAAAGAGTTGAATGAAAAAAGTGGGATGGCATAAAATCAATTATAAGATTTCCAGGTATGCTACTATCATATGATTTTAAAATCATAATGTATTTTATACAGTATACTAATGTTCTTAGTAAGAGTGCTTTTAAGCAATAATAAAGCAAAAATTATGTCTTATCTGTAATTGTAATTTCTTCCAGAATGTAACATGGTGGGCTACATGTACTCAGTGCTTAATAAACATTTATCAAATAATAACTGACTGAAATAACTCATGAGTTCGATACATATGTGTGACGTAGAACTGGATTTGGGATCAGGAAGCCCTGAATTTAAATTCTGCCTCTGTTACATACATTATATGATTTTTCTTGGGTAAGCCACTTAAACTTTTGAGGCCTAAGTAATCTCCTTTTTAAAATGACAGCATTGGATTTGATGATCTCTAACCTTCCAGTTTTAGATCTATGGTCCCAGGATAATGCAGTACCCTGATTTTAATGGTCAATTCCATTTCTTCTTTCAGCCGAAGAAAAACAAACTACGTTCCTGGGATAGAAGTGTGGGTTAAATTTGCATTCAAATTCTAGAAGCATGTAGGTGTTAATTGTCGTATTGGCATTCTTGACTGGCTGGTCAAGAAGAATAGCAAGCAAGATCTTGCCAGAAATGGAAAGTGTGAAAAGCTGGCATGACTAAGGATGACTGCATTTTTTAGTTCCACTGTAAACTTTGATTTTCTAGAATCCAAATAACCCAAATCCTCAATTAATTGTGATATGTCGTCCACGCTTAGCTTTCAATAGAAAGAGGCAAATGACATTTTTTTTTTAATCAGAGGATTTATTTTTTAAAAAGAGGTCATGTCCTAAAGACATTGCAGATTCCAACCCCTTTTATTGTTCTTTCTTTATCACTAGCCAAGGTTTAGACCTTTGCATTTTTATTTTCTTTTTTCTTTCTTTTTTTAATTGTGGACCCTTTTGGCAGTCTGATGAGGGCTATGAACTCCTTGTAAGAAAATGTTTTAAAATGTAGGAAAGAAAATGGAATTAAAAAGTAAATGAAGTATATTGGGGTACCTGTAAAATTACATATTTTGAAAATAAATTCATAGACTTAAACTTCAATCTCTTTTACAATGACAACATGGACAGAATGATGACACTGAAGCAATGAAAATCCCACCATTATCAAAAAATATCTAATTATGAAAACTAGATGACTCATTTAGGCTTTAAAGTATAAAAATATATTTTATTCATCTACCTATTTATTTGCTTATTCATTCTTTTATTTATTAGCTATCTATTTGCTTACTGATTGAGGAAGTGCAACAGCCATTCCTTGGCTTGATACCAACGTGGATTGGCCTGGAACATATAACTTCTCCCATTTTATCTACCAAGGACCAATCCATCATTTCTTAAACAGCCTATTGACCCTCCACTCCTGGGGGCTCACCACATTGGTGTTGGACTTAATGCAAATACATCTGATTAGCATTTACTCTATTGTAGTTGAGAATTCAGGAATTCGAATAACCTAATAGTCTCCTAGTCCTGGCAGCAGGAAATGAAGGGTTTTACCATCATGTGCAGCTGAATACATTTGTAAGTATATGCATCTTCAATTTAAAAAGTTAAAAGAAGGGGCGTGTCCTCGTAATTTTCAACTGTGTCTTAATTCAATTAACTAGAATTTATGTTGTTTGACAATCTGGTAATTTAAGGTTTTCTTTTCTGTTCCTGATTCCTCTTAATATAATGTCCATTATCTTCCTTACCTCTTGACTTATGGGAAGTGAGAACATTTTTACAAATCTAAAAACAATTTTGTTAATATTTGGGGAGAAGTTTACCAACGAGGGACTCTTTTGTGTCTTGATTCAAATCATCTTAGTGACAACCAAAAGCAATTGTTGACAAGTAGTGAGTGACAGCCATAGATAGATATAGATATATAGGTATATAGATAAAGATATATACACAGAGAGATGGAGATCTATAGATCTATATTTATAAATGTATGCATAATTACAGATAGATCTATCATCTAACAGTTGTTGAACAGCTATGAGCAATCACTTATATTATCTCTTGTATGTACGTGTATGATTATGCACACACATATTTTGTTGTTCACTCACTCAGTCATGTCTGACTCTTTGTGACACCATGGACCACAGCACATCAATGACATACATGGGGTTTTCTTGGCAAGGATACTGGAGAGGTTTGCCATTTCCTTCTCCAGTGGATTGAGGTGAACAGAGTTTAAGTGACTTGCCCAGGATCACATAGTTGCAAGTGTTTGTGTCCACATTTGAACCCAGAGCTTTCTGATTCTAGGCCCGGCAATTTAGCCACAGATCCACACATATACACATACATATATACACATATATACATGCATGTATACATACAGCCATAGATGTATGACCATGAATCTACATGAACCTATCTACATACATGTATGTAAATACCTACATGATGCCCTGCTTTAACTTTTTATGAGTAAGTAGTTTGGCAAGGTCTTTAACGTTTCCATATTACATGTAAGTACTTTTAGACAAACTATAGCACATGAGAAAGTTTCCGTTTTCCTTTTTCTACAATATTTATTTTCTCTCATCATTTAACCTTGTTCTTTTGAGGTGACTATAAGGAAGATATGCAGGTACCCCATTCTTTCATTCTCGAATTATCATTGTGAACGTGCACATACATACATGTATTTATTTTACATTATATAGATATAATTGATACATGTATATATATCACCATAGAAATACTGATTGTATATAAAATCATTACATATAACTATAATATGTATATTTATACATATACATATATATTCACACATAGTGAATATATACTAAAGAAAAGCTAGGTGGTACTGTGGATAGAGTGCTGGGCCTGGAGTCAAAAATACTCTTTTTCCTGAGTTCAAATCCAGCCTCCAACACTTAATAGCTGTGCAACCTGGGAAAGTCAATTAACCCTGTTTGCCTCAGTTTCCTCATCTATAAAATGAATTGGAAAAGGAAATGGCAAATTGCTCCAATATCCTTGTCAAGAAAACCCCAAATGGGTCATGAAGACTCAGACAGGACTGAAAAAATTACTAAAGTAATGTGTGTATGCACATATACACATACATTTATGTATGCATATATGGACATATACATATACATGTGTACATATATTCCACTCACAGGTCTAGTCATAGTCTTTCCATTTGAGACTAACACTTAACTATCAGCTTTCATCACATCAATGCACTGAACTAGGAGTACCAGCAGATTCCAAATTTCATAACCCAATGAAGCGCTTTAGTACATTGACAATTAGAAATGAATCTTGTCAGTTTTGAAAAATAGTTCTCTGAAAGTGTAGTCACTACATTATTTATTCAAATTTCAAAGAAATGTAAGCCTTTCTCTTTATATATGCTACCAAATATAAAGCCAAATACACTTGAATCAGCTCTCCATGTCTTTTTCTGAATGGTCACATCTGCTTTACTAATTCATTAAAGAAAAAAAATGCTGTATATATTAATTGCTGATTCCATTAGTTCTTTACCTTCATCTGCTTCAGCTGCCCCTTAGATCTTACTAGGCTTCATATATTTATTTCCATAACTGCATAATACATTTTGCTGAATCTCTTACTTCCTTCCTCTGCTAGTTCTATGTCAGTGATGACTGAGAAGCAAAAAGTACTAACAAAGTCTTAGCATTCATTGGTTAAAGTACTTTTCTGGTTCTTCTTCTGTTCCCTAATCTGTTTTATTTTTTTATTTATCTCTGAGTAATAACAGTAAAAGCTAGCATTTATACAGGTCTTTAAGTTTCACAATAGGCTTTACAAATAGTATCTTAATTTATCCTCATAACAACTCTGAGGCAATTGTGTGTATTATTATTGAAACTCATTTTATAAATAAGATACTGAGGCAGACCCAGGTTAAATATCTTGCCTGATCTCATACAACTAGTAAATATCTGAGGCCATGTTTGAATTTAGATCTTTCCTGATTCCAGGTCTAGGGCCTTATCCATTAGCCCACCTCCCTGCCTAGAAGGAAAATTGTCTCTTGGACACCAAACAGGCACTAACTTCCTTTATATTTTTTTAGATATAAATGGCTTGTCAAAGTCTTTTACATTTCCACAGTGAATGTAGATTTTTTTAGATAAACTATATCAAATAAGGAAGCTTATGTTCCTTCTGAAGTGTATTTTCTGCCTCACCATTTCAGAGTGGTACTTTGAGAGGACCTTAAGGAAGCCAATCATATTCCCCAATGTGGCATCCTTGAAATTATCTTAGCAATGATTTTCCAAAATCATTAGAAACGCTAACTAATCCACGAATTACATGTTGTCAAGGATCTGTGTCAAGCCCCTCTCTCATAGTCATTCCCTCATTCCGACTCTTTCATTAGCCACAGCGAATAAAACTTGTTCTTCATTTAAAAAATGACAAAAAACAAAGAGACAAACAACAAAAAACAACAAAATACTTGTTACAATCCTGCTCTATCCTAGGGGATGTAGATTGATACAGTGAAAATAATATTAGATTAAGAGTGAAAGCACCTGGGTTGAAAAACCCTTGGATGTTTCCTGCCTATGTCACCTTACAAAAGTCATGTAACCTCATCTTGATTTTCCCATTTAAAAATAAAGTAGTTGTAGTAGCTGGCCTTTTCTGTCTAAATCTGTGATCATTTGATCCCTTTGATCCCATCTTTCCTACTGCTATGCCCATATCTCCATATCCTCTGCCCCTCCCAATTCTACCCATCTTGTAAGGCCTAGCTCAAGTGAGAGCTCTTCTATAAGACTTTCTGTTACTATTCTAGCCAACACCTACTTCTCCTTTCTCCAAATTCAATTCAATTTAATTCAATTCAAGACCATATCCGTTTATCAAACATTTCCTACATGCCAGGCACTGTGAGGGGTGCTGGGGATAGTCTGACAGAAATGAAGCAGTCCTTGCCTTCAAAGTGCATGTGTGTTCTACTGGGGGAAAATAAGATGTATGGAGATTAATAGATACAAAATATAAGCAAGGTAAAAACAAATAATTTTCCCTGAGAGGAGTGAGGAGAGTGCACTAATGAGAAGGGGGAGATAGAATAGGAAATGGCTCATGTGGGGAGTAGCTCATTCAGGTTTTTCCCCCAGATCATCAATTTTCACACAAAAAAAGGTATTACAGAGGAAGAAGAGTGATTATTAATTTTTTTATAGGCTCACTGCCTAATTTCTAGATTCCCTTGATATGGTTATTAAGACTTCTTTCAACCAGCAGAGCCAAAAATATATCTGAGGATTCCTGACCAGTTAACACATTTTATACTTTTCATTGGGTTTCCTTTTAATGTTGTTCTTTTTCTTTCTGTAATTCTACACTCCTGATTTTATCCCCCTCTAAATAAAATCTATAGTCCGAGTCACCTGAAAACTCATGACAGCTGAAGCTAATGTTCAAAGCCAATTAAGAGAAAAAGGTTGCTAAGCTACAATTTGCTTTGGGTGCCACTAGCACAAGCACCAGCCACCGCAGGATCTTGCTGTGAGTGGTGAAAAGTAATTCAATAATAAGACTTTGTCCAAAATACAAACAAGCAACTCTGTCATATTCTTCTGAAATACTTTCTAATTTTAGAAGTCTGTTCATTTTTGCATATGGTTTTTGAGTAAAATCAATGAGCTCTATATGTGGGTCTTGCTTTCTTCTGGGATAAGTCTTTTGTGAAGATCACTCAAGGACATTTATAAAACCCCAAACCCAACTTCCTGTTTCTATCACCAAGTTTCACCAAAGGAAATGCACAGATGTTCAATTTAGCTTTGAAGTTCTATAGCACATAATTTGGGCATTCTATTTGCATATCTGTTTAACCAATAAAAACTAACTGTATAGGTCTTTTAGAGGATGCTATGAAATTCTGGAGTTTTATTGCATGGAAACTTTTTTTTCCTTCCCCCACAAGCCAAGAGATACTAATCTAGCCATCTAGCATAATGAATTTTCTATAGATAGATCTAAATATAAACGTCACCTAAATTTTACTGCAACCCCTTCTGATAGCATTCTTTGAAGTTGAATGAAATAATGAAAGTAATTAGGAAATTGTTGGAAATAGTTTGATAAAGTAGAAGAGAATCTAGGAAAAAAACTGTACATTTTTAATATAAACAATTAAAGTATGTTTCAAGTGGTCAGTGTAAAATTGGATTTTTTTCAATTATTCATCTCTTTTCTTTAGGAATTAAAGCCAAATGATATATTTTAAATGGAAAGTTTTTGTTGTTATTTTTTTTTTTTGCTTTTATATTCACAGGGTTAGATAATAGGCTAATATTCAGTAAACTAAGTTGTTATTCGACCTCTTAGACCAACTTGGATTTTTTTCTGACACCTTCTACCTCATTCCTCAGTTAGTCACCAGTTATATAGTTAAGATACTTGAATCTTTCAGTTTCAGTATCAGATTCAATGTATTGTTCAGGGTTATATTTCTCATAGGCAATCAGGTTCTCCTTTTCCTTTACCTACTGAATTTTCTATTCTCTTTTCTCTCTTCTCCATTTGGTCCTCTTCTCTCTCTGCTCTGGCCTCTCCACTCACTACCCTTGCTTGCTCTTTTTCTGTCTGCTTTTCTTGTTTCCTCTTCTTTCTCTTCTTTTGTTTTTTCTTAATTTCTCTGATATAAACTCCCTAGACTTTGAATCATACAGTCATGAAAGTGAAACATATCTCATATATGCCGTGATAAAATCGATGGTGCATTGGCCTTTGCATCAGGAAGACCTGGCTTTGAATCATTTGCCAGAAATGTTCTACCTATGTCACTCAATGTCTCAGCTTCAGTTTCTTCATGTAGAAAATGAAGGTAATAATTGATACAGCAGTTGATTCATGGGGATGTTGTAAGGATCATTTACTACAAATATGTAACTTTTCTGTCTTCTTCTCAAATCCTCCTTAGATGCCTCAATATTGACATGTAGCTCAGAGGTGAACTTGGTTCCATGGAAGCTTGAGCAGAGCACAAACCCTGAGAGGTCTAACCTTATATCTGTTAACTAGCCTAGCTAAGTTCAGAGATCATCATGAGAACATTGGACATATAATAATGCATTTCTGAGCAGCAGGTTCTAAAGACTGTGTACTGAGGAAGAAAGGGAATGGATCTACATTAGAGGAAGAACTATACTGACAGAAAGAACAATATACTCTTAATGGATTTGGCTCTGAGGAAGACATGGACATGCACAGACTGAGTTTTTCAAGGTCACCTACTTACAGCTTCTTCCCTCCCACCCCCTACAAAGACTTAAAATGAAAGTTCATACACTTTGCAAACTTTATTAGCCAGCTAAGTTGTGCAGTTGCTAGAATTCTGGAATTAGAGCCCAGCAGTCCTGAGTTCAGATACTCTCTCAGATATTAACTAGTTGTGTGACCCTGAGCAAGTCACTGGACCTCTCCCAGGCTTAGCTCTCTCATCCTAAAATGTGGACACCTAACAAGGTTCATATGAGGGTTAAATAAGGTAAGCTAGGCAAAACGCTTTGTCAACTGTGCAAGTACTAGCTATCTCATGTCCTCCTCTAGCTCTCTTTCGTTTGTTTGGCTTCATACATTAGAATATTGTTTTCCTTGATGTCTACACATAAACTTGATGTCCAAACATAAACATAAATAGTGAGTCATAAACTCACTATTAGGAATTTGGTCAAGTTCCTAAATTCTGTGAAATGTTTAAATTTTAATTGAAGTATCTAGGTACAGAATATCTCTTCATAGTTTTTCACAGGTACAGTGAGGACAGATTAAAACAGCTAATATATCAAAATGTTTTAAGTTCTTTGGAAACGAAGCCGTACTTACTAATTAAGAGCTTAACATTTATGGAATACATACCTTTAACTGGAAGTATAGATATTACTCTTTTATTTTTTTATTGCTTAGTTTACTCTGAGTTTTCTTCCTTTGTGCATCCTGGGGCCAGGCATGTGCCCTTTAAACGAAAGCATTTAATGACCTTTTTCAACTCCCAGATAATGTCTTAACTAAAAGAATCCCAAACAAAACAAAACAAAAACAAAAACAAACAACAGCAATTACTCATCTTCCTTTGGGGCTTTGCTGCACCTCCCTTGGAAACTTCCCCATAAAGGCCACTGCCACCCATTCAGTCACCCAAATTTGCATTCTCCTTGATTTTGCCCTCTCCCTCCTCTCATATATCCCATTATTTGCCAAATCATTGTTTCTATTTCTAAAATATCTCTTGGTTTTTCCCACATATACCATCTGTGAAAAATTATTTTTAATAATCATTATCTTGGAGACTGAGAGCTTTCTCTAGTCTTCTTCCAAAGTTCTGACTTTAAGTTTAGTTTTTTCTTCAGAAGGACATTACTGATAATGAAATTGCATTGATTCTCCTTATCCTGGTCAACCCTCACCCAAGCTAACAAGTAGTTTAATCTAAGGTAAAGAAGCCTCATTGTGTTCTTCTCTGGCTTGGGTGGAGACAGATTCTTCTGTCTAGATAGGCCAAGGCTGGGAGTGGTCTGATAAAAGAGTTATTTCCTCTGTCCCGAGGTAAAATGGTTATGGAATGACATCAACCCTATGCACCTTATATAAACTGTGCACTCTAGCACCAAAATGGGCCCAGTTCCAGACTGGCTCTCTTAGGGAGCCCACTTCTAGACTGCAGCTCCTATACAATGCCTGCTGTCCACTTTAAGAGAAATAAAGCATGAACTATACAACCTAATTCTGTTTGTCTTTCTTAGAACAAACTCTGTATCCCAAATCATTGTTTCTGTGTCCACATCTCTTAGTTAGACAACTTCTTTTTTTATTCCCATGGCAACCATACTAGTTTAGGTAATCATTGCCTCTTTCTCAAACTAGCACAATGGCTTCCTAATTTGTGTCTCTGCCTCCTCTCTTCCCTGTCAGTCTATCCTGACATATCCCTGCCAAGTCTGAGCTCATCACTCTTTTCCTCAATCAACTTCAATCTCCCTATTACCTCTAGAATCAACCATCTGTGCCTCTGTTTAGCTTTTAAAACCCTTCCCAACTTGTTCCCAATCTACCTTTGCAACTTTATTATACTTTCTTGGCCTTCCCACAAAATGACTTTGCTCTTCCCCATGACACTCCAACTCCTGTCTTCATAACTGGACATTGGCAATTCCCCATACATGGAATCAATTCCCAACTCAAATCTGCCTTTTAGGATGCCTCATTGTCTTCAAAACTCTGCTTCAGTTTCACCTTGTATAGGAAGCCTTTCCCGGTTTCTCCAGCTCCTAGTTCTTATACTCCAGTCCCCAATTTGCATTGTATTTATTTTAGATATTTTTTAATATGCTTATTTATGTACATGCTGTCTCCTCCAATAGAATTCAATAGAATTCAAGTCTTTGAGGGCAGCGACTGTACTCATTTTTATCTGCATGAGCAACTAAACTGGCAGCAACTAGAAAATGTTTGGTATGTGATAGGTACTTAGGACTTGTTGAGTTATTGATTAGGAAGCTCCCAGCTTTCCAACACCTCTTGAACCAGATGTTATTAGGTTGACTTAGTTATTTGGTTTGAAATATGGTGAGTTTCAAAAACATTAGAAACCACATATTCAAATATGTGTATGTATGTTCCAAAGCAATTTGTAATTTAAAGTTATCAACAATATTGACTTACTGATTCAGCTGTTCCCTACAGGCAGCTAGAGCATTTAACTGGAGCTAGGAAGACCTGAGTTCAATTCCAGCCTTAGACACTTATCTTTGTGACCCCAGGCAAGTCACTAAATCCGTCTGCCTCAGTTTTCTCAGTGGTAAAATAGGGACGATATTATTTACACTTACCTCCCAAGGTTGTTGTGAAGATCAAATGAGATGTTTATAAGGTGTTAG
The DNA here is from genome assembly GCA_028646595.1 of Phalanger gymnotis. Lineage (NCBI taxonomy): Eukaryota > Metazoa > Chordata > Mammalia > Diprotodontia > Phalangeridae > Phalanger > Phalanger gymnotis. The sequence goes on along the minus strand of CM053625.1, from coordinate 51,648,064 downwards.
CACAATGACTGCTTAAACCCAATGTTGGTTTCTTTCTCCTACCCACCCTTGCCCCAGCACAAGAACAGAGGCAATAGCAGTATTAAACAGGCTGGAACCAGGTAGTGGGCCAGCAATAGCAGCTGACACATGCAATCTACAAGAGGAAGCAAGAGTCCACCAGAAAATTTTGCTAACTGCTCGATTGGACAATGCCAGATAATGATTAAATATTATACAGCTAATTAACAGGCTTGTAGACAGACACTACCTCCCTCAGCCTCCTCTCCCCTCAGATTGTAAGTGGAATGGCAAACTCCTCCCAATGCATTACTGTGTAGAGGACAGAAACTTGACATTCAGATCACCCTGCTTTGCACTTGCTGCTCTACCTGATTTCAGTTCCACATTACAAGATGCTCCCACACTGAATAGCTTATGATGTCCACCTACCCCTGTGATTTTCTGTTGTTTTGTTTGTTTGTTTGTTTGTTAGCTCCTCCTGTTATATTGTAAACTCCTTGAGAAAAGGGATTGTCTTTCTTTTTATTAATTGTATGTACAGTGAAGTGCCTGGTATATACTAGGTGCTTAATAAATATTTATTGGATTAGATTAAAACAAAGTATAAGGTTTATCCCCCAGCTGATTGTACTAGCAATAAGGCATGAGATTCTTTCTGATCATTCTATGATACTTAACTGGTTATTATCCCCTTTTCTTAATGAGAAGAAACTGTTCTAATATTCGATTCATGTTTATTCCCTATATAGCTTTCTTTGCATCCCCTTTTGAGGGGAGACTAGAACCAAAGGTGGATTTATTTCTTGGGAATTAAAAGCAGGGGGTGGTAAAATGAGGCACTGAGCATTCTAATTTCTCTCTTTAGAAGAACAAACCTCAGTATAATGAACCCAGGTCAAGACTTGAGGGACAAGAAAAGAACAGGGTCTGTTGCAGATTGTTAGTCCTGGTTGCTTTGGCTGAGTAGTGTCTTCTTGACATCGTGGTAGACAAGTATTATTTTCTCCATTTCATAGGTGATAAAACTGAGACTGAGAAGTTGTGTTTTACTCGTTGTGTTCACACAGCTAGTGTTTCTTGTCTATTTAGTACCCAGGTCTCCTGCTGACTGGAAATCTCAATGTTCTATCTGTGAAAGAGTTAGAAGAGGACTAAGAAATCATTCAGTCCATTTCTTTCCTTCTCTAGAGTCTGAGGACCTTAGAGGTCAAGAGACTTGCCTATAGTCATATAGGAATAGCATAAGGAGTCGTTTCAGTCAAAGTTTTCTCTAGACAATATTGTAAAATGAAAAATAGATGATGTCGTGGATATCCCATACAAATTTTTGATTTAACTTTTTGACCGGCTGTTGTTGTTTTGGTATTATCTATTAGCATATATGAGTCAAAGATTTTCTTTAGCTTTTGTTTAATTAATTGTATGGTTAATATCCATCAAAGACAAGTATTCTAGGTATTCATGCAGTTCACCTTGAGTTAAGTTCTTCAATATTTTAATCTAATAATGCTCTACTAGCTACAGGAAGTTATTTCATCATATTTATTGACTTACAGTATCTACTGTTTTCAGAGATAGTCAACAATCTAATTCAACAAATACTTATTAAGCATGATTGTATGCAAGTCACTTGTAGTCAGTGCCAAGAAAATAAAAGGAGATTCAACACAGACCCTACTCTCAGGAAGGTTTCCATTTAACAGAGGCAGAAACAACAAAGAATATTACGGAAATAACTGTGGCACAAAGGAAGGGTATACAAGTGAAAAGGAGAGAAACTTTCATGGCAAAATGCTGTGAAACATTTTTAAAGAGAGAAATCACTTTCAACTGGGGCTAAAGGAGATCAGAGAGATATTCATGGTGTAGGAAACATTTGAGTTGAGCCTTAACATGTGCATATTTGGTTGGAGTGACTTACACAGACTAAAATAGAGCAGAAAAAGTCTATTCAGAGATGGAGGATTATTGACTGTGAAAAACATGTGTTTGTTTAATTCATGCCTCTCTAAGCTTTACTCTAATTTCTTTTGTCATGCCCCAGTGCTTCATCTTTGAGCCTCAATTCAGCCTCGGAATTCCCACATTGGAAGTATTCTCTATTGCTAAACCCTCTTCCTCTGATTGAATGGCTTTTCTCAGAACCTCCATTTATGGAGTGCTCCTTGACCAGTCATGTTTCATTCTTCTTCAGACTGCGTTCAATTTTTTTTTTCCTATCATACTCCCATGCTACATACCTTTGGCCCCCTCTCCACAATTACATCTTCCTTCTGAGTGTGTCCTCCCCCATTAGAGAGGAACTCCTTTAGGGCAGAGACTATATTTCTTTTTTTTTTTTAATTTATTTAATATATTTAGTTTTCAGCATTGATTTTCACAAGAGTTTGAATTACAAATTTTCTCCCCATTTCTACCCTGCCCCCTACTCCAAGACGGCATACATTCTGGTTGCCCTGTTCCCCAGTCAGTTCTCCCCTCTGTCACCCCGCTCCCCTCCCATTCCCTTTTCCCTTCTTTCCTCGTAGGGTAAGATAAATTTCTATGCCCCATTGCCTGTGTATCTTATTTTCTAGTTGCATGCAAAAACTTTTTTTTTTTTTTGGACATCTGTTTTTAAAACTTTGAGTTCCAAATTCTCGCCCCTCTTCCCTTCCCATACACCCTCCCTAAGAAGTCAAGCAATTCAACATAGGCCACATGCGTATCATTATGTATAATCCTTCCACAATACTCATGTTGTGAAAAACTAACTATATGTTGCTCCTTCCTAACCTATCCCCCTTTATCCAATTTTTTCCTTTGGCCCTCTCCCTTTTCAAAAGTGTTTGTTTTTGATTACCTTGTGCCCCATCTGCCCTCCCTTCTATCATCCCCGCTTTTTTTATCTTCTTCCTCCTTCTTTCCTGTGGGATAAGGTACTGAACTGAGTGTGTATGGTATTCCCTCCTCAGGCCAAATCTGATAAAAGCAAGATTCACTCATTCCCCCTCACCTGCCTTGTCTTCTCTTCCTACAGAACTGCTTTTTCTTGCCACTTTTATGCGAGATAATTTACCCCATTCTATCTCTCCCTTTCTCCCTCTCTCAATATATTCCTCTCTCATCCCTTAATTTGATTTTATTTCTTAAAGACATCTTCCCTTCATCTTCAACTCACCCTGTGCCATCTCTCTCTCTCTCTCTCTCTCTCTCTCT
>CM053625.1:51620497-51644363 GCA_028646595.1 Phalanger gymnotis | reverse complement strand
GCCATCTTGGCTCCGCCCCCCTGTGCTCAATTCTTAATGCCACCTTTTAGGAAAAACATTTACATGCTGAAATATGTACAAAACAGAATGACTGGATTAATGAGAAATCTGAAGAATATGGCACAAAAGAAACAATTAAGGCAACTGGTATTGTTTTAGCCTGGAGAAGAGAAAAATAAGGGGTTATATGATCACACCTTTTACTATTTGAAGGTCTATCATGTAGAAAAAAAAAGATTAGGCCTGATCTACTTAATTCACCCAAGCAAAATGAGAAGGAGTCAGTCAACAAGCATATATTTAGTGAATACTATGTGTCTTGACACTATCCTAAGCTCTTCCTAGATAAGAAAGTTAAAAGACAGATCCTGTTCTCAAGAAGCTAATGTCAAGAAGTCTAATTAGGGAGACAACTTGCAAAAGCTACACACAAACAAACTATATATGGGATCAGTTGGAAATGATCAGCGGAAGAAAGCCACTAGCATTAAAGGGAATTTGGAAAGCCCTCTTTTAGATGGGATTTTAGCTGAGACTTAAAGGAAATAAGGGAAGCTGGGATGCAAAAATAGGAGGGAGAGAATTCCAGGCATGATGGACAGCCTGTGAAAATAGTGGCTTGTGAAAGAAACAGCAAGGAGGCCAGGGTCACTGGATCAGAGAATGCCTAGAATAAGTAAGGAGATTATTAATCGATTCTGTCCTTTTTTCCTGTAATTGCTTAAATCACGATTCTTTATCTCTGAACTTAGTTCAGAATTCAGCTGGCCTGTAATGGGTTAATTTTAGAAATCCAGCTCCCCTGCTAATCACCGATCTATTATTGTATCAAGGAATTTAACTGACTTTGAGGGATGATTGTAAACACAAGGGAGTTGGGCCTAATATCTTTACACCACAAAGCTATCCTTCCAAGGATGTCTGGCTTGTTATCTTGAATCTGGACTCTCAGGGGGGAAAGTGGGGATTGTTGCTAACCTACGTTAGCACACTTCAAACCAATCATGCTGTTCTCTGAACCTGAACTTTGTAACCAGTCCTGTTGTTCCCAATCCCATGATGACATCTACCTTGCTCTGTTCTTTGCTCTATAATCCCCAAAACCTATAAAAGCAGAACTATCTTTTTTCAGGTTCTTTGGCCTAAATGGAGGTAATCCACTGACCCATTTATTGACAGGCAGCATGTCCCTGCTGATAAATGTTATTATGAGAGAATTGCCTCAGTTTGCCCTTTTGATAAATTGTACTCATGACATAAGTAAAATGTAAGAAGACTAGAAAAGTAGGAAGAGGGTTTGAACATCAATGTGATAGTTTATTGAATTAGGCAGTGCAGGGATGAGAGGAGGTCTAGGTTGTGTTAAGCCAATACTTTAGGAAGATAAATTGGTATGGTGAGAAATTTGAGGCAGGGAGACCAATCAAAAAGCTATTATAATGGGTAGAAGGTAAAGAAAGATAAATGTAGGCTTGGCATAAGGACAAACTTCTAAATAAATACAGCTGTCTAAAAGTGGAATGGGAGACAAGAGATGGTTTTTCATCTTTGGAGGTCTTTGAAGAAAGGAGAGATTTGTTACTTGTCTGTGATGATGTAGATGGAATTCTTCGTCAATAAAATTTGTACTTAATGACTTCCAAGGTCCCATCCAACTTTAAAGTTCTTTTTCTTTGAGTAGTCCAACAGAATGGATGACAGAGCTCTAAGATCATTTCTATATTCCTCCATGGTAACTCAACATGGTAACTCAAATGGTTTAGGTGTTTATCTCAGAGGAATCATAGTTGGAGTAAAGCTATTAGCTTTTGTACCTTGTCACAGGAGAATGGTAAGAGAAGTCCATGCTGGAATAAGGGGCAGCTGTAGCCCTTCTTACAAGAGGAAGAATGTGAACGTGGAGATCTGTCACAAAAGTCTGAATAGGTACCCCTGCCTATGTATCACCACACAAAGTTAATTTGGTTTCACTACAATGTATCTTTCATATTTTACCTTATATTGGTGAGTTGTGCAATGCTAGAATCCATATTGCTTAACTCTCAGCCCAATGCTTTCTGTATATAAGAAAGTACCTCTGATAATTGATAATATAACTTGGTTGGTCACATCTATAATGAATTACTTTGCACTCTCTTTAATGAAGGGAAAGAAAAACAATTACTTGTAAAAACTTTGATAAGGAAATTATGCTGTACAGTAGTGGGGTTAAGAATCAATTCCTGACACTTAAAACCAAAGCACACAGGTACATTATGAATGCAATCGATGAATATATTTACCTGCAAAACACATTAATCATTTGAGAACATAGTAAGATACTTGTATGTGCAAAGAGGAAATTATGAAAAAGCTTACCCCTGCTTTCAGCATCCTTACATATAGTAGAAACACTTGATGGCTTGTCCAAGGCAGAATGATGTACACCTCCTAGAACAGCTCAGAACGGGCAGTACAATTGTTAAACTAAGCAATGGAAAAAATTCCATCCTGTGTTTCAACAGATTACAAAGTTGAGATTTGTCTTGGTCACCAGAAGATACATTTTGCTGCTCCGCCAATTAATTTGGACGTCGCTAATCTGTGTATTGTCCTTTCATTAGATGAATGTACAAATTACTGCCTCATTTGCTCCGTTGCTGAGATGAACTTTCTCTGTCTTATTCTACATAGGGCTGTCAGGAAGGTGACTTCCTGTTTGACAAATTATTTTTTGTTTTATTACATTTAAGAAGCTGTGATTCACTCTGCTGTGTAATTAGGAGAAGCTGAATATTTTCTATTCTTTGAAAGTATGGCAGAATTGTGAACAAATTGCCTCTATCGCCCTGTCTCTATGTCTGCTGTCCTCATTAACTGTAACTCAGTCGCTCTGATAAAAATGATCCTTTCATAAGAGGCTGCCTTTTCTCTTGGATTTCAATATTAAGTAAAGGGTCCTCCCCAACTCTGTTTCCTGGGGAAAATGTTCTCCAGAATATTTAGGTTTCCTATTAGAAGAGAATTGATGAATAATCACATTTTTTTTTACTCTGACATCCATTTCATTTATTAATAAAATAATCTATGCTAGTGCAACCAAAGGCAATAAATATATGGACACTGGAAGGAGGTAGGGGTAATACTGCTGATGTTGAGAATTAATAAATCAATAAACGTTTATTAAGCATTTAGTGTGTGTTGGACATTGTACTGAGAATGGAGCAGAAAGAACACTAGCTTAGAAGTTAGGCGTCTTGGGATCTAGTTGTTCATCTCTGCTGGTAACTAGCTGTATGATGTTAGTGAAGTCACTTTGCTTTCTTTCTGGACCCTGTTGAATATAGTGATCAGATGGGGCTTCCTGACTCTCACCTCATGGTTAGCATAGGTTCAAACTAGTTGGAGCCAGTCTGGTGATATATATGGAAACTCTCTGTTGCTACACCTGGAGTGTGCTGTTATGACCAGATGTCACTACTTCCCAAGCCTCTTCAGGCTTCTGTATGGACTTTTGGTTGTCAGGCAAAACAACTTATGTAAGAGGTTCACCAAGAGGTGCCTTCCATGCTATTCCCTCCCTGTTGAAGTATATTTAAACCCTGCCCCTTCTGTCCCTCCTGAGCCCTCCAGCATTTTGGTGCTGCATGGTTTCTAGAATTACAATTCCTTTTCTTTGATTAGACAATCTTGTTGTGGCTCCTTTGGAAGTCCTCTTTACTTCGGATTGACATTTCTGATGTCAGAAATGGTATTTGAAGACTCCTGCCTGGCCAGCCACCATTTTAGGCCTTAGATGTGCAATACCAGTGTGGGCTCAGGAGCGCAGCCTGGATAAGTGGTCTGTCATATCTCTGAGCTCCCTCTCTTTCAGATAGGTTCCTGGTTCATTGAGAGTTTGTTAAAAGACCCATGGACACTTTTGGGTCCACTCTGACAGGTCCCTCTAAGGAGATGTTTGCTGGGTACATGTTCTCAAAGTATGAACAATGTACTTTCAAGTACTTGGATAATTGGCAGCATTTAATGAGAGGGGACTGGAGGCATAGTGAAGTGAAGGGCAATCAGAGATGTGAGGAGGGCATGAGAGGATGAATATGGAAGTGTGAGTGTCTGCCACTTTGCCAGTGCTATTTCTGTTTTTAAAATATAATTTAGTAATTTTCAGTTTTCAACATTCACCTCGACAAGATTTTGAATTCCAAATTTTCTCCCCATCTCACCCCTTCCCCTGCTCCAGGACAGCGAGCACCTTGAACACCCCTTCCTCCAATCTGCCCTCCCACTATCACCCCCCTCCCTTCTTCTATCCCCCTCCCCTCTATTTTTCTTTTCTAAGATAGATTTCTATACCCTATTGCCTGTACATCTTATTTCCCAGTTGCATGCAAAAATAATTTTAACATTCATGTTTTTAGAGCTTTGAATTCTGTATTCTCTCCTCCCTCCCCACCCACTCTCACTGAGAAAGCAAGCAATTCCATATAGGTTATACATGGGGAGCCATGCAAAACACTTCAATGAGAATCATGTTGTGAAAGACTAACCACATTTCCCTCTATACTGTCCTTCCCTCCGTTTATTCCATTCTTTCCCTTGAACTATCCCCCCACAAAAGTGTTTGCTTCTGAATACTCCTTCCTCCAACCTGCCATCCCTTCTTTTATCGCCACTCTCTTATCCCCTCCCCCACTGCTTTCCTGCAGGGTAAGATAGATTTCCATACCCAATTGAGTGTGTGTTATTCCCTCCTTAGGCCAAATCCAATGAGATTGGAAGATTCACTTATTCCCTCTCGTCTCCCCCCTCCCCACCATTGTAAAAGCTCTTTTTTGCCTCTTTTATGTGCGATGATTTACTACATTCTACCTCTCCCTTTCTCTTTCTCCCACTACATTCCTCTCAACAATTAATTTTATTTTTAGGTATCATCTCTTCACAATCAGCTCACCCTATGCCCTCTGTCTCTCTCTGTCTCTCTTTCTCTCTCTGTCTCCCTGTCTCTGTCTCTCCCTTTCTCTCTCTCTATACATTTACATTGCATATATATATATATACATGTACACGCATAAATACATATATACACATATACAGATACATGTATATACACACAGGCACACATGCACACACATAGACACATACACATATTTCCTCTAATTATCCTAATACTGAGAAAGGTCTCATGAGTTAAAAATATCATCTTGCCATGTAGGAATGTAAACAGTCCAACTTCAGTAAGTCTCTTATGGCTTCTCTTTCTTGTTTACCTTTTCATGTTTCTCTTGATTCTTGTATTTGAAAGTCAAATTTTCTATTCAGCTCTGGTCTTTTCAACAAGAAAGCTTGGAAGTCCTCTATTTCATTGAAATTCTGTCTTTTCCCCTGAAGTGTTATACTCAGTTTTGCTGGGTAGATGATTCTTGGTTTTAATCCTACCTCCTTTGACCTCTGGAATATGATATTCCAAGTCCTATAATCCCTTGGTGTAGAAGCTGCTAAATCTTGTATTATCCTGATTGTGTTTTCACAATACTTGAATTGTTTCTTTCTGGCTGCTTGTAATATTTTCTCCTTGACCTGGGAACTGTGGAATTTGGCTGCAATATTCCCAGGAGTTTTCCTTTTGGGATCTCCTCTAGGAGGTGATCTGTGGAATCTTCCTTCCCATTTATATCTTACCCTCTGATTCTAGAATATCAGGGCAGTCTTCCTGGATAATTTCTTGAAAGATGATGTCTAGAATCTTTTTTTAATCATGACTTTCAGGTAGACCAATAATTTTAAAATTATCTCTCCTGGATCTATTTTTCCAGGTCAGTTGTTTTTCCAGTGAGACATTTCACATTGTTTTCTATTTTTTTTTCATTCCTTTGGTTTTGTTTTATAATTTCTTGATTTCTCATAAAGTCAGTAGCTTCAGTAGCTTCCATTTGCTCCATTCTAATTTTTAAGGAATTATTTTCTTCAGTGAGCTTTTGGACCACATTTTCCATTTGGTTAATTCTGGTTTGTTTTTAAGGCACTCTTCTTCTCATTGGCTTTTTGGACATCCTTTGCCATTTGAGTTAGTCTATTTTTAAAGGTGTTATTTTCTTCAGCATTTTTTTTTTTGGTTTCTTTTAGCAATCTGTTGACTCATTTTTCATGATTTTCTTGCATCACTCTCATTTCTCTTCCCAATTTATCCTCTACTTCTCTTACTTAGTTGTTAAAATCCTTTTGGAGCTCTCCCATGACTTGAGACCATTTTATATTTTTCTTGGAGGCTTTGGATGTAGGAGCCTTGACCTCCTTTCTGGTCAAGATCATCTGATCTCCTTTCTGGTCCTCCAGGTTGAATGGTTCGATCTTCTTCTGGTTTATGCTTTGATCTTCCTTGCCAGAAAGGATGTAAGACCTTGTACTCTTATTTTTCCCATTTGCTCATTTCCCAGCCAGTTATTTGACTTTTGAGCTCTTTGTTAAGTGGCGGGTATACTTCCCCAAGTTTCGGGGATTTTGTGCAGCTGCTTTCAGAGATATCTCTAGGGATCTATAAATTCTCAGTTCCTCCAAAGTGGTATAATCAAAATAAAGGTGTTTACTCCTCTCCTGGCCTGTGCTCTGGTCTGTGAGCAATGACAAGCACTCTTTTCTGTCCTGGAACTGCAAGGAGGGTTTCCTCTCCATAGCCACCACAAACTCTGCCACTCCAGGGCTCCTTCTTGCCCCAGGACCAAGACCCAGATCAGCAGCTTGATTCTCCCACCTTCTGTAGGCCGAAAGCTCCAGAAGCACTGTGGCAGTGGCTGCCACTGCCTTGGGATTGAGACTGGGGCTATGGCAGGACTACGTTCCTCTCACCCAGGTGAGAGAGATTTCCCACTCACCTTTGAAACTGTCTTTGGTATTTGTGGTTTGAGAAGTCTGGAGACTGTTGCAGCTGCCAGTGATTCAGTGCCCTGAGGCCTGCTCCAGTCCCATCTTTTCTGGCACTGCCCATGCTTGTCTGTGCTCTGCCCCAAGCCCAGTGCAATAGACCCTTGCTGTCAGCCTTCAAGATTTTCTTGGGCAGGAAATATTTTTCACTCTGTCATTTTTGTGGCTTCTATTGCTCTAGAATTTGTTTAGAGACATTTTTACAGGGGTTTGGGGGTAGAGCTCAAGCAGGTCTCTGCTTCTACTCTGCAATCTTGGCTCCCCTCCCCACACCCCCCAGTGAATAATCACTGATAAGATAATAGAATAAATAGGTATGTCAAAAAGTGGGGCAGCTAGGTGGTGCAGTGGACAGAGCACTGGGCTTGGAATCAGGAAGGTCTGAGCTCAAATCTGCCCTTAGCATGAGTTTTGTGATGCTGGGAAAGTCACTTAACCTTATATGCCTCAGTTCCTCATTTGTAGAATGAGAACACACCAGGGAAGGAAATGGCAAACCACTTCAGCATCTTTGCCAAGAAAACCCCGTGGACAATCCCTTGGGGTCATGAAGAGTCAGATACAACTGAACAACTGAAAGACTCAACAACAACAAAACAACAACAACAATATTAAAAAGTAGATAACAGGGCATCTTTGATAAAAATGGTAGTGACTATAATCGTTAAAAGTGACAATTATAACATTCATCATGTTAAGGTTTACAAAGTAATTCGCATGCAGTATCTCAATTTATCCTTACAGTCTTCTCATTTTACACATAAGTTAATTTTCATGACTTTTTTTAGCCTCTCACTTGACCTCATGTTTACTTCTAAATGGATTTATTTATCCAGAGTTTTATGACATGAAAACTGAGAATTTCAAGGTAAATCACTTAAGGAATCAATCACATCTTCATAGCTTCATAGATTTAGAGGTGAAGAAAACTTAAAGATCATCTGATACAAGCTCATTTTATAGGTAAGGAAAGTACAGCCTAGAGAAGTTCAACTTGTTCAGCATCACACAGGTGTTAAATGGCCAAGGTAGGATTTGAACTCAGGGCCTCTGACTCCAAACCCAGTATTCTGCCCACTGTACCACAGTCTATCACAAAAACTAGATTTGTTTTTCATTATTCTTTTTTTTAAAACATGGTTTATTGCTATCTTGTGTCTTTATTTTACATTTATTTGCTTAACACTCTTTCTTTCAGATCGAACCCTCCCCTTTACAAGGGAAAAAACACCTGAAGACAGCAGATACAGAGATCAATTCTGAAAATGGAGGTCCACAAGCAATATAGCAGAATGGAAGAAGCAGCCCAGATGAATTCTTCAAACATTCCCTTCCGAACAACTTTAAAATAACACTTCAAATTTAATCGTGGAGTGGCATAGCTGACAAATGATGAGTTTTGGGCTCAAGGTAACTTAGGAGTTTTCAGGAGAGGTCTATGTCAGTCATGGGCCTTGGGGATGGCTACAGCAGTTGCAAGGGGATTGGGCGAGCGCTCAGAAAAAGATTAAAGGGAATCCTGAGCAGACACTGGGCAGAGGCCCAGACCATGTTTGGAAAGTCCATTGCTTTACATGGTTCTACATCACAGTTCCTGGAAACTGAGAAGTGCTTATTGTTGATCATGAGATGACAGGGGCTCTGGTCATATTTCCAGGGTAGAGAAGAACATTGGCACTTGAGGCTCCAGATAGAAGGGGACATGATCACAGTCCCATGGCCAAATGCTTGTGTCTGCAGGAAAGCAGGGGGCCTTCGTTCATAAAGGCCAGAGCACAGAACAGGAGAAGAGTGACCACACTTTACTCGAGATAGAATCAAATTGGAAATACTGAAAACTTGTGGGCCCCCAGAACTAACTCTAAAAACAGCAGTGTACAAATCCCTGAAGCTTGAGACAGCGCCTTCACACCCCGAGGTGATCAAAGCACAACTTTAACAAAAAATTCAAAGCGAAGAAATATGCTGGGAAAATAAATGAATACCAACAAAAGAACCCGACCATGAAAAGCTACTATAGAGGCAATAAAGATCAAGGCATGAGCTCAGAAGAAGACAACAATGTGAAATTAATGACAAGCAAAACCTCAAAGAAAAATACAAATTGGACACAAATTTAAAAATAATCCCTAGAAGAGTTAAAGAGATGAGTAGTGAAGGAAAAATTGGAAAAAAGAAATAATACTGATGAAAGAAAATTATTAAAAAGAGAATTAACTGCTTGGTAAAGGAGGCACAAAAAATATCAAAGAAAACAACAGCTTAAAAAAAAAACAGAATTGACCAAATAGTCAAGGAGGCACAAAATGCATTGAAGAATAGAACTCCTTAAAAAGTAGAATTGGCCAAATGGAAAGAAAAACAGGTAAAAAAGCTAACTGAAGCAAATCATTCCTTAAAAATTAAAATTAGGCAAGTGGAAGCTAATGACTTCATGACACCTTGAGATACAATAAAACAAAATCAAAAGAACAAAAAGAAGAATAAAAGAAGAAGAAGAAGAAGAAGAAGAAAACATGAATTATCACAAAAGCAACTGACATGGAAAATAGATCAAAAAGAGATAATCTAATAATTATAGGAGTATTTGAAAGCCATGATTAAGAAAAAAGAGCTTAGACATCCTATTTCAAGAGATTATTAAGCAAAATGGCCCAGATATCTAAGATCCAGAGGGTAAACTAGAAATTGAAAGTATCTATCAATTATCTGATAAAGACAACTGAAAATTCCTAAGTTACCTTGAGTTGAAAACTGGCTCACCCTCATCGTTTGTTGGCTATGCTACTCCACAATTAAATATAAAGTGTTATTTTACAGTTGTTTGGAAGGGAATGTTTGAATCATTCAGCTGGGTTGTTTCCTCCATTCTGTTACCAATGAAAACTGAGGAATATTTGAGCCAAATTACAGAGCTCCCAAGTCAAAATGAAAATACTTCAAGTATCCAGAAAAAAAATAAAAAAATATTCAAATACCATGAAGGCCCAGTGAGGTTCATACAGGATTCAGCAGCTTCCATGTTAAAGTAATAAAGTACCTGACATATGATATTCTAGAAGTCAAAATAGGATTACAACCAAGAAACACCTACCCAGCAAAGCTGAGTGTGAAAAGGGACACTTAATGAAATAGCAACTTTCAAGCATTCCTATTGAGAGCAGAATAGAAAATTTGACATTCAAACACAAGACTCAAGAAAAGCATAAAAAGGTAAACATGAAAAAGAAATGGTAAAGTACTTAATAAGATTAAACTATTTACATTTCTAAATGGGAAGGTGATACATTTACTCCCAAGAATTTTATTATTATTAGGGAAGTTAAAAGGAATCTACAATAAGCAGAGGGTGTCAGTAGGAATCAATTATGTTGGAATGATCTAAAAAGTAAATAAGATATAATAAAGAGGAATACACTGGCACAAGGGGGAGGAGAGAAGAAGGATGGGAGAAATTAGCTCACACAAAAGATGCAAAGAAAGAAGAGTTTTTACAGTGAATGGAAAAATGTGGGGAGAGGGGTGGAGTGGCAGGAAACACTTGAACTTCACTCTCATCAGAATTGGTTCAAAGATGGAAAGATATTATATATATATATGTATATATATACACATATATGTGTGTATATATGTACATACATGTATATATGTATATATATGCATATATATGTATATATATGTGTCTATATGTCTATACACACACAATCAATTTGGTAAAGAAATCTCTCTTAACTAACTGGAAAGTACGAGAGGAAGGGTATTAAGGAAAAGGAGGAGATAATAAAAGAGGGCAGATTAAGAGAGGCAGTGGTAAGAAGCAAAAGAGACTGTTGAGGAGAAAGGGTAAAAAGAGAGAGAGAATAGGATAAACTGAGGAAAACAGAAAAGAGGGAAATACAATTAATAATCATGGCTATCAATATGAATGGGATGAGCTCACCCATAAAATAGCCATGGAGAGCAGAGTGGATTAAAAACCAGAATTCCAAGAATATGCTGTTTATAAGAAACACACTTGAAATACAAACACAGAAAAAGAGAGAGATAGAGTTAAAATAAGATGTTGGAGCAGAATCTATTATACTTCCTCTGATGTTAAAAAAAATGACAGTTAACAATCATAAAAGGTAACTAGGTGGTCAATAGAGTGAGCACTGAGCCTGGAGTCAAGAAGACCTGAGTTCAAATCTGGCCTCAGACACTTACTGGCAGTGTCACCCTGGGCAAATCATTAACTTTTGTTTGTCTCAATCCACTGGAGAAGGAAATAGCAAACCACTCCAAAATCATTGCCAAGAAAATCCATGGACAGTATTGGTGTGCTATGGTTCATGGAATCACTAACAATCAGACACAACTGATTGACTGAACAAGACCATGCAATCATAATCTCAGATGAAGCAAAAGCAAAAATTGGCACAATAAGGAAAGCACATCTTGCTAAAAGTCACCCTAGACAATAAAGTAATATAATTTTCACAAGTTTCTCTGATAAAGAACTATTCTCTCCACTATATAGGAAACTGTCTCAAATTTATAACAATAAGAGCCAATCTCCAAATGGTAAATGATCAAAAGATATGAAAAAGCCTTTTTCAGAGGAAGTCAAAGCTATATGTAGTCATATTTTAAAAAGTCTCTAAATCATTATTGAGTAGAGAAATGCAAATTAAAACAACTATGAAATACCACTTCATGCCTATTAGATTGGCTAACACGACAGAAACGGGAAATGACAAATGTTCCCCAGGATGTGGAAAAATATGGAAACTAATGCACTGTTGGTAGGATGGTAAAGTGATCCAACCATTGTGGAGAACAATTTGTACCTCAAATGGATATAAAACTTTGCCTATCCTTTGGCCCAAGGATATTACTATTAATTTTATACCGCAGAGAGGTCAAAGTAAAAAGGAAACGGACCATATGCATAGAAATATTCATAGTGGCTCTTTCCGATGGCAAGGGATTATGAATTGAGGGGATCTCCATTAGTTGGAGACTGGCTGAACAAGTTGTGGTAGATGACTTCAATAGAATACTATCTGTGCACAGTGAAGTGAGCAGAAACAGATTATTGAACACAAGTAACAGCAATTTTATTATTATGATCAACTGTGAAAGACTTAGCTACTCTCATCAATACAATGCTTAAGATAATTCTGAAGGACTTGTGATAAAAAATACCATCCTTCTCCAGAGAGAAAATTGATGAGCTCTGACTACAAATTGAAGTATGATTATTTTTCACTTTCTTTACTTTTTTTTCTGTTTTTTTGCAACATAGCTAACTAAAATTGAAATATGTTTTGCACGATTTCACATGAATAATATCATATTGCTTGCCTTTCAATGGACGGAAGGGTGGCTGGAGAAAGACATTGATTGATTGATGATCCTTAAAAATGATAGTATGTATCACATGGGCTAGCTCTATGGAATGGGAACAATAAGGGATAAAAGAGAAAAAATAATAATTTCAAAAACGAAAGACCTCAATAAAAACTTTTTTTTAAAAAATCTGAAAATGAATACACTATTTTTTCCCCATAGCAGTTCCAAACTTTTCTGTTGTGAGGGAAGAAGTGTCTTTCATTATGTCTTTCTCAGGACTTTCATTAAAATTCTTTTACTCAGAGTTCAGCTTCCTTTTGGTGATCAGTTAGTTCATTTACATTCTTGTGACCATGAATATTATTCTCTTCATTATCTTTATTTATATTTGTATTAGTTAATACACATCTTCCCATTTTTTTTTTCAGAATTCCTTTTAGGAATAGGAAAAGAGATAGGGATAAGCATAAGGATAGACACAGGGTTAGGGATAGACATAGGGATTAGACCTGTGATTCTCTTCCTAAAGGAAATTCCCAGGTGAGGAAACTCCCCCTACCATGGCAGGAAGGCAACTTCTCTGAAAGGATAATCTTAGCTATTATAGGATAGAGGCAGCATTTAAATCTACATTTGCCTGACTCTGACAGTCAATTTCTATCCACTAGTCACAGGCATGGGAAATTTGTGGCTTCAAGGCCACATGTGGCCCTCTAGGTCCCCAAGTGTGGCCTTTTGACTAAATCCAAACGTCACAGAACATTCGAAGTTTGGATTCAGCCAAAGGGCCACACTTGAGGACCTAAAGGGCCACGTGTGGCCTTGAGACTACAAGTTCCCCACCTCTACTACTAGAGCATCTACCGACTTTCACATATCCATAGTTTTTACTATAAAATAAGTTTTGATTACATTGATATTCAAGAAATTTTTTAAGCTTTCATCATTTTAAACTTTTTTTTAATTGAGGAGTACTTTATTTCTAATTTTTGTTACTATGAGGAATATTGCTATAAATACTTTGGTGCATATTAGAACTTTGTTTCTCTCTTTGACCTCCCTTCTTTGGGTTTTGTGCTCAGCAGTAGAATCCCTGGATCAGTTTGTGTACATTTTAGTTGATTTTCTTGTATTTGTCAAGAATTTAAGTGTGAATTATGTAACTGCATTGTGTTAAAAGTATGGAGAACACATGAGAATTATAAGACCTATTCCATACCCTTGAAAAGTTTGCCATTTTTAAAGATAATGAGTTTAATATGCATAAGCAATTAGAGAAAAATGTAAGACTACATGATGAGTTGTATAGTTCTACCACCATTCAGTCTGATGACAATGGCCTCCTATCTGTTCCAAAATGAAGACATTCTCTCTCTAGGCTCTGGGAATTCTTTCTGGCTTTTTCCCATGCCTAGGCTACTTTCCTATTTCTGCTGTACCTACTGACCTACCAGGCTTCCTTAAAGTGCCAGTTAAAATCTTACCTTCTATAGGCATCCTTCTCAAAAAATCTAATTCCAAAGCTGACCCTCTTTTAATTATTTCCTATTTATCCTGTGTATAGCTTGTTTGTACATGTATTTGTTTGCATGTTGTCTCCACTATTAGATTGTGGCCTCCTTGATGGCACAGAATGTCTTTTGCCTCTTTTATAGCCCTAGCACTTACCACAGTGCCTGGTCATGGTAGGTGCTTAATAAGTGTTTACCAGTTGATTAATTAAATCATGGGATCAGAGATTTAGGGTTGAGAGGGACCTTAGAAAACTAATCCAATTAGCCTATTTTACTTATAAAGAAATTATGACTTAGAAATTAGGTGAATTGCCTGACATTATATGCATATTACAATTCTGAGACTGATTTAGTTTAAGATAGACTGGGAAACTTTTCATGAAATAAATAGGACTTGAGCTCTACCTTAAAGAACAGGTTAATACTGAATAGGAGCAAGGAGGATATTTTCTTCTAAGAACATATCTACCAAGAGTGTTTTATTTCTTCTAAAAAATAAGAGGCAGCGTGCTATAGAAAGATTGAGCCTAGTCCTAGCTCCACCAATTGCTGTACCTCTCAGAGCTCCATTTCATCCAAAAAGGGGGGGAGGGAGAGGAAGAAGGAAGAAAGAAAGAGGAGGAGGAGAAAGAAAAGAAGGAAGGAAAGAAGAAAGAAAAGAGAAAAAAGGAGGAAGTCTGGAGTAAATGATTTCTAAGGTTACTTCCAAATTTAGCATTCTGTAACAGTGATTTTATACCATATTAATTTCCAACATTATGATTTGAACAATCTTAACCTTTATTTTCAAAGATGTGACAAGTCAAGGGATCCAGTCTTTTTCCCCACTATTAATCTATTAGTTTTTGCCAGTTCCTTTTTTTTTTACATAATTTCCTTGGGGCAGTATGAGGCTATAGATCTGAAGTTAAATTAAGAAAAAAATAAACTACAAAATGTCACTTAGGGAAGGGATTGTCAACATATCGTTCACATGTCATTTTCAGAATTGCAAAGAAGAATACCCCATGCCTAGGGCCACAGTCTCCCATTCCTTCTGTTTCTGAGACCTCCTTCCTTCCTTCCAACCCCAAGGATACAGGTATGTCTCTACACTTTGAAAGGATTAGCACATGGTCCCAACACATACTGATGCTCAATTGGGGGAAACATATATCCTGGGGGGAAAGAGAGACAAAAAATATTCAGCAAACAAAAAAAGTTGGTTTTCTTTTCACTTTTTTGAGTGGGTAGACATCATTTTGTTGTGCCATATAAATCTTGACAACTACTGATAAATGGATCTTTCAGTGAACTCTTATCATCTACTCTTCATCATCATTGGATTTCACAATTAAACAAAAACCCCACAGCAGTTGCTTGTCAATTGTTTTCAGGTTCAGCTTCCTTGCAGCAATGAGCAGTCCTTCTTTTGCTGTCAATCACCTTTTGTAACCTGAAGAAAAAGGAAAGTTACTGACTGACACCAAGGAGAATTTCTTTACATTCCATTCTCAGTATCAGAGGGGTTCTGGGATTTGAAACTATCAAATTAGTGTCAATTTGAGGTATTTCTAAGAAGAGGAGGGGAAAAAAATGTGAGATTACCTGAATTCATCTTGCATGCGGACCACTGTTAACTCCCAATCACAGAGGCTGTCACTCACTGAGAAGGACACTATATTTCAATGACTGGTATCTCTTTAATTATAAAGATGAATAATCCATCTCTCTTCTTGCAGGCTGCAGCCCATGAAATGAAAGGGTTGAATTTGAAGCATCAACAAAAAACAGAGTTTGCAGCAATTTCTATTACTAGTCTCTTTTACTATTGTCTGAAAGCAATATTTCCTTACTGACAAAGGAAAATGAATGAGGTCTGGAAATACTTTTTTTTCTAAGCTTCAGTGGCATTTAACAGCATTCCCTTCATCTTCTAAGGCTTTGAGATTGTGAATAGCTTCAGAGATCCATGGTCTATTCCTCATAGGCTTCCTCCCACCTTAAAACAGAGAGAGGGAGGGAGAGAGAGAGAGAGAGAGAGAGAGAGAGAGAGAGAGAGAGAGAGAGAGAGAGAGTGACAGAGAGAGAGAGTGACACAGAGAGAGAGAGTGACAGAGAGAGACAGACAGACAGGGACTGAGAGACAGAGAGATAGACAGAGACAGAGAGACAGACTGAAACAGAGACAAAGTGAGATAGAGACAGAGACAAAGAGACAGAGAAAAGAAAACACCCCCAAACTGTAGGCAATGCAGGGAACTTTAGAGTTACATATTATCAGAGAGGCAGTGAAGGTGGAATTTGTTCTTTTATTTCATTCAAAGAACTTTTATTAGGGGTATAGAATAGGAAGTTTATTTTTCTTAGTACTGTTGGGACTCAGAGATCTAAAAGTTATTAGAGTTCATAATTATAGATTTCAGGGTTTAAAGAGAATTTATTGGTTAATTTTTCCGCTACTCTCATTTTACAGAGAATTGAACTTAGACCCTAAGTAATTAAATGGCTTACCCAACGTCTCACAGGTTATAAGTGGCAGAACTAGGATTTGAACCCAGATCTTCTGACCACAAACCAATCACATAGTTGTTATCCCCAAGGAACTTATTACCTACTAGGGAAATATTTAATGTGCACAATTAAAATACTTGGAATTATCGCCATGTATAGAGAGCTGTTATGAGAATCAGGAAGACTTAAGTTTGAGCTCTGCCCCAACATAAACTGACTGTATAACCCTTGGCAAGTCATCATTTTCTTTCCTTTAGTATAGGACCTTGTAAGATCTGAAAGGCAGATGTTACCATTCCCTTTCATAGCACTTGAGGAGTCAGATTACCCAAACAGTTATAATTAATTTACACTCAAAGGAGATGAAACATTAATAATGGGTAGCCTTGTCCCAATAAATCTTGAAAACTAAACTCTCTACAAATTGTAATCATTTGATGATATTATATTGCTAAGCATTCCATTTCCATTTTCCATGCAGGAATAAATAAAACTGTGATGAGAGTTCCTGCAACTAACACCCAGATCTGTGACCTGGTGAATATGGGCAAAGCGATAGAGTCCTGCCCCCAAGGCCATTAAAAAGATCCCTGTAATCTCTTGACCAGATGTTTGACCCCCTTATTGTCTGTGGGTTGAGAACTTCAGAAGCAGCCACTGCAGCTGCTAATTCATTCACTCCCAATGCCTATTCCTCATTTGCTGGGCCATGGTCTATGCAGGTGTGGCCAGCACTAGACTATGCTCCACTCTTGCCCAGTGTGACAGACCTTTCCTGCCAAACTTTTAAGTTGTCTTGGGCTGGAAAATTGTTTTACCCCATTCTTTTGTGGGTTCTTCCACTCCATGATTTATTTTAGGTCATTATTTATTGGTTTTTGGAGAGGTTTAAGGGAGAGCTCAGGTGAGTATCTTCCTTCTCTCTGCCATCTTGTCTCCCCTGTTAGCTTCAGTGGTAGAAGACGTAAAATACACACACACACACATGCACACACACACACACACACACACACACACACACACACACACACACTTCAGTCTTGTGGCCTCATAGAACCAGAAGAAATGTTTGTTTCATTAGGTCTTGAGGACTAGATTTGGAGCCAAAAGCCCTGGTTTCTCATCTCAATCTACCACTTAACACGTATGTGATGTGATGCAAGTCACTTAAATTCTCTAAGCCTAGGATTCTTCAAATCAGGGTAATGATATTTACACTACCAAACTTAATAGTCATACTCACTACTAATTTGGCTCAAACTTGATTCTCTTTATATTTCTGTTTTTATACTACCTGCCTTCTCACCCTGGAGATGCTTCCATAACTATGACCCTCTTAACTGGTTGATTGAAGACTTTCTGTACAGAATCTTCATATGAGGAAGAGAACCTCTAGTGGTTTCCTAGATCCAGCTCATACAAGCTTTTGAGAGTTGATTGTTAATTTTCACTGTGACTATTTAAACCTCAGAAATCAGCAAACATTACATATCTGGGCTTGATTTGTTGTTTGTTTGTTGTCCACACTTAACAAACTGATGGAGAAAATGTTAACAAAGCAGATTAAACATAAAAGTGTATCGCACATACATTTTTTCAGAGTTGATTGTTAAACATTTACCAGTACATTACCATGTCCAAGCCATCCATACTCACTTGTAACATGACTCTGCTCCTTACTCTCCTAATTCTGTATCTTTTGCCTATGTGGGTACTTCCTTCACCCAACCTCGTTTTCCAAATCTCTTCTATGTGTTTCCTTCCTCCATTGGAAAGAGAGTTACTTGAGAGCAGGGACTTTGTTTCCTTTCACTTATATTTGTGTTCCAACTGATTTTCACAGTGAGAAGCAAATAGCAAGCGCTTAACAAATGCTTCATCTAAATGGTCTACAGTGGGGAAAACTCTTTGTCTTTTGAAACTGTGAAGTGCTTTATAAGAGGGACCTTATATATATATATATATGTATATATATATATATATATACATATACATATATATATATACTTTAATGCTGAAAAAATTGTGATTTCACTGATATACATATTCTGTCCACAGATACAAATGGTACCTTTCCTTTGTGGGTAAAGTTGTCCATTTCACCACAAACCAGAACCAGAACCGTGACCAAAACCAAATCCTTTTGAGAGAAATAATTATTAATAGCCAACAAATATGATGGAGGGAGAAATCCAGTTTTTTTTCCCTTCTATTTTCTCATTCAAAGTCTAGCCTAACAAGGGCATTTGTGACCCTGACTAAAGAATTCACTCCACCCAGACCATCTTATCTAGGTGAAATTCTTACCCCACCATTGTTCATTATTCTTTGACTGGGGGCAGAGGAGAGAGAAGGATAGGTCTTTTTGTATAGATTGCTCAAGGCAGGGATGGTCTGGTTTGAGAGGAGTCTTTTGGTCCAAGAGTGACATGTTCCTCATTAGAATAGGTTCATCTCTCACTATAATATTCATTCTCTCTTTAATTTTTAACCAATCAGAATACCTACTCTTCAAAGGATAAATAAATGTTCAGTGGTCCCCAAAGTTCATCTTTGGCTTCTGAGCATGCCATTGACCTTATTTTATTAATTACATGCTAGCCATAATTAATAAATTGTTTATTCTTTACTCAGAAACTATGTCTCTTGGACTTTTCATACTTCACAGTTTCCTTGAAAATTAGAAATCAATAGGGGTTTATTGAGTTTCATCAACAAGGGAGCCCTATTTGTGAAGCCAGACACTCTCCAAAGGAACTGAAGGACAAAGTTTACATAAGTTTAAATTTGGGCAAGTGGTAACTTGGGTAATAGGATACCTTAGGATTGAATGAGCTTGTTGCTGGGGTCTTTCAGGGTAGGAATAAGGGATGTGTTATCCCTTCAGTGGATAAGCCTGTTCCTGGGGTACTAATAGGAAAGTCTCTTCTTTAAGTTAGTTATCTCTTGTAATCCTACCCTAATAGATAGGGCTCTTCTAGCTATTTCAACAGTAAGGAAGGTGGCAGACAGGGTAGGCTTTGTGATACAAACAGGATCAGAACTTTTAGAGCAACTACAAACAAAATGAAGTTGCTTTAGCTTTCTCAGCTACCATTTTAGAAGATAGTCTTTGTCAGTTTTTGGAAATACAATAAAATAATCACCTAGTTGCCAATCTTTGGGTGTTGAACATTTCTGAGTTTAACTGTGCTGGTCTTCAGAACACAGACATTTGAATCTACCCTTCTCAAAGGTTCCATTCTCAAAGCCTTTCCAATCTGACAGAGCTTTTATTTTTCTATTGTTGCCTTTTAGAAAGTTGAGTCATCTCCATGGCATGATAAAGGCATCACAGGAATACTTTAGTAAAAGAAATTAAGTAAATATACATTTTTAATCAAGTGGTTCTAAAACTTACTATTCTGGCTCTATTCATCTTGAAAAGCAAGGCAAAAATTTATGCTCATCTTGCTCAAGAGGGAGTGCTGGCCAAATTCTGCATAATTCTCAGAGAATCAGTAACCAGCTATACCATATCGCTTCCTCTTCCATAAGGGCCACATTGTGCTGATTATCTTAAGAGGTATCATTAGTATGGATTTACCAAATTAGAATTAGCTCTTAGGACACCACTTGCCAGAAGCTCCACTATTTTCACGATTGTCCTATATCTCATTGAGCCTGGCAAACATGTTCTTTATATAGTAGATTTCCCCTTCTCCCATGTGAACAAACAAGTATAATTGCATTTTTTGTTGTTTCACTCTTTTCTATAAAATAGATAAAAAATAAAAAAAAACACATAATAAACTATCTTCCATGTGGTTTTTAAAGTATGAACAGTTTTCAACCTTTGGTGGCAGAAGCACTGCAAAAATAGCATCAGAGATCCTGGGATTTTTAATGCAAATATTTACCCCATTAGTATTTACTATTATACAGTAAAATAAGACACTATCCATGTCTCAATTTTCCACGAAAGCCTTACTGATATGCTTGATTATGTTCTGATGATAAACCTAGGTTTCTAAAGGTTTAACAATGGATCAGAGGCTCTGGCAAAGCTCTATCAAAGTGAAAAACCTTCTAACATTGATGCAGTGGTAGTGTGTATCTCTTTGCTATGCATACCAGTCTAACTATATTCTCCAAAAGCCTATCATCAGGTAAGGCTCAGCACCTCTCAATGACTTTCTAGTAAGTCATTGTCAATTTTTTTTTCATATTTTTAAAATAAGGCGATATTTGGGAAAGCTTAAATTCACCTTGATTATGCTAAATTCACCTTCCTCTGTTTGTGTTTTCCTACTTTTCTTTTAAAACAACAACTCACAGAATTTCCTCTAGGCATTTTAAGTCCCTAATAGAGATTTAGAAATGAACATTGTTTGATTCTCAATAAGAAAACATGCAAATACTAATAAATCAAACCTCTATAATAAACCAAACCTGGCTGCCTGAAAACCCTGAGCACAAATAACAAAACTTAGAATCACAATGTTCTTTTTAATAGCTCTTAAAGCACATTTGAACCACATTAAATAATCCAACTATCCCACAGAGTCTAGTTTTACTCCCTTTTTGCAGACAGAGACAGAAAAATACAGAGTGGGTAAGCTATTGATTATATAGGGATTAGAAGACTTGACTCAGCAACATTTTTAACACTAACATTCAGCAAGGTTTTTGTGTCCAATCAATATTATTGCTATTAGATAATAATGGGCCTGATCTCCTAGTGAGCAGAATATTCCTTAGAACTAATGAACTCAACCCTGTGAAATAAATCAAACTATCTCCTAGACCTAAATGATGAATTAATAATCTCTAGATAACTTTATTCCAGTTTATTGTTATGGATATAGTCAAGTGAATTTCATCTAGAATCTTTTGCAAACGGGTTTTCCTAAAGGAAACAAATACAATTTAGCTCTCAAACACTTTAATTATTGTACTGTATGTTTCTCTAATCTCCTATTCTCTTTGCTATGAAGAACAGCCATGAAGAAGGTAAACATTTCACATGTATAGTGGCAAATCAAACTATTCAAAAGTCATCTGTATAGTCAATTAGGAAGACAAATAACAGCTACTGTATTTTTACCATCTGCTTTTCTCAGTGACTCTTTCAATTAATTTGGAATAGGTCTTTGGTGAGAGCAAATGTCTCTAAAGAAAATGTTTTTCTTCTTAATTATAGGCATTTTGTTGCTTTATATCTGTACCATGTGAAGCTATACTACGATAATTCCAAATGTGATACAGTATAAAGCTCTCAGAATTTGGAAGGATTAGACAGGGGATGTCATTTCAGGCAGACAATTTGATCTACAATCTGGAAGATTGAAAAGTTCATAGTTGGCAAAAATAAAAAGTCAGTGCTTTCATTATGTAATATTGTTGGGTGGGAGGGAAATAATGTTTCTTTCAAACATACCAGAAAATATACAAGGGAAATTATGTTAATTTAGTTATTATAGAAGAATTCCACAATGTATTTCCATATAGGAAAGAATAGTGAATGAAGAAATCAAATAGTTTGTGAGAATTCTACAAACTATCTTAGAATATTTTATTGGAGCTAATCCCATTACTGATAAATTTCCAACAATTGTTTAAAACACTGCTGAGAACTCTAATTAAGGGTAGGTAAACTACAGAACATTAAAGTATTACCTACATTTTTGTTTCTCTAATACACTGGCTACACTTGTTTTAAAAAAGTGAATATCTTTTCAAGGACCTTTCAAAGTCTTTGAAATAAGAAAAAAAACCTATAACCTCAATTCCTTCAATCTTTGAAAAATGACAGGAGACATAAACAGTAAAAATAAGTGTAATCCCTTTGTCCAACCTAGCAGAGAAAAAGAATAGTGTTGATTAAATGAGAAAAGGTGATTTGCCCAACAGACCACGTTCGGCTATGATTCTGTCTCCAAGGCCAATTTTACACAGAAGTAGTCACCAGTAGTGCATGTTTTGAATAGTATAAGGAAGGCCTTTTCTAGAATGGGTAATCATGAGGTTTCTTTTTTTTTAACCTTTTAAAAAACCAAGCATTTATTTTCTCTCCTATCTCTACCTACCTCAAGAGAAAAAAAAAAAGAAGAAACAACAACAAGAAAACACCCTTATAACAATTATATATACTCAAGCAAAACAAAAAACCCCCATTTTCACCTTGTCCAAAAATATTTGTCTCAAAGTGTACCTCAAGTCCATCATCTCTCTGCCTGGATGTAGCTAAAATGCTTCATCAGACTTCTGGAACTATGGTTGTTCCCTGTATTGATCAGAGTTTTTAAGGCTTTCAAAGTCATCTGTCTTTACAGCATTATCATTATTATATAAATTATCCTCTTGGTTCTGTTCATTACTCTGCATCAGTTCATACAAGCCTTCTCAGTTATCTCTGAAACAATTATTTTAATCATTTCTTTTTGTAATTCTATTACATGACTATACCATATGCCATATAGAAATTCCATTACATGAATATGCCATAATTTATTTAACCACTCTCAAATTAATGATTAACTTTTAATTTTCCAGTCCTTTGCCAATACCAAAAAAGACCTACTATTAATGCACATATATGCATATATATATATACACACACACACATATATATACTTATATATGTACATATATACATACATACACATATACATACGTACATATATATATATATACACATATGTACACATAGATACTCTTCATCTTTCTTTGATCTCTTTGGGGTGTAGGCCTAATCCAAAGTAGCATCACAAACTCAAAGGGAACAGAAAGCTTAATGATTTTGGGACTATTATTCAAAATCACTTTCCAGGGTGTGTGGACCAATCAACAGCTACAACAATAAGTTATAATTAGACTTAGAGCTGGACTTCAGAAATCATCTAGTCCAGCCTTTGCATTTTATCAATGAAGAAATTAAGGCCCAGAAAGGGGAAATGACTTGACCAAAGTAACACAGACAGTAACTATCCAATGGAGATTTAATTTCTGTCTCCAGATCTTTCTGTCTTTCTTCTTTACTTCTTCCCTGCTTCTTCCCTACTGAAATCCAACCATTTAGAGTTCAGAAATAAATATTAACAAGTATCTTCTTTCACAATGACATTAAGATAAAGAGCATATTAAATTATTACCACATTAACATGTTAGAGTGAATTGTTTCATCAATTCATTTCTCAGTAGCAGAGAACTGAGCAAGGGGCATCTGGAGAAGAGGAAGTTTATGGAAGAGAAGACAAAATAATGAAGGGGAAATTTCTTTTAAAAAAGGCAGCCCTCCGTGTTTTATGCTTCATTGGTAATAGCAAAGGAAGGTGGGGAGGGGGGTAAAGAATTAATTCATAAGTTTGCCTCAGGCTTGGTTTCTGTATCTTCTGAGCAACTGAATTTTAAAAAGCCTTGAACTTGATTTCCATACAGAACTAAACTATCTCTCAAATTCTTTAGGCCCAGCGATGTTATTGTTCACTAATAGGCTAATAGATGTTTTGGTTTCAGCTTCATGAAAGCTTGGACCTTTTCAATACTGCTCTTCCATGGCATGGCCAATATAATCTAAATGAGTATAAGACATCATCTCATCTCTAGTGAAATTCAGCAGGAAGGAATTTTTATGTGACTACTTTTTT
>CM053625.1:51593514-51619997 GCA_028646595.1 Phalanger gymnotis | reverse complement strand
TCTCTCAAATTCTTTAGGCCCAGCGATGTTATTGTTCACTAATAGGCTAATAGATGTTTTGGTTTCAGCTTCATGAAAGCTTGGACCTTTTCAATACTGCTCTTCCATGGCATGGCCAATATAATCTAAATGAGTATAAGACATCATCTCATCTCTAGTGAAATTCAGCAGGAAGGAATTTTTATGTGACTACTTTTTTCCCCCTCTCTCTGTGTTTCTTGAAACTATTTCATTAACACCAAAGATTAGCATGGGAGGTCACTGAGAAGATGTTCGTGTTTCAGAAAGCTCCATTCATAGAGGTCAATGGACCAATTAAGTTGGGCTCACCTCTCATTTGTTTCATCAGTGTTTATCCTTAAACTAGATGAAAGCTGCATTGTAATTTAAAGGTTAAGGCCCAGTGGAGCACATGGTGAGCCTGAGAAATATAGCTTAGCAGCTGAAATTACAAAAAGCCAAGTAACACCAGCAAAAGTGTCTCTTAAAATATGGACGCTCTTTGCCTTATCATGCTAATTATCACAGTTCAATGGTTTAAACAAAATGATTCCATAGGTTTAGACCTCTTTTTTTTGTTGTTAATGCAGTTTGTTTCAGTCTCCTATAAGGTGACTAGTTCATAGAATGCATTATTCCTCTGAGTTATTGTTCTCATATGGTGAGGTGCAGAGAGGTCTTCATATACTTATTTATTCAACAAACCTTTATTAAACACCTGTTCTTTCTAGTGTGTGCTAATGGTCTTTAAGACAGATATTAGGATAAACAAGACATGATCCTTGTCATCATGGAGCTTTTATAGGTCTATACAAAAAAATAACATATGGCCATTTCATAAAATAAGTACAGAGTGCAATGGCAGCTCAGAAAAGTGAGAGATCATTGTTAACCAAGGGGAACAGGTCAGGTCGCATGAAAGAAATGACATTTGAGCTTGAAGTGGGAATAGACAATGATACACCTGTTCATATAAATGGGCAGAACGTTAGGTGGAGAGTTAAAATAGGAGGCCTAATAGAAGAGTAAGCTGAATTGCTTTCCAGAAATTGAAACATTCATTTAATTCCACCGGAAACAATTTCCAGTGGAAATAAATTTACTCTATGACTCTTTTCTGAGTTTTGTGTTCTTAGCATAGTAAAGTATAGAGCAAACTGACCTTAGGGTGAGAAAGTAAAGTCCTACCTAGGAGCCAGACTTCCTTTACAGGCCTTTGATGAGTCCCTTCAACCCTCAGTGACTCAGATAATCCTCTAAGAATATAAATTGCATTACAATTATTGATCGGAATTGGTAGTAGAAGTTTCCTCACTGGAAAATATTTGGGGAGTTTCCTATATCAATGAAATGATATATACCTGGTGCAAAATAACCCCTTGGTCTGCCCCCCAAAAAAGAAAAAGAAGGAAAGACAGAGAGAAAAAAGAGAGAAAGAAAGAAAGAGAGAAGGAAAAAAGAAAGAAAGAAAGAGAAAAAGGAAGGAAGGAAGGAAGAAAGAAAAGAATGAAGGAAGGAGGAAAGAAAGAAGGAAGGAAAGAAAGGAAGGGGGAAAGAAAGAAGGAAGGAAGGAGGAAAGAAAGAAGAAAAGAAAGGAAGGAAAGAAGCAAGGAAGAAAGAAAGGAAGGGAGGAAGGAAGAAAAAAGGAAGGAAGGAAAAGACAAGACACTGTGCTATGTGCTGGACATACAAAGACAAAAATGAACAGTAGCCTACTCCTAAGTAATTTGTGTTCTAGGAAAAACTTAAACCGCTATGGAACCTTTATTTCTTTTTTACACGCAAAACCAGCCATCATCATTTATGGGAACACAAATTATTTACCACATAAAAGAATACTGTGTCATGCAACCATAGAATGTCAGAGGCAGGAGAAGCATTAGAGATAGATCATACAGGCCAAACTGTTAAGTTTGGATTTGTCAAAGGGCTCTACTTGAGGACCTAGAGGGACACATGTGACCTTGAGGTTGCAGATTTCCAGATGGAGAACATCCCTTACTTTGGGTACAATGTGATGAGCAATCCCTCACATTTTGCATATCACTGCCAATGAGCCTGAGTGATACAACTCAGAAAAAAATATATTCTCCAAACCTAGACGGATTGCTAAAATAAGCAAAGTATTCTCTTCTAATAGGATATGCCATCTGGCATATACAATATCTCTTTTAATCTCTCATTCTGTGTTCCAAAAAAGGTGCCTTTCTCCAAATTCCCCTTCCCTTGCCTGTTTAATAACAAATTCTGTAATGTTTATTATACACTATTTTTGCTGTCTTTTTATCTGATTTTTTTTTCTATTTCTCGCATGTTGTATATGTGTGTCAAACATAAAGAGCTCAGGGGTTAGCTAGAGTGGAATAAAAAAATGAATTTTATATAGAAAACATATAGATGTTAGCAATTTCCCTAATTAAGGGCTCTAACACATTTTAATTGTAATAACTTTTTCTGATGTAAATTCCATAAAACAGAGGAAAGGACCATATGGATCTAAAGCACATTTTATTGTCTTTAGGATAAACAGCAAGATAATTGTTATAATAGTTATTGCTTGCTTAATCTTCAAAGAAAGGGGGTCAGGAAGTGACCTGAGAAAAGATCATTCCCTAAACCAAACTCACGACAGAGATAAGAAAGGCGTAGGAAAAATACAGCTTTGTTTCAATCCTTCTAGAAGGATGAAGCAAAAAAGATCTAAGATAAATCATCCAACTTTATACTCCATAGTGACATCTACCTTTGAAAAAGTCATTCAGTTATATTGTCAAATGGTTTCTTTATCACTCTGATTCCATACTGTCACCTCCCCAAATCAACTTAGATGAACCAGTTTGGCTTTTCTCCCAGTCCATTGTTGCCTGGGTACAGTTAACTTGGTAGACAGTTGGATATAAATTCTGATAGGAAGCATATGGCAGATCTGCTTTTCTTTCACTTTTTGATTCTCTATGTCACTGCCTAGCCAGCTACTTAATCTCTCACCTGTATGGTTTCCCCAAATAAATGAAATCATTGTGTAGCACTTTGATTTACCACAGCACAGAGATGACTCTGCTACTGGATATGCTACTTTAACCAAGATAGTTTTACATGCAAAATATATCCATTGTGTTCTTCTTTGCTATTATATATATGTGCATTTTATGGCTGGAAGTTATTTAAAGACTAAAAACAATTCTTTCTGTCTGTCTGTCTCTCTCTTTCTCTCTGACTCTCTTCCTTTTCCCCTTCTTCCTCTCCCTTTCTCCTCTCTTTCTTTAATTACATGAGGTATATTCTACAAGGACCAAATTCCCTGCATATATGTGCTTTGTTTATGAAGTATTATAGCTCTTCTATGTCTGTGGATGACCCGAAATTGGATCAATTGAAATTTAACAATAATATTTTATTTCCCTACAGTATTCTTTAATTAACACACTGTGGAGGTTTCACATCCCAAGGTTTATTTGTCACATTGTACAATATGCTGCTTGAGGACTCATTAGAAATTAGGAAATAAAATGAAGAATGAATTTTGCCTTTAAAACCCAAGATATTGATATTTTGCAGCAATATGAGCAAAAGACAACTATAGAACTACAATCAGTACAGATATTTTTGCTATACTTTTATCATCCCGAAGGATAACATGGAATAACAAGCTTGACATTAAGAAAATAAAAAAAAAAGTAGTGAGTTTACTCTATATTAGAAGGATTGAGAATGCATAAAGGAGGTTCATATTGCTCAGTGGTTTTCAATTCTGCCAGACATTTTGTGACCCTATTTGGGGTTTGGTTTTTTTTTTTGGCAGAGATACTAGAGTGGCTTTCCATTTCCTTCTCCAGCTCATTTTACAGATAATGAAACTGAAGCAAACAGGGTTAAATAACTTTCCCAGGGTCACACAGCTAGTAAGTGTCTGAAGCCAGATTTGAACTCAGAAAAATGAGTCTTCTTGAATCTAGTCCCAGCACTTGATCCACTGTGCCACCTAACTGTTCAAAGGAGGTTTAAGAGAAAGATAAAAATGTGAGGTGGAAAAGGAGAAAGAAGGGACAAGAAGGTCTCTGTCTTGAAGAAATATTCTTGTTAGTTAATAGTTCCTAAATACTTAGGGCTTTTTTACTATCACAGAAAAATTGACTGTCTTTCATTTGGTTAGGACACCAGAGTTTTGTTTTTTCCACATATTTTCAAATGATGTCGCTTTAACACATGAAAGTAAGATGCTTATATTTTGATGAATATGTGCTCTCAGCAATATGGGTTTCCTCTCTGGGAATGCAAATTATTAGAAAATAAGATACATTCTAATAATGGAGCACTGTGTCATCTTTACCCTGCACACTACCACCTTTAGCAGCACTAGAAGGTACTACTAAATTTTAAATTGCCAGGGTGGTTTTTGCAGCCTAAATTAGAATCCAGCTTTGTCTGGTACAAAAGAAAATTATTAGAGTAGAGCACTTGGGAAGGTCTAAAGTTAAATGGTCTCAATTCATTTCCTAGTAGACCTTAGACCTTATTGTACATTCACCAGAAAACTGTCATCCTGCAATCTAGCTAACTCTGGAGGAAGTAGGGTCTGAAAAGGGTGAAGAATGGTGAATTCTTCTCTTGTAGGCAATCTTTTCCAATAAGATTTAAGTTTTTGGTGTTCCACTGAGAGATTGCTAGTATTCATCCGTCTGTCTGTGCTTACAGAAGCTTTTATTGTTATTAATATTTAACATTGGCTGAGGACCAACATTGCCTTAGGTGCTGAACACCACATACAGTTAGTCATGGTCTCTGTCCAGCTGGGTTCTTTCCAATAATCTCAGCTGAAAAATAAAACCTGTTTTTATAAATACAGAGACAAACAAGATGTTTCAGGAGAAAACATGGTTATTTCTGGGCTTTCTGGGCACCATTAGAATTGAACTTTTGATTAGTCTTCCACTTAATACTTGAAACATCTGGTTAATTTACTAATTAAAATGTTTTTTCCCCTTTTTGGTTATATGACTTGACTGCTCTCTGTCATTAAAAAAAATTTAGCTTCAAATTACCCAGAAGAAGATGTTTTGAATTTGTGTGGCTTCATGAGTTTCAGAAAATCTGATATATTAGGATTAACAGATAAATTCGTCAAATAACAGAACATTAGAGCCTCCAGAGAAGGTTTTACATATTTATTTTTGGGAAGCTGGCCAACAGAAATTCACACTAATATTCTGAGGTAATTTTTCATCTTGATAAATATTCCAGAGTATCTTTGAAAAGTATCCAAGTAAAACTATGTTCTTTTTCTTTTCAACTAGTCTTTCAAAGAGGTAGCAATCACTTTCCTGCTAAAACTTCAGGGGATATATATTGGCTGATCTGCTTGTCCACTATCACTGAAAAAAAGTTATTTACATATTGCTTTTTGCCAGTTTCCTTTATTAATTGATATAACACTGAATGAAAATAATCCATTGTTAGCCATGAGTGTGGTTTTAAAGCAAGTGGAGATATGAGAAGATATGGGAGGTATGGGGATATGAAAAATAATGGAGATATGAGAATCTTTGCATGAATAAACAGAAATTATTTGTTAATAATTAGCCAATGAGGGAAAAAATAGAGGCATCACCATAGCAATGTTTTTAAGATGTGTCTCTGGAAACTTTCTGAGGGATATTCAAAATAGACTTTCCTGTCTTTTAGGACATATTTGAAAAACTGATTTATAATATCATTCCAGATCTAATGTTAGAGTAGCTGGAAAATACTTATTTTGGTCAAAATATAACTTTTGGACTGCCTGTAATGTAATTTTACTTTAGCAGGACCCAGATTTTAGAGTTCCTATGTAATCTAGCTTTAGCCATACACTACTTTTTTGGTTACGGCTTGGTTTTAAAGATGAAAGAGATCAGGGAACACCATGGACATAATTCTGGAAGAGACAAATTCCTATTGATAAATTTCATTATTTTTTTTAAATTGATAAATTTAGTCAATATCATCTCAATGCTGATGATTTTCAAATCTACTTATCCAGCCCCAACATCTCTCCTAAACTCCAGATTCATATCTCCAATTGCTTGTTAGATATATCAAACAGCCCATCCTATAAATCTCTTAACTTCAACATGTATAAAAATGGAATCATTATTCATCTATCCAAACCTCCTTCTCTTCTGAACTTGCCTATTATTGTTGAGTCCACCATCATTCTCAAAGTCACCTTTGCTCACATCTCACTCTCTTTCACCCCACATGTCCAATTTGTTGCCAACGCCTTTTGATTTTGCCTTTGTGATGTCTCCAGTATCTGCTGTTTTCTCTCCTCTGACACTGGCACTACTGTGGCCCTTATCTCATGCCTGAACTATTGCAATTGGCTGGTGATTGGTTGGCTTGCTTCAAGTCTCTCCCACACTCCAGTCCATCCTCAACTCTGTTGTCAAAATGATCTTCCTAAAGCTTTAATGTGACTATGTCTCCCTACCCTCATTCAATAAACTCCAGTGGCTCACTGTCAAATCTAGGACCAAATATAAAATTCTGTTTGGCATTAGAAGCTCTTCATATTCTGACTCCTTGCTGCTTTTGTAGTCTCCTTATGACTTACTTCCTCACTTAACAAGCTTACTCTGTGACCCAGTGAGACTTGTTTCCTTCCTATTCCAACACATTCTATCTCCAGACTACGGGCAATTTTCATTGCTTCTTTCCTATGCCTGTGTTATCCTTTCCCCTCATCTCTACAGCTTGCATTCCTTGGCTTCTTCTAAATCCCAGCTAAGATCCTTTCTTTTAGGGGAAACCTTTCCTGATCCTTCTTAGTGTTAATGCCTTCTCCATATTAATTTTCTCCAGTTTGTATATATTAAATATATAATTTCTTTTTATCATATCTCCTTCATTAGACTATGAGCTCCTTGAGAATGGGACTGTCTTTTGCCTTCCTTTTTATTTTCAGCATTTAGCAAAGTGCCCGAACTACAGTAGGTGCTTAATAAATGCTTTTTGTTTGACTATTAGATAATACTAACTTCTACCCATTTTTCTGATGAATCTCTAAAATTAGTTTTATAGGCTCAGGATGCTTATTATGGACTAAATAGAAAATAAATTTTGACATGCTAAACCATCCAGAGTCAATGTCAGATTGAGAGTCATTAAACATTTATTAATCATCCATTTGGGCTAAACACTGTATTAAGCCTTGGCAATACTAAGAAAGGAATAATGGAATCCCTTCCCTCAAGGAGCTCACAATCCAAAGGGGGAAACAGGACAAAAAGAAGTTGAAAAGGGCTTGGAGGTGGGGAAGGTTACCCAGGGACATAAGAAGGCATGCAGTATGGATGGGAAAGGATCTGAGGAATTGTGTCTCTGAGTTGATTTTATCTTGTAGAATGATGAATTTCTGGAAATGATGAAGTCAGGAAAGTATTCTGGGTAGGAAATGATGAAGGGATTTCCCTGAGTGCTCTCCTTAAGTGGAAGAGGATCTGGGAGGAGCTTCCAGATTTCTGCCTCCCATCTTCTCCTTTGCCATTGAATTGCTCTTTTCATGCCCATCAGAATAACCTCTATTCTCAAGGAGCTTATTTCCTACTGGAAAATTACAACATGAACAGAGATTAAATAAATATAAATTAACATTAGGAGAGACAGCATAATAAAATAGATATCCATAGAAATATTACAAAAGTAATTACAAAAACCCTATAATTTTTGAGTTATAAAACTCCCTCAGAGATAATCTAATTCCATATGAACAGAAAATCCCTTTATAGCATTCCCAGCAAGTGATCACCTTTAGTTGAATTCTACCAATAGTAAGCACTTATTACCTCCCAAGGTAACTTGTTTTCCTGGTCCTATCCAGCAACAATTTACCAGGAAACCAAAGCTGACTAAGACATCTTTTCTTCTGCTCTGCTGCCAAACACATACTCTGAACCTACATTGAATCTTGATTTCCTTCACTTTCTATATGCATAGTAAAAACAAACAACCAACCAAAAAACAAAAACAAACAAACCTACATTGCTACTGGAAATGGCATGATAATCAGTTGCCATACGGTTATACACAAAAATTCCTGTGACTTCTCATATCCAAACTTCATTCTCTGGCAACTACTCCTATCTAAGTATTGTATCCTCCTATTTGAATTAAAGGTCCTTGAAAGAAGAAGATCTGATTTTTGTATTTATATGACTGGTACTTATTCATTAATTTTGGAACATTTTTAATTTTTGTAATTTTTAAAAAAAATCCTTCACAACAAACTGAAATCTGCTTTTGTATGACTTTCAGTGTATTGTCTCTAGTTCTCTCTAGGGCAAATCAGAATACATCTTCTATGCAAAATCCATTCAAACAATTAAGGGCTGCAGTCATCTTCCCCCAACTCTTCTCTTTTCCAGATAAACACGCCCAGCTTCCTTAATTGACCTCTATATGTCATAGTTTTGAATCCTCCCAGCTTCTTGTCTTGTGCTCCAATTTACCATCATCATCTTTCTTAAGACATAGTCCCCAAAACTAAACAAAGTGCTCCAGATGTATTCTGACTGGGAAGAATGAAATGAGACCAATACTTCCTTTGTTTTATATGCTGTAGCCCTATTAGTATATTCTATAATCAGGTTATTCTTTTCTCTATTTAAAATTAACCATCTTTATCCCCCATTGTGATAAAAAAATCAAAATATCATTGTTATTAGTCACAAAATTGGGGCAATCACATGCTTATGTAGTTATTTCGAATTATGCTCAGTCTTTTCTTGATCTTGCTATGAAGTTATGTAGGTATAAAATGTCAATACTAAAGAAATGGCTCTAATCTCCATTGAACTTTTTGTGATTCTAATGGCAGTTGTCACAACATTTTCTAAAAATTAATTTCTTTTGCAGAAACAGAACAGTTTATATATATGTATACATACATACATATATAATATATATATATATACACATATATGTATATATATATTCTCAACTTTAAATCTCTCTATGAAGGATTCCTTGCAATTTTGGATAATTGTGATTTTTTTTTTTAAGCTCAGCAAATATTTTCTCCACTCTACTGATTTCCTGCAATCAACTTGGGTGGAAGCAGTGTCAGG
Source organism: Phalanger gymnotis (assembly GCA_028646595.1). Taxonomy (NCBI): domain Eukaryota; kingdom Metazoa; phylum Chordata; class Mammalia; order Diprotodontia; family Phalangeridae; genus Phalanger; species Phalanger gymnotis. Next base: position 51,610,893 of record CM053625.1, on the reverse strand, counting down.
TTTCATTTCTCTGAATTAGAGTGAAAAATTGCATGTGCAGAACAGTCCAACAAACCAAGAAACTGTCAACAAGCATGCTGACTCCAGAGGGGATGGGACAAATAGAAGACTCATTTCTTTCCCTATAGGTCTTTAATCTACAAATATGGGGTGATCCATGAATGACCCTGTATCCTTCCTTTACTCAATCTTGCTCTGTCAGATCTTACCTTTACATCTAATAATCTGTGATCTATATATGTGTGTATACATATGTTTTTATATATCTCATGTACGTATATGTATTTATATTTGCATATATATGCAGGGAGAGAGGAGGGAGAGAGAGAAAGAGAGAGAGAGAGATGGAGAACATGATAATGTTCATCCTTCATTATAATTAAAACCAATGATAGCACAAGGTGATGTCTTGACACGATTTGGATTTAGATGAGGCAGAGTTGTGTAAAGTTATCAGCCTCACTCTCTCTTCCAGAGTTACTGAAGTCCAGTGACAGGACAAAAGGCAGGATTACTGGCAATAGAACAAACTCTAAGTTTTCCATAGCACTTGCTTCAGCCACCTTCAGGGTAGTTGGAATAAATTGTTCTCATTTGCCCATTCTACCACGTTAAGTCTTTGAATTCATAGGGTAGGGTTTGAGGCCTGTAAATTACTCTCAACCTGGTTTAGCACATTTACCAAGATGGTTTTGCTAGGATGTAGCAACTTCACATGCTGCAGCTTCTTGGAGGTACAGGTGAAAGATGGCAATCACAAGTGTATTGTCAGACCTGAAAAGGGCTCAGCAAACTCTTACAACAGAGATGCTAGTCCTCTCTGAACACCCCATACACCCCAATATACCTCATAAACCAGGCCACAGATCAGGAGGTCAGTGATCAAACTTCTCCCTAGATCACACCACTATAGGATCATTGGAAACTTACAATCCCTGACCTAGCCAAGAAAGCAGAAGTTCATACAAGTTAGAAAAACAAAAGTCAGAGGTGAGCAGAGTCCAACTTTAACATAAAGTCCAAGGTCAAGAAATAGGCCAGAAAAAAAATGGGCAAATAAAAATAACCTGATCACAAAATGCTACTTTGATGACAAGAGAATTCAAGATACAAACTCAGAAGAAGAAAATTTGAAAACATCTCCAAGTAAAATCTCAAAGGAAAATTCAGATTAGTCATAGGCCCAATAAGAATTCCTAGGAGAGCTAAAGAAACAGCTAAAAGAGAGAACATTTTGAAAATAAATCTCATAATAGGGATAAAGGAAAAAATGGAAAAAGAAATGAGAGCAATGCAAGAAAAATATGAAAAGAGAGTTGAAAGCTTGGGAAAAGAGGCACAAAAAATACTGAAGAAAATGAATCTTTAAAAATCTGACTGGGCCTGGTGGAAAAAGTGGTACAAAATTTCGTTGAAGAAAATAACTTTTTAAAAAATTTAGAATTGATCAAGGAGAAGCTAATGAATTCATGAGCCATCAAACTGTCAAGAAACAATAAAACTTCTGATTGTTTAATCAGAAGAAATACAGAAGAAAATGTTAAATATCTCATCAGAAAAACAGTTGACCTAGAAAACAGGGAAAATACGTTGAAGAGAGATAATTTAGGAATTATTGTACTTCCTAAAAGGCAGGATGAAAAAGAGCTTAGATACCATATTTCAAGAAATTTTAGAGCAAAACTTCCCAGATATCTTAGAATCAGAGAGGAAAGTAGAAATCAAAAGAAATTTCACTGTTCACCTCCTGAAAGCTATCACAAATGGAAACTTCCAGAATGCAAAGAAGATAGGATTGCAACCAAGAATAATTATCCTCAATCGGGGAAAAATGGATAATTATGAAATAGAGAACATTCAAGCTTTCCTGATGAAAAGACCAGAGCAGAATAGAAAAGTTGACATTCAAACAAGAGAATCAAGAGAAGCATAAAAAGGCAAACATGAAAATGAAATCATGGAGGACTTAATAAGGTAAAACTGTTTATATCTCTCTGTATGGGAAGATGATATATGTAACTCCTAAGAACTGCATTCTTATTAGGGCACTTGGAGTCTAAACAGACAGAGGGCATGAACATGAGTCAGTAATGTTGGGATGAGCTCAAAACAATATGAAGGAATGAGAAAGAGGCATGTATTGGGAGAAAAATAAGATGGGGAAAATGAGCTCATTTAAAAGAGGAACAGAAGGAAGGGATTTTGTAGTAGAGGTTAAAATGGAGGTAGTGACAAGCAACATTTAAAAATCACTCATCAAAACTGGTGCAGAGGGAAGAAAAAAAAAGTATGCATGCACGTTTGTATATATATATACATATATATGCACATATACATAAACAGATACATATATGCGCACATACATATATACTTACCCACACACATTCAGTTTGGTAAAGAAATCTATCTTACCCAAAGAGGTGGTCAGAGGAGAAGGAATAAATGAAAGAACAGGAGTTTAAAAAAAGAGTGTAGATTAAGAGAGGCAGAGGTCAGAAACAAAATAGAATTTTGAGGAGGAACAGGATGAAAAGAGAAAAAATTAGCAGAAGAAAACAGGATGGAGGGAAAGACCACAGTAATCATAACTATGAATGTGAACGGGATGAACTCAGCCATAAAATGGAAACCGATAGCAGGATGAATTAAAAGCCAGAATCCACCAATATATTTATAAGAGACATTTAAAACAGAAACAAACACCAAGTTAAAACAAAAGGCTAAATCAGAATGTATTATGCTTCATCAGAAGTAGAAAAGGCAGTGGCAGCAATCAAGATCTCAGACAAAGCAAAAATATTAAAAAAAAAAGACCTAATTAAAAGAGATAATCAGGGAAACTTTTTTTTCTAAATGGTAGACAATGAAGCAATATAGAAAAAAATATAATAAGTTTCTGCAATAAAAGCCTTATTTCTCAAATATATCAAAAATGTGTCAAATTTATTAAAAAATAAAATTTATTCCTCAATTAACAAATTATCAAAGGATGTATATAGGCAATTTTCAGAGGAAGAAATCAAGGCTAACTTTACTTATATAGAAATTGTCCAAATCGGTGTGGATTAGAAAAATGCTGAGGTACCAGCTTACACTAGAAAATAGTCTGGCAGAAACTAGGCATAGACAAATATTGCATACTGTGTACCAAGATATGCTCAACATTTGTATATATTTTAGGTATAAAGAGTGATATCAAAAGCAAATTAACAGAGCATGAAAAAAATTACCTGTCAGATCTATGGATGAAGAAGAGTTCATGACTAAGAAAGAGACAGAAAGTTTCACAGGAGGTTAAATAGATAATTTAGATTACATATTTTTTTTTGCACAAAAACAAAACCAATGCATCCATAATTAGAACAAAGGCAAGAAACTGGGGGAAAACTGCAGCAAGTTTCTCTGTTAAAGACCTCATTTCTCAAATATATACTGAGTATAGAATTGAGTAAAAATCATAAAAATAAAAAAAAAATTCCTCAATTGGCAAATGGTCAAATGAAATAGTCAGTTTTAGAGAAGATAACAGAAGCTATTGTTAACCATATGAAAACTGCTCTGACTCACAAATAATTAGACAAATGAAAAATAAAACAACTCTGAGGTGCTACCTTAAAACCATCAGATGGTCTAAAATGACAGAAAAGGAAAATGACAAATCATGGAAGAGATGTAAGAAAATATATAAAATAATGCACTGTTCATGGAATTACAAACTCCTTCAGCCTTCAATTTGGGCACAAATTTGAAACTATGGCTAAAAACTTATAAAACTGTACATGCTCTTTGACCCAGTACAATACCCTAAGGAGATTAGAAAAAAAGAAGAGTAACCATATGTACAAAAATATTTATATCAGCAATTTTTGTGGTAGCAGTGTTGGAAACTGAGGGGATGACCATCAATTGGGGAAATAATAACAAGCTATGGTATATCAATGCTGTGAGACATGATGAAGGGCATTGTTTCAGAAAAAACCTAGGAAGACTTATATTAACTGATATAGAGTGAATTTAACAGAAGTAAGAAAAAAATCTACACAAAATATCAATATTGCAGAGTTACTCAACTGTGAAAAACTTAACTCTGATCAATACAATAATCCATCATGACTCCAAAGGACTCATAATGTAAAATGCTACTCACTTCCAAAGGTAGAATTGATGATCTCTGAGTACAGATTGAAGCATATTTTTTTTTCTTTATTTTTCTTGTTTTTTTTTTCCCTAGAACATGGCTATTATTGAAATATGTTTGGCAGGATTTCATATCATAATGGGCATCACATTTCTTGCCTTCTCAATAAGTGGGCTAGGGATTGGAGAAAAGGAAATAATTTAGAACTGAAGATAAAAATAAAATTTAAAAAAATAAAAGAAAATATTTGTGGTGCTTGGACAGGAGTTTTCTACAAAGTTTCCAAGCACTTAACATTTCTTATTTCCTGTTACTGAACCATGCTTTAAATATATATTTTCTTCTCTTCCTTTAAGCCCACCATTGTATTGAAATCACTGTATATTAAAGAACATCTACTGACTTAATCTGAGGAGTTTTTATAAGTTATTTTTTTCATAGAATTTTTCTACCTCCTCATCCTATGTAATAGATACTGGCATATATGCTGCAATTATTTTCATTCTGGTCATTTTGTAAATGCTTTTCATGAACACTTCTATAAGAGGTAATCAAATGTCCCATTAAATGGTGTTTCTTGTTGCCTCTGGACATACAATAAAACCAACTGGACCATCTCCTTTATTTGCCTCAACCTATGAGCCGTTCTATTTAGCTGCAACGTGCATTTAATCTTATCATTTCATTTATAGTGAAAATGTCAAGATTGATATGCCTCCTCCAGTGGAATGTCTCCTTTGGGTTGCTGGACAAGGCTCTCATGTTTAGAATGCCAACTGTTGTTAAAGTTTATAGGCAGTCTAAAAATTGTGTGATATTTTAGTAGCCTCTGCTCCCTTTTCAAGCATTCTTCCATTTTTGTTAAAGAACAGACTAGAACTTCACAGGACAGAGGACTATTTCTGATTTTATCTATTTCATACGCTATACTAGCCAAAGAATTCATGATCAATAGCCAAACTTTTTTTTTTTTTTAACTGCTGGTGAGCTTTGTGTGTTCAGCACACACAAAGGCAGGTCCTTAGAAAAAGACATTTCTTTTTTTTTTTTTGCTAGGACTTTACAAAACAAAATCTTTTTGTCTCGTAAAAATGATAATTTTTGAATACTGCTGGCCTAGTCATTAAAAATCAAGGTTTTCCTCCTCCCCAAAGATATAATTTTGAGATTGCATAACATAGATTTGTGTAGTAGATTGATCTAGAGCTAAAAATACATCTGGGTTTTTGTGACCATGTCTTTTTGGTTCTTGTTGTAAATAAGAGGGAGGCCTAATCAAACATCATCTGCTTAGCAATGGCATATTGATAGATCCAATAGACTGATTGTCCAGAAAGGCACTATCTTATAGTGGAAAGGTTGGACCCAGAGGCAGGAAAGACAGAGATTTATATCCCATTACTGTCACTTACTTGAAAAAAAAACGAAAAAGAAAACCTGACCAAATTACTTACCTTGCCTGAATCAGTTTCTTCATCTGCAAAAGGTGGATTAAAAATGCCTCAAAGAATTGTTGAAGAATTATGAGATAATACCTGTAAATTGCTTTGTAACTTTACAATGCCATTTGAATGTGAGGTAAATAAATCTTCTTTCAGATAAGTAGGGAGCCACCAGAAAGTCAATTCATAGAATATGTTTTACATGACTTCACATGTATAATTGATATCATATTGCTTGTCTTCTCAATGGGTCAGGAAAGGGTTGGAGGGAGGAAGAGAATGTAGAACTGAAAATTTTTTAAAAAATGAATGTTAAAATAAAGTATATTTAACAAGAAAGATTGCAAAAGATAAGCAGTGCTTAGCTCCTGAGTGTTGGATGTCTTGAGCCCCTTACCTGGTGGCACAAGGATGATTCCTGGCAATTTACCAGGGATACTAAAAAGTACTTCACTCCTTAAGATTTTTATACCCCTTATTTTCAGGTTTTGTAAAGTTAGGCCCAGAGAACTCATGAATGAAAGATAACCTTGACACTTTCCCGAGGCCTAGGAGGTGATTAATTGAACATGAAGTGAGGTACATGGAATTTGGGGCATACACAAATCATCAAAAGGTTTTTTCCTGTCCATGGTGATTTGTAATATGATTTTGCATTAAACTTTGGAGTAGGCATTTTCAGAATTTTTTTCTTATTTTGTTCCATGAAACTGGGGGTACTAGAGAGCACCATTTTGTGAAAAACATGTTTTAAAAAGTAGAGAAATCCTTTTTTTGTGTGAAAATTAGGGAATAGTCTTATTCACTAAAAAAATAAATTTATTTATTAAGATGAATTTGTAAAAAAAGAATATTGATTCCTAGATCTAGTATTGCATAGACCTCAGAGGCTACCTAACCCAACCCACTAATTTTACAAATGAGGAAACTGAGGCCCATTAAAGTTAAAAAAAATTGTTCAAGATCACACAAGTAGTAAGCATCAGAGGAACAATTTGAACCCAGGCCCTTGGACTTCAGAGGTAATACTATTTCCATCTACCTTTATTTCTGGCAATTTTGTCCATCCTCTGCTCCACGCCCTGCCCCCCATCCTCACTGGAAATCTATACTCCATTCCTGTTATCTGCAAGGTGAACCTTTGCCTTAATTAGCACATTTCTCCAATCCACCTCCTGGAAATCTCAACCAAGTATCTACACTCCTTCTCAGCAATCCTTTCTTCTCACATTATAATGTAAACAGAGACTACATCGTTTGCATTTGTTTGGGAGGAGGCACATGATAAGTGCCTAATATATAATTATCTATCTATCTGCAAAACTATTTGCTAGCAATGTAAAATAAACACATGATTTCTCTCCTCTAGGATGCTTATAATCTGGACAAGCCATATTATAAGTGGAAAGAATACTGGACTTTAAGGAAATCTCTAATCTTGAATCTTGCATTTCCTCACTACATGCTCTTGTCAACTTACTAAGCCTCATTTTTCACTAGCTCTAAATCTTCCCTTTTGGATATTTAGGTGCATGGTGGATAGAGTGCTGAGCCCAGAGTCAGGAAGACTCGTCTTCCTGAGTTCAAATCTGGCCTCAGACCCTTATTAGCTGTGTGGCTCTGGGCAAGTCATTTATTGCTATTTGTTTCAGTTCCTCATCTGTAAAATGTGCTAGAGAAGAAAATGGCAAACCGCTACAGTATCTCTGCCAAGAATACCTTGAGTGGCGTCACAGAGAGTTAAGCTACTGAAATGACTGAACAACAATTCTTTCTTTTAGGAAAGTGCTATCTCAAGTGAAAAAAATGAGATAAGAAACAATATAAGATAATTTATGTCATTGATTTATTCCAAAAAGATATCTAAGCCTTGTTCACATGTAAATCTAACCTCTGATTGCTTGACCTAATGTAGGTATTCTTATCTGATAAAATATCAGGGTTAAGTAGAGTGGAATGGAGTGATTGATTAATCTGTCCATCGTGTCCCACTTTTATTGAGGAAATGGTCAATAGCATCAAAAATGGCAGCAAGGTCAGAAAGGATGAGGACTTAGAGGCAGAGGACTTTGGATTTTGCAAAATAACCCTCATTGGTTACTTAGATGAAAATGGTTTCAGTCAATTGGTAGGTTCAGAAGCCAGATTTCAAAGAACTGAGAAGTGACTGAGTGGTGAGAAGGTAGAGGCAATGGATTGTTTCCAGAAGTATGGCAGTGAAGGGAGAAATATGGGACAGCATGATGTGTCAGCTGGATGGTGCAGTGGATAGAGTGCTAGTCCTGCATTCTGGAAGACTCATCCTCCTCAGCTCAAATACAGCCTCTCAGATACATAATAGCTGAATGACCCTGGCAAGTCATCTGACTCTGCCTCAGTTCTCTCAACTGTAAAATGAGCTGGAGAAGGAAATGGTAAACCACTCCAATATCTTTGCTAAGAAAACCCCAGAGGGGGTCATGAAGAGTTGGACTGCCAAAAAAAAAAAATGATGGGACAACAATAAAATGTGTAGGGCCATCAGGGTTAAGTGAGGGTTTGTTTGTTTTTCTTTTTTAAAGGATGTGATATACTAGATTTGTGAAATATTACTGTAAAAATAGCTGAACAGGATTAGTGATCTACCCAAGGTCACAGAGATACTGAGTGCTTAAAACCATGTTCACTTAGTGAAAGTAAAGTGATGGGATGAGAATGATAAACATCTTAAGTGAAAGGCTGTCACCTAGAAGAGGGATTAGACTTGTTTCACTTAGCCACAAAGAGTAGTCCCAAAATAATGGGTGGAAGATGCAAAGAAGCACATTTATACATGAGGTGAGGAAAAGTTTCCTTAACTGTTTAGATTTATCACGAAGAAGGATGAACTGTCATGGATTCACTCTCACTCAAGCTCCTTTTGTGTAGCGATTGTCCTCATCTATATCTTCTGCCTTTCTCTGCTACCTTTAAAATGCAGCTCAAATCTTACCTTCTTCAAGAGGGAACCCTTTCTCTTATCCCAAGACTATTGCTAATGCCTCCCCACTGAGAATTCCTTTCACCTACACTGTATAAATCTTATGTGTATCTTTTTGGTTTTGTTGTTGTTGTGCATATTGTGTCTCCATTAGAATATATCCCTTGAATGACAGGGGCATATAAATCTCTTGAACGAGCCCTGTGAGGGCTCATTTGCCAATGAATCCTCAGGATTTAGAACAATGCTTGACATCTAGTAAGTATTTATTAAAATAAATCCATATTGATTCATGATTTTTCTTCAGCTTCTAGAACAGTGTCTGGCTCAGAGTAGTAATTTCATGATTGTTACATTGGATGACCACTTCTTGGCAGTATTATAGATGGGATTCTTGTTTTGGTATGCATTTATTAGACATTCTCCAATTTCCCTTTGATATTTAATAATAAGCTCTATACCATGATTAGGCATGGATGGAGAAAACAGGAGAGGAACTTGTAAAGAAATATAAAAGAAACAATCCTAGTTGCGAAATATTCATTTTGCCATTGGGGGAGGAGTGGAAGGTGGCGCTAGGGATAAGACTAGAGGGAGAGATGAGGAGACAAGCAAGATAGACAGCTGGACCATAGGAGTAGTTGTTCCAAGGGAGGGAGTAGTCTGGAATTTGATCCTGGGAGGGTTGAGGGGAGAGTGTCAAGAAAGGGGTGCTGATATGAATCTTGGGGAGAGAAAAGACTAACAATATGCAAGTGATTAGTGTGAACCTGCCAAGGACCATGAGGAAAGACACAAATATGGGAATGGTTCCTCCCAAGGAAGAACATTTCCCCCATATGGGTATTCTATGATTAAGCAGCACTAGCCTCTTCATAGTTGTAGTTTGGGATATGCTCAGGGGTAAGCTGAAGTCAGATGTTAAATTTTCAGACTAAATATTTGTTTTTTTTTTTTCCAGAAATTGGGAAGGCTATAAATCAGGGCTTAATTTATTTTATTGATGGACTAGACATAAGAAAAGAAGAAGAAAAGGTTAATAATGCAGATTAAACTTAAAAGTATGTTGTGTAGTTTTTTTTTTTCCTTCTAAAGAGCTAGGTGTTAAATATATACCAGTACTTCCCTGCTTACACTCGGTTGCATCCATCTTTGCCCTTTTATGTAAGTGCAAAGAAAGCAAAAGAAACACTCTTGTATGCTAAAAAGGTGACCTTATTTTATGTTAGCAAAGTCTTGTTAACCTTCTGAATATGGATTTTTAAGAACTTAGAAACTTTCTCCTGAATCCCTATAATAACATAAGGAATGTAAAGTAATTAATGTTTTGACAAAATCTAATTGACTATATAACATACAAATATGTTTTGGTAAAATTCATTAATATATTTGATGATGAGTCTAACTTAAATGTTGCTTCATATTTTAGGTTTACACAAGCTAGTAAATATTCATCTACATGTTTATCTGTATGTTGTTTTGTTTTCTTTCATTTAGTGGTCTGTGGCTATCTGAAGACCTTGACAAACAACTCATTTTTGTTTTTTAATTCTTATGAAGTGTAGATAACTGTAGATGTTCATTCCTTCAAAAACATGCCTTTTCTTAATATTGGGGAAAGCAGGGGAGTATTTGGAAAGTAAGCTATAGTTCAGATCATTCAAATGAATCTGGCATAATTTAATAGGCATTAAAAGCAGATGGTGGCTAAGCGGAGTACCAGGGCAGGAGTCAGGAAGACCTGAGGACTAAGCCGGCCTCAGACCCTCACTAGTTGTGTAACTTTGGACAAGGCACTTAATCTCTGCGTTTCTCCATTTCCTCATCTATAAAACGAGAACAATAATAACACCTACATGCCAGCATTATTTTGAGGATAAAATGAGACAATAGTTGTAAAAAGTGCTTGATACAGCATGTGGAACATGGTAGATACAATATAAACATTTTTACCTTTTCCTATTATAAGAAATACTTTAAATATTAGCCTTTATTTCAAGAAGGTTTTGCTCTATCATAATACATTTTTATAATGCTTTATCATTTTTAAATGACTTCCAAATCAATTATTTAACTTAATTCTTATAGTAAACTTGGGTTAAGGATTGGGAATATATTATTCACCTTTTACAAATGAGGCAACTGTTTCTGAAATATGAATTATAAATTCATAAATCTAGAGCTAATTTATTTTTATTTTTCAACATTCAATTCCATAAGCTTTTGAGTTTTAAAGTTTCTCCCCTTCCCTCCTGTTACCCCTCCCCAAGACAATGTGTAATCTGATATAAGTGCTACACATACATTCATATTAAACATTTTCACATTAGTCATGTTGTATAAAACTTTTAATTTAACGTAATCAAAATTATCTGTTTTGCATTTTATAATGTTCTCTATCTCTTGTTTAGTCATTAGTTCTTCCATTCTCCATAGATCTGACAGATAAAACATTCCTTGCTCTCCTAATTTGCTTATAGTCTCACCCTTTATGTCTAAATCATAAATGGGTACATTTTGACCTTATCTTGGTATAGGGTGTGAGATGTTGGTCTATGCCAAGTTTCTGTCATACTATTGTCTAGTTTTCTGAACAATTTTTGTTAAATAATGAGTACATTTCTATAGTCATTGACCGCTGTGTTTTGTGTACCTAACCTATTCCATTGATCTACCATTGTTTTCCTCAGCCAGTACCAAGATGTTTTCATAATTGCTGCTTTATAATACAGTTTTAGAACTGGTAGAGCTAGGCCACCTTCCCTTGCATTTCTTATCATTATTTCCCTTGATATTCTGGAGCTTATGTTCTTCCATATGAATTTTGTTATTATTTTTTCCAGCTCAAGAATGTATATTTTTGGTAGTTTGATTGGTATGGCACTAAATAACTAAATTAATTTAGGTAGACTTGTCATTTTTATTGTATTAGCTCAGCCTTCCCATGGGGAACTAATTTTTTTCCAATTATTTAGATTCAACTTTATTTATGTGAAAAATGTTTTGTAACTGTGGTCATATAGTTCCTGGGTTTGTCTTGGCAAGTAGATTCCCCAAAATTTTGTTTTGTCTACAGTTATTTTGAATGGATTTTCTCTTTCTATCTCTTGACACTGGGCTTTTTTAGTAATATATAGAAATGCCAATGATTTGTATTGATTTATTTTATGTCCTAAAACTTTTGTTAAGTTGTTAATTATTTCAAGTAGTTTTTTTAGATTCTTTAGGATTCTTTAAATATACCATCAAATCATCTGCAAAGAGTGATAGCTTTTTTCCTATTTATTTATTTATTTATATTATTTATTTATATTTCCATTGCTTATCCTAATTTGATGAATTTGTTTTTCTTCTCTTCTTGCTAAAGCAATAAGAGTACAAAGAGTACAATTCTAGTACAATGTTCTTTAAGCTTTGATTATTTAGTTTCCAATTAAGTTTTAATTTATCTTTCCATGGCCTTTTATAACATTTAATTTTTCTTGAATCATGATCTGAAAATTATGCATTTAATATTTCTGTCTTTCTACACTGGATTATGATGTTCTTTATGCCCTAATAAATGGTCAATTTTTGTGTAGGTGCCATATACCACTGAGAATAAGGCATATTCATTTCTATCGCCTTTCAGTTTTCTCCAGAGAGCTATCATATCTAATTAAAAACAAATTCTATTCATCTCCTTAAGTTCTTTTTTTTTATTTACTTTATTTTTTATCTACTTTGTGGTTAGATGTGTCTAGTTCTGAAAGAGGGAGGTTCAGATCCTCCACTAGTATAGTTTTGCTGTCTATTTCTTCCTATAAATCACTTAACTTCTCCTCTAAGAATTTAGATGCTATACCATTATTACTTTATTGTCTATGATACTTTCTAGGAAGATTTTCCTTCTTCATCTCTTTTAATTAGATCTATTTTTATTTTTGCTATGTTTGAGATCAGGATTGCTATCCCCACTTTTCTCATTTTAGCTGAATCATAGTGTATTCTGCTTCAGCCTTTTACCTTTATTTTGTGTATCTCTCTACTTCAAATGTGTTTCTTTTAAACAATATGGTGTAGGATTCTGTTTTTTTTCTATCTGCTTCCAATTTATGGGAGAATCCATCCCATTCACATTCACAGTTATGACCATTAACTGTGTATTTCCCTCCATCCTATTTTTCCCTGTTTATTCTTTTCTCTCTCTTTTCACCCTATCTCTTCTTACCAGTGTTTTGCTTCTGACCACTGCCTCAATCTTCCCTCCTTTCTACCATCCCCCCTCCCTTTTCTTTCCTTGTTACTTTCCTACTTCTGTCCTCCATTTTATTAGTCACTTATTTCCCTTTTCTTTACCCTTTCCCCTCCTACTTCCCTATAGGGTCAGATAAATTCCTTTACACAACTGAGTGTGTATGTTACTCCCTCTTTAAGCCAAATCCAATGAGAGTAAGGTTCAAACAATACTCACCCCTACCTCCTTTCTCTCTATTCTAATAGGTCTTTTGTGATGTAATTTGCCCTATTCTGCCTCCCCGTTTCTTCTTCTCCCAACACAATCTGTTTTCTGCCCCTTACTTTTTTTTAACATCATGAAATCAAAGTCAACTTATACCCACACCCTCTGTCAATGTATTTTTCTTCTAACTGTCCTAAAAGAAATACAGTTCTCAAAAGTTATAAGTATCATCTTCCTGCATAGGGGTTTAAATAGTTTTACCTTATTGGATAACATGTTGTTTTTCTTTCCTGTTTACCTTTTTATGCTTTTCTTGAATCATGTATTTGAAATTCAAATTTTCTGTTCAGCTCTGGTCTTTTCATCAGGAAAGTTTGAAAGCCCCTAATTTCATTGAATATCCATCTTTTCCCCTGAGAGATTATGCTCAACTTTGCTGGATTGTTGATTCTTGGTTATAATCTAAACTTCTTTGCCTTCTGGAATATCATGTCCCAGGCCCTTCAGTCCTTAAATATAAAAGCTGGTAAATCCTGTGTAATCCTGTAGTTCCTTGATATTTGTATTATTTCTTTCTGACTACTTGCTGCATTTTCTCCTTGACCTGATAATTCTGGAACTTGGCTACAATATTCCTTGAAGTTTTCATTTTAGGTTATCTTTCAGGAGGTCATTGGTGGATTCTTTTACTGACTATTTTATCCTTTGGTTCTAAGATATCAGGGCAGTTTTCCTTAATAATTTCTTGAAAAATGTTATCTAGGCTCTTTTTTTATCATGGTTTTCGGGTAGTCCAATAATTCTTAAATTCTCTCTCCTAGATCTACTTTTGAAGTCAATTGTTTTTCCAATAAGGTACTTTACATTTTCTTCTATTTTTATTTTTTACTTAGTTTGACTGATTCTTGTTGTCTCATATAGCCTTCACTTGCCCAGTTCCAATTTTTAAGGATTTATTTTCTTTAGCTTTTGTATCTCCTTTTTCATTTGGCCAATTCTATTTTTTAAGGAATTTTCTTCATTGGATTTTTTTTTTCCATTTGGCTAGTTGTATTTTTTTTAACTTTCTTTTTTCTTAATATTTAATTTTTTATTTTTAGTTTTCAATATTCATGTCCATCATTTTTAAATTTTCTTCCTGTCCCTTCCCCCTCCCTCCCCAAGATAGCATGCAATCTGATATATGCTCTACACATACATTCCTATTAAACAAATTTCCACATTAGTCATTTTTCATAGAAAAATTATAATGAATGGGAGAAAACATGAGAAAGAAAACAAAAAAAAGAGAAAAGAATTGGCTTCACTCTGCATTCTGACTTCATAGTTCTTTCTCTGCATATGGATGGCATTTTCCAACATGAGTCCTTTAGAAAAGTTTTAGGTCCTCGAATTGCTGAGAAGGGCTGTCTATCAAAATCAGTCCTTGCACACTGTGGCTGTTACTGTGTACAATGTTCCCCTGGTTCCACTCACTTCACTCAGAATCAGTTCATATACATCTTTCAAAGGTTTTCCTGAAGTCTGCCTGCTCATCATTTCTTATAGCACAATAGTATTCCATTATATTCATATACCACAGCTTGTTCAACCGTTCTCCAGTTGATGGGCATCCCCTCAATTTCCAGTTCTTGGCCACCATAAAAAGAGGTACTATAAATATTTTTGTACATGTGGGACCTTTTCTCTTTTTATGATCTCTTTGGGACACAGCCCTAGCAGTCAAAAAGGTATGCACATTTTTATTGCCCTTTGGCATAGTTCCAGATCGCTCTCCAGAATGGTTGGATCAGCTCACAGCTCCACCAACAATGAATTAGTGTTCCAATTTCCCACATCTTCTCCAGCATTTATCGCTTTCCAGTTCTGTCATGTTAGCCAATCTGGCAGGTGTGATGTGGTGCCTCAGAGTTGTTTTGACTCTCATCTCTCTAATCAATAGTGATTTAGAGTATTTTTTCATATGACTATAGACAGCTCTAATTTCCTCTACTGAAAACTGCCAGTGGTGGAGTTGTGAACTGATCAAACCATTCTGGAGACCACTGTAGAACTATGCCATAAGGCCTATAAAACTGTGTATGCCCTTTGACCCAGCAATACTACTTATAGGTCTGTATCCCATAAAAATAATAAAAATTATAAAAATGGTAAAAGGATCCACATGTACAAAATTATTTAATAGCAAAGAATTCAAAACTGAGGAGTTGCCCATCAGTTGGGGAATGAATGGGAAATGACCCAGTCAAACTAAGTCAAAAGAATAAAAAAAGAAGGAAATTAAAATACTAAAAGACTATTTCCATAAGAAATAATGAACAGGTGGACTTCAGAAAAACCTTGAAAGACTTACATGAATTGATGCTGAGTGAAGTGAGAAGAAGCAGGGGAACATTATACCTAGTAACAGCAACATTACGTGATTACCAACTTTCACAGACTTTACTCTTCTCAGCAACACAAGCATCTAAGACAATTCCAAAGACTCATGCTAGAAAATGCTATCCACCTCCAGAGATAGAACTATGGAGTCTGAATGCAGATCAAAGCATACTATTTTCTCTTTTTTTTATTTCTTCTTTTTATTGGTTTTTCCCTTTTCTTCCAATTCTTCTTTACAAGATGTCTAGTGTGGAAATATGTTTAATATGATTATACATGTATAGTCTATATCAGAGGGAGGGAAGGAAGGAGGGGTAGAAAATTTAGAACTCAAAATCTTCTAGAAGTATTTAAAACTAAAAACAAGCAAGTAAATAAAATCTTAAAAATATGTACAAAGAAAAAATGGAAAAAGAAAAATGAAATAGGAAAAGAGGGAGCAATGAAAATTTAATAATATTTTATTTATGCAAAATTAATATAAAGGATTTGTAGTAATTGTATTGGTTGGGGTGAGAAATATATAAAATATAGGAATAACAATAAAAATACCTAACAAGTAAAAAAAGAATGTATGGATTAAATAACAAATCATAGAAACAATCAATAATTTCATCAAAGACAAGGACAAAATGAGACAACATATCAAAATTTATCAAATGCAAAGCAATTCTTAGGAGAAATTGGATATCTCTAAAGTCTCACATGAATAAAATAGAGAAAGAGGAGATCAATGAATTGGGCATGCAACTAAAAAAGCTAGAAAAAGAAAAAAATGGAAAATCTCCAATTTAACACCTAATTGGAAATCCCACATAAATTATCAGCATTTCTATATATAACCAACAAAGCCCAGAAGCAAGAGATAGAAAAAGAAATTCCATTTAAAATAACTATAGACAATATGAAGTATTTGGGAGTCTACCTGTCAAGACAAACACAGGAACTCCATGAAGAAAATTATGAAACACTTTTTATGAGTAGAGTCAAATCTAAAAATCAGATAAATACATGATAAAAATGGAAATTCTACCTGAATTAATTTACTTATTCAGTGCCATGTCAATCAAACTACCAAAATATTAATAGAGCTAGGAAAAATAATAACAAAATTCATCTGGAAGAAGAAAAGGTCAAGAATATCAAAGAAATTATAAAAAAAAAAAGCAAAGGAAGGTGACCTAGCCATACTAGATCTAAAATTATATTGTAAAACAGAAATCATCAAAACTATTTGGTGTTGGTTAAGAAATAGAGTTATGGATCAGTAGAATAGATTAGGGACATAAGACACAATAATAAATGACTACAGCAATATATTCTTTGATAAACTCACAGACTCCAGTTTCTAGGATAAGAACTCACTATTTGAAATAACCTGCTGGAAAAACTAGAAAAATGGTATGGCAGAAGTTGGCATAGATCAACATCATATACTAAGATAAGGTCAAAATGGGTACATGATTTTGATTTAAAGGATGATACCATAAGCAAATTAAGAAAGCAAGAAATAGTTTACCTATCAGATCTATGGATGATGGAAGAATTTATGACCAAACAAGAGATAGAGAACATTGTAAAATGCAAAATGGATAATTTTGATTATGTTAAATTGAAAAGTTTTTGCATAAGCAAAATCAATTTAACCAAGATTAAAAGGAAAGCAGAAAAAATGGGAAACAATTTTTACAGACAGTGTTTTTGATAAAGGCCTCATTTCTAAAATATATAGAGAACTGTGTCAAATTTGTAAGAGTGTAATTCCCCAATTGATAAATGGTCAAATGATATGAACAGACAGTTTTCAGATGAAGAAATTAAAGCTTCCTATAGTCATATGAAAAAATGCTCTGAAATGCCATTGATTGGAGAAATGCAAATTAAAATAAATCTGAGGTACCACCTCACACCCATCAGATTGGTTAATATGACAGAAAAGGAAAATTACAATTGCTGTAGAAAATGTTGGAAAATTGGAACACTAATGTATTGTTGGTGGAGTTGTGAAATGATCCAA
>CM053625.1:51559607-51593014 GCA_028646595.1 Phalanger gymnotis | reverse complement strand
TTTCTAGCTAAAATAACCTTGAATGAAGCCTTTTAAAAATATTTTAGAGGCTTAGTATAGGAAAGCTTGTGGAAATTTGAGGGAGTTTGGAAGGAAAATCAACATATGTTGACATATTTAACAGAAGAGGAAAGTGAAGGGGAATCTTGGGATCAGAACTGGGTAGGACCTCCTTCAAGTTCTGAGAAAAAAAAAACATGAAAAACTATGACAACCATAATAAGGGCAGGCTCTTTTAATTCTAACAGGTCCATTAGTTAAACTTTCTAGGTATCATATGGGTCATCACCCATTGCCTTCTTCAGGGTGTAAACTTACTTTCCAAAGGACTGAATCAAAGGTAACTTCAGAAACAACCAGATTAACCTAGTATGAACAGACCTAATTCCACCTCGCCTCCAGAAAACAACCACACGCACACACACACACACACACACACATTTACACAGTAAAAAGAAAAGCTGGGTGCTACCATAAAGAGTACTCAATTGAGAGTATGAGCTTGAATATGAATCCTTTCTCTAATATATGCTATTTGTGCCTTGGGCAGTCCATCCATAAACATTTAAGTGTCGTAAATGTACTGGACTAGGCACTGAGGAAAACAAAAATGAAACAGGACTTGCCCTTAAGGAATGTCTCCATGTGAAGATGACATAAACACAATTACATATATACAGAATACATGCAAAATAAATATAAGGCAATTTTTTGGGGGAGAGAGAAACACGGAATGAAAGCTGTGGGGGATAAGGAAAAGCTTCATGAAGAAGGTGGGCCTTAAGCTGAGTTTCAAAGCAGGCAAGGAATTCTAAGAAGTCAACATGAGAAGGAAGTGGAGTTCAAGCTTGAGAAACAATCCGTGCAGAAGTCCAAATGATGACCATGCAGTATCATGTGGAAAAACAGGAGGAAATTTATTTCGACTTAACCACAGAGTTTAGGGATTCCTTCATTTTAAGACTGAAAAGATAGATTGTATCCAGGTTGCCAAGGGCTTTAGAAGCCAAGCAAATGAGTTTATATTTTATCCTAGGAGCAATGAGGAGTCACTAGTTTATTGATAGGTGGAGTACCATGGTACTCCATGGTCAGGACTGTGCTTTGCAGAAATCACTTTGGCGACTCTATGGAGGATAGATTTGATTGAAATGAGAAGTATTGTAAAGAGACCAAGTGGTAGATAGAAAGCTATTGCAATATTTCAACAAAGAAGTGATAAAAGCCTAAATGAGGGCTGTTGATGAGTGAGTATAATGAATTTATGAAAGGCTATTGTGGAAGTAGAAATGATGAGACATGGTGATTGATTAGATATGTGGAATGAGGGGAGTAAGTTGTGTGTAAAACTGAGTATATGAATCTGGGTGACCAGAAGGATCATAGAAACTTAGACAGAAATTGGGAAGTTTGGAAATGGTAGATTTCAGGAAAATGATGATTTTTTTGCATATATTGAGTTTAACATGCTTCTGGTACATGGATGTCAAATTGGTAGTTGGAAAAGTACTTCTGCTTAAGAGAGACTAGTGCTAGGATCTAGGATTTATCTGCACAGATATGATAATTAAATCAGAAGAACTGATGAAACCATCAGGTAAAAGTGTACAAGAAATGGATAAAATTAGCATGCTGTGAGTTTGGTAGAAATATCTTCTCTTTAGAAAAAGTAACCATGGAGGTCAAAGGAAGGGAGCTATGGGACTGTAAAAATAGACCATCAGACTATATTTTATTCCACAATAGGATAAGCCCATTGATTGTGTCTTGAAGCAGGCCTATACTACCTTGGAGAATTCTTATCCTGGATATTCTGATAGGATTAACTAGGGATTAACTACAGGGGAACAAACCCACCAGAATAAACCTGATCTTTGGCAACTCCTGAAATGACAAGGTTAACAAATTCAAACCACAAGGTTAAGAAATTCTCAATCCCCAACACCCAAATCATTTGTCACTCTGTCCCTATTACTCAGTCTCCCCAAAAGGAAAGTAGTTGGGCAACTTCACCTGAACGGTTCCTTTTGCTACCTGTGATATTTCCTTAAGCCTGTGTAGAACCTTATGCATGTCACAAAAACACAGAGAGAATGAAGTGTCCAGGAGGAAAGGGTGATCAATAAGATGATGATGGAGAAAAAAATGCCTTTAAATTTGTGAAAATAATTTAATTTAAATGATGAGCTCAGAAGACGGACTAAAGATTTTAGAAATGAGTTAGAGGAGAGTAAGTATGGGAAGCTTATTCTAGGAGTTTGGCTGTGAAAGGTGAAGAATTACAAGATAATAGTTTGAATGAGTGGTAGAATCTGGTGAGAAATTTACAAGGATAGGAAAGATTTAGGCACATTTGTGGGCAACAAAGAAAGAATCAATAGTAGTGAAGGACTGAGGAGTACAGAGAAAAGGATGGATAACGGAGGGGACAATCTGCAGGAGACAATGGAAGAGTCTGGAATCATGTTGAAGGGCTATTCTAAATTACACAGGTCATCTTTTCCTCAAAGACTAGGCTAAAGGGCATGGAATGGAGGAAAATTACTTAAGGTCTCTGAACCTCAATTTCTTTCTCTGCAAAATAAAAGGTTTGTACTCTAAGTTCTCTAATGGCCTTTCCAGCTCGAAGTCTGGACATCTATCACTAACTGAACTTTCTTATAAAAGAGTTCAAAGTCTTATTCTACAGTCAGATAGTAAAGGTTTCACAACCAAATGCCTGGTTGAAATAACACCTTAGTGTGAATTAATTTCACTAGGTCTTCAATCAGTCAATAAATATAAATGAAAAGACCAATTCTTTCCCTGTTCTATTGAGGTAATGGTAGTGAAGAGAAACAATAGGTAGATAGAATTAGGAAAAGGGTCACATTGAAGGGAAAAAAAATCATGCTCAAAGAATATTTTGTAAATGCAAAAGAAAAAGACTTTACAGACTAAACCAATTTACCCTCTGGTGAGCCCTGTTTACCTTCAATTGTTTGAGGCCAAATAAATCCATGCATGGAAGATTTGTGTGTGTGATGTGGCTGTAAACAGTCAGTTTTGCTACCTATGATTTATGAAGGTTTTTCTTTTCCTTCTTTCGCATACTTAGGTGACTTCTTTATATAAGTTTCCTTTCCAGGTAATTTATTTATCAAGAAAGCATTGTATCTGCTGTCCCCCAAATGTAGCTGTTGCATGAGGTATTTCTAGTATCTCTGCATTTCTTTTAGGTTCTCTGCTCCCCTGGAAGTCATTTGAAGGAAGGATCTATGTCTAATAGTTCCTGATATTATACCATAGAACCAAGCACAATACCCCATGCAGAGTAGGTTCCAATTAATTGATTGATTTTTGACTAATTTAAATACTGGTTGACAAGGGATGACCATACTCAGCGGGCTGTGTAATGCACAACAGAGAGGAATTACTCTCTGACTTAGGACCCAAGCTTTAATCATCACACTAGTGATATTCCTCTTGGATCTCTGACTTGTCAGACTTTGAACCTACCTTTCTTCTTCAACCTATTATACCTCTCTTGGCCTCTCCACTTTAGCCGTTCTCTCTGGTTTTTACTCTGTGCCTGCCTCAATTTAATATGATTTAATATGATTCACCAGTTTCTTCCTGTTTCCTGAGCCAGTACTTTTTACATGCCCTTGATGTTTCTCCTCCTCCACAAACACACTGAACAGCCAACACAATCCTAAAGCAGTCACATCCCACCATGATATTCTAGAAATCAGTAAACCAATTTTTAAATAACCCTTCTCTCTAACTACCCTCCACTAACTACCCTACCCACCACTATCAGTTTCCTTTCCATGTTGCTCACCTGCCCAAAAAGCTTCAGTGGCTCTCTATTGCCACTAAGTTAAAATACAAAATCTTGTATTTGTCATTTTAAGCCCTTCATAATCTACCCTCAGCTTGTCTTTCCAGAAAAAAAAAAGTTTTAAGTTTACTTCTAGTCATGCACTACACTTTTCAAAAAAAAATTAGCCTATTTGATTCTCCCTATACAATATATTCTATCTCCTTCCCCTGTACCATTATACTGGCTATCTTCCATCCTTATCATCACCTCTCCTTCTTTTACTCTATAGCTCCATTAAAAGATCATCTTCCAGTTCCACCTTCTACTCAAGGCCTTTCTCCATTGCTTTAGTTGTTAACTATCTTCCTAAGCCTTGAATTTTTATTTTCTTATGTATACAAGTGAAATGTAAGGTCCCTGAGGTCAGAACATTTTTTCCCATTATTATCTTTGTATCAGCAGAGCCTAACCCAATGCTTTACACGTTCTTTAAAAATAGTTGTTGAATTGAGCAGAAAAGATGGTTAAGTTACTCTAATAGAGAATTTCATAGTGGTTTTGAACTAGAGTGAAATTTCTTGCAAATAATAAAAGAGTGGAAACTTTTAAATTAGCCAATTAATTTCTTACACTTGTGTACAACTTTCATGTGCCCCTGCCCTCATGTCAATTTTAACTAATTAACAGAAACCTTTCTATGTGTTTATCTCTCTGTTTCTAGTCTTGAAATTGTTAAATGTGACTATCATTGGTATCAGCATCTTGAGCTCATAGTAATGGGATCAAGAACAAAACATCTTTTAGACTAGAGTATACACAACTCCGTTATATTAAATGTATGAGAATTTATTCAGCCTATGTTATTGACAAATGTTTCTAGAGAAAACTTATTGTGTCATCCAAGATGGTGGACTGATTTTAGAATTTGTAAATGGAATCATCAGACTTTTTTAGGTGTCAATTTAGATGTTGAAATAGACTGTTTGGCCTTAGGTAGCATTTCAAAGATATTAGTTTTAATCTTATTTTATTGATACATTTTATTTTCCAATCGTCTTCATTTGTGAACGTATATCTTTTTCCTCCTCTGTCCAGCAAACTTCCTTTTGAAATGAATATTTTAAAAGCAAGGGAAAAAGAAATTTAGCCAAATTCAACATATGATAACAAAAGCAAAATTATATCAACTGACATTAATATAGCACTTTCATGTTTTCAGAACACTTATTTTTTCATGTGATCACCAAAAAATAGTATAAGCAATATTCCACAGACATAGTTTTCTACCTCTATCAAATAAGGAAGGAGGCTCATTGTCTTAGAAAGGACCTTATTCTGACATTTTCCAGTGCTTCAAAAGATTCATTGTCCCATGTCTGTGGGTATTACATTTGTTGGTGTTGATTGCAATGCCTAGACTCCCTGACATATGTTTCTTGTCCATATCTTTCCATAAATCACACATGGAGGATGCACCTAACATGCTAGAGGCCTTCCAATTTTTTTAATGGTTTGTGAGCACCAGTGCAGTCCATGTACTGTCCATTTATTATTCCTCTTTCACTGACTGATTAGACTACTTTCTTTTCCACTCATACATCATTTTGATGATTTTTTTTTATATCACAAGTCATTTTTGGTAGTATGCCTATAAACACAATATACTTTTCTAGCACCTCTGAAATCACTTGATTTCCATGCCCCTGAAGTCATCTGATCAGAATTAATTTATGATGAAGGTGTTCTATTTTTTTGTCATATAGCATCACTGGGATAATATTGAAATCAGAACAATGGCCTTTTGAAGCAACAAGCATCTTGGGATCATTAAAAGTACTGTGCTGTTTTCTAAATATGGTCTAGACCAGTCTTTTGCTCCAGTTCCATTCTGGGTTCAGTTTAATGTTTCTGTATAGTGTTTTGTTCATTTTTTGTTTTAGGGTGCATGTGTGTGTGTGTGTGTGTGTTTTGTCTTTCCCCAGATTTACCTCTGGCAAAACATGAGTTCTCAGTAGGAAAAGTAGGTTCTTCCTTCTTCAACATCCCAAGGAAAGTTCCTAATTAAAAAGTTGAGAAGTATTGAGATAATTATTGGATTCAAAATCTAATGGATTAATACATAAAGGACAGGAAGTAAAAGAAATTAATACCCTCTGTTCAAACATGAATTTTGTGCACATGTTGTTTTTTTGTTTTTGTTGGATTTTGTTTTGTTTTTCCCACAAACAGAAGGGGAACATGAAAAAACAAAAGAATCATGGTATGCATTACAGAATGATTAAAACAGAATTTAGTAACTTATTACTATTATCACAATTAATTAGGAGGTTAATCTTTAAGCCTTCTTGGGGAATGAATTTGATTTTTGGAAGGCTACTAATCAACCACTTCACATTTAATTTCTGTGTATACATTGATCAAACAGCTAACCTTGACCTTCATAGTGGTTTCCTTCTTTTATGTAGACACCTTCTTCAATGTTGCTGTTGCTGCAACAAGTACCGAAATTATTCTGGTGGACAGTGCCACTACCACAGACAAGCTCACAAGTCTACCCTTTATAAAGGGGAAGAAAACGCAAAAAAGGAAGAGCAGATAGAAACCCCCAGGAGTAGCCTCAAGTCGTCATGCTCTAACTTACATGTGGGTAGGGCCAACATGACACGTGGGTGAAGAACCCATCCTTCACTGGAATCATATCTTATCCTTTCAAAAGCTGCTGCGAAAAAATGCTGTCAGGCAGAAATTGCCTCCTTTTCTGCCAGGTGTGGCACTCTATATCAACATTTCTGTCTCAATTACTACTCGAGGATTTTCAGCTAATGACTCATAAATTTCCTAAAGCTGCCCTTCAAAGTATCTTCTGGTAGACCAGAAAGGTGGCTACAAATGCTTGGGGGAGGAGGAGAGGGTACCTATTACATTCATCTTATCCTCCTCGGTTCAATACATGAAGAAATGCTTATTTTAATCTCTAACACCTTGCACAGTGTCTAACAGAGTATTCAAATCAATAGAATATTTATTAAGTCCTTAATATGTGCAATGTACTGTGTTAGGCACCTGAAATACAAAAGCCAAATGAAAGACATTTAATAAATGTTTGTTGAATTGAACTCTTAATTCCTTTTTGCGCTACCCTCTTGATTTTCTCTACCGTGACCCAAGAAACCTCTTCATTTTGGAACCTAATTCTAGTCCTGGGATTCACAAATTGGAAATACCCCAAGTTCCTATGCCCTGTCCCTCTTATTGGATGACTCCTCCTAAAAGACATCTTGGTCTTTTTTTTTTTTTGTTAATAGATGAAAAAACTGAGGCCAAGAGAAGTTAAATTGTAAATTGATTGGCTAAGCTCATATAGAGAGTAAACAGAGTAAGCTAGATTTAACCTGGGTTCTCAGGCAGTAGATTTAATGTTCTTTCCACTCAATGCAATTCTTTAGAACAAAAAATTTAAAATCATTTTAGATTATGAAGATATTCTGTTAATATGAAACATCAGGTCTAATGTTCCATTGCAAGTTCTTTCTTGAAGAAGATGCCTTTGTTCTGGTTAATCTGGAATTTTGTTTCAGTGATTCAAGGGTAGAAAATGTATTTTTTAGAAAAATTATGGATATTTAGAGCTAGAAAGGTCCCAATTTTGACTTGATGGATAAGCAAATAAAGGTGTAGTGACTTCCCAATGGTCACACATATACCACATATTTAAGGAAATATTTGAACCCAGGTCATCCTGGCACTAATCACAGCACTATGTCCACTTTATGATTCTGTTTCAGAACTCAGACAAATGTACCTTAAAATTACGTGCATGAGGCATAATATGGTTAAATTACTTATCTAAGGACTCTCAGCAGAACTGGGACTGTAGCCCAGAATTTTTAGATTTGTTACATAGCTTTATATGGTAAGAAATGGGAAACCAATTCTTTTTCTGTGAAGTTTTTGCTTAAATTTACTTCTAATTTATTTGTAGTCCAGAATGATGGTAATGTATTCCTCTTTAAGACTTCAAGAAATACAAGCTAAGAGCTTAAAAAATATTTATTATTCCAAAGGCTCTACTTACAAATATATGTATATCTTTGCTTTCACATATTAGAAAAATTGCAGCCATTTTACTTTGATTTTCCTGGTCTTTGCAACCACCTGCCCATCTCTGGACTCCTGTAATGCAGCAATTAACCAGCAGCTTCATAATGACCTAATTAAGCAATAATGATTGAGGTGCAAGACATTTCCTGGGGATTAATGGCCAACTGGGAGGAGTTGATGGCCCGTGGCATAGCCTTGGACCATTAACCCCAACCAACCATTAATCCCCTCTAAAACACTGTGTACAGAGGTGGTAATTGCAATAATAAACTAGGAAAGAAGAAAAATAAAAATAAAACAAAACTGGCACATGGTATATTTATATGTAGTGCAATTGGACTTGCCATGCACAATATCCTAGTGAAAAATAAATTCTTCATGGATTATCCAGATATTTCTCTCTAATTATCTTAAAACTTTGGTGTCTTTGATAGGCTCATTTGCCCTAAAAGTCTTTCACAAATTAGATAAACTCTGACTTTCATATTGAAATCTTTGAAAACTAAGTTCTGCTCTGCTTTTTTTTTAAAAAAATCTCTCAGTCTCCATCTCTCAACATCTCTTTTTTTCTGCCTCTGTCTCTGTTTCTCTCTGTCTCTGTCTCTGTCTGTCGTCTGTCTGTCTGTCTGTCTGTCTCTCTCGCTCTTTCTTTCTCTCTCTCTCTCTCTCTCTCTCTCTCTCTCTCTCTCTCTCTCTCTCTCTCTCTCTCTCACACACACACACACACACACCTGCCATTATAATACCCTCATAGTAATTTATTCCCTGTCCCTCCACAAATGCTGGATTGTATTTAAGTGAAGCTGTCTTCTCTGAGTGGTATAATAGTTCCTTACTCTGTCACTTACTAGCTCAATGACTTTGAGGGTCCAACTTTCTGCACCTCGGTTCCTTCATGATTAAATCCAGGAATTTTTACTACATTGTACCTAGTAACTCCATCAAGTAAAACAACAACACAACAAAAAAAAATATGTGTTTCTTTATTTTGTTATAGACAAAACTCCCCCAAATTTGGATTCACAGATTTAGAAATGAAAGAGACCTTAAAGATCATCTTTTCCAACTCTCTCATTTTGTAGTTGGGGAAACTGAGAACCACAGTAATTAAGTGACTTGCCCAAGGTCATCCAAGTTGTATATGGTAAAGTCAGGATTGGAAACTAGGTCCTCTGAGTCCAAAGTCAGCATTCTTTCTAAATCTTATCTATTATAAGTTAAAGTTTTTCTTAAAACATTTTACTACTTTATAAAACACCTTTTCAAGGAGACCACAAGATAATACGTGACAAAGTACAAGGTAGTTATAGGAGAATTTTAGCTCTTTATATAATTATTCAGATTTTAATTTCTCAAAACTACTTCCTCTCACCACCTCTAATCAATGAGGCTTGATTCAAATTTCTTGTTATTGGTGTTGTGGTTGTTGTTTTTGGTCTTTAAATGAAGGACTATACTTTTTTATCTTTCTAATGTCACATACCCACAGTTAGCAGTAGCATCTCAGAATAAATATATTTAGAGGAATCTCTTGTCTGATGACCAGAAAATGAGATTTAAATATTTTAATATAAATGTTTTCATTCTTACTAATCTTGTATTATTATGCAAAAATACATAATTCAGGTTAGTGTTTGGCAAATTGACGTGCTAGGACTGGTCTTGATTTCCTACTCATTTTCAGGTACTAGCCCTATTGCACATTATTTTTCCCTTGGCAAGCCATAGAAAAACATTAGATTTGTAGTCAAAGGATGTGAGTTTGACACCCATTCCATAACCTACTATATATATAAGATTTGGTGTGACTATTTAACCCTTATGGTCCCAGTTTCCTCATCGGTGAAATTATAGGATCATACTAGGTGGCCTTTAGGGACACTTACATATCTAAACATATGATTTAATGTCTTAAGTTTACTCACCTGTAATATGAGGGTGTGACAAGATTAGAGGTTCTTTATCTTTTTTTGTGTCATAAATTCTTTTGGGAGTCTGGTGAAGCCTGTAGACTCCTTCTCAGGATAATGTTTTAAAATGCATAATAGGTTACATACCTGGACCATCTAAAATGGTATCATTCTTGTTGGGGAGATGCTTTGGACCTGTTTCAGGGAAATACATGCATGGAAATTCTATTTTGAGCTACCATTTAGTTTACAACAGTTTTCTTCCCTGTATTAGTTTTGTAACTAGAACTATCTGTTCTATAAATAACTTTATAGTTATTTATAGTTAAAATAACTTTAAAGTTATTTATTAAGTATAGACATTTTCCTTTCTGTATTCCCTTCTGGGGTAAAGGACTTCGTCATCACTTCAGGTAACACTCTGTGGTAAAAAGAAAAGCCACGAGGATGCTTCTCTAAACCACATAGGCCTGAGAAATGGATTTACGGTCTGTTTTTCCTCTTCAGTTCTCAGTGCAGATAGCGGAGTTCCCAACTCAGTGGCCTGGGCCATAGAGATCTCAGAGCCCAGTATTACAGTACAGATCTTTAGCCACTTCAGGAAAAACAAAAACAAACCCTTCAAGAACAATGGTCAGGTATGCCAGCACAGTGAGGTTTGGGGTTTGAACTTATTGAGACTAAAGATCGGCTATGTAGGAACTGAATTAATCCATAAGTCTAAGTACCCTTGCCTCTCCCCAGAGAGAGGGTCACTCCTAGCAACCCAAAGTGGTATAAGGGTGATTGCCAACAGGTGTTAAGGAAGATATTTTTAAGTTCCTTCTTGCTTTGTATTTAAAGTTAATATTACTCCTGAAAAGATAACATGATGTGTTAAATGAAACTTGAGTGATAATGAATGAGGTCCTAAAACTGAGAGAACACAATTGGTGGGGATTTTAGCTAATGACATTGAAGAGAAACCACCAAAACATCTAAGGGTACTGGAGAACATTGAGGGAGAGAGAAAATATAAAAAGACCTTGTCCTCAGAGTGAAGACAGATAAGCCCACTTTGTAAACATATAGAATAAAACATATGACATTACAAGGAGAGCAATCATTTTGAAATACAATTATAAACATATTAAGAACAATTGTAACAACAAAAATAATAACAACAAGAAAAAGTTATTGGATTCTGGGTTAGGAAGCCCTGGGCTAGATCTTCCTTTCCAGGGCTAACATGTTATGATTCAGTCAAATCCACTTTGTGTACTGTACCTCATGTCACATTTGACTAAAATATAAAAATGACTCTTGTTTCAGGTCCAATATTGATTATAGAATCAAAGAATATTAAAATCTTACCATTACAAAGGCCTTCAGAGATTTGCTTGTTTAACCTAATCCTCAGCAGGAATCTCCCTAAATCGAGGAGTTGTCAAGCCTTTGCTGAAGAGACCTCAAATAAAGGAGAATCTGTAGCCTCCAGAGGCAGCCCATTATATTTTTGGTCTGCTCTATCAGGAAACTTCCTTAGATTGAACTTAAGTCTGCTTCTTTGCACATTCACAGTTCCTAGAAATAATCCCAATGTGCAATATCCTGCAGTCCCCACCTCCCCTCACCCCATCCCATCTTGGTCATTCTTCTCTGAATGATCACCACTTTATCCATATTCTTTTGAAGACTGGGTGTTTAGAACTGAAGTCATTACTCCAGTCTAAGGCAGCATGTGGGAAGAAGCTGATTCTGTATGCAATTTTTCTCTTGCTACAATTGATTATCATGTTAATATAGATGTTTTGTTACCTATCATATCCTTCAGTCAAAATTGAATCTATTGTCCTAAAATCTCCTAAATCTTTTTTTTTTTTCCCACAAGAACGATAATAGTCTGGAGTCACCTATTCTTAGGGGATATATTAGTGAATATCTCAGTGATCACTGTTTTTTTCCCAATATTCACAAGTCATCTTTAATAATGCACTTTAGAATATTTTCATAAATCAGTGATAGGCTAAATAGAACATAATTTATAGAATCCACATCCTTTTCCAAAAATCATGACATTTTCCTGTTTTCAGTTCTATAGCACTTATCCCAAGGTCTTTCCATAACAGAGGTCAACATTTGCCACTTCTTTCTTTATATTTGTTGAAAGAAGACAGTGCTAAGTATACTTAGAATCATGGAAATAAAAATGGAAGGTGCCTTATGAAATATCTCTTAGTCTCTCATTTCACAGATAATGAAACTACATCTCAGTGCGGTGAAATGATTTAACCAGCACTACACACAAAGTTGGTGGTGGAGCTGGGGATAGAAATAAGGTTTTCAGACTTCTCAGGTTCATGCTCTTTCCTCTTGCAGTGGACTAGAATTCATGCTTGAAACAAATGTCTCAGCATATATAGGGTTAACATAGGAAAAATGAATTGAGAACAGGTTAGAGAACACAGCCAGTAGTTTTTCAGATGAATATCTGGCGGAAAGTTATCTTGCAGAAAGAAAGGGAAGGGTAAAACCTTGGATTTAAGATGGAGAGAGATAAGGGTGTAACAAGATGAAAGAAAGATGAACTTTGCTATAGTGTGAATGATTAGCTAGGCTAAGAAAGTTGGGAAGACAGGATAAGATAGTTCAGTAGTTGAGGTAAGATATAATCAAAGCATTGGGGAGAATTTTAAAAGAAGATAGAATTTGAAAATATATCTACTGTGTTATAAAAAAGGGATTTGGTCATGTGCCTGGCTGAACTCTCAAATAAATCAGTGTTGAGGGAGGGGAAAGAGCACTGAACTTAGAAGTGAACTAAGTTCAAACCCTAACCAGACATGACTCCTGTGACCATGGGCAAGCCACTCTAACTCTTGTGTCTCAACTTCCTTGTTATTAAAATAGTAGTAATGACGCCTGTAGTATAGAAATCACAGGGTGCTGAGGATCAAGTGAGAAAATGTGTCAATTTTGCAGATATTAAAGGGCTAAGTATAAATATCTGTTGGCATTATTATTATAGTGACCTCTACATAAGTTATTCAGAATTGGTTTGTGGAAATTGAATTTTATTCAAAGTAATATACTGCTAAGAAATTCAGAAGTCCAGCTGGTATGATACAAAAAATGAAATGTTGCTTATGCCCAATGCTTCCATTGTGAATTAGCAAGTGAAAAAAAATGAGTTTTAAAGAGAAATTGTTAAAGGAAGAAACATACTTTCCATTCTAAGCTTCTGGAATTATTGTTGTATTATGTTCTTTTGTTTTGAGTGGTTTGAGAATTTTATTTAGGATTTTTGAACTAAGGATAAATGCAATGGACCATTGATGGTTGTAATTTTATACTCATGAGATAACCAAAAAAATTCATGGAGTTAACCTAGGTCTGCAGTTTTCTCATCTGCCTCTGTACAACAATGGCAATAGAAGTGGTTGTTTGGTCATTTCAGTCCTATCTGACCCTTTATGACACCATTGGAGATTTTCTTCACACAGCTGATTTAACAGATTAGGAAACTGAGGCAAACAAGGATAAGGAACTTGCCCGTGGTCAAATGGCTAGTAAGTAACTAAGACTAGATTTGAGGTCAGATTTTCCTGACTCCTGGGCTGGCACCACTGTGCCACCTAGCTGCCCCAATAGCACTTAGGTAGAATATTTCATTATAGAAAGTTAAATAGCATTTTAAAGATATATTTGTTTATGCATGTTTCTCACAACAACTTTATGAATTGGGAAGTAGGCACTCTTCTTTGTAATTGATTTTTGGTCTATTTGAACTTCTATCTCTATTTAATTTTATGTTTAGCTATTTATGCCATGTAAGCTTGTAATCACATTACTTTAATGCTCTGAAATCTAGCTTCAAGAAGATCTCAGTTTGAGTGCCTTAGACACTTACTAGCTCTATATCCCTGGGAAAGTCACTTAATCTCATATTCTTAGGTTGTTCATAGAGTGAGGGAGTTGGACTTGATGGTCTTTTAAGTTCCCTCCAGCTCTAAATCTATGATGCTATGATCTTACGAATATGGGTCCTCCTTCCACTGGAACACATCATAATCTGTCTGTGCTTTATCATCCTGGCTCACTCTTTCTAGCCTCTGTCCTCTAATAAATCTGTTCAATCTGCTGCACTCTGCCTCTAGGACACTGAAATTTTGATATATTAATAACAAAAACAACAATAACGATGATGACGGTGACAACGATGGTGATGATGATAACTAGCCAGTGACATGGTGCTGACTATGGGCCAGGCACTGAGCTAAATTTTTTTAAAAAAGTATTATCTCATTTGATCCTCATAACAACCCTAAAAGGTAGGTGCTATTATTATCCCCATTTTACAATGAGAAAAATGAGGCAAATAAATGTTAAGTAACTTTTTCCACATCAAACAGCTAGTAAATCTCTGAAGCCAGATATGAATTCATGTCTTCCTGACTCCAGCTTCATTACCCTATCCACTATGCCACTTAGCACCCAGGCTATACAGCTGTTACCTTTAGCACTCAACATGTGACTAGAAGACTTCTTTTTCTAATCATACATTTCCTTGTGAAGTTTTTCATGCTACTTCAATTGAATTGAATAAGGATTTATTAGGTAACTATTCTGTTCTAGGCACTGTACTAAGTGCAAAGGATACAAATAAGAAAAAAGAAAGACAGTATCTGCCTTCAACAAGCTTACCTTCTACTGGGGGAAGACAAGACACAAAAGAAAGCTAGAAAAGAGGAGAGATACCAGGGATCAATCATGGAGGGGTCATCTCGGTTCATGGAATTGAAGCCCAGCGGAATTGAAGATGTAAAGTAGAGTTAACTTGCAGTTCAATTCTGTTTATATAGGAGAGCTTTGGAATGGGTTAAGTTGTCCACTCTCTTCTGCCCTCCATTCAGAGAGGAAAGGAATTTTAGGATACCGAGTAGATGATTAAACATGCAAGGCTGCAGTATGATGATGAGATTAGATGTGATCAGCTTCTCCTGGGAAGACATCTTGTTCCTTGGAGTTGAAAACAAGCAGAGCTACAGATAGAAAGTGAATATGTCATTCTTGGTAATGTGCTGCATACTACTTATACCTTTCATGTATCTTTTCATTGTCCCTTGGATCACAGCATTTTCTGACTGGTCCAAAGTACATTAAACCTGAAAGCAATGCCACAAAACGTCTGAAGGCTTAGTCTGAAGTCTACTCCTATTCATACTCTTTTAAATCATTTTCCTCTTACTTAGCAAAAGATTTTTCATTCCTCTTCAATTCTGCAACCAGGTCTTCAAAGATTGTCCTGCTGCTTTTAACTGGTAGAGTGGCCTATTGGGTAGCCAGTCTAATGCAAGTGAAAATACTTCACATATCCTTTTTAAAATTGGTACTAAAGAGGATTTGAATTCCACAAAGGAAGAAAATATGCTAGTTAATATTGTGGTATGCATCCTCACTACTTGGATTTCCATCACCTTTATTGATGGTAAGCATCCTTGCTGAACTTCAGCTTTTACGGTCATGTTACTGGCATATAACATTTATGTATCTTTATAAACAGAGAATGTTGAGATCTTAAACTTTATTTAAATGTAATAAATAACAGGGAGGAAATTAGCAGGTCATAACTGGTTTCAGCCTGGCTTGAGTTAAAAGAAGGAAATGGAGATTTGTGCTTTCAAATGTAAAAAATCGAATAGGTGATTGTAGAGCAGCCTAGATGACATCATTACTCTTTCCCAGATAGATGCCTAAGTGTTTACCACATTAATGCGCCACCGGATAAAAATGTTTCTCCGGACTCAATGGAAAGATCAATATGAAGAGAAAGATGTTTTACAGGCCCTTCTTTCCCCTCTGCCCCCCTTTTCTGGTAGAAACTGTCAACTGGTATGATAAGAATGAAGGTCGAACAATTCCGGAGAGAGACCTCTCTCAACTTTCAGAACATTAATAAACACTTTGTGGGCATTATTGTTTTGCACATTTATCAGACAACCAATCCTGAATCTGTAATTTCAGGAATTATATGAACTCTAGCAACTGCCTACAGATCAATCTTCTGGTCCTGCTTCTGAAATAACAACATTATATGCATCGAAGTGAATTGGAAATTTTGTTATGTCCCATTGTGATGAGAGTGAGCCCATCAATGCTATATTTGGTTTGAGAAATCTTCTTTAATTTTAGACCTACACGGTTAAAGTGCTGAAAAACAAAATATTC
The DNA here is from genome assembly GCA_028646595.1 of Phalanger gymnotis. NCBI lineage: Eukaryota > Metazoa > Chordata > Mammalia > Diprotodontia > Phalangeridae > Phalanger > Phalanger gymnotis. The sequence goes on along the minus strand of CM053625.1, from coordinate 51,576,991 downwards.
TGAGATCAGTTTGTGAAGAATATAATTTCTTTCAACTATTCTTTCAAAAGTGGGTTCCTAAGCTGACATTTCCTTAATGTGGAAAACACTCCACCTCGATGCAGATTAGAGTATCATAGTACCACCATCCTCCCAGTCACTTAGGTTTATAACTTCCCTGTTATCATGGACTCCTCACTCACTCTCATCAGACATATTCAATCTAGCATAAAATCCTTTCATTTCAACCTTGCTATATCCATCCCTTTCTCTCACTGACACAGCCACCACAGGCTTCTATGACTTCTGACCCGGGTGTTTTTATAGCCTTCTAATGGTTTTCCTTACCTCACCTCATGTCTCTTTTCCACTCCCATCCATCTTCCTCATTACCAAAATGATTTGACTGTAGCACAGGTCTGACCATGTCACCTCTGTACTCAGCGAATTCCAGAGGCTCCTGTTACCTCTAGGATCAACTATAAAGTCTTTATTTTATCATTTAAAGCTTTTCACGGTGTAGCCCCCTCCCACCTTTCCAACCTTTCCTGTCATATTCTTTACTTCCTTCCATGGACTCTATTATCTAGCTACACTGTTCTACCTGCTCTGCTTTACATAATACTCCATCTCCCGAGTCTGTGTATTTGCACTGGTTTTATCCATTGTCTGCAATGTTCTCCCTCTTCACTCTCAGATTCAAATCTTAGTTTCTTTGGCTTCCTCTAAGACTGAACTCAAATCCCAAATTCTGTATGAGAGTACACCCCACCCACCTCACTTTGCAGTGCCTTCTCTATGTTTATAGCTCATATGTACATAGTTACATGTTGTCTCTCCCATTCAAAACTGAACTTCTTGAAAGCAGGATGAGTGGGGTCTTCCAAGTTTTTGTTTGTTTGTTTGCCTTTCATTGTGTCCCAGTAATTAGCATGATGCTCAGCAAGTCATTGTTCAGTTACTTTCAGTCATGTTTAACTCTGTAAGTCCCTATTTGGGGTTTTCTTGGCAAAGATACTGGAGTGGTTGTCATTTCCTTCTTCAGCTCATTTTATAGATGAGAAAACTGAGGCAAAGAGAGTTAACTGACTAGTCATACAGCTAGTAAATGTCTGAGGCCAGATTTGAACCCCGCGAGATGAATCTTCCTGTCTCAAGGCCTGGCAATTTATCCATGGCAACATCTATCTGCCCACCTGAGAAGTAGTAAACTGTTATTGGATACCGAGTAATTGATTTGAGGCTAAGTGATGGAAAGAATTTTTTTGGAGGGTGAGGCACAGTCAGCCAGAATTTGTTTTGCTTGATTATGTATACATTTGTTGCTGTTGTTTCTTCTTCTTTCCTTAGTGGAAGGAAGTGGAAGGGAGAGAAAACAGATTTTTGTAAATTGAAAAAAAATATAAAATACTTCTTTATCTATCACTTTCTGCTTCCTCTCTGAATTTGTATAGAAAAATCTCATAAAGGGCTATTTTAATGGCCTCTATAGTCCCCATATCAACCTATCTGCAATATCTTAAGTCACATTAAACGTTACATGCTATATCACTTGTTTGTTCATTTGCTTCTTGCTGAAGGATGGAATAGCTATAGTCAGGGAGACATTTACCTAACAATGATGTCTGATCTAGATTGGCCTATAGTCATCACTTCACAACAGCAGTGCATGTGTCTGTCTAGGATTTCCACTCCTGCCATGGTGCCAAACTGCCCTACAGTGTCCTCATCACTTTAAAGGTTAATTAGTTTCCTCTTCAGTCTGTGGTTCTGTGATGTATTATGTAGGTTGTAAAGATGATAGGAACAAGTACTTGGTGTGCAGTTGTGAACTAACTGTATTCATCATGGAAGCATAAATCCACTTCTCTAGGGCCATTCTTATACTGGCAGAATGAGAGGAAGCAGCAAAGAAAATGGGTTTTTCATATTTCTGGTACTCATATCCCTACCAGAATAGGCTAAAGGCCCATTACATACCCTAACCAGATGGAGTTTTTTAGTGACGGGAAAACAAAACAAAACAAAACTTCACTGTTGATTTCACTTGTGTAAAAAGACTCACAATACACTGATATGTTAGAAAAATTCCCATCTGAGAATACAGAGATGCAGAAAAGACATGTAAACTAGTCATAGCTTCACCATTTCTCATCATTTCCCATCACTATATAATTCACATTGGCATTGTAGAGAGCAGTAACAGAGCGGCAAGTGGGAAAGGCAGTTCTTTGATTCATTTTGTATACATAGAAATGAAAAAACAGCAGCTTCAATTGGTTTTCTCTGTCATTCCCACACACAAAAACTCAAAGACAGGTCTCTATACATGTGAAAATTGGAATGATTATTGAGAGGATTGAGAGAGAGAATTAGTCAGGGACAAGTTGATGGGAATTGGGGAGGACAGTGTCTTTAAATTTGAATTACAAAGATAAATTAAATTATTTTAAAAAATAATTTAAGGCTTTGGGGAGGTACAGTAGAACCAGCTTCTGAGATAGTCTCTAAAATTGGTTCATGCACTTGGCAGTGTCATAAAGCAAAGTAGTATTTTTAAAGGTCAAAACTTTTCTTCTTTATATTTGTAATTCATTTGAAGCCACCTTACTGGAATTGCTTATTACAATATTTCTTAAATCAACAATGACCTCCCTCTGCTCCCTGAATAACTTGACCCCCATACTTTAATCACAAGGCCATGCAGGCTGCCAGGTAAGATACAGAAGTGAAAGATCCAAGAAAAACTCAGGTTTCCTGCAAACATACCAGAAACATGTAAAAGAAAAGGGCATATATGGAATAGCGATCATGATAACAAAAATTAACCCTGGCCAAAAGTGTTCAAGAAAACTATATGAGACCTGAAGGCATCCAGAGAGTGTTCACATCATGGGATTTGAAAGCTAGTCTGAGCTCTAATAAACAGAGACTACCATTTGTAGTAGATCTGGACTATATCAGGAGGAATAGGAAATAGAGTCAGTAGCACTGAATAACAACTCACTGTTTAGGAGGAAAAATAAAAATGTATGAAAAACATATTTTCAGGTTTAATCTGTATTACATATTAATACTTCCTGTCATTTTCTTAATTCTTGGCGATCAACATAACAATAAATTAAGCCCTGATTTATAGAATTTGGTAATTTCCAAGGCATAAATTTAACACTTTGATCAATCATTCAATAAATATTTATTATGCACCTAATATGTGCTAGTGATTGTGCTACAGGCTGAGCATACTTCTAGAGTCATTGTGCACTCATAAATCATTATGTAAGAACATAGGGCTTGGCTGAGCATGACTCAAATCTCTTAGAGCTATAGCAGGGGAAATATCCAATTCAAAAAGCTATCAGAAATTCAAGAGCAGAGGTAGGGTGTCACAGGAAGCCTGAGATCCAGCATGATCTCTGATGTCTGGGGCCTGTGAGGGTAAAAAGCAAGGGATGGAGTCAGTTTCTAATTAGAAATCACGAAAGGGAAAGGATACAGAGAGCAGATAAGAATGGCATTTCCATTGGGCCGCCAGGCTACAAAGGGAACAGGAAAAGGAAGTGCCTGCACCAACCATCTGAGCTTAGAAGGGCACAAAGCTTTGGCAAAAAATAAATAAATAAAATACTATTCTAGCAAATTTAGCTGATGATATGAGTAAACGAACAAAATCCCCAAATATAATGACAAACTAATATGAGTTAAAAGAAACCCAAAAGGAAAAACCAGAAGAGACCAACACCACAACAACACAAGTAGAGCACTGGAGAAAAGAATGGCTTGTTCTCAGGAACTCCAAGATTGATTAGAAAAAAATAAAGCAAAAGGGTTGTTTTGTGTTTTATTCATTTTTTAAAATGAAATTAAAAATAGTATCACAATCTGGCAAGGCATTAGGAAAGGAAGATAGAAATTTAGATACTGGAGAAATAAAAAATATATAAATAAAATTTATTTTAAAAATAAAAGAAATATTAGCTATTGAGGGAAAATTTGGAAGGGAAATAGATGAGGCAAGAATCAACAAATCAACCATCAAGCAATCATTAAGTGCCTTATGTTCTAAGCATTGTTCTAGGTGCTAAGCATAAAAATTCAAGAATGAAAGGATCCTTACTCAGATAAAGCCTACATTCTGACAGAGGACTTGTCTCTGAGACAAATAAGGATCATTTCATTCCTGATTTTTTTGTCTGCCCAGTACATATACACATATATATGTACACACATATACATGTACAATAATACATACATACAAACACATATATGGAGGTGTGTATGTTTTTATGTAAGCATGTGTATATGTAGATATACACATGTATACTTATGCTACATACATGCATATGTATATATAACTTTATATATGTATAGGCAGTATGAATATAATGTGAACAAATACAAATATATGCAAAGTAGATAAATATAAGATGGTTTGATACAGACAGCATGAGCAGCTGAGAATATAAAGAAAGATTTCTTAAACAAGATGGTGCTTGAATTGCATCTTAAATAAGATCAAACCAAAAAGTTTACCTAGTATAAAGGAGGATGCTGCAAAATTGTCTTTTGGATGACAAAGGAGTATATGGCTGGGTGCTTTCTTTGCAGGGTAGGCATAGCAGATAGGAAACAATCCAATTCCAGTTGATTAAACTTGATTATATCCAACTACCAAGCTACCAATTACACTTAATTTCCACTGTCATCCAAAGTCTCTATGGGGGTCATGCAATGCCTTGTGACATAATCTGTATATATGTATGTTATTTTCTCAGTTCTTTCATCCAGTTCAAGAGCAGCCTATCCTTTAACCCTGAAGGCTCAGATAGTTATGAACCAATATCTGGCCTCCTGATGTCTAACTTGATTTACCCCCACCAGATTGTGAAATTGGTTTCAATCTTTAGATTACTCAATAGTATTATAACTTGTTTGGGAACAACAAACAAACAAGCAAAAACACCTAACACAGAGAACAGTCCTTGAAAATTCATACAAGGTCAGTTACAGTATGTCTGTGTAAAGATATTGAAAAAATAGGTCCTTTCTTAACTAGTCTTCTAAAAAAAAGGGGGAGGCTAGGCAAACATTTAGCAGATATGGCGCAGACGAGATTCTTTCTTAGTTATAATTCCTAACATTTATATTTTACTTTAAGATTTGCCAAGTGTATTATGTATACTATTTCATTTGCTCTTCACAACAACCTTGTAAAGCATTTGAAATTACTACTCCCATTTTAAAGATGAGGAAATGAGGCTGAGAGGACTTAGATCAATCAACCAGATTTGCTCAGCTAGTATGTAAGGGATATTTTGAAGTTGGGTCTTCCTCATTCCAGGCCCAGTGCTATATGCAATACGAGTTGAATTTAATGTTCCCAACTCCCTTCCAACTTTGAGACTATCTGAATCTGATTTTGTGAGTAGTTAATTCTCCAATTTGCATGATTTGTGTCATTCACAGTGAGAAGAGGAGGGGATTTTTCTGACTTGTAGCTCTAATTAATGCTTTGCATCTCTTCTACTAATTATGCACTACCTATTAGTGATCTCCAGTAATGAGGGAAAAAATCAAGGTTATTTCTGTTGTTAACTCACTCCCCCTTGTTTTCCACCCACAGAACTCCCTGGGATTTCAAGGCTCACATTTGAGTGTTATTGATTGGAGTTTTGGCTAAGTACAATGTAAGCTATGGTCAGTCTTTAACAATCACCTTTAAAATGAATGGAACTTTTTTGGCTTAACAGTTGTCAACACACTGGATTCCCAAAAATAGGGTAAATGAGGCAGATGGAAAAGAATGATATGTACCTATTTAATTTCCCAGATCATTCTTTATCATATTGGTAATTTTAATTTGCATAATAGTATGTGTGAAATGAAATGTGTGTATATGTGTTTGTATGTATGTGTGATATATATGTATACATATATGTGTATGTATATGAATATATGTGTATGTATGTGTGTATATATACGTACTACAATCACAAAGGAAAGAATTACAGCCTGCATTTTCCATGATATGGAGTACCACAGCTGAACCTTATATTAAAATAGAATGAGTCTTTATGATTAAGAATTTTTGTAACAAATCCATTTTTTAAAAAACTATCTTTTGTTAAATTTCATTAGTTTTATACTTCCATTGCATGCAGCAAACATTCATCACCAGTTCCAGAAAGTCACATTCTGCCACATCATTATTCTATAATGGGATATTTATCTTGCATTGGAAAAATATGTATCTATTAAAAATGTCCTTTTCTCCCCATTCAAAAAGGACAAGAATAGTTTGAAAACTAATTATCAATTATAATTGCTTCATTTAAATGTCTACCATCACCTGATGCCTGTCATTGCTATACTGTGTTTGATAAGCATCTTATTCTCAGGGAAACATCAGTGGAATTTTAGCTCTATGATTGTTTTTGTTTGCTTCTCAAAACTAAAACAGACTTTGAGGTTAATATACTGCACAAAACTCAAGTGGGCTTTTTTCCCATTTGACAACAAGTACCCTTCCCAAGGAGCTACAAGAACTGTTCTGTGTAGTTTGAACTTATGCAAGGTCACTTCTTGTTAGCTTTAAATAGGAAATTTTTAGGTACATGGCACAGCTGTACATTGTAAATAATTCTCAATTCCTTAATCTTGAAAAGTGATGGAGTAATATAGGATTCATTATTATAGGGGGTCATGACTTCCTTATTGGGGTATAAAAAAGAGGGCACGGTAAACACTTTCCTAGATGTCAATGGTATTGACAAAGACTGATCTTCAAAAGTCATTGAAATGAAAGGTCTGGCTTGAATTTGTTAGTTGCCAGAGAAAACACTTTGTCTGAGTATACAATTGTGTAGGAGATAAAGGGGAAGAAAGGAAGCATGTTTTTACTCTTCTTTTTTTTTCAAGTTGCTTATTCTTACCTGGACCCAAAATCAAACAAATCCGCATTGTTGGGGAAGAATCTGATCCCCAAAATGGATTAAGCTTTTCTAAATTTCTTTCGTTGTTTCTGACCCACCTTGTTGTTCCTGGGAATATCTCTTAAATGAAAACTTAAGTATGACAAATGTCTAGGTCCTTGCCTAAAAGTGATTTACAGGGTCCCTTCTAAAAGAAAGATATGGAAAATATAAAATAGATACCTGGAATAGAATAGCTATTTATTTCCTTAATCAAACATTAATAGTTAAAAATAAATACTCATAAGCATTTACTGGCAAATACTTAAAAATATGAAACGATGACCCATCAGTTTTTATATATTGACTTTTTTTTTGGTAGAACTGCTGAACAGAAATTTCACATTTACTTTACATTTGTATTGTGGTAGTAACTCACAAAGCTAGGGTCTTCTGGCCAGTCAGTTGATGGCTTACAAATTCATAGTACTTTCAAAAGAAGCATTTCCTTGACTGTGGCCATCTTGTTCTAAAGAAACAGAGTAGTCTTAGAAAGAACTTCCTTCTGAGCCTCTTGCAAGCCTGACTACTTGAATTCATGAGGTGGCTTCCAAGCATAGAAACCTCAATCCATTCAGAATAATGCACAATAACCTATACTCGGGGAAAGATAAATAAAGAAGAGGCAACTAGATCTTTCAAGTCTAGGCTCAGACTTGCACAGATTAGTAACTAATCTTGCTGATATAATAATAATTAACAACACCAAACTGCATTTATATAGTGCTTTAAGGACTGAAAAACACTGTATATGTGTAATTTGTGATCATCACAGCAGTCCTGTGAAGTAGTTGCTTTTATTACACCCAGTTTACAGAGGAAAAAACTGAGGCAAGCAGAGGTTAAATGACTTGTCCAGTATCACACAGCAAGTAAATTACTAAGGCTGGGTTTAAACTCAAGTCTTTTTGAATCTAAGTCCAATACTCTTGTTCATTCTTCTACCTAATTTCCTTATATGAGTGCCTAGTTTGCATGCCTGGAAGAATAGGGTAAAATATTACTCTCATATTGATGGAAGGCTTAAGTTAAATTTAGAAGTCTCAAAAAAGTATCCTCAAGAGAGGGAAAGCACAGGATTTGTCCTATCTTTCCATAAACTACTGAGTGAGCTATTATCAATTATCTTTGATATAACACCATAGTTACAAGGAATGAATTGATGCAACAGGTCAAAGGGAAAGTCTTTGCTGCACTATATCATATGGCTTTCCCCACAAAGCTAGAGTTCGTGATCATCTTTGTGGAGGTGCTAGAGTCTACCGTGGGGTTCCCTGATCATCACTGCTACACTTAGTATTCCATTAGCAACTTTTTAATATGGCATTGTTTAGTGAGCTAACCATGAAAATGAACTCAGCACCTCAGGCCAGAGAAGATGGAAGGAGATGATATCATGAGTGTAAATAGAGGGCCTGGCCTTGATGAAGAGAAGAGCTGTCAGCTTAACAATTAGAAGCCCAGTACATAGACAAGTCTTTTATGTCTGTCACACAAGAATAAAATATTACAGTGGAGTTATCTTAGCAATGTTACATATTTGATTCCAGAGGTAGGCTCAATAATTCATCTCATGACTTCTCTTCTGGTATGCCTTCAACTGAACCACACTAGTCAAATACATGTACAGCAATCTCAAATGCAAGTACAGTGTACAGTGCAATTTGAATTCTCCCATTAGGTTTTTTAAAAACATATTCCCCACTTATTAGTGAATAGAAAAATTTAAATATTAGTTCAATTCTGTATTAATTATATGTTAAAGATCTGGAAGCAATTGCCTTGATAACCAGCCAACTGTGGGTTGAGGCATGGCTACCTATTATGGTGATATTTCAGGATTGGAGCTCCCCCTATAGCACAGATGTCCAGAATGAGTGAATGAATGAATTAATGAATAAATGAAACTATTTTAAGTGCACAGTGTATACCAGACATTATGCTAATGGATGGGGATAGAAATATAAGCTATATATTTTTTGTTCTCATGAAGACTGTATTCTAAAGGAGAAAGGCAACACATAAAGAGGAGCTGGATGTGTGGGGAAGAATAATGTGCACAGCTTCATGTTTGGGAAATGATGGGGAAGTGACTAGATGCATGATTCTTCACAAGATAAAGTGAAACACATCTATCAAAGTGAGGGGATGCCTTTTCTCTTTTCTCTTTCAGGGGCAACCTTGGTCATGAAAATTATCCTAGAATTCAGTTTCTTCATTGCTGTTTTCTTTGTTATTCCCATGCATTTTGTTAGACTCTTTCTGAATTATGTTTTATTAATTTAGTTACTTTATGATATATCTTTTTAATGTTTTCTTACGTTTCTCTGACTTTCTTGTATTTGTTGTTTCTCATGGCACACTCACATTCCATTACATTAATATGCAAATATACCCTATTTACCCGTTCCAAAATTAATGGGTATCTATTTTGTTTCCAATTCATTGCTTGTACAAAATATATTGCTATAAATATTTTGATGCACATAAAGCCTTTCTTTTCATCTTTGGTCTTCTTAGGGAAAATGATCGTGAAAGCGAATATACTTTCCAAGAGTCAAATGGGCTCAAATTCCCCAGTATTTGGCCTCATAGCCAGAAATCTTATGTGATTATGGCCTTCTCTCCCAAGACACTATCCTGGCCTCTCTTCTTTTCTTGCTCTAGATTATAACATGGTTATTTCATGACCTCCCATGGATTTAATTATTATCTCTGGACTATGCATCTAGCCATAACTTTTCTCTTCACCTCGAATCCTGCATCTCCAGTTGTCTGAGGGACATCTTAAATTGGATATCCCAAGGACGTTGTGAACTTAACATGCCAAAAACATAACTCATTGTCTAACCCTAAGCATTTCCATCTTTTTAACCATTTTAGTGCTATTTCTTTTTATTGCACCACCATCCTCTCAATTAGCCAGCTTTACAACCTGGACATAATCCTTGATTTCTCACCCCTTCTCATTCCCTCTAATATTCAATCTATTACTAAATTTTATTCATTTTACCTTCATAGCATGTCTCATATATGTCCTATTCTGTCTTCTGCTGTTGCCACCACCACAGTCCAGTCCCTCCTCTACCTAATTCCTGGAGTGTTGGCAATAACCTTCTGATTGGTTTCTTTGCATCAAATATGTACTTACTCTAGTCCATCCTACATTCAGTGGTCAAATTAAACTTTTTTACGTGCATTTTTGACCATTTTTGACCATTCTACCTTCCTATTCAACAAAATACAAAGCTTTGCTGATATTTACAGGATTAAATATAAAATCATATATTTGGCATTTAAAGCCTCATAGCCTTCCTACGTTTCCAATTGTCGGACACCTTATTTCCACATAATCAGCAAACAAGTGAGACTGGCCTGCTTGCTTGTACAAGACACACAATCTACCAAGTCTGGTATTTTCATGCCTAGAATTCTGGCTCTCCTCATCTCCATCTCTTGGATTCTCTGTCTTTAAGTCATAGCTTAAATATCTCTTTGTAAGAGAAGACTTCTTTTCCTGATACTCCTTAATGCTAGTGTTTTCTCTGTTTTGATTATCTCAATTTGTGTGTGTGTGTGTGTGTTGGGGGGAGGGAATACATACACATATACATACACACACACATATATGCATACATATGTATGCTTCATGTCTTCCATCTGAGATAGAGACGCATTTGTCAACACAGATATTTAGAATTAGCTACCAAATATGCACTGTCCAATGGTAGTATCCAAGTTATTTCCCATGGGAGTATTCAGTTGCATAGATATATATTGAGTATATGATGTTGAAGTCCAAGTACTAGGCACAATATAAAATAACACAAATAAAATTGTCCCTACCCTCAAGAAAATTACATTGTATTAAATGGTGGAATTAAGATGGAGTAGGATGTAACCCATATGCAAATAAGGAAATACAAAATATATTCAAAGTAACTTAAACGAAAATGAGTGGTATATAGCCTCTTTCATTTCCTCTCCTTGGAAAAAAAACTGAAAAGCAGAAAAAACAAAACAGAAAAAACAGAAAAAAACAGAAAAAAAAACAGAAAAAAATGGGCTTGGAACATCAAAGCAAGTTTACATAGGAGAGTAAGTGGATGAGAATTTAGAGAAACAGAAGCTAGTCATGGACAGTTTTGAAGTCAGCAAAGAATAAAAAAATGAATGAAAATTATAGGATGCCAGAGTAATATAGGTCAGGATTCAACAGGTCAATACCAAAATAGCATGAATTTCCTATTCAAGAATTGCTGTGTCCATCTGACAAAATAATTAAATCTGTGGTAGATCAATCACTCTGCAGGGGGAAAAAAAGCCACCATAATATTAGGTTGTCACAAGATCAACGTCTTTAGCTTTCAAATATATCTCAACTTTTCTTCAGCATTCATTTTCTAGAAAACAGTAATTATAAAATAAATAATTGGATTTACCTTGGCATTTGAATAACATCAGAGGATGATTATTGTGCGATATTTTATTCAACTAACATTATCTCTTAAGATAAATATTGGCCAGCAATTTTTACTGTCTGGAACATATTCTTTTCAGTCTAACTGCAAGCCTAGTATTTGTTCTTTATCATGTCTATCTTATCTATCTATCTATCTATCTATCTATCTATCTATCTATCTATCTATCTATCTATCTATGTATCTATCTATCTATCTATCTATGTCTATCTATCTATCTATCTATCTATCTATCTATCTATCTATCTATCTATCTATCTATGTATATATATACCTATATCTATCTGACAAATTCCTGAAGGTATACAGATATGCACACATACATTATATATAATGTGTGTATCTATATATGTGTGTATGCATGTACGTATATGTGTGTATAATTTTAGAGTAGAACAGACATTCATTCTTCCAAATGGCATTTATGAAATGATTGTGTGTACCACACAGTGGTAAGTGCTGGAGGAGATACAGAAATAAATAAAAATATAATTCTTTTCTTACAAACTTAAAATAGATAATTTCTATTGAGTCTTCCTCTTAATAGCTATAGTCAGTCTGAAGGGAAGATTTAGGAATTAGTGTGTTGTTTGGAACAATGAGGATGAACATATAGATTATTCATGTTCCCAAATGGAGGTAGAGATTTGAGTCGTGTATAGGCTGTGATAGTGTTTTGCCCTTCCTTTTTCTCCTATCACCTTGTTTTGATCCATTATTTTAGCATCATATAAAGAACAAACTCAAGGACAACTGGTTTTCATTTTAAAAGGCACATTTAGAGGACAGAATCAAGATGATAGAGAATCAGTTTTTTTTTTTTTGCCTATATTCCCAACATGCCTCTTTTACAACAAACTAGAAAATATGAGATTTTGATCAGGAAAGTTATGACAAAAATCACAGTGAATCATTATTTCTAGCCCAGGGTAGCTTAGGAAGATAGAAATGAAGGCTTGTGGATTATGGGGTAGGGCTGTCCAGGAGTCTAGTGCAATGGAAGCAGCAAGCAGTGGCTGGGAGAATTCTAGTACAATAAACAATAAGGTGGGGGTGGGGAACAAGACTGAACTTCAGGGCAAGAAGCATTGGATCAGAAAGAGATTCTAGGTTACTCCTGAACCAGCACTGGGAATAGGAAAAAAGTGGAATTTGGCAGATGTTGTCCATTATACCCAGTTGTGTTCGTATTTCCAGGGTAGAGAGGAGAGGTCATGAACAAGAGAGGACCTACCCATGTACAGAGAGAGGAAAAAGTTTTTAAAAACAGATGTCTGGCTCTGAGGTTGGATAGAGGGGAGATCTGGTTCTAAAATTTACTCCTGTGATAAACCATCAAATCAGAGGAGGAAACCAACACCAAAGGAGAGCAAAGCAAGCCAGTCACTCTGATCCTACAGAAATTCCTAACAGGCTAACCTAACTGAGTCCAGCAGCAGTCTATTGAAACTCTACTGTACAGAACCAAGAGACCCAAATTTGGATCAGGAACTTGTAGAGCTCAGACCAAGAGAGTAGGGAATAAACTTCTCTCCAGATCACATCACCTTAGAAGCACTAAAAACTTTCAGGCCTCTATACTGAGATATAAAAACAACAGAACCATATGAAAAGACAGAAACTTAGGCCAGCACTGTCCTCCAGAAGGGAGGAGAAGTCAACACTAACAAGAAGTTGAAAGTAGAAAAGTAGGCTTGGAGAATGGGGGGGAGGGGAGGGACAAACAAAAATAATCTTAAAGAGTTAACTTGGTAACAGGAAGCTAAAAATACAAATAGAAGGAAAAAATATTTTTAAATACCTATAGGCAAAGTCTGAAAGGAAAAAGAAAGCAAGTTGGACATAAACCCAACAAGAATTCTTAGGAGAGTTAAAGATATTAAAAAGAATAATAATAATAATAATAAAGAACTAATAGCAGTAGAGGAAAGAGGTGGGGGAAGAAATGAGTGGCATGCTAGAAGGTATGAAAAGAGAATTAACATCTTTGAAAAAGAGAAAGACCATATTGAAGAAAATAACTCCTTAAAAATTAGAATGGCCAAAATGGAAGGTAATTACTCCATGAGATCAAGAAATAATTAAAACAAAATCAAAACACTTTAAAATAAGAAAATGTGAAACATGTCTCAGGAAAACCAACTGACTTGGAAAATAAATCAAGGAGAGACAATTTAAAAATCATTGGATTAACTGAAAACCCAATGAAACATTGAACAAAAAGGAACCAAAAGATCATATTTCACAAAATTATAAATGAAAACTGTCTAGATATGTTAGAACCAGACCACAAATGAAAAATTGAAAGAATACATTGGACAGCTCATGAAAGATGCCCTAACATGAAAACTTCTAGGAATAGTAGAACCACAATCCAAAACTTCCAGGAAAAGGAGAAAACATTGCTAATAACCAAAAAGAAAGAATTCAATTATCATGGAACCAGAGTTAGAATCAGACAAGATTTAGCAGCAACCATTGTAAAAGAATGGAGGGACTAGAATATAATTTTCCAAAAAGCAGATCTAGAATTATAGTAAAAAGTAAGTTATCTGGCAGAAACATTATAATCCTCCATGAGGGAAAAAAAGGATATTTAATTAAATAGCAGACTTTTAAACATGTCTAATGAAAAAAAAAAACATGGCTGAATAAAAATATGACATTAAAATATATGACTCAAGAGAAACATAAAAAGGTAAACACAAAGGATTAATAAATGTAAAGTGTTTACATTTTTATGTATGAAGAGTATACCAGTAACCACTCAGGTACTTTATCATAAACAAGGCTCTTAAAGAGAGCTTATTGTACAGATGACCATAGTCTGATTCTATTGTATTGGCATGATTTTGAAGGAAAAACCGAAGGATGGGCCAGAGGGATGTACTGCAAGAGAGAGAAAGGGAGAAGAATAAGAGGAATTATCTCACAAATATGGATGACACAAGGAAGAGTTTATATAATGGAGGAGCATTGAACCTCATTCTCAGAACTTGTTCAAGGAAGGAAGAATAAACATACACACCTAGTTGAACACAGAAATTTATATTACTCAACAATGAGCTAGAAAAGTTCAGAGAAGGGGGCAGGGATAAGAGGAAGGGTAGATTAAAGGACACATTGATCAGATGCAAAGCAAACTCTCAAAGAAGGGACTAGGTAAAAAAGAGTATGATAAAAAGATAAAGCAATGGAGGAAAATACATATTTAGCAATCATAACCATGAACATGAATGTGACGAACTCAGCCACAAAATAGAATAGAATGGTAGAATGGATGTCAGAATCTCACAATGTGTTGTTTACAAGAAAAAAACTTGAAAGAGAAAGATACAAATACAGTAAAAATAGTCAGTAGTAGCAGAATCTATTATGCTTCAGCTGAAAGACAAAAAGGTAGAGATAGAAATCACTTTCTCAGACAAAGTAAAAGCCCAACTAAACCTAATTAAAGGAGATTAAGCAGTAAAATGATATTTTTTCCTAAAAAAGCACTATACAAATCAATTGATATCAATACCAAACATGTGCATCAAATAACATAGCATCCAGATTCTTTTTTAAAAAAAATGTTAAATTAGCTATAGAAGGAAAGATACAATAAAATTAGAATAGAAGAATAGAATAAACTTCAGTTTATTCCCTCTCAGAAGTTGATAAACCTAACCATATTTTTTTTAAAGTTAATGAGATGAATACAATTTTAGAAAAGTTAGAAATGATAGGCCCCTGGAGAATATTTAATTCGAATATAAATGAGTATACCTATTTCTCAACTCTGCAAAGAATCATCACAAAAATTGACCATGTATTAGGAAATAAGGACCTCACAAACAAATGAAGAAAAGCAGAGGTATTAAATACATCTTTTTTAACCATAATGCAATAAAATTATTCAATCAATTTTCTTTGAATTATGGATAAAAATTAAATCAAAACTAAATAACCTAATTCTAAAGAATGAGAAGGTCAAAGAATAAATTCATAGAACTAATCAATAATTCCATCAAAGATAGTGACAACAATGAGACAACATGCCAGATTTGTAGGATGGAACTAAAGAAGGGCTTGTTGGAAAATCCATATCTCTAAGTGGTTATATAAACAAATGAAAGAAAGAACAGTTCAATGATTCAGGTATGCAACTCAAAACAAAAAAAAAAATTAGAAAGCCAGTAAATAAAACTCCAATTAAACACCAAAAGAGAAACCATGAAAAGAAATATTAACAAAATTGAATTTAAAATTGTACTTATTAATTAAACTAAGAGCTGCCATGAAAATAAGAAAATAAAGTATTGGTCAATTTGATTTAAAATATAAACAGAATGGTAATTAGCAATATTAAGAATGAAAAACATGAATTTACAGCCAATGAAGGGGGAGGAAGTATTTCTTAGAAGTCACGTTGTCCAAATATGTGTCAAAAAAACCTGAGCCTAAATGAAATGGAAATAGAACAGGAAATACAGTGCTTAAGTAACCATATCCCAGAAAAAAATAAACTGAGTAAATCATGAATGACCTCCTAAAGAGGGGTGGGGGGAAAGGAAATCTAGGCCAACACATGTTTAAAAATGAATTCTAGCTACCATTTAAAGAACAGTTAATGTTATGCTACATAAATTTTAAAAATGGCAAAGGAGCTATTATAATTTCTTTCTATCATATAACCATGTTTTTGATACATAAACAATGGAAGTTTAAAGTAAAAAAAAAAACCTATAGAACAATTTCCCTAATGAATGTTGATGCAAAAAATAAATAAAATACTACCAAAGGAAATTACAAGAATATGTTATATAGATCATACATTATGACTAAGTCAGATTTATACTTTCTATAAAGAATAAAAAGAGAAGGATATCTTCATTTATAAAATCAGATGGAGAAGGAAATGGCAAACCACAGCAATATCTTTACCAAGAAAACCCCTCTGCCGTACTGAAGGTAATTTGTGTCCCTAGGGCCTGGATGGGGTCCTTCTGGCCTAAACTCCCTTTTTGGCCAGCCACTCTCTTAGATCCCATGTCCTTACCCATAACAGTCTTAAATGATTACAGTTTGTAATAAACCATTTAAAAAAGAAAAGAAAACCCCAACTGGGGTGACAGGGAATTGAATATGAATGATAATAATTGAACAACATCTATCTAAAATGAAGATCAAGCATTACCTGTAATTAGGAGATGCTGGAAGCCTTTTTAATAAGATCAGGGATGATGCAAGGATGTTCAACATTACCATTACTATTCAATGTCATATTCAAAATGATAACTACAGCAGATAAGAAACTGAAAGATAAATATAGGCAATGAGGATATATATATATATATTTACATATATATATACATATATATATGTATGTACATATATAAACACATAAATTTATACATATATGGTTTGCCTAGAGAATCCTTGAAAGCCAACTAAAAAACAAATTGAAATAATAACTTTGGAAAAGTTACATGATATGAAATGAACCCACACAAATTCTCTTTTCTGTACATTACCAAAAGATTCTATTAGAAAGAGAAACTCCATTTAAAATAACTATGGATATTATATTTGCAATCATATATATATATAATATACATGGAAAATTACAGACAATTACTTTACATTCTTCACACAGATGAAGTTAATTTTAAAGAAATACTATTTTTTATGCAAGTCAAGACAGTATAATAAAAATGGTACTAGTTAAATTAGCTCACTTATTCAGTATCATGGGAATTAGCTTCAAATTAAATATTTTTTTTAGAAGTGAGGGCATTACAAATTTTATCTTCAGGAACAAAATGTCAAGAATATCAAGGGAACCAAAGGAAAAAATGGGAATAAAGGGGGCCTAGAAGTATCAGATCTCAAACTATATTGCAAAACTATAATCACCAAAGCAATTTGCTGTTGATAAGAAATAGAGAAGTTGGGGGCAGAGCCAAGATGG
>CM053625.1:51543147-51559107 GCA_028646595.1 Phalanger gymnotis | reverse complement strand
GGACCATTCAAACATATACATGATTATATTTGAGATCATAAATTCGGCCTTCCTACTACACCTACCTAATCAAAGTGTATTATTCTCATGATAAGTTGCTGTAATCTTTTTGCTAATATTTTATTTTAAAATTTGCATTCATATTCATTAGGGAAATTGGTCTATAATTTTCTTTCTCTGTTTTGCCTCTTCTCAGTTTAGGTATCAGTACAATATTTGTATCACAAAAAGAATTTGGTAGGACTCCACCAATTTTCCCAAATAGTCTCTATAGTATTGGAATTAATTGTTCTTTAAATGTTTGATAGAATTCCCTTTTTTTTTCCAAGGGAGATTTTTTCCTAGGGAGTTCATTGATGGCTTGTTCAATTTACTTTTCTGAAATGGGATTATTTAAATATTTTACTTTCTCTTCATTAATCTGAGCAATTGATATTGTCGTAAATATTCATCCAATTCACAAAGATAGTAAAATTTAGGGGCATACACCTGTGTAAAATAATTCCTAATTACTGTTTTAATTTCTTTTTCATTCAATTCAGCCTTTTCATTTTGGATACTGGTAATTTGGTTTCCTTCCTTATTTTTTTTTAATCAAATTAACCAAAGGGCTACCAATTTGACTGGGTTTTCACAAAACTAGTTTTTAGTTTTACTTACTAGTTCAATAGGTTTCTTAATTTCAATTCTATTAATCTCTCCTTTGCTTTTCAGTACATCTAATTTTGTATTTAATTGAGGATTATTAATTTGTTCTTTTTCTAGCTTTTAGTTTTATGAATTCATTGATCTCCTCTTTCTCTATTTTATTCATGTAAGCATTCAGAGATATATAATTTCTCCTAAGAAATTCTTTTGCTGCATTCTATAAGTTTTGGTATGTTGTCTCCTTATTGGCATTCTCTTGAATGAAGTTTTTGATTGTTATTATGATTTGTTGTTTGACCCACTCATTCTTTAGGATTAGATTATTTAGTTTCCAATTAATTTTTAATCTATCTTTCCATGGCCATATATATATATATATATATATGTTTGTGTGTGTATTTGTGTGTGTGTATGTATACATATGGTAGATACACATACACACACACGCATACACACAGATATATAATATATAATTTTTATTGCATCATGATGTGAAAAAGGTACATTTAATATTTCTGCCTTTCTGCACAAGATTGTGAGGTTTTTAATACCCTAGTCCGTGGTCAATTTTTGTGACTTGGCCATGTATCACTGAGAAAAAAGTATATTCCTTTTTATCCCTATTCAATTTTCTCCAGAGGTGTACTATTATGTACGTTTTCTAAAATTCTATTCACCTCCTTAACTTCTTTCTTGTTTATTTTGAGGTTAGATTTACCAAATTTAGAGAGGAGGAAGATGAGGTGCCCCACTAGTAAAATTTTGCTGTCTACTGTTTCTTGTAACTCCATTAACTTCTCAAAAATTTGGATGCTATACCACTAGGTGCGTATATGTTTAGTAATCATATTACTTTATTGTCTATGATGCCTTTTAGCAGGATACAGTTTCCTTCCTTATCTCTTTTAATTAGATCTCTTTTTACTTTTACTTTGTCTGTGATTAGGATTGCTACTGCTGCTTTTTTTTTACTTCAGCTGAAGCATAACATATTCTACTCCAGCCTTTTACCTTTACCCCATGAGTATCCCCCTGTTTCAAATGTGTTTCTCCTAAACAGCATATTGTAGGATTATGGTTTTTAATCCATATTGCTATCTGTCTCCCTTTTATGGGAGAGTTCATCCCATTCACATTCATAGTTATGATTACTATCTGTGTATTCTTTTCCATCCTATTCCCCTCCCCATTTATGCTTTTATTTCTCCCTTCTCCCTTTTGCTGTTGGCCACCACCTCCCTCAGTCTTCCCTCCCTTCTCTCTGCCCCCTTCCTTTTCTTTCCCTTTTCCCTTACTACTGTTTTTTTTCCCTTCTAACCACCCCCTCTCTTTTCTTTCTCCTTTCCCCTCCTACTGCCTGTAGAGCAAGTTCGATTTCCATGATTAACTGATTATTCTATTCCCTCCTTGAACCAAATCTGATGAGAGTAAAGTTCAAACAATGCTCATCTCCTTCCCTTCTTTCCCTCTACTATAATATGTTTTTGTGCCTCTTCATGTGATATAATTTGCCCTTTTCTGCTTCCTCCTTTCCTCTTTTCCCATTACAATCCCTTTTCACCCTTTAATTAGGTTTTTATCATGGCATCAGTAAGTTTATACCCACACCCTCTGTCTATGTATATGCCTTTTAAATGTCATAATATACAATTTTCAAGATTTAAAGGTATCACCTTCCCATGTGGAGATGTAAACAGTGTGTCCTTATTGAATAGCATTTTTTTTCATTTTTTTTTATTTTCTGTTTACCTTTTTACACATTTCTTGAGTCTTATATTTGAAAATCAAATTTTCCATCGAACTCTGGTCTTTTCATCAGGAATGTCTAGAAACCACTTATTTCATTGAATATCCATCTCCTTGCTTGAAAGATTATGCTCAGTTTTTCTGGATAGTTGATACTTGGTTGTAGTCCAAGTTCCTTTGCCTTATCATATTCCAAGCCCTCTGATCTTTTCATATAGAAGCTGCAAGGTCCTGTGTGATGCTCAGTGTAGTACCTCAATATTTGAATTATTTCTTTTTGGCTTCTTGCAGGTTATTCTCCTTGACTTGATAATTCTAGAATTTGACTACAATATTCCTTGGTATTTTCAATTTGGGATCTCTTTCAGGAGGTGATTGGTTAATTCTTTCGATGACTATTTTAACCTCCGGTTCTAAGATCTTGGGGTGGTTTTTATTGATAATTTCTTGGAAGATACTGTCTAGGCTCTTTTTGTCATCATGGCTTTTCAGTAGACCAGTAATTCTCAAATTATCTTCCTTGGATCTATTTTCCAGGTCAGTTTTTTTTCCAATGAAATATTTTACATTTTCTTCTACTTTTTCATTCTTTTGATTGTGTTTTGCTGATTCTTGATGCCTCATAGGGGCATTAGCTTCTAATGACCCAATCCTAATTTCTAAGGAATTGTTTTCTCTAGCTAGCTTTTGCACCTCCTTTTCCATTTGGCAGATTTTACTTTTAAAGGGTTCTTTTCTTCAGTGAATTTTTTTTCTCATTTTACCAATTGTATTTTTAAAGGAATTGTTCATTTTTTCTCCTACCTCTCTAATTTGACTTTTAAACTCCTTCTGGAGCTCTTCCAAGAATTCTTCGGGGCCTTTAAACCTGTTCATATTCCCTTTTCAGGTTTCACATGGGGGTATAGTGTCAATGTTGTCTTCTTCTGAATTGGTCTTTTGATCTTCCCTCTCCCCACAATAAGAATCTATGGTCTTTGCCTTTCTAAGTTGCTTTTTGCTCATTGTGATTCCCCTTTTCCTGGCTTTTAAAGTGGATCTCTGCTTCTGGCGCATAGGGGACTCTGTCCTGTGCTTCTCGTGCTGTGGGCTAGGGGCCTGGTTACAGCTTTGTGTCCTGGGGCCTCTGGTTCTGGCAGTTGGAAGCTATATAATCCTGTAGCTTACCTGATGCTGAGCTGGAGCTGGCAGGTGTTTGCTGAGGCCAGGTAAGGTCTTTCTGGGTTTCCTCAGGGTTACAATGTAGCTAATGTTATGAGGTATGGGGGATGGGTGGTCTGGCTGCTGTAGGTCTCCTCCTCCCTTATGGCTGCACCAGAGCATGAATAGGCTCAGCTGCTGGTGGATACCTGTCCATGCTGGTGTCTGCTGATTCCCTTGGCTGTGTGAAGGTATGCTGGAGATCTTGGTGTTGGTGCTTGCCTGCTCCACCACCACAGGGGGATCAGGCTCTCCTGCTAGTGAACTGAGGTGGGTCTTGCTGCTGGTTTGCATGGATACTTCCTGTACTTTGTGGGTTCCCTTCAGCCACAGCAAGAGGAACCTTTCCTGTCAATCCTCCCCCCAACCCTGCTGAGCTAAGGAAAGAAAAAATCCTGTATCCCTTCTTTCTGCTGGCTCTACTATTCCAGGATTTTTGGGGGGGCAGTGTATTCTGGGTTTTTCAAAGTAAGTAAGGGAAAATCAGAGAAACTTACTGCTTATCCCACCATCTTGGCTCCCAGAAGTGTATTTCCCTCATATCGCTTTTTCTAATTGCTCAAATAAGTATACCTTTCTAGATTGCTTTAGTGTCTTGTGTTTATATAACAAAGTTCTCATTTAGCTCTCATCTTTTCATCAAAATGCACAAGAATCCTCAATAGCATAAAAATCTTTTTCCCCTGCTGTAGGGTTATATATACTCAGCTTGGTGGATTAAACCATATGTAGTTATAGATTTATATTACTTGTTTTTTGGGATATTATATCATAAAATCTCCTCTCATTTAAAGTTGTAGCTGCCAGGTCTTGTATATTCTTGGTTATGAGCCCTTGGTCTTTGAACTGCTTTTTTCCTGGATGCAATAAGTACTTTTTTGATGTGGGAGTTCTAGATTTTTGGGTATATCATTTCTTATAGCATAGTAGTATTCCATTTATCTACCATAATTTGTTTAATCATTGCCTAGGTAATGGGCATTTCTTAAGTTTATAATTGTTTGTTACTACAAAAAAGCTAATATAGATATCTTTTTTTTTGAAAAGTGGATCCTTTTTCCTTTTCCTACAGTATACCTACAAGTACTACTGCTGCTAATAATAATAATAATTATAAAAATATCAACAACAACAATAACTGGCACTTATGTTCCAGGTCCTACACATTGATTTACTTATTCCCTTCTACTCATCTTTTGGCTTGTTTCACTTAATTTCATCCCAAAAGAGAAATACTTGACAACAAATCCATCACTGTTTTAGAATATTTCTAACAGATTTGCGAATTAACACAAAGAAAGATGGCCAAAGATAATGAAGAGTGCTAGCACATAAAAGCAGTGGAAAGAGCTAGAGGAGAAAATGAATCTTCAGAAAACTTTGTGTGAGAAAACTAATCTAGAACATCCCAAGTACATTTGTAAATGAAATAATGAGGAATACAACACATATAAAAAAGAATGGTTTTTTTATTGAAATTCCATAGTGATCTATTTTTTTAAACAAATTTTGATGAAACAAAGATATCCGGACTACATATTTTCTAAGGAATTTGAAGTCCCAGTTAATAAAATTAAGTCTGGAATAATAACTGTGTGTGGCATACAGAAGCAATTTTTGCTGGAGGGGGAGTAATTTTGAATGTAGTCAGGGATCAGTTTTTGAGAACTTACAAAGAGAGAAAGAAATCATAGGAACAGGAAAAAAAATACATACACACACACCCCACGCAGTATTATCAACCAAAGTAGGCAACTGAAAAGACATCAGAAAAGCTACATGACTACTTAAAACAAATGACAAAAAACTACTAAATCTGTGTTGACATGATCGACAGTCATATCAAGGGTTTACTTCATGTACATTTGACAGGTGTACAAGTAGGTTTTCACCATCAGTTTTCCAGAGCAGATCACAAATTCATAATTTTACAATTAACAGAAATATGGAGAACACAGGATCCTACTGCTTTTAAATTATTTATTAATTGCTAGGTATCTTCTGACTCTGAAAACCAAAATGTAAGCCAGAAAACTTCTCCATCACCAAGGTGTATCACATGCATATGTTAAACTCACATGAGGCTCCTTAATAGATGCAACAACCAGTTTAATATTGTTCAATGATCCTTTGATTATTGATATCTAGTGAGGCTTAAAACAGAAGTAATGCCATATGGCTGTGAATCATGGGACACCACAACATGTGAATAGTCAAAATTATGGGTTAAAGGGCAGTGAAAAGACATATGGCAGCTGTACATAAACTACAATATATCACCATGATGGTGTATGCAAAAGCAATGTTATTTCAAAAAATGATAATAATACATTATCATAAAAGGAAACTATCTTTTTATGCCTCAAGGGTGTATCATGTATCAAGGGAGAGGGATGATAGATGGAAAGCCTGAATGTTCCGATGCTACCCATAAGATGTTAAAAGATCTAAAAAAAATATCTCCAGTATATTGAGTAGATTCTCCATGGAGTATTTGGAGGGGATCAGGAAGGAGGGAATAGATAAAAATCATATGGGATAAGAAACTCAGGAGAATCTACAATCCACACTAACGAAGGGACTATGCACAGTAATGATGTTACAGATCCATTGACATGTAAAAATATCCATTGCTACTGCTTTTTAATTTGCTTATTACTTAGGAATATGAATATAAAAAGTAGTAAGATCTAGAATCAATAAGCATTCCAATAGCAAAAAAAAAGGCTTCCCATTTTTAGATTTCCCCTCCAAAGCAACATAGCGTGTAAGAATAACAAATAGCTTGCCCTGGCTCTCATCCAAGGAGAAAATGAATCTGAATCCCAAAGCAATCTCAGTAATAAATCTTCTGCATCTCTATTACATGATTACAGCCATATTCTTTCGGATTATCTATCTAGCTTCTTATGCATTTCTCCAAAATTATTTTGTCTATCACATTTAATCAAGTTTTTCTCTTTAATTTTAAAAGCTGACCACTTCTCATTCCATAATTTGTTCATCTACCTTATTACTTACTAAGTCACAATCTTCCTGCTCATTTTTCTTTTTGTTACATATTTTTGTCAATAGCCTGGCATGAAATGACACCCAGCATTGTGGACACCATGTGTGTTTCTTTGTTTTTTTTAGCAAAGGATACATTATGTAGTTGAAAAATAATTTCCCAGTATAAAAAAGAAAATTATAGGTACTTTTTTTAAAGAGCTGAAGCCATTATAGAAACAAGGCATTTAATCTTTGTTGTTTCTATGGTGGTTCTAAGGCATAAAAATGCAGATATTCAAGACAGATACCATTTTAAGATAAAAGGAAACATTTTTCCCAATAATTACACCATGATTCTTAAATGTGATGGGCAATGCCCTCATGGACAGAGATTAGCTGTTGTAAGATAATAATGACATATTCAAATACTAATTATAGAACTTCAAAATCTTTCCAGTTCATTTTGCTTTAGTTAATACTTGTGAGATTTATAAGAAGTGCATTACAAACCAAATATGTTTGATTGACTTCCCAAGATTGTGGAACGTGGTCAGAAGAAGTGCAAGAAGAAAAAATGTATAGACTGTTCATAGCAAATTTTGCTTTCACTGAGCCATTATTTGGGGCAAGATTTCAACTTGGAGCCTTGCCTAAGATCATCATCTATTTTCCCTCAGATTTTATGCCTTTATTCCCAGATTTTGGTTTGGAAGAAGGAAGAGAAATTCAGGAAGTATTTTTGGCCTATTTTTAATCAGAGGTTTATCAGAAGATTTCCTTTGTAAATCACAAGTCTCTAATCTGAATGTCAGCGTGAGAAACCTGAAAGCTCAGATTCTTGGAAAATCTTCATTAATGTTATTTTATAGCCTAACTTTTTATTTGTTAGAATTAATAGTCACTAAGGGACCATGTTGACATGGAGCATTGGAGCCAAGATTTTATTCTGAGCTCCCTCTCCCCTAACACAGATAAGTATGACAAATTCCTAATTCCATGCTTATTTTTCTTAAAAATGAGAAAAAAATAAACTTGACACCTTGATGTTTAGTTAAAGATAAATACTCTTGATAGAGTAGATTTACAAGATATCTAATTCAACACTCTCATTTAAGAGATAAGGAAACTTAGGCCCCAATATCTTAAATGATTACTCTAGCATTACCTAGCAACAAATAGCATCACTAAGATGTGAACATAGATCCTCTCTATCCAAGATCCTTTCCTCTGTGCTATGTTTCCTCCCCCCAAAATCCTTTGAAGGGGATATAGATTTAATCCTGAAGAATTCAAAGTTTCCCTCTCAATCTTCTATGTTTAATGACCTTTGAACTATGAGAAGATTCATTTTTCTGCACCTTTATAGGTTAATTCCCAGTCTATTCTAAAAAACAAACACCTAATAGGCTATAAATACTACATTCAAGACTTATTTGGCCTTCCCAAGAAGTCACCTGTAGATTGAAACCTAATAGATATTTTGTCAGGCAGTTAACTGTATCCCTACTATGTGATGTGTGAAATGTAGTAGTTACATTTTGCACTGTTTCTGAGCATAGATGAGTTTCATGAAATACATTTCTCCTTGTATTCACTCTCTGTTAGATTGGGGGGTATGGGAAGGGATCACATCTTTTTTTCTTCTTTTTATCGCACATTAACACATTGCAAGCTGTGGAATGGGGCTGATCTAACCAACATGTTAGGAGAAAACTGTAATTTCAATGCAACCATTGTTGAGTGAAAGGTTTCAACTTGGAGCTTTGCCGAAGATCATCACAGCCTAGTGGCAAATCACAACAGCAAGTCTTGGAAGTTTATCACCTTTTGCAGAGGGAAAAGGTCATGTAGACCTTTGGGAGTGCAATATTTCCCTTCTCTTTTGGAAGCCAGATGTGTCATCTGAGACACAGGAATAATGATGTGCATAAACTATAGACATGGTTCAGCTCTGCTCAGAAAGAGTGTGTTTGAATCAGTATCGCAGCCCAGTGCCACTATAGACTACCCACAGGTCATTGTTCCTTTCTCTTTCTCTCTCTCTGGAGTGTCTCCAAAAACATTTTAATGAGATTTCCACTGAATTTCAAATCAATGTGCCAGCCAAAAGAGAACAAGGAACAAAAAATAATAATATTAATACTAACAAATACAATGGGATTGCAAAGTAGAAAGTATAATGGTTATCAGCCATTGAATTATATTTTATTATTATGTTTATGTATTAAGGAGAGAAAATATATTTGTTCTCATTTGGAAATTTATATAAAAAATTAACAAAGTACTGTGGAGGGGGTGCAGTAGGAAGCCCATTCTGATCAGCAATGCCTTCTGTTCATTAAAGATGCTTATATTTTTTTTTTCTGGAGGAAATGTATTTTGCTTGATGTATTCTTGTCAACCTATTTCTATCTCTATCATTATCATATTTTGAATCGTTTCCCCAGGATTTAAACTCCTACTGTTCCTGGGAACAGGTGTTCAAGTCTCTACTTATTTCAAGCATGGAGACCTAGGGGCTTTTTCAATCCTCTGGGATTTGCTTTCCCAATCTCCGAAAATTTGGAATTCAGCAGGGCCCAAGTATTGCATGGAATTATCTCTCCCTATTACCTGAAGTACAAATTACTTCTGCTGCGTGGTGGGAGTAAGTTGTCCCTCATGGGTCATTAGATTTTAAGTTATTTTTAAATTTTTTGGAAAGTTTTTTTTAAGTTAATGATTTTCTTTTTTTTTTCTTTTGGGTCTCACAAGTATGTTTTTTTCAATGAAAATTATATTAGGTGCATTGGTAAAAGTACATAACACTCTTTCAATTAAAAATCTGCTCATTACCTATGGAGACAAAGCACAGTTTTTATAAAATCTCTGAAAATGACAGTGGAGCCTAATAAGGCCTGATTCACTGTAAAGCTACTTTTTCATCACAAGTTCTAGCCTATGTGCTAACACTTGTTCTGTCTCACAGAGTAATGTTTCTTTGTCAATTGCCAGGTGAATTCTACTCAATTCTAGAGAGACATTTAGGGACTCACTCAAAATCAACTACAGTATCAGCTCACTTGAAAAGAAGCTTGATAATATTGCAAATATCAACATGACTTAAGTGAACTTTCTTAAACAAAAAAGAACTAGTTCTACTTTCAAAATATGTGCTTAATTCTTTAAAACTGCACAATATAAAATACCTTGTAAATTGGTTGTTTTCTAGTCAGAGGAATATTGCATCACAGTACTTTTTTTTTCCAAGTGATTTTCTCCTTTTCTCCTTTGGACAGGAGCCAATTTGACTTGTCTTCATGTATGACTCCCGGACTCTCCCTAGTTGGAAGCAATAAACTCTCTGATTTTAGACTCTGGGGATTAGGGTGAGGAGTAGTGGTAGGGGGAAGAAGAATTACAGCTAAAAGCATTAAGCCAAAAGTACTGGTATTTCTTTTAGTAGATGCAACATACATCTGCCTCTGTCATGTGATAGGGGGTGGCCAAGGTATCACTTAGAGTTTGACACATCATTTTAGGTTCCAAATCCTTTCAGCACAATACTACTCCATGCTGGGAAGCAGTCCTCAAGCTCCCAATTCATCCACTGGAACCAGGAAAGGAGTTCTGACTATGCTCCAGGGAGTAGAGAAGGCAAATAATGGTTCCCTGCTGAATACGGGAATAAATATAAGAATCTTATACAGAATAGGATTTTGAGTTGGGAGGGAGTATAGCAACAAACTGGTCTAACTCTCTCATTTTACAGAAGATGTACTGAGGCCCAGAAAAGTTATGTGACTTTCCAAAAATCATTCATGTAGTCATTCATCCTGATGATTTAAAAACAGATTCTCTGACTCCTAAGCCAGTATGGTTCCCACCATATTCACAAAATTATATCTCAGAGTAGGCTTCGATATATCACCTGACACACAGTCTCTGGCTAGAGTAAATAAAGAAGCACTTTATGGTTCACCAAGTTTGGAACCTGGCGTAACTAATTTAAATATGGTGATTCTAGCAGAGCATTTTCATTAGATTTATTTATTTGTAATCCAGAAGAGAAAGTATCCTGATTTCAATAGGCAGTTTTATAACAACAACTTGTATTCTGTATATGCAGATGTGGAGAATTAGAGAAATTTCTCAAATCCTATTAATCCTTTTCACCACTAAACAAGGAAACACTAAATAATCTCTATTGAAGCACTTTCTTTTCCAATTTTTATATAAACTGAGGAAGCTGGACAATATTAGCATTAGGACAATTAAAAAAAACTTTTCTAAATATTACCTTCCATCAAAACATGTTATGCCATTGATTTAACACATATTGCAGGGCACTCCAAGCCAATAAATTATAAAGCATACCTTATTTCTTTAAAATTTATTTTCTGTTGTGAGAGTTAGCATTAGAGGTAGAGGAGAAAGATATTTTATCCTTTTCTTTCCTTCTAAGGTAGAGAAAGCCATTAAAGAAATAATGTCTAGAGCTAATTTGAAATGGTCTGAAGAGCCCCGTGGGCCAGCTGGTACAGGTATTTTATAGCTGTGTTTTTTAAAGTCCCTCCACACATTGTTTTTGTTGTAATCCATTATTTGTGACTCTGTGAGGACCACATCATCAGGGTAATAATCAGCACTGCCTGAGCTCCAACTCCATCCAGTAATATAAGGCACAGGGTGGGATGAAAGAAATAGGGTACCAAGCTTATCAACTTTCAACTGTCAAGTATTTTATTCATCTTCAGATTTTGTGGTTTCTGGAGGAATGTATGCTGGTTCAAATCCCATTTCAGAAGTAAATCTTTCAAGGTGAAATAGTTTTTCATTTTCATTCCTATGTAATAAAGGGGAGAGAGAGAGAGAGAGAGAGAGAGAGAGAGAGAGAGAGAGAGGAAGGAAAATGTTTTCAGTTTCTTAAGAACAAAAGCATATTTTTAGACTAGGACTTTTAGAAGTGAATGTGACTCTTGCTTTGGATTATATTTTTTTTGTGCATCTCCTCATTGTTTGTGCTCTCCTTTTTATGGCTCTTCTCCACTCCCCTATCCATGTAGCCTCTGAAATATCTCTTTACTCACAAATGTCCTCTTTTGAACACATGAACACACACACACACACATGAATTGGGGATATTTTCCATTGTTTCCACATTGAAGAAATTGGAGAGTAATATAATAACTTACATTTGATTCTGTTTTTTTTAATATTGTAGGTTTCTTTTTCCAACTAATGCTACCATTCCACAGACCATACATTTCTATCCACCTATTTTAGGTTTCAAACCAATTCAAGTGATATGAATGATTCATTTGTCATTACAACCCCTAGTGCTTTTTACCTCAGTGACCTGACTTTTATATCCAAATTGACAAAAAAATAACCCAAAACAATTACTTGTTCCAATCCTTTGCCATGTAGAAGAACAAAATCAGTGATGGTCTGGTGTCTTAACAACATGTGAATGAGCTCCTTTCCTTAATATTGTATGCACTAGACTGTAAAAAGCTTTAGTGAAGGAAAACAAGAGATGTTGTCAGAAACTTCCATTTTCACAGCTTTTACAACTGACTGGAACCAGGAGCATATTGAATTGCTGGCAAACATTAGTGTCCCTTAGAGATGAGGAAATAGCTACACACAAGGGGTTGGGCTGAATATCTCTGTTTCCTTCTATCTTATTTGCCATTCATTCATCCCCCTCCCCCAAATACAGCTTTGTGTTAAGAAGCCTCTTACTGAGTAGGTTCATGCCAAACTCCTGGTACCATGCTGATTCCCTCCCAAGCTCTCTTTTTTCCTTTGGCAGATGTAGTAATACCACTGGTGGATCTTAAGGGAATTTCTCTTGCTGCTCCTCACCCTCATTGCTCCTGCCATCTGGTTCATTTCAATGATTGCTTCTGTTCAATGGATATGTCCCAGCATCTTCCTCCAATGCTAACCTTAATAGCACCCCCTATCTTTCAACATACCCACAGTCCTAGACAGGTACAGAGACAGATAATAGAATAAAGCCAGGGGACTGATTTCATACAACATTTAAAACCTCTTGACAAGTAGAGATGTGTTCCAATGTAAAACAGAGGTTCTACTATTACAGCTATTCATAGGCCAGAAGCATTTACTGCTTGTTTGTTTATAACTTTGATTCCATAACAGAAAAAGAAAACCATAATTCTCATATGGAAATGAAAAATTTGGTATTCTTTTGTCTTTGACTTCAACTCCTTTTTAAAATTTGTTGTAATTTTTGGTCAAATAATCCTGTCTTATATAACATTTCACTTAGTATTGGACTCTTTTAGAGATGAAAGAGTAATAATACTTATTGAATAACAGATTTATTGGCTCCAGAGGACAGGGGGCAGAGACATGGAACTATACCATTAAAGGACCCCAGAACTGTGTTCCTATGCACCAGATACTATCCAAAGAGAGGCTGAACTCAGATAAGAGAATCAGGTTCTTCTTCTACCCTCAGAACTTTCTGGCTCATTATTACCCCCCTCGATACAAGCAAGTTCACATACATACATTTAGAGTATAACTCTGGATAGAATTCCTAAACGAAACTTTGCCTTGACTTATGTCTAGGATCTCTGAAAAGAATTAAGAGTATCCCTTTAAAACAAGAAAGTTACTCAGTGTACAAAGTAGATCTAGTATAGTATGGTTGTTTATTTCTTCTTCCCAAAACTCACAAATTCACATGAGTAAAGACTCAAAGATTGCTAAAATATTATGAACATAAAAAGTAACGTAACAACAATGCTACTGTGGCTGTGTAAGGCCAATAACACCAGCACACAGGAGGGCTACTAGGACTTCTTTTGGTCTGCTTTTCTGAGGAAAGCAACTTTAAGGAGTTTACAATCTCACTTTAATCAGACATGCATGTGTCATTCACTTAGTTCAGGGGGACAAGCCAGCACCCTGAACTTCAGAGCAAATACAAACATAAATTACAAACCAAGAAAATATAAAGAAAGCAAATAAGACAAATTAATAAGCAGGCTTCTAGCTGTCTGACCAAAGCTATACATACATAGTTACCAGAGAGATAAGCACCAACATCTGAGGGTGAGATGAAGGGAGGGATAGGACACAAGGAGCAACCAGCAGCTTTGTTTGTACATATCTTTTATCAATAGGGCAAAAGCTATTTTTCCCTGGAAATGACCAAAGCATAGTTCAGCGCCCTCATATATCCCAATGAATTGAGATAGGCAGTTATGACACAAACAGCAAAGATAGAAGGTTATTACTCAATACATTAAATTACATTAAGACACTTGCTGGTATTCTGAAATCAAAGCTGAATGGAGGGGGGAAAGGTATTTAAAGAAATTAGCATCTCTATAATATCTGTCATTGTCTGCTTTCAAACTCTAAATTAGGCTATATTGTTTTGAAATTACTCAAACAGGGGCAGAGCCAAAATGGCAGAATAAAGGCAGTGACTCACCTGAATTCTCCCCAGAGGCCTCAAATACCTTTTAAAAACGACTTTGAAGAAATTCTAGAGCAGCAGAACCCCAAAAAGACAGATCAAAACAAATTGCCAGACCAAGACAACTTGAAAAGTCAGCAGGAAAGGTCTGTTGCACCAGGGTAAGATAAGAGTACAGTCCAGTGCTGGCTAAGCCAGTGTAGACTGGGACCCATCAAACCCAGAGTTGGCCTTGGGGCAACTGCATCACTGGCAGTAGTGGAGGTTTCCAGACTTCTTAGCCCACCAATGTCAACGACAACTTAAAGATCAACAGGAAAGGTCTGTTGTACCAGGGTGAGAGTGGAATACAGTCTTGTGCAGGCCATGCAAACACAGCCCTGACAACAATAAACCAGGAGCAGACCTTGGGAGTGACTGAATCAGTAGCAGCAGTGACAATGGCTGCTTCTTGAGCTCTCAGCCTACAGAAGCTAAAGGGATCAAACAACTTGTCAGAAGATTACAGTAGTCTTTGTAGTAGCACTGAGGCAGGAGTCTGTGCTTTACCCATATTTGAATCCAGGTCACAGTCCTGGTGGCAGTCCCATGGCAACAAGGAGCACTAGTATAGCAGAGCTTGCACCCACAGTGGAGGGGGGATTTTCTTAATAGTTCCAGGGCAGAAAAGAGTACTCGCACTGACAGGCCAGAGCACAGGACAGGAGAGTAGTAGGTACCTCTCCTTAGATCATAACACCTTGGGAGAACAGAAAACTTACAGGTCCCTAGAAGTATCTCTGAAAACAGCTGCACAAAACCCCTGAACCTTGGGACAATGCCCATCCATCCTGGAAGCAGAGACCTACTTTAACAAAAAGTTTTAAGTCAAATGATAGTCTAGGAGAATAAGTAAATAATGGAAAAACTCTGACTATAGAAAGCTACTACGGTGAGAAGGATGAACAAAACACACATTCAGAAGAAGACAACAAAGTCAAAGCTCCTACATCCAAAGCCTCCAAGAAAAATGTGAATTAGTTTTAGGCCAGGCCATGGAAAAACTCCAAAAGAATTTTGAAAATCAAGACAGAGAAGTAGAGGAAAAACTGGAAGAGAAATGAGTGACGCAAGAAAATCATGAGAAAAGAGTCAACAGTTTGGTGAAGGAGACCCTAAATATCCTGAAGAAAATAATACCTTAAAAAACAGACTAGGCCAAATGACAAAAGAGGTCCAAAAAGCCAACGAGGAGAAGAATCCCTTAAAAAGCAGAACTGGCCAAATTGAAAAGGAGTTCCAAAAGCTCACTGAAGAAAATAATTCCTTTAAAATTAGAATGGAGCAAATGGAAGCTAATGACTTCATGAGAAATTAAGAAACATAAAATAAAACCAAGAGAATGAAAAAAAAATAGAAGACAATATGAAATATTTCATTGGTAAAACAACTGACATGGAAAATAGATCCATGAGAGATAATTTAAATTATTTGACTACCTGAAAGCCATAATTTTTAAAAAAAAAAGCCTAGATATAATCTTGCAAGAAATTATCAAGGAAAATTGCCCTTATATTCTCGAACCAGAGGGTAAAATAGAAATTGAAAGAATCCACTGATATCCTCTTGAAAGGTATCCCAAAAAGAAAGCTGCCTGAAATATTATGGCCAAATTCCAGAGTTCCCAAGTCAAAGAGAAAATATTGCAAGTAGCCAGAAGGAAACAATTTAAATATCATGGAGCGGCAGTCAGGATAACACAAAATTAAGCAGCATGTACATTAAAGGATCAGAAGGATTAGAATATGAAATTCTGAAGGGCGGAGGAGGTAGGATTATAAACAAGAATCACCTTCCCAACGAAACCGAGTATAATCCATCAAAGGGAAGGAGTGGAGGGATGGATACTCAATGAGATAGAGGACTCTCAAGCATTCTTTTTTTTAATTTTTTTT
>CM053625.1:51526906-51542647 GCA_028646595.1 Phalanger gymnotis | reverse complement strand
CCCCCCCGGGGTCGAGATCTTAATGTTCAATTTATACCATCCTCTTTAGAACAGAATTTCAGGTTATTGATTGCCATTGCCTAATTCCATTTTATTGAGTCCCAGTAGGATCAAAATCACAGACTGTGATAAACAAAAAGTACCAAGTTCATCATGTTTAAAACTGTTTTTGCAAGGTCTCATGTTTTCTTCCTCTACCCTAATCTGCAACTAAGCACTTGCAATTGCACAGTGACTGGGGGTTGGGGGAGGGGGGAGAAAGGAAAACAAAGCAAGTAAATGACAGTGAGAGGGTCTGATATGATTATGTTCTGTGATGTTCGAAAGATTCATGTCCTAATTAAAAGAAACTTGATTGAATTTTCTGATAGAAAATTGTTTTGGTGGTAAGCACATGTGCCTCATATTCTTTGAACACAAGTGAAATTTCCTTTGTTCTCTCAAGAAAGTTAAAAATGGGGTTTGGAAAAGAGAAACCAATAATGGAAAAGAAAATTTAAAGGGGAACATTAAATTGGCAATTTGGTAAATTGGAAAGTGTTGAGTTGGGAGCCAGAGGCTTCAAAACTAGTCAGGGGAAATCTCACTTCGACCTGGGACAAGTCATTTCACATCACTGTGACTTGGTTACCTCTTCTATAAAATGAAGAGATTGGACTAAATGACCTCTGTGGTCTCTTCCAGGTATAGTATTGTATAATGCAGACTGTAGGATGTAGGGATAAAGATTATATGACCAAGAGTTGTCATCCTAAGCTCTACCTTAGCTAAATTGGGATTTCCTTCTTCATATGTATTTGTTGAAATTCCAAGCTGTGATAAAAAAAAAAAAAAGGCCTTCGTTTCCTAATCTACAAAAATAGGAGAAAGCTATCGAATACATAAGTACAAATCTCCAGGATTTCTCTTGCCATGTTATGATGCCCCTTAACAAAGAACAGGAAAAAAGAGCTAAGATTAGGAATCACTAAATTAGCTATCTCTGAAGTCTCTTTCAACTTTAAAGCAATACTCCTTACAAGAGCTAATTCTTCATTTGTTAGACACTGAATGTCTATTTATATTAGATCATTGAATGATTTTTTTTTCTGTTCTCTCCTTTTTCTTAAAGATCCCCTCACACCCTGTTCTGGTCCTCACCTCCAAAACAAACTGGTGATCTCTTCTGATTTTAAGACAATACTTCTTATAATATCTATTTCTTCATTTATTAGACTCTGAATGTGTTTTATGAGCTAGATCTTCGAATAAATTATTTTCCCCCTCTTCTCTTGTTTTGGATTCCCTCAAACCCTTGCCCTGCTGTCCACCCCCACAAAAAAAGAAAGCCATTTCCTTTTACATTCTTGGGTTAATCAAAACCGGAATTGGTTCTGTATTTGTTAACTCCCTATTTTATTATAAGGCTCTGTTGATTTCAAGAAGAAACCATTTGTGAATCACGCAAAATAACACAGAACCCCTGACCTATTAGATAGATGAGGACAATTTGAGTTGTCTGAACAGCAGCTTTTCTATTCCACATTGGATATGAGTTGTTTACACATGTCACTAAGTGTTCAGAATTCTGTTTGACAGGTTGTATTTCAGTGATGTAAACTTGTCTGAAGCAGATTTCAGGTATCAGACTGATTAAATGTTATCAATCTTCACTCTCAATTCAGAATGCTTGCCCTAGAAGTTCTAAATGCTCTTTAGTCCAGACATGCACTTGAGCTTTTGATGACTTACATTAGAACAGCTGAAAGTATGTCATCTTTTAAAAATAAGCAAGTTTTTAAAAATTGTGTTGATCATACTTTTTAGCTTGCTCTACTCCTAGCCTGATTTTGCTGTTGAAAGTCTCCTTAATGTGTGGATCTGCTGCCAGATATTGATACTAATGCATTGGGGAGAAATAGATTTGGGATATACTCAGAATCCTCCATCTTCATGTTAATAAAAGTCTGGGAGCAGTGGGCAGAACAGACGCATTTGCATTGCTCTTAGACAGCCCCTAAAGCCGAATGCATGAAGCTGGTTTCACTTTGAAGAATCTGGTAGCCGTGAAAAAGAACAATCTTTTCAGTTTGTCTATGTGGCTAGGGCTAGTTGATGCAAGGCCAGAAATAAGCATTGAATATTTTATGTACTCGACAAACTACCAGAGGATGGCTATTACAGAGAACTTAACTTTAATAGAAAGTTACTACATTTAGTAATGCTTTTCGAAGGAGAGTATAATTGCATGGCATAAATGAGGCAGTTGTGGTATAGTGAAAACAGTCCTGGATGTGAAGCCAGAAATTACAATGTTAGCATAACACAAGCTGTGTAACTCTGGTAAAGTCATTTTCCCTCTCTGGGCTTCAGTTTCTGCAAAACAGAAATAATAATACCTATATCACCCACCTACCACAAAGAATTGTTGGAAGGACCAAATGAGATAATAAAGGAATTCGTGATAGGTGAAGCCCTGTGTAAATATCAACTATTGTTGTTGTTGTAATTATAGAAAAAGGTAGCCAAACAGAAGATTGTGGTTAATCCATGTTGCAGCCCTTGTCTTGGTAAACTCTATACTACAATCCTATTCATTTTCTTCATCATGACATTGGGGCACCCTTGGGCTCTTGAAGTCTATGATTTCTTGGCTTCACTGTATATAGATCCTGGGAGGCATAATACAAGGAGGAAAGCATTGCCTCTAGAGTCAGAAAAAATGGTTTTAAATTCCATCTCTGATGCTTAGTACCTGTGATATGAACTTGGGCCAGATTCTTAATTATCTGGGCCTCCATTTCCCCATTTGTAAAATGAAGGGGTTGGACAAGATGGCCTCTAAGGTTCCATCTATCTTGAAATGTATGATCCTATATATCTGAGTTGTATAAATCTTGATTAGGAGCTAGAAAAGCAAAATGTATCAGAAAATTTAGCTTTTCATCTATTTGGAAGGGGGAGTTAAATTTATCATATTACAACATCAGCATGCTTGATTTTAGAGAATGCAGCTCATTATGGATAAATTATCTATATTCGAATATGTACTGCTCAATTCTCCCTTGCCAGCTGCTCTGGGCATTACCACCATCCATCCTGAGAAACTATGGAGGGAAAAAACTGTCACTTTCCGAATTTCTTCATATTGATTGGTTCATAGAATCACTTCCTGGGGATGGTGGGATAAACATGTATTATTATTGATACTAAAAAACTTTAGTGATCACCCTGGAGAAAGAGAAATGGGAAAATATAATGTTAAGGATTTTATTCAGCAAAGATTTACCAGAGGGCATAGGAAACTTCTTAGCTCAAGCCATAAGAAGCAGGACTGGAACTGACAATGTATTGTAGATGGGAAATATTATCATGCACTAAATAAATATAAATGAATACACAAACAGACAGACAAACAGATAGATAGATAGATAGATAGATAGATAGATAGATAGATAGATAGATAGATGAAAGCTTATCACCAGGAAACTCATAATTATGGAGAATGCATTAGTCGTGGTACTCACAACTCATTAGCAACCTCAGTAGCCTCTGCCTCTCGCATCAGAGGGCTGGAGCACCGTGCAAAAACTCCTCCCAAAGCCTTAATATAAAGGGGGCTCACAGTTCCATCATTTCCTACCAGATGTATACATCTTACTTCTATCCCTCCCTCTTTTTTCAGCTTCCTTTTGTGTGTTGTCTTCCCCCATCAGACTATGAGCTCCTTTGAGAGCCGAGACTGTGTTTTTTTCTTATTTATATTCTCAAAACTTGGCATAGTACATGCAGCTTAACACATATTTTCTGGATTAAAGATCCGTAAGAGTATTTCTTATCAGCTAACTTCTAATAGTTCTTCTTTCTCCCAAATCTTTACATAGGCGTATTATGATTTGTAATTTATTCCAAACTCAGAACTTCCTTTCAGGTCCCATTCACATAACTGTGAAGTTGCCTTTAGCTATTCTGTCTCCTTAACCTCTCATATTCAATTAGATACTAGGTCCTATTGATTTTACTTATGGAGTATTTCTTTCATCCAGTCCTTCTTCACTGTTTCCATTGCTCTACTATATGCCCTCATTGGCATCCACATTGAATACTACAATAGCCTTCTTTTTTCCCTTTTATTTTTTTTTTATTTTTAGTTTTCAACATTCATTTCCACAAGATTTTGAGTTACAAATTTTCTCCCCATATCTACCCTCTGACCCACCCCAAGATGGCATGTATTCTGATTGCCCCTTTCCCTAGTCTGCCCTCCCTTCTATCACTTCACTCCTCTCCCATTCACTTTCTCCTTACTTTCTGGTAGTCACAGATAGCTATCTATACCCCATTGCTGTTTCAACAATTCAGCTAGCAGCTGCTGTGGGGGTGAAAAACCAACAAGAGCCCAACAAGAATGCTGCAAGCCCAGATTCTTTTGATCTGCTTTACTAAGGAAAGCAAAGTTAAGAGGTTAGCAATCTTACTTTAATCCAACATATGAATATCATTTACTCATCTCAGGGGGAAAAGCCAGCACCCTGAGCTTCATAACAAATAAAACAGAGCAAATAAACACAAATCAACAGATAGATTTCTGTCTGACAAAATCACAACATATAGTTACCAGAGAAGCATCAACAACTGGGTTTTCTTCAAAGCCGGGGAGTTCATAACAATGGCTTGCCTAGAGTCATGCACCACTCAAAAGAGAAAGCCAGCCTCTGGGTTTATATATCTTGTTCAGGGTCAAAGGAGAGTCACACATGTGACTCAATCACTTGACCTAAAATCATCACAAAAATGCGACTTAAACCCACGTGGTCTAAAAGCCTCTGATGTCACAAACATGTCACTTGAAACCCGTGTAAAGTAGGCTTTCCCTTAAGATAAGGTCATCGAGGACTCCTAATTTAATCAAGGATACAAAGGCCAAACTCTTCAAGGGCACTTGGTTGAATGAGTGCTAAGAGACCACCTTGATTCCCAGTACAATTGTCTGTATATCTCATTTCTCAGTTGCATGCAAAAACAAATTTTTAACATTTATTTCCAGAACTTTGAGCTCCACTACAGCCACCTCTGTAGCCCCAGGGCTGGGGCTAGACCACACACTTCTGTCACCCAGGTCCAACAGTTTTCCCACTGACCTGCTACGTTGTCTTTGGTGTTTGTGGGTTGAGCAGTCTGTTATGTATAGTTCATATTATATCACCCCTCTGATCAAAAATCTTTAGTGGATCCTATTATTTCTCATCAAGTTAAGTTTAGATTCCCATGACTAATAATAATAGTAGCAAATAGAAGTAAAAGAGTAGCAAAATTAATAATGATGGTTATAAATCATTTAAAATTTTGTAAATCACTTTGCTTATAGTATCACATTTGAGTCTCACAGTGACCATCTGTGGTGTTATAGGTTTTTATTATTAACCTATTTTACATATGAGGAAACTGAGACTAAATGAGTTAAGCAATTTATCCAGGGTCACAGAAAGTTCCTGATACAGGATTTGGACCAATCTCTTCTTTCATCCAATTCTAAATGCTGCATCATCTAGTGTCGAAATCCTCTACGTCTTGGTGCCACTCATCCTTTCTAGTTTTGGGTCATATCGATCCCCTCCATGTGCTTCACCCTCCTACTAAACTGTATAACACTTTGGCCCCCAAGCACACGGCATTTTCAAATATTTCTTACCTTACTCAGGTTATTGTACTTCCATGGAACATTTTCTTCTTTTGCTTGAAATGTTGGAATTTTGCCCTTCCTTTAAATACCAATTTAAATGATATCTCTTGCAGAAGGCCATCCATGATTTTCTAGGTTGGACATGAACTTGCCCATCAGATATCATATAACACTTTCTTTTTTATTTCTCTAATGCATTTCTGTAATCTGGTGCACCATGGGTCTCTATACCTCTGTCTTATTCCTTAAGACATATTTAAGTTTCTTGAAAGCAGGGAACTAGGACTTGGTAGGCCTGGATCCTGTCTCTATGCATATATGCTACACCTGTGAATATAGGTTACAAAGCTAAGTATAAAATATTCCCCATATTTGAGGTACTTGTAATCTTTTAGAAGGATGAACTATGGACACAAGTAGGTACATATGAAGTATATACATAATCATATAGTATAATATCAAAATAGTGAGCACACTAATAACTGTGTAACTCAGAAAATGTTTTATGAGGGATTTGCCACCTTGTCTGTGCTTTGAAAAAGTTAGGAATTCTATGAGATGGAGATAAGGAAAGATCACATTTCTCACATGGGAGACCATATGTGCAAAAGCATAAAGTTGGAAAAATGAAATCTAGTATATGGAGTACAACTAGAAGGCCTATCTTCCTAGAATAGAGAGTATAATGAATGAGACTGTAAATATCTGTGAAAGCCAGATTGTGGAGGGTCTTGGATGCCATACTAGGGACTTTATGTTGTATCCTAGTTGTAATAAGAAGATACTGAATTTTTTTGCTAGTCCCCCTCTATGCCTCCAAGGTCCTTCTCTCTCCCTTCTTTTGTCCTCTTTACTTCTGTTCTATTTACCATGACTTGCACAGTCTCCTCATCAACTACATTGTCTTCTGAGATAACACAAATCAACAATTATGTCTCCCTCCTCTGATCTTGTAGTATGTACTATAGGAGCCCTTATTTGGTAGTCTGCACTACATAGCCTTGTGGCATATTTTTTGTCATGATGCATTGTTTCTTACTTTGTTTTGCTTATTTGTTGTTTCCCCAAATAGAGGCAGAAGGTCATATCTTATACTTCTTTATCTCTCTCTCCCATCCACAGTGAACAGTGCACAGAAATTTTTTAAATGTATATTTGACTGAATGTACTTTTGAATAAACAAGCTGATATCTTTTCCCAAACCAAGAGTAAGGTGAATCCATCAGGCTATCCATGGCATAGCTGAACAATGGAAGTAAGCATTATGGAGGCAATAATCAGGACATATGCATTCTAATCCCTTTTGTGTCACTGCTTTGCTATGTGACCTTAGGAATGTCACTTTCCCTCTCTCATGAGTTTTTTCCTCTAGAAACGAGAAGAGTTGGATTAGATGATTCTTCTTTTCCAACTTTGACATTTAATAATTCAATAAGCCTATTGTACTATGATGATCTATTTCCTGTGACATTGATTTTTCTGATTAACTTTTTCTGATTCTGCCTCTGTCATCATTGGTTAACACCAAGTACTTTTCTTTGTGAACAAGAATTTCTAATGTTAGTTAAATATCCCAAATTTCTTAGTTTTCTCCATCTCCAGGTAGAGTCACCCCATCTCACCAAATATTTGCAACTTTCCTTAAAATGTGGGTATAATCAAAGAGACAAATGTTGCTCTTTTCCCACACTCCTATCAAAAATAGCCCGTTGTGTCACAACAAAAACTGATGGCCACAGACTGTTTTAGAGCAGCTGAAAAGGAAACTGCGACATTTAGGATGGAACAGTGTGTCAGCCCCAGCTGCTCCAGCCTAATCTGTAGAATCTGTTAGCAAGGCAAGCAGTCAAAAGTAGCATTTATCAAGAATGGCTGCATCAAAGAGTGAGAGCACTGTTATATTGATCCACAAGAAGTTTATTTTTCCATTCTGCCATATTAAAGGAATCAATTCCTTAAATAAAGCAGAAGTAACGGTATTGATAATCCCGACGATAGTTTAAGTTTTGCAGGACAACAGAGGGTTCATATTGATGTTGTAATAAGAGAAATGCCAGGTTTGATTGTGTTTGACAGATCAGCTGGTGGGTTCTGATTACTAGAATTAATCCCTGGCTGTGAAAGAGACATTTTCAAGATGCTTAGTTAAGGGCTGGTAAATTAGGATAACATATCTCTTTTAGTCAATCCTTTCTCAGTTGGCATGGACATATTATTTTTCATTGTAGAAAATTGAGCGTGGATATTGTACCTTTAAAAGGAAACATACTTTCAAATTAAAAACATAATCACCTGGTGTCATAGAAAGTGAACTGGATTTGCAGTCAAAACCCTGGGTTCAAATTTCCAGCCCTGATTCTTAGCTGTTGTGTGACCACAGGCAAAATCATTTAAACACGATCTTCGTTTGCTTCAGTATTTAAAAACCTCATCTCAATCTCCTGGTCTCTCTGGCTTCTTTCAATGCCTAGATAAAATTCCACCTTTTACAATAAACCGTTCCCAATATCCCTTAATACTATAAGAGGTGGTACATGAATGGAGTCTTAGAGAGTCTGGAAATTCTAAGAGCTAAAGGTAAGAAGGACAGTATTCCAGAATTGGAGGTGTCTGTGATCCCTCAAAGAAGGGCTGTGAAACCCTATTTCAGGATGCAGAAAGTAGGCTTGGATGGCTTATATCTCACATCTTCCCCCAATGTCAGAAATAGTCTCTTCTAGAAATGAAACATGAATATCCATCATATGAGGACTGTTCATTTCCTCCACCATACAAAATGTTTTGGAGACAAAAGACTATAAGGCCAAATACAGGAAGCACTAAACACATACATCACACTCTATAGTTTCCTTACCAAGCAAGAACAACTTTGTTTAACAATTGAAGAGATGTTTCCAATTCACCTCAGTTCTATATTATCTAAGCAATCCATAAGTTCTAGTGTCCTAGAGTGTGACATTAGTCTTTCCATTACAGGATGGTCCTGATGGTAATAATCTTCTACTCCAAGATAAGCATGCTGTCCAGGAAAACTTTGGTTATAGTTCAGTCGTTTCAGTTGTGTCCAACTCTTCATGACCCCATTACAGGTTTTCTTGGCAAAGGTATTGGAATGATTTGCATTACTTTCTCCAGATCATTTTACATATGAGGAAAACTGAGACAAACAGGGTTAGGTGACTTGCCCAGGGTCATGCAGCTAGTAAATGTCTGAGGCCAGATTTGAACTTAGGAGGATGAACCTTCTTGACTTCAGGCCCAGAACACTATCTACTGTATCATCTAGCTTCCCCATTTTCCTACAAAGCTGAAAATCACGAGCTCTCAATGTATGAGACTACTGTCAAGATTGGAAAGATTTATTTCTCAAAATCATTGACGTCTGACCTGTGCTCAGGGAAAGAAACAGAAAAGTAGAAAAAACCACCATGGAGATAGAAAACACCAAATTAAACCAAGTAGAACTTCAGATATAAAGTGGAGAGTAGTCAAAAAATGGGGATGGTGATATGAAGGGGTTGTAAATTACAGGATGAGAGAGAAGAGAACAGTGATGACCAGACTCTATTTATTTCTTTGTTTGTTTTGGTAAAATAGGAGGTAAAGTCTTTTGCTGAGAAAATGAATGTGCAAAGTAGTGTAACATCAAAAGGAAAGAAGAAAAGTTTATGACAATACTGGAAGGCATACAATAGTCTATTAGCAAAGAATACCAGTATTATTACATAGCAATAAGGGGCCAAATTAGATTAAAAATATTAATGCATAATAGATTCTAAAAATGAAAGCTCTCTACATAAGGACCCAGTCCCAAATAGTTTCTGAAACTGAAGACTTTGTCTAAGGCTCTGGATCTGGGACTAAAAGGCCAAGTTCCTGAGATTCCAGTCCTAATTGGGGTCTAGTCTAGTTTCTGAAGCCATGCCCTGTCTTATCTCAGTGATAAGAGAAATTGCCGTAATATTGTTATAGTT
Organism: Phalanger gymnotis; assembly: GCA_028646595.1. Lineage (NCBI taxonomy): Eukaryota > Metazoa > Chordata > Mammalia > Diprotodontia > Phalangeridae > Phalanger > Phalanger gymnotis. The sequence goes on along the minus strand of CM053625.1, from coordinate 51,533,011 downwards.
TGTCAGAAGTGAAAAGCAGTAGACTCCAGGACAGTAGGTTGGAAAAGTATGGAGAGTGGGCCTCCATGTGCTTGCCCTCCATATCATAGTATTATTTGATATAATTCAGCTCCCTAATTTTTCAGATGAGGATATTGGTTAAGTAACTATTTTGGTTAAGTAACTTGCACACAAATAGAAAATAACTCAGTGACGTTGGGAAGCTGTCCTTAAATTTCAAATTCAGTTCAGAATGCCATGAGGAAATTATAAAGTCCTGAGAAGAAAAACAAAGCATTTTTTTTAAAATAATGCATACACAGATTACATAAGAAAATGAAACCTATATATATATATACATATATATATATATATATACTCTAAAATTTAATAAATTATTTACATTATAAAGGAATTTTCATTGGGTAAGATTTAGTTTGTTTCAGTAAGGATTCCAGGTTATACTAATGGCTTACTAAAGAATTACAAGACCTTTAGGAAAAGTTATTAAATAGTGAATGAAAAAATTGTGGACCAACTGTGATCAATTGTACTCTGCAAATGGTTAGCAAATTATGATTAGTTCAAAGAATTCTCAATTGAGAGTACAATAGCTTCTGCATGAATTGTCCTGCCTATGATCTTGCAATAGAGGTAGAATGGGACATGGAATAAAAAATAGCCATCCTTCATTTCTTATGTTGTCTTTTTTTGATTGTCAAAAAAACTACAAAAGACTAAATTTATAAAAAACATAATAATAAAGATATGTGTACTGAAAATAGAAAGTCGATGATGTCATTCAAGGCTGTTGACTGTCTTGGGATTTTCACCCTGATCCAAGGTTCAGTTAACTATTCTTTAAACATTAGCACCAGCTTTTGCATCAAGAAGAAAGAGAGAGAGAGAGAGAGAGAGAGACAGAGACAGAGACAGAGACACACACACACATAGTGAGATACAGATATAGACACAGAGATAAAGGGGCACCAGATATGCAGAGAGATATGAATATGAGATCGTTTCTATGTGGCAAGTGTATTGAAATGTTGAACAATTATTTAGAGAACAAAAGAAAAATTTGGAAACCTAATGGGGAAAGTAGATTACAAAGAATCTCTTTTCTGATACAAATCCAGATTAGCTACAGGATTTCTCCATGTCCCCTTTTTACTTTGCCTACAAAATCTCAGAGTTCTGTGCAATTTCCCTAAACCTTCAGGTTGTTTGGCATCCTAAAGAGTAAACAGCTTTCATGGATCCCTATAGAGATTGAGGCTGAGTACATCAAAATCATTTATGATTGAATATTGGAATTCCAGTTAAATTTTATACCCACTACCATCAAAGGATTCACATAAAGTGAAACAAGCTTGTCTCATTGAGGTCGTGTAATGATAAATGGATGATGAGGATGATAGAATCATAGACTTAGAGTTGTAAAGGACTTTGGAGATCATCTAGTTCAACAATGAAACTAAGCACTAGAGTACAGAAGGAATGTTAACTCAAGAGCATAAGCTAATAATGATGACGATGATGATGGTGATGATAATTCCCTCGAAGTTTAACCCAAGATCCATGTCATGCACAAGAAAGGGTGGAGGAAAGATGGTAAAGCAAATGAATGCTCCAAATAGTGATATATAGTGAAGACTTTGTGAGCCCTCAGATTATTATAGTAGCGCTTAAGTATTGGCGGGAATCTACAAACATTGAATTGTGGTGATAACAGTATTAGCATTTGTACTACAGTCATTGAAATGCAACTGATTCTAGGTGGCAAAGAAATAGATGAGGCTTCACTGGGTTTTAGAGGGACCCTGCTTGATACAAAGCACGTTCAATTTGACACAAAGCATAGAACAAGAAGTATTCCTTTGTGTTATGGTAACAAAGGAAGATAGTATCCTGGAATAATTCATAATGCCATTACATCACCTGTTGTAAATACTTTACTGTAGATTGTGCTGGGCACTAAGTGGGGACAACAACAACAACAACAACAACAACAATATGAAATAGGATGAAGGTATGAGTAATTTCATTAGTCCTTGTTATTATGCAATAAAAAACAGAAACATATCTTACTGGTTACCAGCAAAGACTTCATATTGCTTCAGATTCAAGCCACAAAAACAGTACTAGACAAGAAGGAGAAGAAGAAGAAGGAGAAGGAGAAGGAAGAGAAGAAGAAGGAGAAGAAGATGAAGAAGGAAGAGGAGGAGGATGAAGAGGAAGGGGGGAGGGAGAGGAGGAGTTTTAAGAATTCTTGCTGAAAGGCCAGAGTTGAATAGAAATCTTAACTTTCAAATACAAGACTCAAGAGAAGCATAAAAAGGTAAACAAGAAAGATAAATCATAAAGAATTCAATAAGATAAAAATGTTTATATTCCTATATTGGAAGATTACACTTGTAATCCTAAGAACTTTATTATTATTAGGACAAATAGAAGCATACATAGACAGAGGGCATGGGTGTGAGTTGACTATGATGGAATGATATCTTTAAAAAATAAAATTAAGGTGTGAGAAAGAGGGATACACTTGGAGAGGGCAAAAGAGAGAGGTAGAATGGGGTAAATTTTCTCACATAAAAGAGTTCCAAAGTCCTTATACAGCAGAGCAGAAGATGGAGGAGGTGGTGGACAATGCTTGAGGTTTACTCTCATTGGAATTGGCTCAGTAAGAGAATAACATATATGCTCGGTTGGGTGTGAAAATCTACCTTACCCTACAGGGAAATAAAAAAGGAAGTGGATAAGAGAATTGGGAGATGTTGAGAGAAGGGAAGGGCAGATTGGGGTGAGGCAGTGATCAGAAGCAAAACACTTTTGAGGAGGGATAGAATAAAAGGAGAGATGGAGAGAAGGATACACAGGGGGAAGCAGGATGGAGGGAAATACAGAATTAGTGATCATTGCTGTAAAAAATTTTTACCACAAATTTCATTGATAAAGGCCTCATTTCTCAAATATGAAGAGAACTGAGTTAAATTTATAAGAATGCAAATTTTTCCCCAATTGATAAATGATCAAAGACATGAACAGATAAAGAAATTAAAGCGATCCTTAGTATTATGAAAAAAATGATTTAAATCACTGTAAATGAGAGAAATGCACATCAAAACAACTCTGAAGTACCACCTCACATCTCTCAGAGTGGCTAACATGACAGAAAAAGTAAATGACAAGTGCTGGAGGGGATGGAGATTGGGGAAATTGGGATAATACAACACTGTTGGTAGAATTGTGAACTGATCCTATCATTCTGCATAGCAATTGATCCAGAAATACCTCTATTAGCCTGTATCTCAAAGAGAGAAAGAAAAGAAAGGACCTTTATGTACAAAAAAAAATTAATAGGAACTCTGTTTGTGGTACCCAGAGAATTGGAATTTGAGGAGATGCCCATCATAGTTGAACAAGTTGTGGTATATGATTGTGATAGAATACTATTGTTCCATAGGGAATAATGAGAAGGATGATTTCATGAAAATCTGGGAAAAATGTATATGAATTGACACAAACTGAAGTGAGCAGATCAAGGAAAATAATATACAAAGTATCAGAGATATTGTTTGATGATTAACTATGAATGACTGAGCTATTCTCAGTAGTGATCCAAGATAATTCTGAAGGGCTTTTGATAAAAAAATGCCATCAACCTCCAAAGAAGAAACGGATGGAATCTAAATGCAGATCAAAACAAACTTTAAAAAATTATCTTTTTTTTCTTTCCTTCTTTCTCTTTTTCTTTCCTTTTTTCTTTCTTTCTTTCTTCCTTCCTTCTTTCCTCCCTCCCTTCCTTCTTATCTTTCTTTCTTTCTTTCCTTCTTTACTTTTCTTTCTTTCTTTCTTTTTCTTTCTTTTTTTTCTTTCTTTCTTTCTTTCTCTCTTTCTTGTTGGTGTGGAGCCTCTGTTTTCTTTCATAACATGGCTAATATGAAAATATTTTTGCATGATTGTACATATATAACCTACACTAAATTGCTTACCTTGTCAAGAGGGCCTAGGGGAGAGTGGAAAAGAATTTACAATTCAAAAATTGTTAAAACAAATGTTCAAAATTGTTTTTATATATAATTGGCAAAAATATATTTTAAAAGTTGGCAACTGCTACAAATATGATTAATGGACATATTTTCCTACCATATTTGATACAAAACAGTATAAAGAACCACAGGAAAAAATGGAGGCATTAAGGAATATCCAAACGAGAGATGTCAAATACTGTCATGGTAGTAGAAACATGGTAAAGTTACAGAAAATCTGTGGAAAGGCAATTGGTGATTACAGCAATGTCTAGCTCACATGTGGAGTAGAAAGCTTGAGTGCCATATTACCCAAGAAAAGTAGAAAAGGAAAAAAATTCAGAAAAGAATCTAGAAAACAAAAGGATAGTAGCAATCATGTATGATCTTGGTAAGAATTTTAAACTAGAGGAAGGCAGAGCCAAGATGATGGAGAAAAGGCAGCAACTCACCTGAGCTTTCCAACAAAACCCTCTGAACCCCTTTAAATAATGCTATAAAGTAATTTCTGGAATGGCAGAACCTAAAAATGTCATAGTGAAATAATTTTCCAACCAAAGACAAGTTAGAAGTTTAGCAGGAAAGGTCCATCTCACCTGAGTGAGAGTAGAGCACAATCTAGCATAGGCTATCCCAACTCAGACCAGGCCCAAGGAAATGATGATCAGGTCTTGGGAGCCACTGTATCTGCAGTGGCAGTGGCTGCTTCTGGAGCTCTCAGCCCACAGATAGTAAGCAGGTCTAACAAGAAGGAGATTACAGGATTTGGTCTCTTTATTGCCATGGGGGCAGGATTCTGTTGCTTTGCACAAACTCAGATCTGGGTCACAGTCCTAGGTGGCCATGCCAGGGTAAGGAGGATCACTAGCACGCCACATCTAGCAGTCACTAGAGTGGGGACTTTTGTCACAGTTCCAGGGAAGAAAAGTGTTTATGGTCACTCCCAGACCAGAGCACAGGCAGGAGAGTAGTAAACATACCTCTACTTAGATCCTACAACCTTGGAAGAAAAAAACCCCTGAAGCAACCACCTAGAAACAGAGCCCCACTTTAACAAATAGTAAAAAGTTTAAAAAAATAGACTGGAAAAATGAGCAAACAACAGAAAAAAAATTTCTTACCATAGAAAATTACTTTGGTGACAAGAAAGAGCAAAACACACATAGAGAAGAAGATAACAAAGTCAAAGATCCTACATGCAAAGCCTCCAAGAAAAATATGAATTGATTTCAGGCCATGGAAGAGCTCAAAAAGGATTTTGAAAATCAAGTAAGAGACGTAGAGGAAAAATTGGGAAGAGAAATGAGAAATGTCAAGAATAACATGAAAAGAATCCAATATCTTGGTAAAGGACACACACACACACACACACACACACACACACAACTAAAGAAAATAACACCTTAAAGAATAAGATCAAAGAAGGAATAACATACACACTCAGTTTTGTATCAAAATCTGTCTTACACTACAGGAAAGTAAGTAGGGAAGGGGATAAGAGAAGTGGGAGGGAGTAATAGAAAGGAGGAGAGACTGTGAGAGGTGTAGTCAGAAGCAAAACACTTTTGAGGAGGGACAGGATGAAAGAAGAGAGAGAATAGAATTAATGGGAGGAGGACAGGATGGAATGAAATACTTTTAGCAATCATAACCATGGAAAAAAGAAATTTTAAAGCAAGTTTCTCTGATAAAGACATCACTGCTCAAATGAGAACTGAGTCAAATTTATAAAAACAAGAAACATTCCCTAATTGACAAATGATCAAAAGATATGAACAGTTTTCAGCTGAAGAAATCAAAGCTACCTAACACCATATGAAAAAAATCACTAAAACACTATTGATTGGAGAAATGCAAATTAAAACAATTGTGTGGAGGGGCAGAGCCAAGATGGCGGCTGGGAAGCAGTGACTGGCGTGAGCTCCCCACCAAGTCCCTCCAAAAACCTATAAAAAATGGCTCTGAACCAATTCTAGAGCTGCAGAACCCACAAAGTGGCAGAGGGAAGCAGGGCCCCAGCCCAGGACACCCTGGATGGTCTCTGGGTAAGGACTGTCCCACACGGACCTCCCAGCCCCCAGCCGAGGGGAGC
>CM053625.1:51515962-51526406 GCA_028646595.1 Phalanger gymnotis | reverse complement strand
GGGGGGAGGAAATGGGGAGAAAATTTGTAATTCGAACGCCTGTGAAAATCAATGCTGAAAACCAAACATGTCAAAAATAAATTAAAAAAAAAAACATCTGTAGGGCTGGTTGAATAATTATGTGATTACACAAAAAGAAGTAAAAGTTACTCTTTTCTTTCTTCTTAGGAAAAGAAATGCTTTTCTTATTTGTGCAAATATTACCCAAACCATAATTTTCAGTGTACTCTAAAACACTTCATTTTTTTCTTTCCAGTCTATTCTTTTCCAAAGCATGAGATATGCACCTTTATATGATGAAATTTCACATACATGCATATACAGAAGTAACTGAACTATTACAAGTTTTCATGTAAATTCTTCTTGAATGGATACAAGTGGCTTTAATCCCTAAGTTTTGGTGCTTTGGACATTATAAGTCAATCATTGTTCAGTTATTTCAGTTATGTCTGAGTTTACATCACCCCATTTTGAGGTTTTCTTGGAAGAAACTAGAGTGGTTTGCCATTTCCTTCTCCAGCTCACTTAATAGATGAGGAAACTAGGGCATATAGAGTTAAGTGACTTGCCCAGGGTTACAAAACTAAGGCCAGAGTTCAACTGAGGAAGATGAGTCTTCCTGACTTCAAGCTCTATCCATTCTATCCACTGTATTACCTAGCTGTCCCTTATAAGTCAATAGTTTATTGATTACTCAATACTTTGTGTTTTCACTGGCTTGTTGCCTGAACCTTGATTCTTTCTATACTAACATGAAATCTTCTCTTTCTCTTTCTTAATAGTAATGAAATAATTTATTTTCTCCACTATACTTCCCACGGGGGGAAAAAAAATTAACCCTGTAATGTCTCATGTCTTGGTAATATTCTAGGATCACAGATGTGCATTCATATCTTTCTTGTCTATTGTGTCCAACTTCATAACCCTAACACTCAATTCAAAGAGTGCTCAACGTAAAAATTTTTCTCAAAACACTACAAGGAAGAAAAAAATATATCTTGCATTGTATCTCCTAGCTGTCAACCTATAGTTTCCCTTCCACTCAATGCTACAGTAATTTCATTAAGCAATGTTCTCTCTTTAAGGAAAAAAAAAATAAAACACACTTCCATATCTTCACCTTTTCTTGCACCCAAGTTTGAGTGAATAATAGTTATGTATATACTCAGGCAGATTTACAAATGATCTTTTATCTGGGTCTTTTTAGGTAGTGCACAAGGAAAAGAGACAGGAGATCTCTCCCCTCCCCAAATAATGATGAACTGATTAAAAAAAATCCTAAAAGATGTTCTTCTTTCCCATTTCTTCTATAATAGCTCTTCTCTATATGTAATTTAAAATAAACAATAATGGCTTCACTCATTTTACAATAGCCAGTTTTCTTTATCATGTACTTCTAAAATGTGATGTGTTCCTCGTAAATGGGAAATATATTACCTTATTTTAATACAGCCATATCATGCTTTCTATTATATTTTAAATGACTTGTATTTTTTTACTAAAATAAACAGAAGGATGTTAAGCTCAACTATACTATCCAGGACCATGATCTCTGCCTGTGTGTCACGAACTAAGATTATCGGGAGGAGACTAATCTAAAACTCTAGGATCCACCAGATTAGTTGTATGTACAATCAATAAGCATTTATCAAGTGTGTAATATGTTCCAGGGACTATGCAGGGATCATGTTATATCAATTTTTGTATCTGTCTTTATATCTCCATCCTATCTTGAATTATTTTTATCATGTCTGTGATTTCATCAGTGTATATAACTCCTGGTGAGGAAACTCCTTCCACAAATGCAGATCTATAGTATTAAAAGGTTGCCTGGATCACTGAGTGACTCACTGATCTTGCTTAAGATTTTTATTATGGTTTGGACTTGAACTCTACTCTTCTTGACATATTTTTATTGAATATCACTTTTTTTGGTAAGCTACTGTGCTTAATATTCTTTATTATTGACCTTTTGGGATTGTGGAATAGAATAGGTATTGTGTGCTTCAGGACTGTTTCCTTAACATTGCTCTTGGCTCTACAATTGCAGGCATCATTTTCCATCACTAAATCACCAGTGTGGAACCTGAGGTGGGAGTGGAGAGCTCCAGGCAGCCACACTATATACTCAATCTATAGCCTGGAGTATGGCAGCCAGCTAATCTGGTAGATTCTAGTTTCTTGGCTCCATCTCCTCTGATAATCTTAATTTGTGCACATGGACAGGGATCAGGGTCCTAGTAAGTGTGGCTGAGCTTATAACTCTGATCTCTTCACTCTGCTACCTTCCATAGTTCTGAATCATGCTATGATGGGGGAGAATAAGTGGCAATTTTGATATTGGTTTCAGATTAGGATCTTATATTTTAGCCCTGTGTTTTCTCTCTCTTAGCTTATTTCATATTTTGTTGCTACTCTGATTCTGTTTTTCATTGTTCCTAGTTGATTTTATAGTGATCTAATTGTCAATGTATCTTTTCAAGTCATCATCTCTCCCGGAAGACTCAGTATTGTTTTAAGAGTAAATATATAGTTCTGACCTCCTGCCCCTTAAGAAGCATGGAAACACATTCTTTAAAATAAAAATTCTATTTACATGCCAAATGCCATTTGGACAATAAGCAAAGGGAGGGCTAATTTTCAAAAGTTCATTAGTTGGCTAATGAAAAATACACTCTATCCCTCCCAAATTGTCTATGCGCTGAAAGACCAATTCTCACTCAGGGCAACTTAATAACCCAAAACTCCAATTTGTGCACTGTTAGCATGGCTCCTATGCAATTTATGGCATGTGCATTCCAGCAAATCCCAAGTAAATTATGAACTCTGGATGTTACAAAGGCACTGTCAAATCCTGATTGATTTGGACAGTTTGTAGTTAATTAAGTTCATTTCCAATTCTGTCTCTTCACCCAATTTCAAAGCTTTCTATATTGAAAGCCTATTTTCAATTAGTATGAAGGATGAAACAAAAAGAATTAATTACAAAAGTGACAATCCCCATTTAAGTCTTCTAGTGCGGCAATTATTTATCTTTAAAGTTAAGAAATTGAAGAGTTGTACTTGTCTAATGTAGTATTTCCTTGATATGTATCTGACATATATTAAAGCCTGTCCTGGGCATGTTATTACACAGAGAAATTGAATGGCTAAAGTTATGTGTAGTTAGGATAAATTAAATGTGAGAGGTAAATTTTACTTAAGACAGATTGCGACTGTTAAGAATTAAAATTGTGAATGAGTTGTTGAAGTATATAAACATTGGCTTTCATATATAAATATTATAAGAGTATTAAGTAAATCTGCATTTACATTTCAAGTCACACATTGTGTGTTCATATTTTTATAGGAATATGTAGTTAATTGTTTCAGTAAAGAGAATTTAAGGACAGTTTCAGAGGTAAAGAGATATTGTTTCATTTTAGTCAGAAGAGGTAACAATGTAGAAATTAGAATGGCCTTAATCACAGTGTGTGTGGGGGGGGGGTGCATGCATTAGAGAAATTAAGCTTGATATTTATGTATTTGTTGATGCATTCATGTATTTATTTTCTCTTTCTACTCTTCTTTCTCCCATGACAGATAAAAGTATTATTCAAAACATTCCTTCAACCCATGCTCCACTATTATCTTAATAAATATTTATCTCTGATGCCCTTTTGGAAGATTTCTATTTGCTCTTCCTTTTTTTTAAAATTTCTATCCCTTTCTAGGGTGTTGTGAAATCTTACTTCCTATTCATGTTCATTTTAAAAAATGACTTACATAATCTTTTTTTTCTATGACTTTTATGGCCAAGTAGTTCTTGTGGAAGACAAAGGTTTTGCTCTCCCCTCTGTACCATGCATCTAATAGCATAGATCTTGCCCCCTTCAATTTCCTCATCTCTTCTGTTCTGTTGCTTGATTAGTTTTGTTCTTTTTGAGTATTCTTCTGATAAGCCACACTACCTGAAATGCTAATTTAGGAGAAAGGTAGTATGCTGTGGTGGCTCTGGCTCTTAAGTCATGGAACTTGGGCCTACTTCATGAGCTTACAGGAAAATAGTTGCCTATTCTAAATTTAGTAAATCTTATCTTTGGAATTCTGCCCCCTGCCCCAACTATCCACCATGAGATGAGCCATGAGCATATATATATACCCTTTTCAAGATTTACATAAAGTCTTAAGAAGCTCAGAGAAAAAGAGGTGCCAACTTCCTGTGTGTGTGTGGGGAAACTGGTAGGAGAATCCTTGAATAAATTTCTATATTAGCCTAATATTTCCCCTCCTGAAGAAACATATTGCCTCTCTTGTTCCCTCAGAAGATTCTCTATATTGGTCTCACAATACTTCCCCATAGTCCTCTATCAGGTTGAGATTTTGAAGAAAATACATTGCTCTTTACTCTAGCCTCTGCTCTTTTGACTTGAGGGACAATATTTATGATAATCCAAAAGCACTTACACACATAAAAATGATTCATTTATGGGGAAAGATGAGTTTTGATACACATATCATCAATCCAATTATTCTTCTTTCCTTCAACTTGATTCTTTCAAACCCTTAGACCTTTAAGCCCTTGGATTCCTTTGTTCCTTGTCATTTCTTGTCCCTTGAATATTGTGAGAACTAAGAAAAGAAAAAAAAAGGAAAGGAGAGGAGGGGAAGGGAGGGTAGAGAAGAGGAGAAGAAAAACTTGGGTTACCCTAGATGTATGAGAGAATTTCTTTAGCTGCTTGATATTTTCATGTAGGCTGTACTGATTAACTTTTCTGTGTTTCTCTTACTTGAAGTGTTTGAATATAAAATATGTTCCTCAAGTCTAGTTTCTTAAACAAAAAAGTGAATATCCTCTCTCTGTTGAAAGTCCACTTTTTAAAACTGATATTTAGGCTAAGCTTTGTAAGATACGTTATTTTAGGGTGAATCCTATTGTCTATTGTTTCTCAGAATATATTAATGCAATATGCTCTCTTTATGATTTTCTTTTCATATCAGGAACAGTATTACACTATTCAAATTGGTTTTTTTGTTGTTGTTTATAAGGTAAGACTTTGTGTGTATATTTTTCAGGAGTATGGGATGATGGAGTGTGTGTGTGTGTGTGTGTGTGTGTGTGTGTGTGTGTGTTTGACATTGAAATTCTAAAGCTAAATCAAAATATTCCTTAGTGGCTGAGGCTTGTAGTTTCTATGAACAAATCTAATCATAAAAAATGAATGGGTCAAAGAAGAAATCATAAAAACAAGAACCTCATTCAAGAGAATGACAATAATGAGACAACATACCAAAACTTACAGGATGCAGTGAAAGCAGGGAAGTTTTATATCTCTAAATACTTACATGAATAAAATAGAGAAAAAGGAGATCAATGAATTGGGCATGCAACTGAAAAAGCTAGAAAAAGACCAAATTGAAAATCCCCAATTAAATACCAAATTAGAAATACTGAAAATCAAAGGAGAGAGTAGTAAAATTGAAATCCAGAAAACTATTGAACTAAATTGAACTAAGAGCTGGCTTTATGAAAAAAAAAACGATAAAATTGATAAACCTTTGGTCAATTTGATTTAAAAAAAAAGACAGAAAAAAACCAAATTACCAGTATCAAAAATGAAAAGGGTGAATTCACCTCCAATGAAGAGGAATGTGAAACAATAATTAGGAATTATCTTGCCCGATTGTATGTTCATAAATTTGACAAAATTAGGGAAACAGATGAATATTTGCAAAAATATAAGTTGCCCATGTTAACAGAAGAGGAAATAAAATACCTAAATAATCCCATATCAGAAAAAGAAATTGAAAAAGCCATCAATGAACTGCCAGGGAAAATAATCTCCAGGGCCAGATGTTTCTATCAAATATTTAAAAAACAATTAATTCCCATGCTTTATAGACTATTTGGGAAAATGGGTGGAGTCCTACCTAGTTCTTTTTAGACTCAAATATGGTACTAATACCTAAACCAGGAAAAGTCAAAACGGAGAAAGAAAATTATAAGCCAAATTCCCTAATGAATATTGATGCAAAAATTTTAAATAAAATATTAGCAAAAAATTACAGCAACTTATCATGAGAGTAATACACTATGAAAAGGTGGAATTTATTGCAGGAATGCAAGGCTGGTTCAATATTAGGAAAACTGTCAGCATAATTGATCATATCAACAACAAAAGTAGCAAAAACCATTTGATTATGTCAATAGCTGCAGAAAAAGCTTTTGACAAAATAAAACACTCATTCCTATTAAAAATACTAGAAAGCATAGGAATAAACAGAGTCTTCCTTAAAATTGTAGGTAGCATATACCTAAAGCCATCAGCAAGCATTATATGTAATGGGGATAAGTTGGATGCATTCTCAATAAGATTGGTTCATTATCACCCCTATTATTCAATTTGCTACTAGAAATGTTAGCTTTAGCAATAAGAGAAGAAAAAGAAAATGAAGGAATCGAAATAGACAAAGAAGAAACTAATTTATCACTCTTTGCGGATGATATGATGATTTACATAAGAGAATCCTAGAAAATCAAGTAAAAAACTACTTGAAATATTTAACTGTAGTAAAGTTTCAGGATGTAAAATACACCCAAATAAATTCTTGGCATTCCTATGTATTACTAAGAAAGCCCAACAGCAAGAGATAGAAAGAGACCTTCCATTTAAAGTTACTATAGACACCTTAAAATATTTGGGAGTCTACCCACCAAGACAGACCTAGGACATATATGAACACAACTACAAAGCACTTTTCACGCAAATAAAGTCAGATCTAAGTAAATGGAAAAACATCAGTTGCTCATGGTTAGGCCAAGCTAATATAATAAAAATGATAATTTTACCTAAGTTAATTTACTTATTCAGTGTCATACCAATCAAACTACCAAAAATTATTTTACAGAACTGGGTAAAATAATAGCAAAATTCATCTGGAAAAGCAAAAGGCCCATAATATCAAAAGAATTAATGAAAAGAAATTCTAAGGAAGGTGGCCTAGCCCTAACAGATATTAAACTGTACTATAAAGCAGCAGTGTGTTGGTAAGCAAAATGGGCTCCTTAGCACTTAGTTCAGCAAGTGCCCTTACAGAGTTTGGCTTTTGTTTGCTTTGAGTAATTCAGCTATTTCATTGAATCTTACTAAGTGCTAAGCCCCAGGCCCAAACCCCTATTAGGTGTAAAACCTATGTGGGTGTGGATTGGCAACTAAGGTGGGGCTCAAGGTGGGGCTAACTCCAGGAAGGGCCTAGTTTACATGTGTGGGACAGCAGAGGCTCTTAGACCACGTGGGTTTAAGTCATCTCTTTGTGACAATTTTAGGTCACGTGGGTGAGTCGTATGTGTGACTCACCCATGACGCTGACAAAGATATAAAAACCAGGGGTTGGCCTCCTCTTCTTTAGAGCTCTTTGCCACAGTGGTGGCGTGAGTGACTCTGGTCCAGCCCTTGTTCTGAGCTCCTGGGCTGAACCTAGATGTTGGTAACTATGAATTGTATTGGGTCTGTCTGTTGATATTTGTAATTTGTTTGTATTTTGCTCTGAAGTTCAGTGTGCTGGCTTTTTCCCTTGAACTAAGTGAATGATATTTTAGTGCTGAATTAAAGTAAGCTTGCCAACCCCTTCACCTTGCTTTCCTTACTTAAGCAGATCAAAAGAACATGTGTTTTCTGGGTGCTGGCAGCTTTCTGGGTTCTGGCTGTGGGTGGATCTTAACCCCCACAGAAGCTGTTAGCCAGATTGTGGAAATGAGCAGCCATCAAAACTACTTGGTACTGACTAAGAAACAGAGTGGTAGATCAATGGAATAGGTTAGATACACAAGACACGGTAGTCAACAACTACAGCAATCTACTCTTGGATACACACAAAGAATCCAGCTTCTGTGTTAAGAATTCACTGTTTCACAAAAACTGCCGGGAAAACTGGAAAACAGTGTGGTAGAAACTGAGCATAGACCAATAGATTACACCTTATACCAAAATAAAGTCAAAATGGGTTCATGATTTAGGAATAAAGGCTGATACTATTAGCAATTTGGGAGAACAAGGAGTAATGGGAAAGCAAAGAATTCTTGACCCAACAAGAGACAGAGAGTGTTATGAAATACAAAATGGATAATTTTGATTTTCTTAAATTTAAAAGTTTTTGTACAAACAAAGCCAATGCAATAAAGATTAAGAGGGAGGCATAAAATTGAGAAAGAATCTTCATAACCAGAGTCTCTGACAAGCCTCATAGCTAAATTATACAGGGTACTGAGCCAAATTTATAGGAATACAAGTCATTCCCCAATGGAGAAATGGTCAAAGGATGTAAAAAGGCAGTTTTCAGAGGAAGAAATTAAAGATATCTACAGTCATATAAAAAAATGCTCTAAATCACTATTGATTAGAGAAATCAAAACAGCTCTTAGGTACTACATCTCACCTGTCAGATTGGCTAACATGACAAAACAGGAAAATCATAAATGCTGGAGAGGATGTGGGAAAATTGGAACATTGTTACATTGTTGGTGTAGATGTGAACTGACATAGCCATTCTGGAAAACAATTTGAAACCATGCCCAAAGGGCCATAAAAATGTGTATAAACTTTGACCACTTCTAGGGCTGTATCCCAAAGAGATCACACAAGGGGGAAATGGACCAGTATGTACAAAAACATTTATAGCAGCTCTGTTTGTGGTGGCAAAGAATTGGAAACCAAGATTGTGGTATGTGAATGTAATGGAATACTGTTATGCTATAAGAAATGAGGAGCAGATGGTCTTCATTATAATCTGGAAAGACTTATATGAACTGATGCTGAGTGAGGGGAGCAGAACCAAGAGATCTTTATACATGATTACAGACACATTGTGTCTATAAGAACTAACTTTGATAGACTCGGCTCCTCTCATCTATGTAAGGTTCAAAGACAGCTCCAATGGACTCATGATGGAAAAAGCTATGCACATCCAGAGAAAGAATTATGGAATCTGAATGCAGATTGAGACAAAGTATTTACTATTTTTTCCTTCTTTTTTGGTTTTGTTTCTTTTTTCTCATGATTCATTCCATTGGTTATAATTCTTTACAACTGGGTTATTATGTAAATAAGTTCAATGTGAAGGTATGTGTAGAAACTACGTTGGATTATGTGCCATCTTGGTGGGGGGGGGGGCAGAGGAGAGGAGGCAGGGAGTGAAAATTTGGAGTCCAAAAATTTGTGGAACTGAGTGTTGTAAACTAAAAATAAAAAATAAATTCATAATTTAAAATAAAGTATCATTCAGTGGAATTCATCAGTTCTCCCTCTGGAAGTGAATATTATTTTTCATCCTGGGATTTTGGGAATTGTTTTGAATTGTCTTAATCAGAGTAGCTAATTTTTTCACATTCAGTCATCCTTATGATATTCTTACAATTCTATTAATCTTATTTGTATCTGTTGCCAGCTTTTTAAGAAATATATTTTTCCAGTTACATGCCAAACAATTTTTAATACTTATTTAAAAAAATGAGTTCCAGAATTTCTCCTACTTTCCCCTGTCCCTCTTTGAGAAGGTAAGCAATTTGATATGGATAATACATGTACAGTAACGCAAGACATATTTCCATGTTAGTCATGTTATGAAAGAAAACACAGACCTCCTCCTCCACATAAAAAACCAACAAAAATAAAGAAAGTTTAAAAAAAAGGATGCTTAGATTTGCATTCAGATTCCATGGGTTTCTTCTCTAGAATGGCTAGCATTTTTTCATCACAAGTCCTTCAGAATTATCTTGGATCATAGCACTGCTGAAAAGAGCTCAATCATTCATATTTGATTACCAAACCATAGCACTATTACTGTATACATTGTTCTCCTGGTTTTACTTCTTTATGTTTGCAAGAGTTCATATAAACCTTTCAGGTTTTTTTTAAAGTATCCTGTTCATTATTTATTGTAGAACAGTAATCTATCACAATAATATAATATACTACAGCTCATTCAGCCATTTCCCAATTGAAGAACATCCCCTCAAATTCTAATTCTTTGCCACCACAGAAAGAGCTGCTATAAATGTATATACAAATAGGCACTTTTCTTTCTTTAAAAAAAATTGCAAGGGACTTACTAAAGTTGAACTGTTTTGTTTACATTCCTACATGGAAAGATGATGTGTGTGATTCATGAGACCTCAGTATTAGGGTAGCTGAAGGGAATATGCGTGTGTGTATTTATATATGTATATATGTGTGTGTGTGTTTATGTATATATATATGTATATATATATACATGTGAGTATGTATGTACGTATATATGTATGTGTATGTATATATAGAGAGAGAGAGAGAAAGAGAGAGTGGGCACAGGGTGAGTTGAAGATGAATAAGGGATGAGAGAGGAATATATTGAGAGAAGGTGATAGGGAGAGGTAGAATGGGGTAAATTATCTCACATATAAGTGTCAAGAAAAAGCAGTTCTGTAGGA
>CM053625.1:51471702-51495502 GCA_028646595.1 Phalanger gymnotis | reverse complement strand
AATTGTACACATATGGAAACTAAGGCCCAGAGTAGAGGGTTCATGGGATAAGATGCTTACAGTTTCTAGAACTTTTAGAGATCTTCTGGTCTACCTCTGTCATTTTCAGAAAAAAAAAAAGACTTGGGAAGTAAAGTGGGTTGTCCAAAGTCAAATCAAACAGGGAGGACTAGCATGAAAGAGATGTTCTGGAGTTTGTGAGTTATCTACCTTCTGAGTGAGGTTTGACTTAAGGCGTGAAGGGTTTGGTTGGAAATTTACTCCTATCACTCATTTTCATTGCTCTACAGCCATCCTGTCTTGGACACTTGCTACCATTATGGCCTTGGTCAAATCACTTAAGAACTTTTTGCCCCCTGTGTTCTCAAGTCTAAGATGAGGGGGGTGGGCAGGAATAAGTAACCTCTCTGGATCCTTCTACCTCTAAATCACTGATTCTATGATGCCTTTTCTTGCATTCCTCTTTAAGAACTTGGTGGAGAGGAAAGACTGAATACTCATGATTAGTGTGGCTAATGAATCGGACTGTCAGATGATTGCCTAAACTGTGCTCTTCATTTGCATTTGTTGTCACTCCAAGGCAATGAAAAGTTTCCTTTCCTCAACCACAATGACACCTGAAATATCCCTCAGGGCAGAGTGAAAAATTTGGAGAATTAAAAAGCCTACAGCTGAGAAAACAGCCTGAGAGACAGCCCATCAGAATGAGAGAAGGAAGCCTCAGAAAGGTCAGAAAACAGCATGTAACCCATGGTTCAGGATGAACAGCAGAATCTGGATTTTGATGTCAAGGGAAAGAAAAACAGTCACTTCAATGGCACCATTTTTCACATTTTAGTGCTGTTTTTGTGAGAGCAAAAAATTCAGGGCTCTCACATAACAGTCAGAATAACTATCACCTTTATATTTGTGGAATGGCTTCCAAAAAGGGCATCAACTCTTGGTAGCAGTGGACCCCAGCTGAAAGAGGGCAACGGAACCAAAAAAGATTCTACCATCAGTAGGAGAGGCATTAAACTTCCTCCACAATTTCTGAAACTACTTATTGAGTATCTGCTATATACCCAAACTCAGTTAAATTCAGGAGATATTTACTATGCAGAAAAAAGAGAAATCACCATAGGCTAGAGTGGCCAGATAAGGAAATTAACTTTCAAAGATGTGAAGTGGTCACACAAGTAAAAAATAGGACATTTGGGATTTTAATCCCAGTCCTTTATTTTCAAACCCAGCATTTCTTCCATGAAAGCCCCATAATCTTTTTTTTTTTTTTTTGACTTTTGTGTCCCCAGTATTGCCCCAGTTCCTGGTATATAACAGGTGCTTACCAAAACTTTTGACTATTATTTTGGAAGAAGGCATAGAATTGCCATGAACATGTACAGAAAGAGAGATAGGACTAATGGATGGAAGTCACAAAGACTTCAGCTCATTAAACAGCAATAAATTTCCAATTCAACAAACATTTCTTAAGCATGTACTGTGCGTTAGACTTCTTGATTAAGAAAGAAGATGCAAAGCCAAAAATGAAATAGCTCCTGCTCCAAAGAAATTGTGAATATTGTATTATTGGTGATGCAGAAGATATAGTAATTTAGGGATTCAACTAGAGTATATTTAAGGCCCCTTCTGATTCTGAGACTTTTTTTTAATGTTAAAGCTTTGTGAAGAAGGTAGGACTTGAATAATGTGTAGAATTTCTGTGGGAAAAGAAGATATAATATGCCAGAAGGAGTCGTAAGTAAAAGGATGGAGGTAGGAAAGAATATCATGCTTTGGGAAATAATGTTCTGTGGGAAAGAAAACTTCATGATAGGAAGCAATGGGAGATTATGTCACATAAGTTTTTTTTAAAAAAGTTTGAATGAAAAAAAAAAAGGCCGAATGGTTGGTTGGTTTGTTTGTTTTGTTTTTACCAAAATAAAATTTCGCTGGGACTCCTGGCAAGAAAAATCCCTCTATTAATGCAGATCAGCAACTGTTCTATAATTTAGAACTCCAAGTTGTTGTCGAAGGGCATTTAGAAAGTAAGTGACCTTCTAAAGGTTACAAAGCTAGGATGTTAGAGACTAGTCTTGAAACCATGTCTTTGTGGAACAAGAGTTTCCTAACCTAGCCCCTTCATACTGGCAGGGGATCAGAGAGGTGCAATTCCATCCACTGCTGGTCTCCTGGATTGGCCTCTTCCTAATTAAAATAGATCCTTGCTACATTCAGAGGACATAGAGATGCCATACCTTCCTGCTACTTCTTCCTATCTTCTAGCCTAGCTTGCCTGCTGAGATAGGAGACAAATTCTATCAGATCCCTTCACTGCCCCACCCAGCTAATACCCTGAGTAAAACCCTTAATAATGCTAACCATTCTCCTGTCTTGATTAAGCAATGATTAACAAACTCCCATGTAATCTTACCCTACCCATCCCGGTGATATGTACCCCTGTTGTGGTTTATACTAACTTATTTTCCACCCCACTCTCACCACAAGTTTCTTATTCCCATCTCCTTCAACCCAAACGCCTAAACGTTGCACTCAAAACCGTCTACCCGTTCCATTGGGTGCTTTGAAATAGATGTTCTATAAGTAAAAAACTTGTCTTAATCTTCAACCTTTTCCTTTCCCATTCCTTTCATTTTCTAAATGTCATTGAGAACTGGCTCCCTCCTGAGAACACAGCCTCCTGGGAGTCTTTTCTAACATTGATTGTACTTTCATTAATTCTCCATCCCCAACTCACTGGTCCTGATCCCGAGAGCTAGAATAATCCTTGCTCTCCATTGACACTTCTAGGCTCTCCTTTTCTGTCTTTTAGTCAGTAACCACTTGTGTTTTGAATTTTAGTCAGTCCACATCTACCACTTAATTATATTTCTGGTAGTTGCTTTTACCAGACTGTCCCCTTCTTTCCTAAATGAGTTCAGTTACTAGCTCTCAATGCCTGCCCTCATATTAGGGGACTTCTACACACATGCTGATATAATCTAACTGCATCCCACTTCCCCAACCTATACCTTTCTAATAAGCTACTTCTCCATCCCACCACAGCTACATGCAAAGATGGTTGTGATAAGTATAAACTTTATATTGTTTGATGTCAGAGTTATAATTATAGGACCCCAATATTGAGTCATTTAGGCTAAATGGTCCTAATACTCGTAAAAGCATATAGGCAGACATATAAGTTTGTACTTCTTTCTTGTACTTACTAATATTAACTCTATCAGGCAGAAAATGCTCAAAGTTTCTGACTGGATGAAGTACTTGACCTGTAGTAGTGGTCCTGAGTCATTGTGTTTTCTGATTCCTAAGATAACTAACTTAGTTTGTGGTTCTGATGAAGAAACTACGGCTATCTGAGCCTCACTCAATCGTGGTATTGATGTGACCCTAAAAACTTCTCCCCAACATCTGGGTTGAACTCCTTAGTGAAGCAGCTCAATTTTATGCTGTGGTCTTCTCTTGAATCTTTTGGACCCTTATGCTATCACCTATCTGTCCCTGCTAATCTTTACTCTTGGCTTATTCCCACCACCTGCTGCCTTTACTCCTAGTCATGTGATACTGAAGAAAGCTAGAGAAATTCATGAAACCATGCCGACTGGATCCACAACAAATTTGTTACATAATCTCAGCTGAGGCCTCACTGCAGCCAGGCAATCATTTTACATGTCACCGCAGTATAGATTGCAATGTTTTCTCAGATATTTGACTTACTGTCAGTCATCCTATAGTTATCTTACCCAAGTATGTAAAGAAATCTTAAAACAGTACAGAAATGCAATGTGGTATAGTGTAAATAGCAGAAGAACTTCAAGTCTCAGGCCTGTCTTAACACCGTGTGACCTTTGACAAGTCACTTCTACTCTCTGATTCTCATCTGTGAAATGTTGAGTGGATTCCACATGAAAACAGATTCATAAACTTCTTATTGCTAGAAAGTATTTTGGGAATGCAATATGATAATGGAATGTGCTCATTTAAAAATGATTTAATCATTTCAAACAGATTTACGAAGTTCTAGCATATTTCTCTTCTCTAGGTTCTATAGCTCCTACAAACATTCAGGCAACTATGACAGAATCATACTGATAGAATGTAGAAAAGAGTTGGATTGCCATGAATTTAACATAGTACCCCAGCAATTAACTCAGTGCCTGACACACAGCCGGCCCTTCATAAATGTTTATTGAATGAATTAATAAGTGATTTTTTGCACTGTTCATTAGTAGTCAAAATGGAATTTTTACTCAGTGAGCCTTTACCTTTTAGTGAGATGTATAGAAACTGACGATATGAAAACAATTTTCTTTTTACAGTAGGGGGACAACAAGGAATTTTCACAAAGAGCCTATGTGACAGATAAACTCCATAATGTGGGCGGTCACTAGTCACAAAAAAATACAACTATGACTATAAAAGAACCAAAGTGGCTTTCTATAGCCATTTGGAAACCAGTCTCATTACTTTATAATTCTGATTCATGTACAACTTGTGATATTTTGGCAAGCAATGAGAGTATTTTGTAAATAAAAGTAAAATCCATGGCATCTTAGGACTACACACTGAAAGCTGAAAGGGATTTGAGAGGTCACCTAGCATAATTTGGTCATTCATCAGAGTACTAAATAGAGACATGGTGAGGTAAATTGTCTCAGGTCATATAGGTAAGAAATGGTGGTCAGGATTAGAACTTAGCTACTCTGACTCCAGACTCACTGTTCTTTCTGGAGCAATAATCAAAAATGTGCATTGAAAAAAAAACTGGAAATTAAAAAAAAATTGCAATCACGAGAAAGATCTTGGTCTGGACAAGTAGTCATTTCTTTTTGTGGTATTGAGCATACTTTTCTGAACAGGCAGCTGAAAGGTATTTTTATTCAGATTCTGGCAACTTCATTATGCTGTCAATTATTACATGGCTAAGTCCTAATACGAGTTTCATCATGTATTCAAATTCGAAAGAATCATTTAGCAGCCACAACAAATTGAGCGCAGCAGGCTTTATTTCAAGAACTTCAGTGATGTCAAGTGGTCAGTCCTTGGTTTTTAATTTCTGGATATATGAGATGCAAATTACATGATCTTTTCTCCTTAGCCAGCCAAGGCAAATGGATCCAATTACATTCTAGCATACTCTTAACTCTGAGGCAAATAACATTATCAGCTTGGGATAGGGCAGAATGAATCACAAAGAAAAGATTAATTATCTTGTAAAGGTATTTTATTATCTTAATTGTTCACATCACTCATGCTTTCCTAATTAGAAAAGTAAATATCAACTAGGTTTTGCCCTTGTACAATGTAGGGAGGTTAAACATTCACACGAATTATACTTTTTCAAACATTTAAACTTGATTAGGCCAACCATCAGTTTTTATAACCTATTTTCTTGTCACTGGACTTTATGCTGAAGAATAAAATTCACTTTTCAAAGGTCAGTTATGGCTTCTAAAAATATGCTGTATACAGCAATGTTCAGAAAGCCAAATTGCAGCAGCATATTATCATAGAGATACCTCCTCCTTCTTCAAACAATCGATATTCAAATTTCCCTCTTTGCCTTTTCTTCATCAAGTCTTTTTCTTGTCCATTCAACCTCTCTCAGTAGGCAGGTGGGTCCTTCTTTATAGGACCACAGCACAAGGGGAAAAGTCAGAGCTGTATTCCAGCTCCTCCATGGATAGAGAGACTCATGTGATTAACTCTGTGTGTGTGTGTGTGTGTGTGTGTGTGTGTGTGTGTATTTCCCCCATGGACACATTATGAAAACTTGTCATGTGGAACAAGTTCTTTGTTCCTGACATAATAAATGGGTAGATGACAACAAGCTTTCACTGATGTCAATAAGTGAATAGGTCATTGATAAGCATGTTGATATCCTCACAGTAACCATGCCAGCAAGCAAAGGCATACATGTTTTTATAGCATAACATCCCAGTCATTATTGTCTAGAATGAATACCATGTGCCAATTTACTTCCCTAGGGTTTCTATTAATTTATTCAAAACACTCTATAAATGCCACTGTACCAAATGTAACACAAGGTAATAATGAGTGAAAGACAAAATCAGAACAGTCCTTCCCTCAAGGCAACATAGAGAAGTAAACATAAAATAGATGCAAAGTAAGTATAAAGTAATTTTTTGGATGGAGGGCACTAGCAAATGTGGGAAATAGGATAAGCCTTGTATAGGAGGTAGGGGAGTTGAGAAGGTAGTGCTTTTCCTCTTCATCACAGCTATTTATATTACGTCTAGGCATTTTCTTCTTGAAACTCTTTGCTTGACATTTATAATAAGATAATAACCTGTATTTCCTAATGTCTGTTAAGTTATTCAGTAACTCATGACAAATGGGTACATTTCTCTCAGTATATTTCATCTCCAAAGATCAAAATCCCTTAGCAAGGTTAATTAAGCTTCATAGTTCACTTGGAATATGGTAAAACCATAACCATTTCAAGAGAAAGGGATAGGGACCAAACCTTTGATTTCCTTGGTATAAAGACCTTCATGTGAGGAAACTCTGCCCATGCAGGTTAGCACCTTTGATGCAAGACTCATTATAGTTACAGAGTTGCCTGGAACACAGAGAGATTAAATGATTTTACTCAGGGTCAAACAGCTACATATGTGATAGGCAGAGATTGAACCTAGGTCTCTCTGGCTTCAGGGCTGGATCTCTATCCACTATGAAATACCTTGATGCATCTTGGCATATCGAAACCCACTAAAACATAATTGAAGGAGGCAGGAACGAATAAATTACCAGATCCAGTAAGAGAGGTCTCTACCGCCCTATCCCTTCCTCTCTGCAGTATGTCATTCAGATTCACACACACACACACACACACACACACACACACACACACACACACACACACACACATACACACACACACACACACACACACATCCCCCTTCAAAAATTTCAGAATTTCTATCTGGAGATTTGATTTGTAAGCAGCCTATGGATTCATAATCATAATCAGAAAATAATGCTTTAGCTGAGCTTTCCCACACTTTACAAGACTATCTAGGCCCTAATTCTGACACATCTTTCTGCTTTTTATGTCTCCAAAGTGGAAGATTTGCAGAGGTCTGATGAGCTGTAACGCCCTGTTTCCATAGCTGGTTTACCAAGTCATTGATCCACGGCATCTCACTTAGGATCATTCTCTTTCTGGCAGGAAAGCTAGAGGGAGATGATGATCCAAAATGCCAGGAGTATTTTACACGTATGGGCACGTGGGAAGGACTTGATGAGCATCTGTGCACTGCATTTAAAGCAGATTCTGAGAGTGTGAAACTCCATTTACATGCTCAGTTAATGGGCCAACAGGCTTGAGAAGGATATGCTATGAACAGGAAGGGGGGTTAATTCAGATGCAGCTCAATTTGTGTTACCAATTCTTCAATCTCATTTACATTTACATTAGCAGGAAGGCTGCCTTAATGTGGAAGGGTTCATGGTGTTGGATGAGATCAAAGCCGACATGTAAGATTTTATGGGTATCATCTCTTCTTCTTATTCTCTAATTGGTTGCCTAGTAGCAACATGTCATGTTTTCTCTCTCTTCTCTGCCCCTCTAGTATAGTCAACCTACCTTTCCACCATAACCCTATACAACTCTGCATTCTTTTATCTTCCTGAACCACTGGGCTGCAATGTATGAGCCTCTTCCTTCAACCATTCAAGTTTACCTTTCAGAGCAAGGACTCTCAATAATATACAGTCATTTTTATCCCATCTACTATGCTTTCTTAAAAAAAGCAATTAATTTGATTCTTCCAAAGGGCTGGCTCTGAAAGTCCTTCCTTTTCTTTCTTTTTTTTTTCTTTCCTGATTTGTTCTTTTTCCATCAAATAAGATAGTAATTGTAAACCACTTAAAACATCGTCATCATCATCATCATCATTACTATTATTGAAGAATCTACCATCAGTGTGCTAGCTGACCTTGATGCTGTGTTCATCCTCATTGAAAACATTTGCCAACATGGCTGAAAACATCATACTAAAAACCACAGGAGCAAGCAGATAGCCTTGTTTCATTCCAAAGTGGAGGGAATGTTGGGGCATGATTTTCTATTTGCAGATGATTGTGCACTCAATGCAGCCTCTGAAGCTGAGATGCAATGAAGTATGGATCAATTCTTTACTGGTTGTGCTAATTTTGGCGTAATAATTAACACCACAAAAACACAGGTGCTTCATCAACCAGCACCACTCCATCCATATGTGGAACCATCAGTTACAGCAAATGGAGAAGTATTGAATGGTGTATATTACCTTGGTAATATACTTTCCAGGGATGTACACATTGATAATGAGGTTGATGCACTCATTGCCAGAGCTAGCTCAGTTTTTGGCAGGCTCTGAAGGAAAGTATGGGAGAGAAGAGGTATTAGGCTGATTATCAAACTGAAAGTCTACAGAGACATTGTGTTGACTTCATTGCCATATTCCTGTGAAACCTGGACAATGTACCAGCACCATGCCAGGAAACTGAATCACTTCCATTTGAATTGTCTTACGAAGATTCTGAAGATCACCTGGCAGGATAAGGTACCAGACGCTGAAGTCCTTACATAAATATAACTGCCAAGCATTCAAACTCTGCTTTAGAGAGAGCAACTCCGATGGGTTTGAATGCAAAATGTATGCTTGGCAAAAAGACTGTTTTATGGAGATCTGACACAGGGCAAGCATTCACATGGTGGTCAGAAGAAGCGATACAAAGGACCCTCTCAAGGTCTCTCTCAAGAACTTTAGAATAGGCTGTGTGACATGGAGACATTGGCACAGGATCACACAGCATGGCATTCCCATGTCAGAGAAGGTGCTGTGCTCTACGAGCATAAAAGAATTGAAATAGCTCAGGGGAAACACAGGATGTGCAAGTTTGGAGTATCCCCCCCAATTGTTCACATAAACTCTTTGTGCCCAATTTGTGGTAAAGCATTCTGAGCTAATATTGGCCTGATCAGCCAGTCAGACACATTGAATCTTGACTCAAGGGTAGCGGTATCATTTTGGTCCTCTTAGAGAATTAAGGACAACAAACCAACTAATTACTATTAATAGTGTTTATCCAATAAGGATTCTTCTATCAAGACACTTGCATTCTGTATGACCTTGGATAAGTCAGTTTCCTCTTCTGTAAAATAAACTGATTGGATTCAGTGATTTCTCAGGTCCTTTCTAGCTCTGACATTACAGGACTCTCTCATTTGAATGGTGAGTGCCTTCAAATTCTTGGCCAGGAAGGGAGATAGTGGTGGTTAAGGACTGGGGACATGCAAACTCTGTAAAATTAAGGAGTGGGGGTGGTGAGGAAGATTCTCATTGTCTTCATTTCCTAAGCTAGTGAAGTATTGTTTAAACCTACTCCTTGACCCTTCATTCGAATGTCACTTTCCTGACTGCTTCTGTTATATGCCACCATCCTGTCATAAAGACTTCATAGATGTAGAGGTATAGTGATAAATCACCCCTAGCACCACTGTCAGGTAAATTACAGATGATAGAAGGCATTTCTATGGACAGCTCGTGAGAAACTGAATATTTATTTTATCGAGGCACCAACTTCTAAATATCCTAAACTAAACTGCAAGAGTTGTCGGAAAGGTGAGATGATATTGCTGGCTCATTGCTATTCAGGCAGATGGCAAAGACTTGTTAAAATAGAGCTTCCAGCTGCTTTATTGTTCTAGCAAATTAAAAATGAAGTTGAGAAAGGTGAATTCAGTTGTAAAGGGTGAGGAGGCAAACTTGACTTAGACCTTTGATAAGGAAAAGATAATCGTTGACTTTTTGCATAGATCATATTCTCTTAGTTAAGAAAAAGAGCCAATTTTTCTTCATAAAGAAAGCTTCAAGTTATTCATGAATCTTGGCCTCTTGGACCTAGTTTATTCATTAAATCATTATTTTTGGAGAATTGTTTATACATTCATTGTAGAGTAGTGGAAAAGAATTGGCTTCTACTTCCAGTTGTTCCATTAGCTAAATACCTGGGTGCACTGGGTCAAGTCAATCCTCCTAGTTGGGCCTGGGTCGTCTCATCTGTAAAATAATCTCCTAGGTCACTTCCAGTTCTGGCATTCTAAAGTTTTGAAGTAGCACTCATAATCAGTGCACATGTCAGAGACAAACACTAAAGAGACTTTAAAAACCTAATTAAGACTTATAACCATTTGGGCATCTA
Source organism: Phalanger gymnotis (assembly GCA_028646595.1). NCBI lineage: Eukaryota > Metazoa > Chordata > Mammalia > Diprotodontia > Phalangeridae > Phalanger > Phalanger gymnotis. The sequence continues at coordinate 51,485,293 of CM053625.1, read as the reverse complement.
AAAATAATGGGCTTTGTACCTGTTTCATGTTAATGACTCTCCATGGAATAATGCTCACATAATTTAGACATTCTAAAATCCTATTTGATTTAACTTGACAAAAACACTCTGCTCGGTAAATTTGAGGAGTTTCTCCCTTGGATTGTAATAATAATGAGTATACTGAGGCTTAAAACAAAACCAATTATCTCATATTCTGAAGGTGTGGAAATTTAGCAATATCCAGGTTTCATGGGGACAAGAGTGATGCCATAGAGAACCAAGTAGAGATCTGTGTGTATTTTGAAGTTTTCATATATATACAATACCCTAAACCTGAACCTTCATAGGTTTCAAGACATAAGAAAATCTTAATAGTTGGATTTTGTGATTTTGTAATTTGGAAATTATGTGAAGAAAGTGACTAAGATGTATATTCTCCTTGCCCCAGATACATTTAAAGGCCTTCTGCACACCAACATATTTTTAGCAGGACTTTGTGTAGTAGGAAAGAATTACAAAATAAATAGATTCTCTTTTGGAGGTTGGATTAACAAATAAGAGAACGTGAATAGAATATGATGATCCTATAAGAAACAATACATATAGTGAATAATGAGAATTATGGAAAAACTTAAACTCACGAAAAATGAAGTAAGCAGAACCAGAAGAACAATATATACAATGACTACAATGATTTGAATGGAAAAAAAAAAAACTGACAATAATGCAACGATTAAGCCTTAAGTTTTTGAGATTGCAGTGATCAAGCATGATGCCAAGAGGAATTAAGATAAGGCACTGCTCTCCTTTCTTTGGACTGGTAGGAGACTATGGGTATGGAACACTACATGATATGTCAGGTATTTCCAAAATGTTCATTAGTTTTTCTGCCACTCCATTTTAAAAAATTCTTTGTTCTTAGGAATGGCTTTTTGTGGAATATACTGGGAAATGTAGACGATACACATTCAAAAGATAGCAATACTTTTTATGTTACTAAATTTTTAAATGCTACTTTAAAAAAAATAATCTAAATTAGGAATTTTCATCCACACATACACGTATATGTGTATATATATATATACCCACTGTCAAGGGAAGAGAGTGGGATGAAAGCAGCTGTTTACCAACAAAGAATGTCTAATTAAAACCATGTTAAGTCTTCAGAGACCACAGTAGAGCCTTGAAGGAATATGGGCATAAGCATATTTCCAGTTTATTTAGAGTATTGCCAAGGAAAAATTACCAAAAAAGCATCTTCTTCAAAACTCTGAAGGGAAAATCTTCAAGTGGGCACATTTGGTGTACTGTGGACTAAAATGTTTATTTACCATTTTAATAGCAAGCCTTTACTGGAAGGCATATGACCTGAGGGTGGGAAAAGGAGCATTTAACACAAAAGGAACACGTTGGACAAAAAGTCAGGACCTTGGCATTGGTCCTGGCTCTGCCATTAGTTCACTTTGTATACTAAGTCATACCTCCATGCATCAATTTCTTCATCTAAATAATGAGAAGGCTGTACAAGATGGTTTCTATGATCTCTTTTCAGCTCTGACATATTTTGTCTATGCCACATGTTATATTATCCTAGACTGGGTTCAAGGAGTCCTTGAGTTTAGTCCTGACTGCCACTAACTCCCTGTGGAAAATAGAAAAATCCATTCTTTTTATTCTCTCGGTTTCAGTTTTCTTCCCCTCTAAATGAGGACTATTCTGAGCCCAAGAGGAGCTTGGGCCAATCCAATGATTCAGATTTGGTAAAGGAATGCAACATAACATTTGTGAGTCTTAAGATATAATTTTTAAAATGCCGTACTTAGAACAAGATTAAAAAGGATACAATTCTGAGATGAAAAAATGATCTCCTTTGCCTATGCATTCATCACAATATCAACAGTAGGTCAAAAAGATGGCACTATGACTTCAAGGCAGCAGAAATTCTGATAAACCTCTAGAGGACCAACTCTATGTAGGCCGGATTTTTAAATTCCCTAGTTTTTAGTACCAAATTCCAATTTTGTACCAAACTCCTTGCTTTCCTAAAAGGAAAGCATCTCAATCAATATAAATTAATACAGTTTCTATCACACAGCTATTGGAGTAAATAGATAATCTCTAAGGTCCCTTCAAGCTTTCAAATTACAGTACCATTCTATGCCTTTGAGGTTTGACAGGTGGCATAGACTAGGGATACATTCACTGATGTTGCAGAAACAGTAAGAATCTACATTTGGCTTATTGCCCAGCTTGGTGTCACCTACAGAAAGGGTTTATCAATTAATTGATTGATTAACCAGGTAGGGAGTATAAGATTTCCACTACCATGTGGAACTACCCTGAAGCCACTGGCCAAGTGGCTTTTTTCAGATACTATCTAGTATGTTATGTAAGTTCAGGTTTTTCCAGTGGATGAATATCCCCATTGATAACCAGAAGGCACCTGTGGGAACTTAAGCTCTTAGGCTAATCTTACTCTAATTGTCTGAAGTTCATATTTTCATGGCACCATGGAATTGGCCCCAGGGAACACCATAGATTTAAAAGTGTGGGATGGAACTTGGGGGACTGCAGCTGTTATTTCAATGTTGTACGGAAATTCTAGTGAGGAAATTCCTTTACCAAAGCAGATGGGTACCTCGGTACCTTCTCTACCACTTGCAGTCTTAGGGAATTGTTAGGAGCATTGAGAAGTTAAATGACTTGTCCAGGGTCACGCAATCATCATGGGGCAGAGGAAAGACTTTAAATCAACTTTCTCTGACTCCAAGACCAACTTTATATATACTGTTAGACCCTACCCCTAATGATAAAATACTACAAAAATAAAGACGTCCAAAATAGAAAATCTGTCATCTCTGCTGCTGAACATTTACCCTGCAGAAAAAACTTGACTGACCAGTTTAATGCATAGACCTTAAGAAGACTTTACAAATGGCCACATAATTTTCTAGGACATAGTAAGGCAAAAATAAAACAAAATAAAAACTATAAATTGAATTTTGTCTTAGTAACACTGTAAGGAAACTAACCAAATGACCCCCTTAATTCTATGCCTCCTCCCAGCTGGTATATAGTGATAAAGAATAAAAGAATATAACATAGCTAGGCAACTCCCCATTATCAGGTTGGCAAGCAATCAGAGAAAACATGGGAGAAAGACAAGTATTTGCATCCATTTGGCTTCCAGCCCAATTTCACCAGCAGTCAGAAATATCATGGCAGCTGCCAAATCAACACAATCTTGCTCAGCCTAGTCTCCACTGGAAAACTCTCTTCCATTCTAGTGATTACAGTTGACTAGAAGTCTTCAGGCCTTTGCCATTGAAGCTAAGATCTGTCCCAGCTCATCTGTCTACTGTGCTTCGGCATGCTTTGTTTTGTTTTGTTTTGTTCTTCCCAGTTTATTATAACTGAAAGAGACCTAGAAATGCTGGTTGCTCCAATTGTGCTGAGATCTTTAAGTGTATATTTGGCCGTGTGTCTTTATTTGGATTAGATGATCTCTAAGGCCCCTTCCAGATGTCACATGCTATTTACTGCATGTCATATATTCTATTTGATGATTCTATTTTATGTTATACTGAGAATCAGATGTGAGATTTAATCTCAGTTCTATAATTAATTTGCTGTGTTATTGGTTGAGTCACATAACCATTCCGATTTTGAGGTTTCCTCTTCTGTAAAATGAAGATGGAGCTAGATGATTTCTGTATTTCTTCTCATCTCTAATATTGTAGGATTCATCAGTTTGTTCAAGGTTATAATGGAACCACATGATCTATATATCTATAGATATGTAAGGTAGATTAAGTGTGAGTGTGTGTGTACGTGCATGTGTGTGTGTGGAGACACAAACACACACATGCACACACACACACACACACAGAGAGAGAGAGAGAGAGAGAGAGAGAGAGAGAGAGAGAGAGAGAGACAATATTATATAGCTAAACCTGGAAAAAACACTAGTTGTGATTTTTACTTCAATGCTCTGCTAATCAACTTTCTCAGAGAAACATGGATTCTCAGTTCGAAGATATCTTTGAGGTCATCTGATCCTGTGTATTAGGTCTATGAATCTTCTATATGATATCTTTAATTGGTGGGTGGTCACCCAGTGGTGGGGAAATCATTGCCTCACAACACATTCCTTTTTTACACATCTTTGTTAGAAAGTTTTTTTTTTCCTTATATTAGGCTGAACTCCTCATAGCTTCTATACATTAGACCTAGTTATCCCTCAGAGGCTAAGCTCCCTTATACCTACTCCTTACCCCCAATATTTGTCTTCTCCAGGTAAAAAAAAAATTATGTTAGGTTCTTTGAGTCACTTGCATTCAGGAGCACTCAACTCCTTAGATATCTACTCTTAGAAAGTCTTTCATACTTCTTGTTCACAGAAAGCCTTCAACTAGTCTGTACTAAATTATTAGCTAATACCTAGATAAGATATCCCCTCCCAGGAGTGTTTGCCTTTAAATGAGGTACTCTCAGAGACAGAAAAGTCATTAATTCCAAAAGAAAGGTATCTCTAATGCTGGAATTTCAGTCCTCCTATTCTTTTATTCCTTGTCAGACTAGGTACAGCCTATTCCACATATTTTGAATCACAACACTTTTCTTTCTACGATAATTAAGCTCCCAGAGATCATTCAAAAAGTAGGAAAGTCAAGGGAAGTCCCTCGCCCCAACCCAGCCTCTTATCTGCCCACATAAATACCTGATAGTCATTATATTCCATTGCCTGGGGGGTGGCAAGTGGAGAAGGATGTAAATTTAATTACTTTCATCTAGCTTAGTACAGGGGCCATAGTTATCTCTCCCAACCAACCTCTATCGAGGGCCTGGTCATTGTAGCTAGTATACTAGCTCACCAATCCACACTCTCAAGACCACCTGGCCAACATTGGACATCAATACAAGTGAGAAAGAGTGCCAAGCAGAATGATGGTGGAGAGGCTTGGGGGAGGAGGTATTCATTATAATAGTAGTAATGATAGAAATGGCTTTTGGAGAGATGGAAAAGAATGGGAAGTCAGAAACACTGCACTGTAGGGGTCTAAGTGCCTCAGAATAGCAGATATCAGAAGAAAAAGAAGGAATCTGAAGCAAGTTAACTAACTATTAAATACTCTTACTTGAAATGAATAATTTATAGATCACTATGCAGCTGCTTCTACTTGGCTAGGAGGAGGAGGAGTGAAAATATATCTACTGGGACACCTAAAGAGTCCAGAATTGGAGAGTAATGTAGGAGACTTCCTTTTATATTCCACATACACACTAAGAAACAGATGTGCACAACCATCCAGCCACCCATGTATACATAATAGTGTCTGGCAAATTCTCACTTTCTGTCTCTCAGACATAATTTCTCTCTCACATTCATGCACATGGCCTCTCCTTCCATCTTTCTTCTTCCTTCTCTCTCTCAGTGTTTCTGTCTCTCTCCCAAACATACAAGTCTGTGACTCCTGCCCACACAAATAGCCTCTTTTCCCCTTTACATAAACATGCACGCACACACACACACACACAGTTTCTCTCATACATGTACAAGCACATAAACATACTCGCTCTACATATAACAGTTTCTATCCTTTACCCCCACAATCTCTCTCTAACAAACACACATACACAATCATTCTCTCTCCCTGTCAGTCTTCTGATTCTTTGTCTTTCTGTCTTTATTCATGCTTCATATACACACACACACACACACACATACACACACACACACACACAAACATCTCTCCATGAAACTTCCAAGGGCAGAGACTGAAAGACTGAAAAGTTATTTCCAATCAAGTGACTCAGCACACTTTATTTTGACTTTGACTTTGAGCTTCACATCTGTGGTAGTACTCATATTATGGCTGCAAGAAGAAAATTGTTCCCAGGTGAGAAGTAAATTATCTGGTTTGGCACTAAAATGTTGAAAAGGGAAATTTCCCCTGTTTGCTGTAGGCACCAGCCTTTTGTTCAAATAACTCTTTGTTATCCAGTCAAGCAGCAAGTGTGCAAGTGTACACACATGTGTGTGCACTCTCTCTCTCTCTCTCTCTCTCTCTCTCTCTCTCTCTCTCTCCCTCTCTCTGCAATCTGACTGTAAAATGGATTTTGGTTTAGCATTACATGCATACATGTGCATGCATGTACAAGAATACAATTTCATTCTTAGGGAGAGGAGGGGGGCACCAAAGACGTTGTTCCTCAAAAATTTGACTGCACCTTCCTTTACTTGTCCATCTATTGTACTGCATTTAATATTTTGGGAGAGTTCAAGCATTGATTACAATCATAATGCCCCAGATACCCCACTGTTTCAGCAATTTGCTTGTCATTACATGTTTGAAGGCTTGAAAATGGCTGGCCTTATTAGCAGATCCTCAGAGCTCCTGCAAATCCAGTAACCTTTAAAAGCTTGATTCAAGTGACACTGCCTCCTCTGGAGCAGGCTTTGTTTCTGTGACTAGGAAACAGTAACAAATCAATGCCTCTAGGAATACTTTAGCACCTTCTTTCATAGCCCTGCAAATGAAGAATAGCAGTGACTCAATGGTAACAATGGAGAAAGAAATCACTACTTCGTGCTGTAGCTTAACAACAACAATAACAGTATGGCAACAGTAATAATAACACTTTAAAACCCAACCAACCGTTCATGTCCTGATGGGGATGGGGATGGGGATTAGGGGACTATGGCCACATGGGGGAACAAAAAATAGTGTGATGTATAGCAGGAACTTGGTTTGTCCTGACACTACCTGCCTGGAATGGTACCTGAGTCCCAGGTGAAGTGGCTCCAAATGATACAACTGATTTGTTTAGCACCCAGATTTGTGTGCTACGTTACCCATATTCAAAAGCTTTGTCATCTTGCAAAACTTTTTTTTTTCCGTTTAAAGACTGAGTCTCCTTATCTTGCCCAGATTGGAAATGCAAGGGCTATTCATGAGCCAGATCCCCCTGCAAACTAGTGTAGGAGCTCTGACCAGATCTGTCTCTAACCAGGGCTGGTTCAACCTTCCTTGGACAGTCTGGTTGCTGGGACTACTGGGGTTCGCCATACTGTTGCTATGCTTAGGGGTGATACCTAATTGGCTTAGTTCATTGTACCTCAGAGCTCCCAAAATCAAGATATCTACCAGCCTCAGCTTCCCCTGTTTATAGGGACTCCACTCCTGACAGAAACTTTATCCAATGATATTAAAATGTCATTGGAAGTCAATAAATGTACCCAAGATTGAAGTTTCTGAGCTTGAATCTGGAAGTTAAATTGAACCAATGGATAGAGGTACTTGGTCTTCTCCAGGCAAGATATGTCAAGCCTGAAGAAAATAGTGGGTATTAGAGCAATTTTCATCCATGCAATACCAGTCTTACCATTCACTTTTGGAAGAGTAAAATAGAAAATGGGTTTAGACAATATATAAACAAAAAACTTCCAAAACTGTAGTATAATACATTACCCCAAGACAAGTATAGAAAAACTGATACTTGACTTATTACAGTCAGCTTGGTCGTACAGCAGTTAGAATATTGGACGCAGAGTCAGGAACACTTAGCCCAAACCTCAAGATACTACTGATATGATCCTAGGTGAGTTATATAACCTCCCTTAACCTCAGTTTCACCATCTTATAGACGGAGATAATACTAGCACCTACTTCAGAAGGTTGTTGGGAAAATCAAAGGAGATAATTTATGTAAAATTACTTTGCAAACCTTTAAGACCCATGAAATGTTAATAGTATAATCATCATTATTGTTAATAATGGAAAGGAGAAAGATGAGCGCATGATAAACAGGCTGAAAACTTAAAGAAATGCTTTATGAATAAACATACAATTTTCCAAAGCAAGAGTAAAAGCAGACAATTGGTATACGCTTCTGATCTTGTTCCGATTCTAATTGGTATTGATGTGCTTCCAAATGGAGGCCATGAAATGGTCAATATTTAAAAGTAGAGCCAATAAGCCCTCCATGGACGAACTCAGATGACCCTATATCAACAAAGAAGGATGGAAAAAATGACTATCATGCAGATTCATTGACAGAAACTGAAAGCTTTGTTATAGCAAGAGAAAACTAGGTAACTGTTACCAGAAATTATAGAAAAGTCATCATTACAGGCTTTATATTTTGTATGACTTCATATGTATAATTGATATCATAGTACTTGCCTTCTCAGGGGGAAAGGGGAGAATTTGGGACTTATTTTTTTTAAATATTAATTAATTAATTATTTTTTAGTTTTCAACGTTCACTTCCATAAGATTTTGAGTTCCAAATTTTCTCTCCCTCCTTCCCCTCCTCCCATGCCAAGATGGCATGCATATTAAACAGATTTTAGTATTAGTCATGTTGTAAAAAATAATTTGAACCAATGGGAGGAACCATGAGAAAGAAGAAATGAGAGAGAGAACAAATAGTATGGATTAATCTGTATTCAGGCTCCATAGTTCTTTTTGTGAGTGCATTTTCCATCATGAGTCTTTGGGAGTTGTCTTAGGTCCTTGCATTGCTGAGAAAAGCCAAGTCTATCAAAGTTAGTCTTCACATAATGTGGCTATTACTGTGTACAATGTTCTCCTGGCTCTGCTTATTTCAATCCTCATCAGTTCATGTAAATCTTCCTAGGTTTTTCTGAAGTCCATCTGCTCATGTTTCTTATGAACAATAGTATTCCATTACATTCATATACCATAACTTGTTCAGCAATTCCCCAATTGATGAGCATCCTCTCAATTTCAAATTCTTGGCTACTATAAGAAAAACTGCTACAAATATTTTTGCATATGTGTGTCCTTTACCCCATTTTTATGATTTCTTTGGATTACAGCCCCAGAAGTGGTATTCCTGGGTCAAATGGCATGCATGGTTTTATAACCCATTGGGTATAGTTCCAAAATGCTCTCCAGAATGATTGGATCAGTTCACAATTCCGCCAACAATGCATCAGTTGGAGCAGAAAAAAAATTTTAAAAATGAATGTTAAACAATTTTTAAAATGTGACTGGGATGTTTTTAATGAGATAAAAAACATATTAAGGAGACTAGACTTTTTGATCAGTTCATATTCTGAAAGTAAATAACAGAAATTATAATATTTATCACTATGGTATGCACATATTTAACTTCTGCCAGATATTTCAAGCCATAGTCATATAGTTAGAATGCTACAACAAAAATTCTTATCATTCAGACTCACAAATGTTAATTCCTTGTATTGCAAATGTAAACACTGAGATGTTCTTTAACATAGAACCTAAAAATAACCAGAGCACCATCAGAAAAAAAAGTTATGCATTATCTTCCATATGAAATATTAACAAAAAATTCAGAACAATGATTTTATTAGGTTGTTACCATAGTGAAGACTCACAACAACCAAATGACATGGGACAAAAGGTGTCAAAATATAGAGAATTAATAGAATAGATCAAATCTATATGGAAACCATGAAGCCCACCTTATCCCTATCATATTGTTTTAGTACTTTGCCCAAAAATATGACTACTGTGGCTATAGATTATAAAATTACATTTCAACACTTTTTTTTAATTATAAAAAAGCAATTCTTTTATCTATTTACACATTAGTCCACAGAGTATTAAAAATAAAAAAAAAATATAGTAGGGTAGTGACTTGTCCAAGTATTTTTTCTCTTTGTACTACATCAAATATAATGCAAAAAAAAAAAACATTGATAAGAATGATCCCTTTGCTAGTAATGATATATTGCTCTTGGGAACATCAATTTCATATCACCAAATGCCTGTTGGACACATGAACCAGGATGTCTTTTGGATATACCAAACTCACTATATCCAAAATGGAATTTTCCCCAAAATGTATCTCTCTTCCAGACTGCTATATTTTTGTTAAAGGAAGCACCATCATTCTTAAAATCCAGTTTTGAAATCTTAGAGTTATCTTGGGTTCTACCCTCTCCCTCATTTTCACCCATATGTCCACTTGATTATGCATGTATATATGTATATAATTTATTTTCATTTTAAATCTTCCCTCTTAACTACCTTCTCAACCGTACATTTAGAAGGCAAGAAATACAAAATTCATTATAAATATAAAGTCATGTAAAATAAATTTTCTCCTTTGGTGTACAAGCCAAGTGCATCAACTCTCTTTCTAGAAATGGATAGTATTGTTCATCATAAGTCCTTTGGAACTGTGGTGGGTCATTCTTTTGATCAGAATTGGAAAGTTTTTCTTAGTTGATTTTATTAGTAATATTGCTGATACTGTGTAAATTACTCCCCTGGCTCTGCTCATCCTATGTATACTAATAGTATACTCTGCTCATACTAATCTATGCATTAGTTCATACAAGTCTTCCAAAGGTTTTTCTGAAACCATTCCTTTCATCATTTCATGAAGCACAATAGTGTTCCATAACATTCATATACTATAACTTGTTCAGCTGTTTCTCAGTTGATGGTTATTCTCTCAATTCTTTTCCAAGACAAAAAGAACTGCCCTCAATATTTTTGTATATATGGACATTTTTTATGTTTCTCTTTTCTTTATTTTGTATAGACTTAGTAATGATATTGCTTTGTCAACGGGTATGCAAAGTTTAATAGCTTTGGAGGCATAGTTATAAATTGTTTTCTAGAACAATTTAACTAGTTCATAACTTTACCCACAGTGTATTGGTGTATTCTTGAGCTCTTCCAAGAATATGTTTTTGGGCAGTTTCAGATGTGGGTATAGTGTCAATGCTGTCCTCTTCTGAATTCATATTTTGATCTTCCCTCTCCCCATAGTAAGATTCTATGGTCTTTACTTTTCTAGCTTGCTTCTTGTTCATAGTGGTTGCCTTTTTCCTGGCTTTTAAAGTGGATGTCTGCTTTTGAGGCACAAGGGGCTCTGTCCCATGCCTCTTGTGCTGGGAGCTAGGGGCCTGGTTACTGACTTTGCATACCATGGCCTCTGATTTTGTCAGCTAGAAGCTATATAATGCTGCATCTCAACTGGTGCTGTGCCAGAGCTGGCTGGTGTGTGCCAAAGCCAAGACCAAGGTCAAGACCAAGGCCAGATCAAGTCTTTCTTAGTTTTCCCAGGGGTTACACTGAAGCTCATTGTGTGAGGTGTTGGAGAGGGGTGGTCTGGGAGTCAGAGATCCCCTCCTCCCCTAGGGCTGTGCTACAGCCTGGACAGGTTAAGCTTCTAGTGAATGCCTGACCATGCTGGTGTCTGCCAATTACTCTGGCTTTGTGAAGGCACACCTGGGGTCCTGGTGTTGGCACTTGTGGCTCTACCCCTTGCCTCCGTGGCTTAGGGTCTCCTGCTGGTCTGCTGAATTGGGGCTTGCTGGGACACCTCTGGTCCTGCACTGGACACCTTCAGCCACAGCAAGAGGGACCTTCTTCATCCACCTCCCTAGTTTCCAAAGCTAAAAGACTGCTGTGCCCCTCTGTTGGTTCCACTATTTCAGATTTTTTTTTTTCCTGGGGCAATATTCTCTGGGCTTTTCAAGGACAACAAGCGGTGAGGGTGAGAGCACTTGTGGTTTCATCCACCATCTTGCCTCCCAGAAGCTCAAATAGGTGACTTTCAAACATTTAAACTGTGGGCTAATAGCCCCAGGAATAGCTATTGCCTCTGCCCCAGACCCAGTGCTTCTCACACCCAGCTCTGAAAGAGTCATGAGCTGAAAGGTTTGGGAATTACCACCGCTTCCGGTGATTCAGAACTCTGCTATTGCCAAGTCAGTACTAGTACAGCCTCCCTGCTGTGTGCTCTCCCATCTTGGTGCAATGGACCCTTCCTAGAGACCTTCCAGGCTGTCCTGGGCTTGAAATCTGCCATATTCAGTCTCCTAGTGGATTCTGCCTCTCTAAAATTTGTGTAAATCCACTTTTTAGATGTACCTGAAGGAATTTGTGGGGGAATTCAGATGAGCCACTGCTTTCACTCTGCCATGTTGGATCTGGTCCAATAGTTTCATTTTTTCTGCAATTAATTGCAATGCATATTTCTCTAGTTATTTAGATATGATTTTATTTGTGTGAAGTTTTGTAGTTGTATTCATAAAACTCCTTTGTGTTTCTTGGCAGATAAACTCTGAAGTATTTTATGCTGTCTATAATTATTTTAAATAGAAATTGTCTTTCTGTTTCCATGATGCATTTTGTTGGTAATGCATAGAAATGCTAATGATTTATGTGGGATTATTTTATATCCTGCAACTTTTATGAAGTTGTTAATTGTTTCTATTTTTTTTAAAGTAGACTCTTCAGCATTCTCTGACAAAACTATTATATCATCTGTATATATATATATATACTATAATATATATAAATATAATTTCATATATATTTAAATATAAATTTATATATATTTATATAAATATAAAGACTATACATATATATATGTGTATATGTATAGTCTTATTTCTTCTTTGCCTACAATTATTCCTTCAATTTCTTTTTTCCTGTTTCATTGCTAGAGCTAGCATTTCTTATACAGTAGTGAACCAGCCCTGCCTTCCTGGTACAAATCAAACCTGATTATAATACATGATCTTTTTGATATAGTGCTGTAATCTATTTACTAGTATTTAAATTTTTTACATCAAAATTTATTAGGGAAATTGGTATATAATTTTCATTCTCTGATTTGGCTGTCTTTGATATAGGCATCAACAATATATGTGTGGAATAAAAATAATTTTTGGTAGGACTCCTTTTTGCCTATTTTTTTAAATCAGCTTATGAAATATTAGAATTATTATTCCATAAATGTTTGTTAGAACTCTATCTCACCCTGGAATTTGTTTGTTTGTTTGTTTTCCTTAGGAAACTCATTTATGAAGGTTTATTCATTTTTCTTAGATGGTGCTATTTAAATATTCTATTTTTTATTCTGTTAAATTAGAAAATTTACATTTCTATAGTCATCCATTTCATTTAGATCATCAGTTTTATTGAGATGTAGTTGAGGAAAATAGCTCTTAATTACTTTTACTTCATCTTCATAAGTTGTGAATTTACCTTTTAAAATATTGGTTATTTGGTTTTCTTATTTCTTTAAATAGCCAATTGTTTGTTTATTTTATTTTTTAAAATAATTTCCAAATGTTACTTATTAGTTCATTTTTTTTTCATTTTTTCTTTCAGTTTTATTAAGGTCTTTGATTTTTTAAAAAGAATTTCTATTTAGTTGCTTAACTGGGAGTTTTTAATTTGTTACTTTTCTGGTTTTTTAGTTGCATGTCCCAATTTGTTGATCTGCTCTTTCTCTCTTTTATTGATGTAAATGTTTAGAGATATAAAATTTCCATTTAGAACTTCATTGCCTGCATTCTACAAATACTGGCATTTTGTCATTCTCTTTTTTTTTTAGTTTAATTTGCATTATTAATACTTTCTCAAGTCTATACAATCAATGAAACAATAATCCCTGATTTGTAGAGACAGGATTTCTTTTTTTATTTTTTTTTTTAATTTTTAGTTTACAACACTCAGTTCTACATAATTTTGAGTTCCAGATTTTCTTCCCCCCTTCCCCGCTCCCTCCCCAAGATGGCATGGAATCCGATATATCTTCTACATATAACTTCGGATTGAACTTATTTACA
>CM053625.1:51450470-51471202 GCA_028646595.1 Phalanger gymnotis | reverse complement strand
CTAGCTAGCTAGCTAGCTTGCTGTCTGTCTGTCTGTCTGTCTGTCTATCTATCCGTCTATTTATCTATATCTATTAATATATACACAAATGTATTTAAAATTACTTTGACAGCTACCTGAGCCACTGTGTCAACTGCTTGTGGTAAGTTTCTTCTAACCAAAGAACTCAAAAATGTGTTGATTCGTTCTCAAGGCATCTTGGCCGAGGGCAATCCCATTAAAACAACAAAAGTAAAGGCAATACTGACTGATGAAGAGGCCATGAGCAGTAGAAAATTGCTTCAACTAATGCATCGTTGGTGTTGTGAACTGATCACCCATTCTGGAGAGCAATTTGGAACTACCCCAAAAGAGCTATAAAACTGTGCATACCTTTTGACCCAGCAATACCACTTCTAGGTCTGTATCCCAAAGAGATCATAAAAAGAGGAAAGGACCCACATGTACGAAAATATTTATAGCGGCTCTTTTTGTGGTGGCCACGAATTGGAAATTGAGTAGATGCCCATCAATTGGGGAATGGCTGAACAAGTTATGGTTTATGAATATAATGGAATACGATTGCATTAGAAGAAACGATGAGCAGGTGGATTTCAGAAAAACCTGGAAAGACTTGCATGAACTGATGCTGCATGAAGTGAGCAGAACCAGAAGATCTTTGTACACATTAACAACAACATTGTACGATGACCATCTTTGATAGATTTAGCTCTTCTCAGTAATGCGCAGGATTCCAAAAGACTCATGAGGGAAAATGCTATCCATCTCCAGAGAAAGAACTATGGAGTCTGAATGTAGATCAAAGCATACTATTTTCTTTCTTTTTTTTCTTCCTTGTGTTTTCCCTTTTGTTTTGATTCTTTTTTTTACAGTGTGACTAATGTGGAACTATGTTTAATATTATCGTACATGTATAGCTTATATAGCTCATAATCATTATTGATTATGCAGCAAAAGTGATTCAAATTCAATGTTGGTACAGTGTACAAAATGCAAGTTGAGGCAATCAGGTATAGATAGTAACTGGAAATTCAGAGTTCATCTTCTGGTCTTTACAGTACTCACTGTTATGTGAATGGGCAGATACCACTCTGATACTTTCTGCTAATTAATGGAGACTACCTGATGGCAATTCTGCCTCCATAGCCTTAGTGCAAATAACTTTCTTCCTGGGGGTTATTCCAACCTTTCAGTCCTACCTTTCCCTCCACATTGCAACTTAGAACCATGTGATTGTTGTTTCCACAAAAGTAGGCCCCAAACCCTCAAAATCTTAAAAATGAATGTGGAAAAATAAAAACAAATAAATAAATTTAATTTTAAAAAAGAAAGTAAGAAAACAGCTTCAGTAACCTCAGTAGCTGTTCCTTCCAAAAAGGAGAGCAGGGAGAAGAGATGCACTTCATAATCAGACCAATGAAAGAAGGTAGAATATCCATGAATGGTTACTGTGGAAGTAGAGTGGAATAGCAATTACAAAAGGCTCTCCAAGATCATACCAAGGTAGAGCTGCAGGAAGAAGAGCTAAGCAAAACAACAGGTTCTCGGAGGATAGGGCTAGGAGTATTTCATCTGAAATATAAATATGTCTCTATCTTTGAGGTCAAGTTTTCCAGGCAGCATTCCATTCTCAACTAGTGTGAGAATCTATGGGAGATTTTGCTTTTTGCTACATTTCCCAGGGGTGGTTCAACATGATTCAGTTCCTTTGGTATTCTGTCTTAATTAAATGCTTTGCTAATTGATTTGTGGTTCTTACCTTATCATTTGGTAGAGAAGCATAAGATGGATATTTAAGCCATATATGAATAATTATGATTGTCCCAAATATTCCAATGAAATCTGAGGTAGTAAAGGGTTTCAAAGTTATGTGTGCCTCTTGCTAGACTTGAAATAAGTGGGAAAAGTATAACTGTGAGAAAAGCATATGCTTGTTCTCTGGTGGCCAGAAGTATATGCTTTCTCTTTTCCAACTCTTCCAATTATTTAAAGAGTGGAGTCTAGTCATACTTTTCTACCAAAGTCACCATAGCTCTAGAAGGGTTCTATTTTAGGCTTAATAACCTTGAGGTTTTCCTTTGGATCTGGCATTTAAATGCTGGGGAGAGGGAGCAGCCTGTTCCATTTTGTTCCTATATTTTATGGGCAGCTAAAGCAAACATGTTGCCAAGAGAGAGAATAAGGACAGAAGGTTGGGATGAAATCTGTGGGGACTGAGGACTAAGAGAAGGTCAGGGCATCCAAAGTTGCAGCAATGTCAGCAAAAGTAGGAGGGGAATGAGCAGGTTACAGAGAAAGAAACTAAAGATCAGGAGAAATGCTACTTGTTCAAGTCCTTTGAAGCCCTTGAACTAGGTAGAGTTATGTCTGGACATTGAATTTATAGGATGCAGGAGAATTTTTACAGGAAAGGAGGAGGAAGAGGGGAAAACAGCAGGGAAGGGGTAGAGCTACATTTCTTTGTCTTATTTTTTTCTGATCTATTAATAGGGTTATCCTCTATTCAATGTTTGTGAACCTTACTGCTTACAAAAAAATAGCAAGGCATAAGAAAATAGGTCCCTAATAAGATAAGGTTGAGTGTGACCTATGATGTATTATTATTGAATAGGTTACATTCCTGTGAGTTTGTATATGAGACACTGAGCCATAGGTTATATAAGCATCTAAACTGTCTCTAGCTACTTGTTTGAACATCTCAGCAGGTCAAGTCACCTGGCCTCTAGTTCTCTGGTCTATTCCCACCTATGACCAAAGGCAGGGCTTTGGATTGCTTTGTATTAGACAATAATCTATAAAGTAGATTTCATCATAGACCACTGACATACCAGTGGCTTTGATAACATTAGACTACACACTGATAGCTATTTAACTCTGAGAGCACAGGTACTCTTCTGTGATCCTACAATCATTCCCTAATCTCTAAGACATAAGAAGATGACCATTTTGTCCTTAGTTAATGACAAGCCCCTAATGCTGGCTGGGGCAAAAAAAAAACTTAATAGAACAGAGTGAAGAGAGATGGTTAGCCTAAATTTACAGAGGTAGTTTCTTTTTGAGCTCACAATCGTTCCATAAAATTATGTAGCAAAATGACTCAAGCTCAATATTGGTACAGTGTACAAAATGCAAGTTGAGGCAATCAGGTATAGATAGTAACTGGAAATTCAGAGTTCATCTTTTGGTCTTTACAGTACTCACTGTTATGTGAATGGGCAGATACCACTCTGATACTGCTAATTGATGGAGACTACTTGATGGCAATTCTGCCTCCATAGCTTTGGGGCAAATAACTTTTTTTTTCCTGGGGGTTACTCCAACCTTTCAGTCCTACCTTTCCTTCCACATTGCAACTCAGAACCATGTGATTGTCATTTCCACAAAAGCAGGCCCAAAGCCCTCAAGCTTGATGTGTACCAGATGGCACCACATGCTTGATATCAAGAATTTAATCTGTGACATCCAGTTCATTTGCATTAAAAATGGTTTTCTTTGTGAGTGTAACCCCAAACTATTGCAACACCAACACCACCAAGAGAAGCAACAATAGCAAATGGCAAATAGAAATTGGCTTTTCTTGATGGTGTTATTTTCCTGGCCGTGGGTAGAAGCAACTAATAAGAGAATATTTCAAAAGAAGAGCAAAAGATATGTCAGGAAAGTTTCTAATATAGCTCCTTCTTTGAAACCTGTGCTTTCCATTTTTCAACTTGTATGTTATTGTCTGAAGTGGTCACTGAAAGAAAAAGAAAACGTGGTTATCTATAAAATATCAATCTTATAGGGAACCTCAAATACCCAAGTGGGTGGCTTTTGCTGCTGTCTCAGTACTTTCAGGACCTTTTCAGAGGGTTATAAATCAGGGGCTTCAGCAGGCCACCAAGCCACAGTCAAAGAAGCAGGTGTTGGCATATGAAGCAAATCTCTAGAGGGCCCAGCTGATAAGTGATTGATCCCCTAGTTGTCATCAAGGCCAGGAATGGTGTTTGTAGATCTTTAGCTCTGTTGAAAGTGTGCTTAGATTTTTTTCCCTCCTACTTAGCCTCTCAGACTTTTTGCACTGAAAAAGGAAATGCCTGAATATATAGTTTTAGGGTACCTTGGCCATAGTTCAGAATTTTCACTAATGTTTGTACCTTTAAGAATTGTTCCCCTCCACTCTATCTCCCTCAAATTCTAACCATGTACTTCATACAGTTTTTGGTTCTTTATGTATCAGGAAGGCTGCTAGAGACTTATTTCTGTTACACAGAACTAGCCATGGTTTGTGTTATCAGCAGAGACATGTTGAACTGGTGAACCATGGACACTTACCCTCCAACCTGCTTTAAAATGCTGTCAGAGCTGATAAGTGACTCACCACCCAAACTGAGAGATGGCAAATGTGCATTTTAACACTTCCCAAGGCAACAGGTAAGATTACGCTATGTAGCATTTGTTGTGTGACATCGTATCACAGTCAGATGTGAAGAGATTTGGCATAATGGCATTAGAGATGAACAGGTGACTTGTCTGGTAATTCAGATATTGATGAATAGCCCTTACTCATTCCACTTTGGTGTTTTTCACAGTATTTTTCCATTGTTCCTTTACATCAATTCAGCAGAGCAGAAATCTCTGTATATATGAACTAACAGTTCAGCTTTTGCCAGCTGAAGGGGAACATAAGAGCAAGGCTAGGTTTTCTATCCTGCTCTTTCCACATAATAACAAGGACCAATAACAGCTATAGCACTTGTGAATTTAATTACTACAAATTACTGTCACTAAATCTGTGAGAGGACAGAAGAGAAGCCCAGATTGAGCCATGCCCTCCTTCTTAACTTAACAAGCCTCACCACTACCCATACCCTGCCAAAGTGAATTTTCAAGAATAAATAAGGTGGAAGTGGTGATTTTAAATAAGATCTTCCATCAGTTCAAAAAGGTAAACATCAACAGTCCAACCTACAATCCTACAAATCAAGTTAAAACTTAGTAAGTGAAGACAAAATGAGACAATATTTATAAAATGCTTAACAAACCCTAAAGTGCAATGTGAATATGAACTATTTATTTTATTTTATTTATTTAAGATGAAGGGAGCTGATCCATGGCCTGGGGGTCTAGCTAAGCTGTCAGTGAACTGTGTAACTTTATAGGCTAAAATGATCACGAAATTAATAGTAGAAGGGACATTTGAGATAATCATGTCCAACCTCCTCATTTTATAGATTAGGAAACTGAGACCCTGAGAGCCTAAGGTCACCTAGCTCTTGAGGTAGATTGTGAACTTAGGTCATTTGGATTCTACATCCAGTGGTCTATCCAGAACACCATGTTGCTTCTATCACTATCATGCATCTCTCTTTGACACAATCATATGGAGATGAAAGGGAACTTAGATTATCTAGTCCAATCTCTCTACACCACCTTCATTTTACAAAGAAGATACTGAATCTAAGAGAAAAGTAAATTTCTCAAGGTCCTATGCTAATTACAGTCAGATTTGGGACTTCAACCTGGTCTCCTCACTCTCAATTGTGCTTCCTATTACATCCCACTTATTCTCCTTAAGTAGACCTGGGACATACATCTAAATCTCACAGCAGCTATAAGGTAAAACATAGAGCTCGATAAAAACAAAACACAAAAGGGAAGCTTTCAAAAAATTTCAAGCCAGTGATAGATTAAATAGCTCAATAAATATGCAATTGAATGGCCCTGCAATTTTCTTGAGTGATGAGGGAAGAGGACATGAGGAGGTGGGGAAACCATCACCTTACTGTCACTCAGTTAAAGAAGGCTTTATGGAGTAGATGGCATTTTAAGAGGTTCTTGGAGAAAGCTTGGTATAGATTAGCAGTGATGGGGAAAAGAAAAAAAAATTTCCTCAACTTAAGGAACAGTGGATAAGTCACAGATGAAAGAAAAGACAATGAGGCATAAAATAGCTATATAAGAGCAAATGGGGTAATGTAAGCTTTTCACAAACCTTAAAGAATTATATAAATGTCAAGCATTATTGTTAACATTAATATTATTATCATTATCATTAATATCATGTAGAGATATGAGATGAGATGAGAAGAGATAATAGGCAGTATATGGTATAAGGCCTTGGAATAGAGAGCCAAGAGCTTTGTTTTAGTGTAAAAAATGATAGCATAAAATTTCCAGGCTCTGAGAATCAGTCATTTTCCATAGGAAACAACTGGCCTTGACCAGAAATTCTAAGTTAAACATAAGGTGATTAATGACCTCATTTTAACCTTTCTCCTTGTATCACAGGCTTATTGTACAACTGTGAGAGTAATACAGTGTTTTGACTTTTTAGCCAGCTTGCTTGTTTGTCTTTGAAAAGTCTCCCCCTTTAAAAATGAGATTTCACCTTCAGCCTAATATCCCTGCCCCATTGAAAGGAAACACAGATTGCCAGTGGAAAAGTCATAGTTTTTCTTACTTGACTGAAATTTCAACAAGTCCAAATAGTCTTGTATAAGTGGATGTAATCAGATGGCTCTTAATGCACATATAATTGTTCCATTTAATAAATGTCTTTTATGCTGCTCGTCTCTTCTTTTGTGAACATTTCTCTGGCTTGAATCTTCCCTGTATTTGAATGTACTCTTCAGTGAAGGAATTTGTGTAACTTTGCTGTCACCAACAGGTTGCCATGTGAATTAAACATTTTTATCTCAATAGGTTTTCATCCTATACAACATCCTAAAAATAAAGGAAATAACTGAATTGCTATTATTTTCCTTAAACTTGAGATATTCTAGAGAGCAACATAATTAAACATTAGCATACTACATCTTGGAAAGTAATTATTATCTTCTAATTTGCCAGAAGAGAGTAACGTAGGCATATATCAGCCAAAGAGTCATTTGTATTTTTTCTGTAGCAACAGATTTATTTCTCCATTAAATGCAGAAAGACCATCAATATCCACTACAGGGCCACAATTAACAGAACATTTTGTCAACTGCTGCTATTCTCCAGCTGCTGGATTTACAACATGAAATGAGAGAACCTGTTCCTTTTCTTTTTTTCCCCTTTTAAATACAAAAAAAAGAAAAGAACAGAAAAGTAATGCCTGAGCCCCATGGCAAGGACAACTGGAGTAATTTTTTTTTTAAATCACAGCTAAGTTGGTATATACTTCTTACAAGGTATGAGTGGGAAGATGGGCAAAATTGGAGTTGACAAAAAGACAAGAAACATAGTTAATTGCATACATGCACAATATTTGAGAAGTTTACAGAGCTTTTTATCCTACTTCCAACAGCCTTTGTACCTATGTTTTCAAGATCTTTTCAGATACAATAGTGAATTCACAAAAAAGACCATCATCCCATGGTCTTATTCAGGCCTCTCACTCCTGATATCACCTCCTATAGAGCAGTTCTATCAAGCAGTTCAAAATGCTTAACAAGAAGATTTAATTTTGACACTTTGGTTATTATACGCATTGTGACCCCTTTGCTTACATTTTATCTAAACCCTATCTTTGACGAAGTAGATCTTTTCATAATTCACTTAGATTGCTATCTGATGTTTTGCAGGAGATGTTTGAAAAGCAGGACAATGGAAGAAGCCGCTATGTGGATATGAACAAATTTTGACTATCAAAACTACAGTTTCCTCCTTTGTAAAATGTAGGATGGCATATTATATACTTTCTAAGGTGCCTTTCACTTCTAACCTTCTGTGAATTTATTCTGACATGCAGTCATGATGTAGTCGATACAGAAGCCTCAGATCTGGGATAACTTGGGTTCAAGTACAGTATGTGTCACACATGTTCTATGTAACCCTGGACAAGTCACTTAATCTCTCAGTATTTCAGACAACTCATAAGATTATGGGTTGTAGAGAAAGTGCCAACCTTCATTAGTAAAGAGTTTCCTCATCCAGGAGTTTCCTACATCACAAAATTCAAAGGTTTATTTCCTATCCCTATCCTTATAATCAAATGGAAACAGAAAATAGATTCAATACACATTCTCAGGTACATACTATTCAGAAATACTTCTTTTCCTCCATATTGTAAGCAAATCTTTTTGTGGTTTTTAAAATTTTATATGTACATTTAAGGAGTTCATTTGATCTATGGAGTTAATTAACTCATTTGAGTTGCTTAAGAAGATGACGCAGTTGTTGCATGTTGTCAAGAGCTCTAGAGCCAGGATTCAGCTTTGCCACTTATGAGGTACATGACCTTGGGCAACATAACCTCTTTAAGACTCGATTTCCTCATTTGTTAAATGAAGTAAAATATATGCAAAGCCTAGCTCAAAGGGTTATCGAAAGAAAATCATCTTGGAATTCTTTATCTTTCCCTTTAAATTTCACAATCTAGTTGAGTTGATATTTTGAACTGATATTCATTTTCATTTTAATGAGGAATAAGCAAACTACTTATCTGTATTGGTCAAATTAATCCCCACTTTACTTTTGGTATAAATACATACACACAGAATCACAAACCAAATCTACTCTCCAAGTCACTGGCAAGCAAATGCCACGTTTCTTAAGAGAAAAACAAAAATCCATGACAATACGACAGAAATAGCTTGTAACATTATTCTAATTCTGACATTTCAGAAAGCCTCCCAAATTAATTCCATGTCATCTATTTTATCCCATTTCCTCAGGAAGCTACCACTTAAATTTTCAGAATGAGGCAAGAAATTATAGAACCTGGGATAGTATCAGAATTTTCTGAAATCAGCACGACTGCTGTAACTAGTGCAACTACAGGGTCAGTCACTGTTTCAGTGAAAGGATCAATATTTGTATCTTGTCCAAAGTCTGCAGTCTCTCCTTGACAATAACTTCGAGTATTCTCTTGAGGAATATCCTGTAAATGTCTGCAATTTTCTACTTAAAGTCCCCTTTTTTCTTTCACTAGCTATTGTCTAGGTGAAATGCATTCCCTTCTGAATTCTTTCAAGTCTGTCCAGCCAGACTCACCCAGATAATTTTACTTTACCCATGTTATTTTGGAGAAAAGTTAGAATAGTTAAGATTTGGTTTCAAGTGCTTCAGTTCATCAAAATACTTGGATTCAGTTTAAACATTCTCCATACAATCAATCTGTTTCAATGTCAAAAAGATAATTAAATTCAATGTAATTCAAAGAAACAAATATTTATAATGCGCTAGCTATGCACTGTTAGGTGCTAGAAGAGATGCAACTATACAAGGTGTTTACCCTCAACAAGTTTGCTATATCATATGACAATCTCAGACACAAATCAATATAATGCAATTTAGACTATAACTGCATAACATAATATAAAGGACAGTGATATGCAACTTGGGAAAGATCACTTTCAGCTTAGAGAATAAGAGAAAGTTTATTAGAGGAGGATGCATTTATAGTGATCCTTAAAGCATCAGTAAGATGTCAATAGACATGATCAAGGTAGGGCATTTCAAATCAGCAACTTGCTACAGTACTGGGTATTTGAGAACCTAAGTGGTAATGGCTTTATGAAGCTGAATTTGACCAATAGAACATTAGCAGTGCTTTAACTTAATTCTATAAGTAAATCATGTTCTTATCATATGGATCTATGTTTTTGGAGATTTGGTACAAATATAAATTCATATAATAAAGGACACACATGAAGTATGGAAATTTCTTCCTAAATTGGTTTCTTATCATCTTATTAACTGATTTTAAGAACTTATCACTGTTTCGCAACTCCATTGCCAATACCTACTTATGGGTCATAGTTCAAGGGCAGAGAGGATCACTTTCAGTCAAGAGGGAGCAGGAGTACTGATGGGCAGTATCACTTTTAGTTTTAAGGAATCAGGGACCCTGAGGAACAGTATTGTTTTTGGTCCTGAGGAGCAGGGGTCCTGAGGAGGAGTATCTTTTACAATCCCTCTCTTTGGCAAAGACAATAGTGCAGACCAGAAGAGCAGTTACCACACTTCTCTCCAGATCAGACCACCTTGTAAGCACCAAAAACTTCCAAACCCCAAGAAAGAGCTCTGAAAACAGCAGTGCAAAAAAGCCTGAAGCTTGACTCAGTGCCCCTCCCCACCCTCAACCAGGCTAGAACCCAATGTTAATATAAACTCCCAAATCAAGACATTGGGTAGAATGAGCAAATGCCAAAAGAATCTGACTATAAAAAAGTACTATGGTGACAGGGAAGATCAAAACACAAACTCAGAAGAAGACAATAAAGTCAAAATAACTATAAGAAAAGCCTCAAAGGAGAAAAAACATGAATTAAATACAAGCCCAATAAGAATTCCTTGAAGACCTAAAAGATGATTTTTCAAAATTAAAAAAAGAGTAGTAGAGGAAAAATTAGGTAAAGAAATGAAAACAAAGGAAGAAAATTATGAAAATATAACCAATAGCTTGATAAATGAGGTGCAAAACATGTTAAAGAAAATAATACCTCAAAAATGGGATTGTCCAGATTGGGGGCAGGGGGGAAGGTACAAAATTAATTAATGAAAATAGCTCCATAAAAATCAGAATTGTCCAAATGGAAAAATAAAACAGGTACAAAGGCTCTATGAAGAAAATAATGTCTTAAAAATTAGAAATGGGCAACTGGAACCTAATGACTCCATGAAACATCAAAAAAAAAAACCCCACAATAAAATAAAGCTTAAATAATGAAAAAGAAGAAACTGAAATATCTCATCAAAAAAACAACTGACCTGAAAAGAGAGATAATATGAGGATTATTGTATTATATGAAAGCCACATTCAAATAAAGTCTAGACATTATATTTCAAGAAAATATCAAGAAAAACTGACATAGAACCAGAGAGTAAACTAGAAATTGTAAGAGTTTACCAATCACCACCTAAAAGAGATCCCAAAATGAAAACTCCCAGGGATATTATGATAGAATTCCAGAGCTCCCAGGTGAAAGGGGAAAAATATTTTAAGCAGTCAGAAAGAAAGCATTCAAATATGGTGCAGCCACATTCAGGATCACATAAGTTTTAGCAGTAACTAAAGGAACGTTGGGTTTAAAATATGATAGTCCAGAAAGCAAAAGAGGTAGAATTAAAACCAAGAATAATTTACCTAGCAAAACTGAATATAATCTTGCAAGGAAAATAAATTTTTCAAGCATTCCTGAGGAAAAAACAGATAGCAAACTTGACTTTCAAATTCAAGACTCAAGAGAAGCATAAAAAGAAATGATGAGCAGGGTAATTTCAGAAAAACCTGGGAAGACTTTTATGAACTGATGCAAAGTGAAGGTAGCAGAACCAGAACATTGTGTCCAGTAACATCAATATTGTAAGGATGATAAGTGTAAAAACATGGCTACTGTGATCACGACAATGATTTAAAACAATGCCAAGGACTCCTCATTAAAAATGCAATCTACCTGCAGAGAGAAAACTAATGAACCCTGAATACAAATTGAAGCATACATTTAAAAATTTTTTTTGTTTTTTTTGTTGTTGTTTTCATTGTTTTATTTTGTTTATATTTGCTTTTACAACATAGTTAATATGGAAATACATTTTGCATGACTTCACATATATAATCAATATTAAATTATTTGCCTTCTCAAGGAAGGGATGGAAAGAATTTGGAACTCAAAATTGAAAAAAAAAAGATTGTTAATTTTTTTACATGCAATTGGGAAATATTTAACAAAATAAAAATATTTTAAAAGCATGTATACTATCCTTTACTATATAATATACACCTAATAAAAGTTTGTTGATATAATTGGGAGAAAAAGCACTGCTTAGTTCTTGGAAGTCAATACCACGTGGATTCAAGTCTCACCTCTGAAATATACTGTATGGCTGGCCCTGGACAACTCAGTGAACCTTTCAGTGCCATCAGGTAATTCTCTAAAACTATAAACTGCAGAGTAGTCCTTAATCTTTATTGATAGAGAGCTTTGCCACCCAAAATAATTCCTTAAATTGCTAAAACCACGAATTTAGACAAAAGTAATTTTGATATGTATATATAACTAATAATAATAGCTAAAATTTATATAGTGCTTACTATGTGCCAGGCATTTTGCTAAGTGCCTTAAAAATATGTCTCATTTGATCCTCACAACAACCCTGGAAGTTAGGTGCTATTATTCCCCCCCATTTTACAGATGAAGAAACTGAGACAAACAAAGGTTAAGTGACTTGCCCAGGCTCACACAGCTAGTAAATGTCTGAGGTTGGATTGGAACTCAGGTCACCTTGATTCCAGGCTCTCTCAGATTATGTATGTACACATGTATGTGTGTGTGTATATATATACAATATATACGCAATATATATTATATATATGTATTATGGGTAATATGTATACACACACACATATATGCATATATATATATATATATCCTTGTCAACCATACAACATCAAAATATCTCAGGAGGCAGAGTTTATGTTAATATATACACTATTACAGAGACTTACACTAGTATGATCTTCATTTTTGAATGAATTAATGAATGAGTAAAAGTAGAGAAATAGGCTATCTCTAAGGTCTCCTTGAACTCTAAATAGAATTCCATAGTTTTAATAAAAGCTCTGCAATATTCCTCTAATTCTAATTCTCTGGAGTTCATAATTAAGAATTATACTCTTATTAACTTATAGTCTGAAGTGATTTTGTAAATACCAAGCAATTCAAAGAGCAGCCTATGGAAAAGAGATAAATCTACGGGGAAGTACTTTTTGGTCTTTCTAATCTACTTCCATATGTTGACAGGACCCTTTGCTCCACAGATACTTTGTCAAAACACATGAAGCTAAAGCTCTGATCACATAATAAAGAGTCAGTCATCTTGAAATAACAGTAACAAACTATAAGCCAGAACTGGAAAACTCCTCCCAGTATCGTTTGCTTCACTATAAACTTCAAGGGGAGAATCTTAGTTGAATTGTTTCTGCCAAGGTCAAATGGAACATAACGCTTTGGATACCATGTTGACTATCACTAGATTTCCAGCTATATTTCAGAGCTTCACGCCGGATATTTGGACAGCCTTTAACCATGAATGTAAATTCATGTCGTCCCAAAGTCAGAAGGGATTATGGGAGATCATTAAGCCCAACCCCTATCTAAAACATTCATCCTTCTTTATAAAGTCCCCAATTGTACTTACAGTTAATCAGTATGATTTCTTAAGAAAAAACATGGGCAAGGAGGGATAGTTCTAGTCCAGTGATGCTACTAATTTGCCATATTATTATGGGCAAGACTTTTTTTGCTTTTATTCTTACTATTTTTATCTATTACATGAGGATTCTGGACTAGATGATTTTTCATATTTTGTACACCTTCAGCTGTAAAGATGTGGTTCCCTGTGATTCTGTTACCATGCATTAGTATCTTTTAAACATGTCTTCAATAAAGTAATTAACTATAAGTCCTTCAATTTTATTAATGTGTGAATCAATGTGAAATTATTCTAGAGTTTTTTTTTGTCTGTTTTGACATTCCCTGGTTTTGGTATCAAGAATGTATTAGAAACATGGAATGATTTTGGTAGGATGATTTCTTTTACCATTTTACAAGTTACTTAAAAAAAATTGTATTTAATTGTTCCTTGAATGTATTGTAGAATTTACTTGTAAATCCATGTGATCATGTGATTTTTCTTTATAAATTTATCTATGGTTTTGTTAAAATAGTTTAATTATTTGAGGCGAAAAAAGAAATAGAAAAACTAAATTAAAAGCATGAAAAATGAAAAGAGTCTGCAATAAATGAACAAAGGAAATTATTTGAAAGCATTTTGTCCAATTATTTTCCAGTTAAATTGACAATGTAAATGAAATGAATGATTATTTACAAAACTATGAGATATAGAAAATTTTAGTAACCCAATGTCAGAAAAAATGGGAAGTACAGTGATGCGTCTCTCCTTAATAGAGTAAGTTTGATTTCATAGTCATAGTATCACTAAATAATAGTTTATTACTTTGGGTACTTTCCAGCATTTTTAGTTTTATCCTCAGTAGATGGGACTACAAAAGAGCTACGAAATCAGTTTGTTTAATTTTTTTTTCAGATAAATAAACTGAAGTTTAGAGAGGTGAAGTGATTTATCCAGGGTTATAAATGCAACTGTTACCTCAAGAAAGGCTAAAAATTAGAGTCTTCTTACTGAGATGTGGCCAACTTTTTATTTTCCATTCTAGATGATGGCATATCTCCTCAAGTGATGGGGCCATAGGATTCCAAAATGTCACCCATCGGAAATACTGAGACATTAATGTGGATCTGTGAACTCATCACTTCGGTGTTCCCTTCAATGATGATGATTGCAACTCATTCACACATCCTCATCGTATAGAGCTCTTCTCCTTGCACTGAAAATTGTCTCTGAAACTATAGAGTCTGGTCCTTTCATTTTGTAAATCAGGAAATTGAGGCCTAGGGACTTCCCTAAGGTTATAGAGAAAGTAGCAGAGCCAGGATTCAAACCTAGGTTTCCTGGCTTGAGATAAAGTACACTGTCCACTAGGTCATGTTGATGATGGTCCTCCTGACACTTAATATGGATCCTTTTGTATAGTGGGCTCAATAATCATTTGCTGAATGAATTAATGAATGATATTAAAGGAGAGAATAAGGGAGAGAAATCAGCTTAAGTAGCCCTGAGAAGAAGATAAGACTTCAAGGAAACATTTTCACGTTCTCTCTCTCTCTCTCTCTCTCTCTCTCTCTCTCTCTCTCTCTCTCTCTCTGTCTCTGTCTCTCTCATTTTTCCCTTCAGCTTGTCCCCTTCTGACGGATAACCTCAACATATTTCTGGATAGGTACCTGAGGAGCTATTTGTACACAATGCCAAAATGTTTACCTTCTGATTACAGATCTTTACATACTGTCTATTATTACCGAGTGCTAGAATAAAAGATAGCCTAGGGCCAGCACACAATGTCCTTTCACAAAGAAAACAGAGTAAAGCTGATGACTAGCATTCAAAATGAAGTTATACTTAATCTGAAAAATCTAAGTTCACAAGCTGCTGGCTCTAGGAGAAATGCTGACCTTCCCTCACCCTCACATGTGCACAGAGCAATCCCACTGGGTGGAACAATAGCACATTAACACTGACAACAGACTTCCAACTCATTAGCTATACATCGGCTTCTTGAATGGGGTATGAGAGAGCCCTGGAGAGCAGCAAACATTTGGAATCCCTGGGCTGGTTTCACTTTGGGTTCGTTTTCAGTTTTAGCCAAAGGCATTCGGTCTCTGGTTTATCTTTTCTAATAACCTCTTGAGTCCTTAAGCTCAACATTATTTTCTTAATGAATTTTCTTTGTCCTATTTCAGGAGCACTCAGCACTCCTTGGTTACACTTGGGTGACTCATAATTAGTTCTGGGATACCTACACAGATTATAATTTTAAAACAACAAGGACAACAACAACAACAAAAATTCTTTGAATCACACGCAGAGAAAAGAAAAAAGGTTTGGCAATAAAATGTGTTTAATCCAGAAAACTTTTTTATTTACACTGCACTTATGGAATACCTGGGCTGTCAATCCATCATTTATTCCTTGACCTCATCCCATGAGTGATTCACCTTCTTTCTCTAAAAACTCTTTTATCAAGAAGCCTTTTTCTTATCCCAGATTTCTTTTATAAATGACACTGCGTATTCTGCATGAATTTATGTCATTGGAGGCAACATAAAGAGCATTGAACTTCAATTTAAAAATTGTGGGTTTGTGTCCCAGCTTAGCCACAATATGTCTGATTAGAATGTAGGTCCAGTGTGCAAGGGTGTTTCAGCAACTTGGTCAACTCTATATGCAGGCTGATTTGTCACTTACCACCTGCATATGCTGAGGAAGACTGCAAAATGAACGTAGCAATACCTATAATTCCGACTTAGAATTGGTTCGTGGTTGTGGAAGGTGCCTGTAGAGCACTACAAATGTAAGCTATCATTATGATTTATCTTTAATACTATCTTCAAGGAGCAAAAAGAAAGAAGTAGGATACACCAGTGATTAAGTATGTAAAACCAAAAAGGAAGGGAAGAAGAAAGGAAAGAAGGAAGTAAGGGGAAAAAAGAAAGAACGAAGGAAGAAAGACAGGAAGAGATAGAGAAAGAGGGATAGAGAAAGAGGGAGGGAGAAAGGAAGGAAAGAAGGAAGGAAGGGAGGGAGGAAGGGAGGGAGGAGGGAGGGAGGGAGGAAGGAAGGAAGGAAGGAAGGAGGGAAGGGAGGAAGGAAGGAAATTTACTGTCTTAATGGACAGAAGATGAGTGGTTACAGCTGTAACAGCTTTGGTTTTTTTTTTCAGAGTCAGCTGTCAGTGCAATCAGATCATCGACTAGTTAGAGCAAAGGTCAAGTCAATACTAAATTAGAAGAAAGGCTAAAGATGAGAATAAGCCTCTGCATGTGATTACAACAAACCCTATTCAACCAGTTTAAATAAGCTGTCAATTAAAAAAAATAGGGAATGGAAAAAATATAGTGAATTTAATATTTCTTAGGAATGCTAAACCAAAGAGTTTCCATAACAAGAAGGCTTAAAAAGCTGGATTCATTCATTAAACATTTGATTGTGACAAGTCAAAGGGACATGGCCTCCACAGGCAGCAGCAGTTTTTAATTCCACGTCATTAGGGAAAGGAAGAGAAGGGAACATGCATTTATTAAATTCCTGCTATGAGTTTATGTTAAGAGCTTCAAGAATATTCTATCATTTAGGATGACATTGGCTATGTGACCCTGAACCAGTCACTTAACTTTTCAGTTCTCTAGGTAACTATCAGACTATTAGTTGCAGAAAAGGTACTAACTTACACTGGTTTAAGGAAGTTTTCTCCTTCAGGAATGAAATAATGGGTCCAATTTCTGTAACTATTAATAGGAAAGCATTTCAGAGAATGTTACTACACAATTATGAACATTATCACCTCACAAAGCAGTGAACAATAGTTGAGGGGGAAAAAACCAAGCTTGTCTCAGGATTTAGCTCAGTCAAATTATGCTGATGGAATATGAAGGTAAAATTGCAAGGGGGACAACAAGAAGACAAGATGGAACAGATCTGGGGATATTTTGACAACATTGACCTATTCTTATCAGAGACAATTAAGGAATCACCACATTTACACCTTACCTTTTGAGTGGCCAGTGTGAGAAGATAGCAACAGAGCTCAAAAGAAAAGTCAGGAAGACAGCCTAGACATCACCAAACATTTGCAGACAAAACCCATGGTAGCATTGACAAAATGATAAGGTAATCAAAAACTGATTTTCAAGATGTCTAGAACAGCACCAAATTAGATAACAGTGAATGGTCATTTTGCTCCTCTTTTCCCCAAAAATGTCAACCAGGGCTGTGGCAACTACTGATAAATTATATACTGTTTTCTCATCTCTATAAAATCTTTATGAGAATGGTCTGTGTGTGCATGGAATATCCTTGAGAAAAAGATAAGAACAAAACAGGTAGGCTTCCTCAAACTATGTATCTCTCATGAACCACATCTTTATAGAAACGTAGTGTTGATAATGAGAAAGTCACATTGGAAATGTTAAAATCTTGTAGAAAAGCAAGATATTTGTTGATACTCAGGCTGAAAAGTATTACAAAATATAAAATCCTGCCATGACTCTTGTTTGTTGGTATTTATTGAGTGTTTGACTCAGCAAAACAAAATGGGAGTTTCTCAACAAATGTGTCTCTGAACTATGTGCTAAAGTGAAGATTTACTGACAGATGTGATTATGGAGGTAAATGTGTTCGGTGGCCCACTGAGTATTAACATCCAATGAGGCATGACAAAGAGAGACATATGCCCATCATAAATATTTGCCAGTATCATTTGGGTATGTCTGATAAGTCTTTCATCCGTCCTTTTCTTCCTACTTATGTAGCCTCTACCGTAGCTACTTCAAGCCCAGTTCCTCTCACCTGGGTTATTGCAATGGCTTCCTAATTGGTCTCTATGACTCTCACATCTCTCCTCTTTAATCAGACCTCCACACAGCTGCCATACTGATATTCATAACGCACAGGTCCTACCATGTCATTTGAGAATTTTCAGTGGTTACCTATTCTCTCTAAGATAAAATAAGAAGTTTTCATCCTAACATTTAAAGGCTTCCACAGTCTGGTTCCTACCTACTTTTCCATCATCTCACATTATATGCCAATAATTGTCTATATGCTACACTCCATCTTTTGTGCTTGTGCCTTTGCAGATGTGATCTATACTGCCTGAAACATATTCCATTTTCACTTTTGCTTCAAAATCATTAGCTTCCTTCAAAGCACAGTTCAGCTTCCACTTCCTACATGAAGCCTTTCTTAATCCACCCTGTTTTTGGCACTATCTTGAAACTAATTTTTTATTACTCTCTATATAATCAGCAATTATTTCCTTGTGCATATATCGAATCCCCCAAGTTAAATAAGCTCCTTGAGGATGGCGATGATTTTATTTTTCTCTTTATATCTCCATCACGTATTACAGGACTTGGCACATTGCAGATACTTGTTAAATTCTTGTTGAATTTAACATCCAAACGGATATGGATCCAAATGTTCAGATTCACAGGTGACATATTATTCATCAAGCTTTAAGACACCATAAATCCTTCTACTTATGAAATCATAGTGTTCGAAAGAGATCAGTTTAATCATCCCCACTTAGGGGTGAGGAAGAAATGGGTGAAGCAATGCATATGTATTAGATTATGATACCGAGCTGGACAGAAAGCATTTTGAGTTAGTACACTGACCTATACATATTGGAGACACATTGTATACTGTCATATCTTGTCGATAGACAATTATCTCACCAGGAAATTTGTACTTGACTTTAAGTTACTGCAAATACGTTGATTGGATAAGAGCTCATGTTTTTAATGCCAAGAGTGCCTTTCTGATGCTGCATGGCTGTGAGGAACACTACCATTGATCCAAAGTTATTCAATGGAAAGAGTGATAGTGTGCTGAACCATTTTACCAATAAATGCCTTGTACGTAAAAGTGAGCTGGTATAGTTGGCTCTCTGGGGGGAAAATGAATCCAAGTCACACTCTTAAGTCTTTTTAGTCTATATCATTAACATTCCCTTCTACATTGTGTTCTTATTGCATGACAGTCAACAAAACAATAAATCAAAACAAAACAAAAAATAAATGATTGATAGCATTTGCCAATTTCCCAGGTATAAGTGTATATAATGAAAGTTTAAGAATTGGCTCTCAGATAGCCAGTCCAAACTAGCTTATAGAAGAAGTGATACAAACGACATCATATGTGTGGCCAAAAAATAAAAAAGTGGACCATTCATGTAGAATGTGATAGTTCTTGAGATTTTAGGAGAAACAGAGAAATTCCACTAGTACTTTGGTTCATTTTCTATGATGGATTTATGGACAGATATGGAAGGGCATCATATATATTAGGGAGACTTAACTTTCTGCTCTTGTAAGAAAATACTGATGCCAGTGAGATCCAAGGCCAGTTAAAGTATTGTTACCATAATTATGAGAATTCACCATTCTAGTTAACTGTGTATTTTTATCAGGGGGTAAAATAGAGCTCATGTTGCAGTATTAGTCTCTTTTTCTGGGCAAATATGCACCTAGCAAAGAAGTTGTTTCATATATTTGAAGTATTGGCTGATGAGACTGTAAGATCCAGAAAAGAAGCAGCCCTGTTGCATCAGAAGTCATTCCATTAAAGCTCTGATACACTGGCTATATCTGGCAGGTTTGGTAAGTATACGGGCACATTATCTGTCTCTGATATTGGATATTTTCCTAGATATCATACTTGATGTCCAACTTGGAAGCAAATGTCTTTTTATCTTGATGATTGGATGGTACACTTAGCTGAATAAATTCAGAGAAATTTAAAGATGATGTTTCTAGAACTCAGTAAACACTTTTTTGACTGATATAGTTCAAATTGATGAACAAGCTAATTTAGGGCAGGTAACCTCTTTTCTTTTGTATCTTTTTCAATGACTAGTTCAATTCTTTTTTTTTAATTTTATTTAATATATTTAGTTTTCAGCATTGATTTTCACAAGAGTTTGAATTACAACTTTTCTCCACATTTCTACCCTCCCCCCACTCCAAGATGGCATATATTCTGGTTGCCCTGTTCCTCAGTCAGCCCTCCCTTCTGTCACCCCACTCCCCTCCCATCCCCTTTTCCTTTCCTTTCTTGTAGGGCAAGATAAATTTCTATGCCCCACTGCCTGTGTATCTTATTTTCTAGTTGCATGCAAAAAGTTTTTTTTTTTGGTTTTGAACATCTGTTTTTAAAACTTTGAGTTCCAAATTCTCTCCCCTCTTCCCTTCCCACCCACCCTCCCTCCCTATGAAGTCAAGCAATTCAACATGGGCCACATGCGAATCATTATGTATAACCCTTCTACAATACTCATGTTGTGAAAGACTAACTATACTTTGCTCCTTCCTATCCTATACCCCTTTATTCAATTTTCTCCCTTGACCCTGTCCCTTTTCAAAAACATTTGTTTTTGATTACCTCCACCCCCATCTGCTCTCCCTTCTGTCATCCCCCATTTTTTTATCTTCTTCCTCCTTCTTTCCTGTGGGGTAAGATACCCAATTGAGTATATATGGTATTCCCTCCTCAAGTCAAATCCTATGAGAGCAAGATTCACCCATTCCCCCTCACCTGCCCTCTCCTCTCCTCCTACATAACTGCCTTTTCTTGCCACTTTTATGTGAGATAATTTACCCCATTCTATCTCTCGCTATCTCCCCCCC
>CM053625.1:51436002-51449970 GCA_028646595.1 Phalanger gymnotis | reverse complement strand
CTCAAGCCCCGCCTGAATGACCAGAGGCCATTGGTTCCCAAGTTGGCCCCTCTTAAGTCATCAATCTACATGCACAAAGGTTTCACACCTGATAGGGCTTTTGGGCCTGGGGCTTAGCACTTAACAACTGAAAGTACTTTCACTCAAAGTAAACAAAAGCCAAACTCCTCAAGTGCTAAGGAGCTCATTTTGCCTTACTGACACAATTGCTATTCTGTGCTGTGGCTAAGCGCCTTCTGCGACCTTGCCCAGACACTGCCTGTACTGGACTCCCTCTCATTTTACCCAAGTGAAACAGATCTTTCTTGAATTCCTTCTAAGTTATCTTAGGCTAGAGAATTGTTTTGCTCTGTCTTTTTGTTGAGTATGTCACTTAGGGGTTCTTTTAGAGGCTTGATTTAACACTGTTTCTGAGAGAAACTAGAAAGAATTCAGGCAATTTCCTTCTCTCTACCATCTTGGCTCCATACCCCCTAAGCTTTCTTTAATAGAATATGTGATCCATCTCTCTGTTTTTTAACTACCACTATGTTTGTGGTTTGTACTTCATTCTTGAAGAGGACCATGACATCAGGAACATGATTCCATGACTTGGAAATGAATTGGATTTAAGTGAGGAGGGCCATGGAAAGTCACCACCCTCATTTTGTCCTCTAGAGGCATCTGGGTCCCATGGACAGATATAGGGCAGGACAACTGGAGATGGCCCACAATGCAGTTGAAGACCTTGGCCGTTTTTTTTTTTTCAGCCAAAATGAAAAACAAAGTTTATTACAGATTTACCATAATGGGTAGTCTTAAGAAATCTCCCCATTTGTGATGCTCCTTTTCACAAGCAGGCCAGATTCAATCTGAGGTAGATTGAATCTGAGCACCTTCACAGAAGCAAGAAGGAGCTTATATACAGAAAGACTGTGGGAGGGATCTAGGGTGGTCCTGGAATGATGGCAGGAGGGGTTTAGGGAGAGTCTTAAGGAGGACTCTAAGGAGGAGCTTGATGGGACTGGGGTGAGGTCAGACTCCAGGAACCAAGACAGTGGGATTAAGGGAGGGAAGTAGCTGTAGGTTACCAGGAGATAACAGACTAACCAGGGCTAGGCTAATTTAAGAGTAACAGATTTGGGCATAGACATTTTGATAGGATCAAGGGTGGAAACTAGCAGACAATGGGGGGCTAGGCTAGGTTAAGAGTAACAAAGATTTGGGCCTAGTGATAATGAAAGGCTTATGCCCTTAGGCAAAGGCCTCACTAAGTGGGAAGATTCAAGGAGAGTTCCAGGAGACTCCCACAGTCTAAACTCCATCATTCCCCCCTCAAACAAATGGGACCCAAATTCCTTTGGGGTAAAGGGTGAAGGTCTCAGCTTCTGAAATTGCTTCCTGCTGGCAAGGAGTGTAGAGCTGTCCCTGCCTAGATGGGACTAGTTCAAGGGGTATATAGCATGAGCAGTCAACCGGAAGTTGATGTCTTGGAGCCTGGTAGATACAAATCTGGCAAGGAGGTTAATCGAACAAGGACCAAACAGACAGTATAGGAGTATAGAAAAAGGATAATTTCCCTGGAGTAAAAGACAATTTCCCTGGAAGGAATTAAAGATGATAGCTCTCCTGACAACTTGTTCTGTGTAACATACTACTTCAGGTTTCAGGAGTGTGTGGCACACCCAAAGAATTAGATCAGGGGTATCTAAGAGGAAGGCTTGATATTTGTTGAGCTTATGCCTAGCCAGACACTGGTGGCCCTCTGCTTCCAGGAAGCTCTGAACTTGATGGGGAGTCAGAAGTTCTAAGGGCTGTTCAACTAGAGGTTTAGAAGCTTCCTCAATTAGAATGGCTGTAGCAGCCACAGAGTCTAATTATTCTGAAAAATAGGCAACTGGCCTGAGATCGGGTCCTGAGGACTGGGTTAGGACTCCCAAAGGCTGTCCTCTCCTTTCATCAACATACAGAATGAAAGGTTTTTCTAGTTTAGGTAAAGATAATACTGGAGTTGTGGTCAATTTAGTTTTCAAAGTCTCAATAGCTTTAGCCTGGTCAGGGCCCCACTCTAGTGGGAGTAAGTCAGGGCCTTGAGTAGCAGTTAATGGTTGCAGTCCCTCCCAGTTCTTGGGCTTAATTGGATATTGACTGCAATGGTGGATGAGAGGGGGAGATATCAAAGAGACTTGAATGGCTACCACCTCAGAGAGAGGATCCAGGGGAGGAGGTACTGACACAGAGGCAGGGCCCAAGGCCAGAACCTGAGTAGAGGTGGCCTTGGGGAGAGGGGTTGAAGGGGAAGCTGTCTCAGTGAGACCCATGGCTGACACCTGAGCAGGAAGCATGGAGAGGGGAGGCCCCAAAGACCTGGGGGCTATAAGGGGGTCATCCAAAATGTCCTATTGACCTCCATTGCCCTTTTGTAGGGCAGCTTTAGCTATGAGCATCTTACAATTTTTTCTGAGGACCTGATTCCAAGAGAGCTTGATGAAGGCCATCATGTAGGTAACTTCTATCTATTTTCCTTCTCTGCAATAGTATAATTCTAACTGCAAGAGAGTGGGCCATGCTTCATGGCCCTCTAGGTGATACTGAGGCCAAACAGTGTTGCAAAAGAAAACCAGCTTTTTCTTTTTAACTTCTTTAAAGAAACTAGATTTTTCTCAATTTTGTAAAAGACAACCCAAAGGCAAACTTTTGGGAATTAAAAACAATTGACCCATTATAGACATGGGGGCTGGAAGTCCCTTCCTCCATAAAGGAAGATTTGGGAGTAAGCATCGAAGAAAAAACAAAACAAAACAAGACCAAACAAGGCAAAAAGATACCTGAAGTTTTCCCAATTCCCTATCACCAAGAGAATTGAGGCATCTACTCTTGTCCTCAGTGCTTCAGAATGTGTGCCCAAGTCCATGGCCTACAACATTACTACTAGACCAAGTGCCTGAGAGGGTCATGCTGAGTATGAGACAGCTTCCTAGTAAGATACTTGGAGAGCAAGAAGGAGATAAGTAGAGGGGGAGGCTTATATACCTTCCAGGCCTGGCTGGAGAAAAACTTGAGATTAGCAGTTTTTCCACTTAAGGAACCAGATGATGAGGTCAGGGAACCATATATTTAGGGGTGTTCAAGACCCCAAAATACCAACATGGTGGGTCCTGCTCTAATGAATTAGCCTCAAGCCTTCTTAAGCCAAAGAGAAAAACAAAGTTTATTACAGATTATCCATGATGGGTAGCCTCAGGAAATCTCACCATTTGTGACACTCATTTTCACAAGCAGGCCAGATTCTATCTGAGGTAGATTGAATCTGAGCCAGACCTTAGCCTTTATAAGCTAAAATCTTTCCAAGTCCTCACTTTGAAACAATGTACATTCAGTGATTAGGGTTATTTATTACCTGAGTCAAGGGATCGCCCCTTTAATCCAGAAAAAAAAAATCAAACTGGGAGGAGGAGACTCACAAGGTTTCTGGCCAAAAGAGAAACATTTAATATTTAAGTTCACTCTGAACCACCAGAGCCCAAATGATAACCATTAAATAGTGTTTGGGTGTGGACCTATTGTTGGCCAATCCAAGAGGGCTAGAGTGAATTGGATCTAAGACATGATTTTTAAGAAAGAAATGTAGCCAGTAAACCCCAAGATAGCTAGGTAGGTTTCAGCGTTCAAAATTTGCCTTCCTTTGGGCATATAACGCTCTATATTGGTAATTAAGGTGGGCTTTAAGCACTTATTCAAACTTGAAGAGTTTGGCCTTTGTTTCCTTGATTAAATTAGGAGTCCTTGATGACCTTCTTGCCTCAAGGGAAAGCCTAGTTTACATGGGTTTGAGTGACCTGGTTGTGACATCAGAGGCTTTTACATCACGTGGGTTTAAGCAGCATTTTTGTGACATTTTTAGGTTGTGTGGTCACCTTTGATCCTGAACAAGATATATAAACCCAGAGGCTGGTGTTCTCCCTTGGGGCTCTGAGCCACTGGAGGAGTGGCGTGTGACTCTGGGCCAGCCGTTAAGAGCTTCCTGGCTCATCAACCCAGATGTTAATGGTTTCTTGGTAACGATGAATTGTGATTTGGTCTGTTTATATTGTGTATGTTTATAATTTGTTTGTGTTTGCTCTGAAGTTCAGGTTGCTGTCTTTTCCTCCTGAACTAAGTGAGTTTATATGTAAATGTTGGATTAAAGTAAAATTGTTAACCCCTTAATGTTACTTTCCTTAGTAAAGCAGATCAAAAAAATCTGTGCTGGCAGTGTTCTTGCTGTTGGGTTTGTGTTGGTCTTTCACTCCCACAACAGCTGTTAGCCAATTGTTGCAACACCCTCAAGTGAGGTCATGATGCCCCATAAGAAGAGGAGAGGAGAAGAGAGGAGAGGAGAGGAGAGGAGAGGAGAGGAGAGGAGAGGAGAGGAGAGGAGAGGAGAGGAGAGGAGAGGAGAGGAGAGGAGAGGAGAGGAGAGGAGAGGAATTGCCGGACTTAAACCATTCTCTTTGTTTAAATTGTGTTCTCTTCGGCCAGCTGGGGCTACTCACAGGTTGTGGTTTGTCTTTCATCCTAGAACAGGACCATGACATCAGGAGGATGATGCCATGACTTGCGAATGAATTGGATTTAAGTGAGGGATAGCTATGCAAAGCCACATGTCTCACTTTCTCTTCCAGAACCATCTGCTCCAGTGGCCAAATATAGGTCAGAGTTTGAGATCTGGCCCTGCTAGGACCCCTTTGTTCCCACTTGTTTTCATTACTTCCTTTGGGATTCTTGATCTTTTTTGCTTATATATGAATTTCATCATTATTTTCCTCTTTCTATAAAATAACTCTCTGGTACTTTGAAATGGCATTGAATTAGTAACTTAATTAAGGCAGTATGGTCATTTTATTATATTGACATGAGCAGTTTTCAAGGGAAGAAACAGGCTATCTATAACCACATGGGGGAAAAATAATCCAAATCACTACTAAGTAGAGAAGAACAAATTAAAGCAATTCTGAGATTCCACCTCACAGCCGTCAGATTGACAAATATGATGAAAAAAAGAAAAATAATAAATAGAGATAAGTCAAAACAGGCACATTGATGTACTGTTAGTGGAACTGTGAATGGGTTCAACCATTCTGGAAAAAGTTTGGAATTATAATCCTCCCCAAAAAACCCCGCAGTTACTAAACAGTGCTATACAATGTACGTCCTTTGCCCCAGGTATACCATTGCTAGTCCCATACTCAAAAGAGCATTTAGAAATACTAAAAGATCTTATATTTGTAAATAAAGGATACACACATATATGTTCTTATCAGTTCTTTTTGTGATGGCAAAAACTGGAACCTAGGAAGATGTCCACCAATTGAGGAATGGCTAAATAGGTTGTAATATATGTATATATATATATAAATATATAAATGTTGTAGAATAATGATGTATTATAAAAAAATGAGGAAATAGATGATTTCAAAGAAACACAAAAAGATTTATATGAACTTATACAGAGTAAAGTAAGCAGAACCAGAAGATAATTTATAGCAGCAATGTAATAAAATGGAACAATGTTAAAGAATGTTACAAACTTTTGAAGAATGAACTGAACAGAAAGAAGAAAGAAAATAACATATAATAATGACACTGTAAAGACAAACTTAAAAGTTATATGAATAATGATCAGTACTTTTTTGTATATAGTCAATGATGGAATTTGCATATTTGTTACAAGGAATTTATCTATCCCTTTGAACTATTCTCAATAACTATATAAATTGCAGAGAAGATGCTGATCTGTTTTGGTAGAAGTTTTTTTCATTAGGGAATACACTGTGCTTCAGCCTTGTTTTTTGATTTGCCCCCATCCTTCACTTTCCAATTCACTGTGATCTATCCAGTTTCTTTGAAAGGGATACCCTTATTTATATTACTTTCTACCAATTCACTTCCAAGAAAATATCCTGAGAATCAAAGGACAAATATTACTAACCCAAACAAAGACGTAAAAGATAGAACTGTCAAGACAGATGTTAAAATAGTAAATAGTACATAGTAGTTTTTCACTAAGTCCTAAACTGGAAACAAGAATGTTTGATAAAGATCACAAAGCCCCTTTTCATTATGGTCTACCATCCATGAAATATATACTTCCCTCAGATCTGCTTCCACTCGCAAGGAAGGTAGGAAAGGCCTGAATGGCTGATAAGGGGACCAGGAGGAGGGAAACAAGGGAAAAACCATATCAAAACCACAGAAAGAGCTTTTTCCCTATAGGTGACTTTCTCTATTTGTGACACCAGCTGAGATTCTTTTCTAGGGGTATGTGGGAGAAAATACAAAACACTTACTTCCCCTGCAATCTAGAAATTCGTCAGCATTGCCATCATTCACATATATGGAAATCATTTTGAAAAGCCACAGGTACATCAGAGGAGGATGTAAACTAAGCATTGAAGTCATGGGTATTACTCTCAAAAGGTACTGGTAAATAGCTTAAGACTCTAGAAAGCTTTCTGCTTCCACTGGCATTTGGGAAGTAATGGTCCTATAAGACTTTCATTTCAGAAATAACAAAAAGTAGCTGTATTTTGAATTTCCTAGAATAGTAAACTCAACTGAAGTCAAATTTTCCTTTTCATTGCTGATTCTTAGAATCCCTAGCTCTTTCCAAGGCTCGACTAAAGGAAATAAATATATACATGTATACATACACACACATACTTATATACACACACACACATACATATACCATATATACACATATATACGCACAAGATGCACATATTTATGTATGTATATGTGTATACACACATGTATATATGCATATATACCTATAGACACATATGTGTATATGTATGTTTATATGTACACACATATATAGTGTTAATTTCACATTTTTGTATTATAATCTTCCCCGTTTCCCTTCAACAATGGCGTAACCTTTTTGCGATCAAGAAGTATTTTGTTTTGGTTTTTACCTCCATCATCATACAAAGTATTTGGCACATACTAGGCATTCAGTATGTGCTTGCTATATTGACTTGAATTGAATAGTATTATTCTATAGAATG
Source organism: Phalanger gymnotis (assembly GCA_028646595.1). NCBI lineage: Eukaryota > Metazoa > Chordata > Mammalia > Diprotodontia > Phalangeridae > Phalanger > Phalanger gymnotis. The sequence goes on along the minus strand of CM053625.1, from coordinate 51,442,939 downwards.
AATTTTTCTTGGAAGCCCAGGGCCCCATTGAATTGAAGTTTGCAGCTGTTTCACCACATATGACCAAAGACTCCAAATCTTTAAAAGGAAAAGAGTCATGAAGACAAGGGGAAACTCATTGTATCAGCGATACTTTCTTTAAGATAGCATTCTTTCCTTTTCCTTTCTTTTTTGGTATGAGAAATGTTCTTTAGCCAGGAGCTGAGTGGAGCAACAGTGACATCCAATGGCTGATTAGGTTAAGTTTGTACTAAGTGCTTCCCGTCTGCCATAGGGGGAGCTGCCTGCCTTAAATGCAAATAGTCACTGAAATTGTCATCTGAGTATTAACTCCCTAAGTCACTACTCATTATATCTCTAAATAATAAATAAGTAATGCCAGGAGATAGAAAGAAATAGGGATTGTCTTAAAGTCTTTAGCACATTTCTACAATCATAGCTCACAGATAACAATTGAAGGCATTCTCTATATGAATTTACAAATTAAAAAACTTATTTTCACATCTCATTTATACATCAACAAGGCCTGCAACCATTCTAAAAACAAATTCTTTAGTGTCCATAATTTCCTGAAGAGTTTCTTTCTTTTTCTTTTTCCCCTTCCCTATTTCCTTCTTCATTAAACTGTTAAATGTATCCTACTGGAAACACTGGAGTGTGTGTATATATTGCAGCATTTTATATGCAAAAAAAAGAGTATAAAAGTTATGACAAGTTATAAATAGAACTATTACTTAGTTTAAAGGGAAGCAAAATTTACATTCCCCAAATCGGAAAGCACTCAAGCTTTAAGACTCAAGTAAGCAAAAATAAATCTGAAGTTTTTGCAGTGTGAAGCTGAAACTCCAACAGCCTCTTAGTGGGCGAGGTGAGTAATAGATTTCCCTGGTTTGATGGCAGTGGGCTTTATTATGCAGTCTTTGTGATCCATGTAGCTTAAAGTCATTTTTCTAACTCGGGCTGATTGGGAGTTACTAAGTTTTAATACTGAGCACAATGTTCCTTGTTTGTTTTGTTTTGTTTTTCCCCATTGAGCACCCTAATTGAAGATAACGCTTTGCTCCAGTAGGGTTGATGTCTAAGATAATGGAAACCTCTATTTTTTCACTTACCTCCTAAGCAGTCCTGTTTCTAAAAGTCTTTTTCCCCAAATTATAAATTGATTAAGGACTTTTAGCTTAATAATAATAATCTTAAAAAAATAATAGATAATATTTTATAGGATTGAGAAACTAAATATATATGCTACTTGTATGTATTCATTCATTCATTCGAGGAGTATTTATTAAGTGCCTACTATGTGCCAGGAATATCACTTACCTTCTCTTAATTTTATTTTCCTCATCTATAAAATGGGAATAATGACAGCTTCTACTGTATACGTTTATTATAATAATCAAATAAGATGAATATAAATCACCTTGGAAGGTTTGAAGTGCCATATTAATGATCGTTATTATAGTTATAATTATTACTTGGAGATTTCAGTAGTAAATCACGTTAGCAGCAAAATCAGCTTCCCAGGCTGATATTCACATGTAGCTGAAAGGCTTCAAACCTAGGCTCTCCTATTCAACCTTTGTCCTCACATTCTATTTAGTTCTGATTTCAGAGACTGGGACTGTTTTTTTCTGATAAAGATGATTAATTGTGAGAGTCCCTGGTCTTGAAAAGCAACCTCATAGATTGAACGGAGGAGCACAGCAAAGCATTATGTGCAAAGACCAAAAATAACCCCCCAGCAAAACTGAGAAAATTAAATTTATATTTCTCTTCTTTGGGTTAGGTGTCAGAGATTTCAATTCTAGTTGGTCCCATAATTCCCATGTTCATTTATCATCACTCCTTGGTATTACTTAACAGGGTGCTATTTCTTTTATACTGGTTAATAACTATTTATTATTACAGATACATACAAACATACATATGTATGTATATCAGTATCTCCAAGGCATAGATTTGATGTATATGTATATGTATAGATATAAAGATACTTATATATCTAGAATGAATAACAATTTTTTGGAATGTGTGTGTTTGTGGTTGTGATGTGATGCAATGTGAGGTGTGTTTATGAAGGAGGGTAAATTCCTGGATATCAGACTATAAAAATGCATGTGCGGTTAGCATAGGATAGTAAAAGAGTACATAAAGAAGAAAGTCTAGAAGAGGTTCTTAAGCAATCAGATTAGGCCAGCAGGTTCAGCATCTGGAAAAGTACTATGCAGGTACAGGAAAAGATCAGCTATTGGATAGCAGGAAGGGGTCTGTTGAGTCAGTATCATTTGTCTGAAAGATAATACGTACGCAGTAAGTTACACACATATAAGCTGAAGTCACTGTCTGAAGGATTAGACGAATCATGAAGAAAGAGGTAGAAGGTAAATTCTAGATAGGAGGGTATATGAACAGTGTTCCAAATTCAATAGAGTTGAGTACATCCACATTGGGTGACACAAAATTATAAACATTGTTTAAAAGACTTCAGGTAGTTGTTATTTGCTTTCAAACAAATTAAAAAAAAGATTATCTGGCTCTAGAAGCCAGAGACATGCAGCATATACAAAGCTACCTAGCTGCTCATAGTTACAGAGAAACAGATAGGCCCACATAGTGAATAACTGCATGATTGAAAAAAAAATGTCATTTATTAAGCTAATTCTACATACCAGGAGTTATGCTAGGCTCTAGGGATACAAACGTAAAACGGAGCCAATCTCTGTCTTGAAGGAACTTCTAAAAGAAAGAGGTAGTAAATAGAGGAGAGTAGTGGAAAGGGGTCCTCTTTGTAAAAAGTTGGGTGATTTTACACACATTCACTTACCAATATAGCAACTGAGTTTCAGTGTAGAGGTCTAAAACTGAAGAGAGTAACTCCCCTAAGTAGGGGAGTATGGTCTTTGGAAGTCTAGTCTGGAGGGTGCTGTTCTAGGTAGGCATAGAAAATTGCCATACCCCCTCCATTAGGTAATCATAAGCGAAAAGTGTGAGAATTCATGTGGTGTAGTGGATGGAGAGCTGTCCATGAAATCAGGAAAACAATGGTTCAATTTTTGCCTTGTTAGCTTTTCGACCACGAGAATCATGAGCATCACACTTATTCTTTCATGGTCCCTAGCAGTTCTTCAAGATTTTTGAGTGCGTATAAGGTGCCCATTTGTAAAGCTGGAGGAAGTTTCTAGATGATAAATTCCCTACTCAGGGAACATCTTACCGTGCAGTAGATTAAATCACAGGACTAGGCTAAAAGGAGAGAGAGAGAGACAGATAGAGAGAGAGCGAGAGAGAGAGAGAGAGAGAGAGAACGTATCTAAGACCTTGAATGCTATCATGATCGACCAAATTTCACTGGACACCTACTCTATCCTCATCCTCCTTGAACATCTTGTAGCAACACTTTATCTTCCCTTGACTTTGGGGTCAATATTATGTCCTGTTCTTTTCATTCTCTGCCTCTTTTATTGGTCCACTGTTGTCTTCCTTTCTCCCAAGTATGGGTTTCCCCTAAGCCTCCATCTTTGACTCTCTTATTCATTATTTCTATACTCTCTCCTTTGTCAATCTCGTACTCTCCCGCAGCTTCGGTAATCAACTATAAAGATATATACTTAAGTACATATACATATAACATGCATACATATACATATACACATATATACCCATATACATATACATGTGTGTGTATGTGTAGAGCACCAATGCTCAGAATCAGGATGAACTTAATCTTTAAAGTATCCCAAGCAACTCTTTAAGATGGCCAAGTTGTATAATAGTTGTGAAGTAACATTTGTAAAGGAAATTACCTCATTGGGTAAATGGAACTTCCCACACTGATGAAATTACATCTAGGGGAAAAATGCACACGTTCATTCTCTATCACGATCCTTAATTCACCTCCAAATATTTTCTGATTATCTACAAGTGAATGTGCCACAAGGACTTCAAATTCAACATGGACAAAACTGAGCTTATGGTCTTCCCTATAAACCTGCTTCAAGTCCAAATTTTCCTATTGAAGGCATCACCGTGCTCCTAATCACGAGGCTCAAAACTTGCTCATCTTCTTCGACTTTTCACTTTCCCATAAGTCGAGCATCAAATCAGTTGCTGAGTCCTGTGGATTCTACTTCCACAGTGTCTTTCAAATCTCTCCCTTTTTCTCCACTCATGCATCAACCATTATGCCAAGCCTTCATTACTTTTCACCTGGGCTGCTGTAATAATAGTCCCTAATTGGTCTTCCTCCCTCCAGTCTCTATGCAGTTCATCCTTCAAACAGCTGCTAAAATAACTTTATTACTATACAAGTCTGAACATATCACCACACTTCCTTCTCAAAAAATCCTCAATAGATCATTATTGCCTAGAGAATATAGTACAAACTCCTCACCCTGGTCTTCAAAGCCCTAATTTGGCTCCATCTTTCCAGCCTCTTTCTCTGCTCTGTATACTCTTGATTCGGAACAAACTGTACTAGTATTCACTGAAAATGCTACATTCACATAGGATATCCTCAATGTCTGGAATACCCTCTTTCCTCAACTCCATCTATTAAAATCCTTATTTTATTTAAAGGGTACTAAAATTAAATGTTTAGTTGTCAGATCTATCAAGTATCCTTAAATTTTCACGTTGTACTTTAAATTTATCCATTGCCTTTCTAATACTCTATTTTACATCATATTTATTTGCATTCACACTGAGTATCAGAAGCCCCTAAATAGGTTTTTTTTTTCAAATTTGTATCCCTAATACTAGTTGCAAGGCTCTGCAAATAGTAGGCATTAAATAAATGCTTATAACATGAATGAAAAATGATCACTTTTGATGAAAATTCAAAAAATATGTTTCCCTGATGTATTTCCTAAAGCTAAGAACTGATATCTAAACAAATATTAAATAATGATATTGTCTTACATGGTCCACAGGCCTCCTAACTTGTCATCAGCCCCACTAATAACAGAACTGAGTCACAGTTTAGGTGAGAAATTGATGAGAGGTATTAAGTTGTCACCTTTGTCATAATCTGGTGATTTTTTTCCCTGCAAGTTGGAATAAAGTCCCCTATTTTTTATAGCCCATAAAAAAGTCAGGCAAATCTACCAGTTTGATTTTATATGTCTTCACATAAAAAGGATAGAGTTCCATCCACAAAAAAATGGCATTTTGTTTTGAAAATAGAAGGCAGAAGTTAGGAAACCAACCAAGTTACCAAAAAAGTGTCACCGTAGTGCTGGCTTTCTAAGATCCCAGCTTCTATTTTTTGAGGATCAATTGCTTTATCAGCAATTTTGATAATTTTTTATGAAGAAAGAAAAAATAAAACAAAAATTGTAATTGTTACTCTGGGTAGATAATACCAACTGATTTAAATATGAGCAGCTGAGAAGCATGGGGACTGTGCAACTACTTTAAAGTTTAGTTGAGCAGTACATCAACATTCCTAGGGGGAAATGGAATGGTGCTTTATACTCTAATACCTCCTTTTGAACTGTATATCACTTTTTCTGTTTAGAATTAATCTGAATGTAAAAATCAGGCTGGGTCTCCTTCACTGGAGCTGCTCCAAATATTTTGAGTTATTTGCACGCTATATTGACAAACCAGTAATATTTACTGGCCCTAAAACAAATAATTTCCACATTTCCTGGGCTTTAAAACTCTTTAATACAAATTATTAAAAGATTATGAAGTATTTGCCCATGCATTTTTTTAAAGGAGGGGTTTGGGATGAAAAAAGAAAACATTTGAATAGCAGCTATAATTCTAGTGTATTCACAAATCAGTCATTAAAATGCATAGTGCAGGGTTGGTGCAGCTGTATACAGCTTTTTATTATTCGGGCTGCTAAATGGATGAAACATATATTTTAATTTAATGTATAATGTGCAGCTTGAAATGTACCAGAATGCTTCTTTTTTGCTTTTCCCTCTCCCCCGCCCCTTTCCCCTTTTCCCTAAGGAGAAGCTGCAGATTCTTCAACAGGGTGATAATTTCTCCTGGCCAACAGCCAAACTAGATTTATTGAATATGTCTTACCCTGTCTCTTGGTAGTAACATTGCAGTTGCTGGCAGTAGTTCAGTAGAAAAAAAAAATCAACCCTTAATCCTTTTCCTTTAGCTCATATGCATTTCTGCTCTGAGCCCTTCACTATCAGGATTTCAGCCTTGATCTCAGGTTGGCAACTGTAAGTCCACTGCAGAGGGCAAACTGAGCACTGTTGTCCATCTTGTTGCATATGCTATAAGAACAGAATACTGAAAAGCAAGATCAAAGGCCTAGAGAGAAAGGGCAATTGAAATTGTTATCACCTGGAAAAGTGGTGAGCACAAGAGCCGTTGTGGTTTCAGCGTGAATAAACCATGCTGAATGAATAGTATTTTTCTTTTTGGACAGCATTATTGGACATATGTCAGGAACATACTGTAAATAGTATTTATTTAAATTTTAGCAAAGTATTTCACAAAGTCTCCCATGCTATTCCTGCCAATAAGATGAAAAATTATGGGTAGGGATTGTTTAGTTCTTACCTTTATGTTCCCAGAACTTAGCATTATGTCTACCATATAGAAAAGTTTTACTATGAATCGTGCTCTCATCATATTTGACCTGAGGAGGGAATACCATACATACTCAACTGGTTATCTTACCCCACAGGAAAGAAAGAAGAAGAAGATAAAAAAATGGGAGATGATAGAAGGGAGAGCAGATGGGGGTGGAGGTAATCAAAAACAAACACTTTCGAGAAGGGACAGGGTCAAGGGAGAAAATGCAGTAAAGGGGGATAGGTTAGGAAGGAGGAAAATATAGTCTTTCACAACATGAGTATTGTGTAAGGGTTATATATAATGATACGCATGTGGCCCATGTTGAATTGCTTGACTTCTTAGGGAGGGAGGGTAGGTGGGAAGGGAAGAGGGGAGAGAATTTGGAACT
>CM053625.1:51414565-51435902 GCA_028646595.1 Phalanger gymnotis | reverse complement strand
ATATTAAATTAAAAAAAAATTTTAAAATGTTACTATGAAAAAAACCTTTACTATGAGTTTATTGAATGGAAAACAAATAAATTACTACTGCTGCTGCTGCTGCTGCTTCTACTGCTACTACTACTGCTACTATTACTGCTGCTGCGGCTGCTACTGCTACTACTACTTCTACTACTGCTGCTGCTGCTGCTGCTGCTGCTGCTGCTACTGCTACATTCAACTAGGTGGATTTGGAAATGATTGAATGACCAAAACTAAATGGTAGTCATTAATGGTTTGACATCAACTTGGAAGGAAGGTTCCAATGGAGTGTCACAGGGGATCTCTGTTTGGTCCTCTGCTATTCACTATTTTCCCCCTAATCTCTTCATTAATTTTTTTTAATCGATGACTTGAATGAAGGTCTAGATAGCATCCTTATGAAATTTACAGATGTTACAAAGCTAGAGAAAATAGAATACTGGATTAAACTCAATAGACTATTATTAAGTGCCTACTGTATATCAGAACCTACTATATACTAGAACCTATGATAAGGTCTACAAAGACAAAATTCTCCTGGGAGAAAAGAAAATGTACACTATTAAGAAAATAAAAATATGTACAAATGGCAAAAATTGACCTTTAAGTTATAACTTTAAATAAAATGAAATTTCAAACGGGTGAGTAGGGTTAGCTCTAAGTTACAGAATTCAAAACAAGTTCTAGAAAGGTGACATTCAAATAAGATGAAACAATGCAAAGAAATGTAATTTTACAACTGGATAAAATTCATTATTTTAAAAAAAGTAATAAGGAGAAGGAATGGCTAGAAAGTCATTCATGTGAAAATGATATGGGGTTATATTGGCTTTAGACTCACAGCATGTGATGAAAGCAAAGAACAGTAATGTAATCTTTGATCAAATTGAGAGTCACAGTGTTCAAGACTAGGGAGGTGATAGTGTCTCTACATTCTGTCTTAGGCAGATAACATCAGGAAAACTTTGTTTGGTTTTGAATGCCACACTTTAAAATAAGTATTCATAAGGCAGTATGGAAAGACCTAGAATTTTTGCCATAAAAGGACTGAGGACTGAGTATGTTTGACCTGAGGAAAAGAAGACTTAGGGGAGATGTGATATCTGTCTTCAATATCTGAAGGGCTGTCATGTAAAACAAGACGGTTAGAAGAGATGGGGGGCAGGGTGGGCACAGATAAAGCACAAGAAGTAGCTGCCAGCAATGGTGAGAAACATTTTGAAGATACATTTCCTCTCTTTCTTTCTTTGACTGAGTTTTGGTTGAAAGGCAATTACCAACGATCTGAAAAATGTCAAGGAAAATTAGTACAGGAATGTTTAGTAGCTCTTGGATCAGGATCTAAAGGAAAGATGGGATAGATGCGACTAGTTGGTATGAAAATTGGAAAGTTCCTTCATTCCAAAAAAAGTACTTTTTTAGATCATGTTGGTACCAAAGTATCCCTAAAATACCTGGACTACTTCTTATTTAGAAACAGTGATATTCTTGGTAAATAGGTAGATGGATATCATTGGTAAAATGGTATCACATAGAAGGTGCCCATTCCACTGAAATTTGGCAATATTTTATATATGATAATAATAATAATAATAACAACCATCATCTCAATAGTCCTTTGAAAGTATTTTACATGTGTTATCACATTTGATCCTCACAACAACCTTTAGAAAGATTATTTTCCCTAAAAATTATTTTCCCTAGTAATAATTGCAATACTGACTACTTAATGTAGTGATTTAAGGTTGCAAAGCCCTTACAAATGTTGTCTTTTTCCATCCTCACTACTATTTGGTGAGGAAGGTGCAGTTATCATCCCTATTTTGCACATGAGAAAACTAAGGCTGAGAAAGATTGTGTTTCTTTTTTTCTATCTCTCTCTGTTTCTGTCTGTCTCTTTCTGTCTCTGTCGCTGTCTCTTTCCTATCACTCTGTCTCTGTCTCTCTCTCTCTCTCTGTCTCTGTCTGTCTGTCTGTCTGTCTGTCTCTCTCTCTCTCTCTCTCACACACACACACACACACTCTATTGAGATCTGAGGCATAATTTGAAATTAGGTCTTTCTGAATCCAAGTCTGCTCTTTCTTCCATTTTACCAGAGACCTGCTACTGAATAATAATAATAATTATTATTAATAATAATAACAATTAATGATAATAATGCAAGTTTGCCTACAATAATAAATTATAAATTATTTATGTCTCTTGTTTTATAATAAACAGATATCTGATGTCCCTGAAACTTAATTTTTCTATATTGATAACATTTCCAAATTAAAAATGTGTAAGTGGATCAATACTCTGAAAGAAAAAAAAGAAAGGAAGAATAAAAAAGGGAAGAAGGAAGAAAAAAGGAAAGAAAGAAATGAAGGAAGGAAGGAAGGAAGGAAGGAAGGAAGGAAGGAAGGAAGGAAGGAAGGAAGGAAGGAAGGAAGGAAGGAAAGAGGGCTAAGGAAAGAAGAGAAAGAAAGGAAGAAAAAAGAAAGAAAGAAAGAAAGAAAGAAAGAAAGAAAGAAAGAAAGAAAGAAAGAAAGAGAAAGATTAGACTTTTTGCTGATTGGCCCTAGAAGGCAAAAATAGGAGCAATGGGTGAAAGTTTTAAAGAGGCAAATTTAGGTTTTATTAAAAATAATAATAATGTTCATTAAAATCAGCACTATACCAAATGGAATGGGTTGTCTGGGGAAGATTTTCAAGAAAGGCTGAATGACATTTTCTCAGGAATGCCATAGAGGGTATTATTGTTCAGATGGGATCATATGATTACAGATCTAGAGCTGAAAGTGACCTTAGAGGTCACTAAATTCAAGATTCTCATTTTACCAATGAGGAAAATAAGGAACAGACATGTTAAGTGATTTTTTTTCTAGTCACACATTTATGAAATGCCTGAGGTTGGATTATAGACCAAGTTTTCTTGACCACTAACTAGCTCAGGACTCTCCTCTGAAGTCTTTTCCAAAACTCAGAGTTTGCCCCAAGATTTTCACTGGTTAGAGAACAGCTGAATTTATTATGATATTTAAATGGAATTGAATGTTATGGTTCTTTTAAAAATGAAGAATATAAAGAAATAGGTAAAGGCTTATATGAAGTGACAGAAAAGATTTTTTTTTAAATAGCCGGAAGAGAATTTAAAGGCTACCTAATCTTCCTCATTTCACTTTTACAAATGAAGAAACTGATAAAGTGATTTGTCCAGGTTCATAAAACAAATAAATATCGGAGGCAGGATTTGAACCCAAATTTTCCTGACTGCTAGAAGACTGGATAGAGTCCTATCTTCTAAGCAAAACAATAACTATGTTAACTCTCTCTCTCCCTCTCCCTCCCTCTCTCTCTCTGTCTCTCTCTCTCTCTCGTTCTCTCTCTCTCCCTCTGTCTCTGTCTCTGTCTCTCTCTCTGTCTCTCTCTCTTTCTGTGTCTGTATCTGTCTGGCTCTGCCACTGTCTCTCTCTTTGCTTTTGTCTGTCTGTCTGTCTATCTCTATCTCTTTGCATCTGTCTAGAACTCTGTTTCTGTCTCTTTGATAAAGATTTTTTAAAGAATTATTGAGGATTTTTGAGGCTTAGGGAATAAACATTTATTAAGCACTTACATGTGCCAGGCACCAGGCTAAATGCTCTACATATATTATCTCATTTAATCCTCAAAACAACTCTGGAGGTAGGTGCTGTTATTAGCCTCTCTTTATAGATAAAGAAACTGAGGCAAAAAGAAATTATGTGACTTGCACAGAGTCACACAGCTAGCAGTTATCTGAGGCCGGATTTGAAGATTTTCTTGTCTCTCTTTCTCTATCTCTTTGTCATGGTAGCAGAAATTCAGATGATCTTGGAAACGAATACAGACAATAGCGTATTATTTGTTCATTGTCTTATAATTTTGGTTGATTCTATTTTACTAAATCCTAAGGTTTTAGGTCAGATTATATATTTGTTTTTCTAGGTTTATCTATGTGTGTGTGTGTGTGTGTGTGTGTGTGTGTGTGTGTGTGTGCTTAATGTATATTAATTAAGAGGCTGAAAAACTGTCACTCCTAGAAGAGAAAAAAAACAAACAAGTGGACAAAAATAAAAGGTAATGTCCAGAAATTCTCAGCTGAAATGCAAAGTGGTTTGAACTCTACATAATTCTTTCTCCACTTAGGGCCTCAGACAGCTTTTGATAGAGTTTTGAACTTTCCTGGCATGAAGTTCAGTGCTAAGGCTTAACTAACTTATTGTTATTAATCAGAGACTCTGAGAAACCATTTCATTTTGCTTCTCTATGTCTAGAGATTTAAATAAGCACTTTGTCTCTTAGAAGGGACACTGCTAAACTTTTTGTCAGCTTTCCTGGCTTTTAGATGTGACCAACCCATGACAGTGTCAAAAGGGAAATGATGGCATGTCTTTTAGCATTATTGGTAATTTCACCAGAGAGAGGAACAAATTAGGACAGAGTGTTAAATGCTCTTCTGAGATTCAACTTGGCTTATTGAATTGCTGAACCAAACCAAAATATACAATAGTCTTCAGTGATATTAGCTCGACAGAGGTCCCTGTTGTGTCTCTGCCTATTATTCTGTAGCTTTTAGTCAGACGTAGTATGAGTGCTTTTTGTTAGCTCCTCTCTGAAGATTTCAAGACCCATTAAAAGGTCCTGTACTGTCTATACTAATTTGTGACCTGTTTAAGAAAAGGAATATAATTATAAAGCAATTTACTTGATTTATTTAGCTTCTTACCAGGCCTTACATGGACGTTGAACTCTCACAGCTATTGTACCTCAATACCATCCCTTAAATTCATTTACCCTTGATCTGGAGGCCACTATGATTATTTGACTCTATTGGTTAAAGTGCTAATGAGGTTAAGGGCTCAAGTCTCATGTGGACCATTCACCCTGGGTGAAAGAATGTGGCTAAATCAGTGAAATCCATCACCACTATTCAAAATTTTTAAAATATTAAAAACTATAAGTCTTACATAGTATACAAACACAGTCATCTTCATATTAAAAGAAATTTCACAAATGTAGTCCTAGATCATTTTAATGAGGTGTCCCATAAACCTGTTGAGATTATAAGACTATGGGCTTTTATTTGGAGGTATGGTAAGGACACCTTCTCATAGAGGTTAGGCAGTGACCAATGGCACCTGATAGCACACAGAGGACTCTTGATGATTGGTTGACTGAGTCTCAGGGAAACTTCTTTCAGGCAATCAGCCCTTCTTTATTGTCTATAAAAGTGAGCTGTCAGAATAGAGGGCACTTGTTCTCCCTGTGTATCTCTGTCTCTGTCTCTCTGTCTCTCTCTGTTCTCTGTGTATGCTGTTCTTTATCTCTCTCACTTTCCTCCACACCCACCTCCATATTTTTCTGGCAGTAATTAGGTACCCTGTGACTATACATAATTTTCTCCCTCCAGGAGCAGTTAATAGCATCTGGCTGCAGAAATACATCACAAAGATAAGCATGTGCTTTCCCAGGACCTGAGAGTACAATCTGTGGACAATTTTATGAAACTTCAACTCCACTGTGGTCAAGGAGAATTTTTAATTCCTTAGGTTCTGTGATCTTGAAATCTAACTTCTAGTTAACAAGGGCAATTTCTTGGGCAAGGATGGCATTGTCTTTTCTGGAGTAATCCCAAACTTTTGAGTTCAGAGACTGAATGTTCTGTGGAAGGGGATTTCCTGATGCTGTGTGCTTCTTAAGAAAAGGAGGAGATTGTTCACCTAACTATCGCTCAGTCTTCTACTAAGAAAGCAAGCCAATTCACTATTCAAACAGTGAATAGCTGAAGGGAAGAGGATTAACCCATTTAGGGGTCCTGAAAGTATATTCAACTTCTCAGGAGTCTAAACCACAGAAAGGTACTATGAGTTTTAAGGAGATTATATAGGATTCTGAGAAAGAAGAATCCACCATACTGTCAAAGTCTGTCCTGATTGCAAATCACCAGATTCAGCCACCTTCTGAGGGCAGCTAATAGGTTATCTGAGTACTTTAGTGCCACAGATAACATTGATATATTGTCGCTTATTACATATATTCCTTCTCTGTCATGAAAATATTAATCTAATATTTATTTGTGTGTTTTATGTAATAATTCTCTTTTTAACCTGTTCCTAGATAAAATTGTCAGAGAAGTGAAGCTAGTCTTCACCTTTCTTCTTTAAATCACATACATTTCATGCACATTAAATACCTACTATATACTGGGCCTATTCTGTTATACTTTGATGCCTCATTCCATTCAAACAGCATATAGTAAGCACCTACTTTGTGCCAGGCACTGTGCTAGGCTATTAGCATACAAAGACAAAACAAAATAGTTTCTTCCTCAAATATTGGTACAGAGGTGACCTTGAATACATGAAAGCTATAACAACAATTACATACTTATCATCCAAGGACTAGAATATCTCAGTATCTGCATATTGAGGCAATAACTACAGCAATAAATTCACAGCACCTTGATTGTTTTTGCGTGAATATATACATAGCACTACACTAAGCTCTGTGGACATAACAATGAAAAATAATATAATCTTTCCCTTAAAGAATTTGTAACTTTTACATTTTCTTCACCCTAAGATGTTATCCTGGGTATACCAATTGTTTAAAGCAACATTTCAAGTTGGGCATCCAATCTTTTTCATCCTAAAAGAAGCTACTCCAGATTCATTACATGCTTTCTCCATTTCTGGAGACAATTTGAAACTTATCTGGCATTTAATATAGTGTACTCTAAGGATTTGGTTCTCTGTGTCTTATGAGAGGGGAAGGGCATTCTTCAAAGCTCCAGCTCATGAGGCTTCCAAACCTCTATTCTTTCTCCCTCCCATCCTGCATTTTTTTGTAAGATAAATGAAATGCCATAACCATAGCACTTTTCAAACCTCAAAATGCTATATGGATATTATTCTTATTCTTATTATTGGGGGTGGTATTTTATCACTGCCACAATTAGCTCCCTCATCTGTAAAATAAAGGTAATGAACTAGAATATGCCTAAAATTTCTATAAGAATTAAACTTCTATAAATCTATAGAGTTTTAATTAATAAATGGAAAGAAAAGAGGTCAGTTGGGCTGTAATAAGTCTTTCAAGAAGTGTTGTCACATTTAGGCTAAACAGACCTGTGCTGTATAAAGTTAGCAGATGACTCAAAAAAAATCAGCGGAAATAATTTTAGGTTTGCTTGCTCTGTGGCCTATTTTCCTCACACTATAGAAAGTGATGATAAAGTCTTTTAAATAGTTTCCCTCCTCCTACTGTATAATTTAATTATCAAAGAAATCATTTAAATAAGTTAACTAAATAAAGACATTAACATATTCAAAAATCACTTATGAAGTTCTATGGAATTTTAAAGATAGTCTCAAGTGCATTTGTGTGGTAAACAAGGTCATCTCATGGTAAGAATGCAGAAGCATATTTATTAATGGTATGGCTGGCAAAGAGAAAAATACCTCTTCAGTTGTATATCTCTGAACCAAGAAATATAGATTGGAAGAAAAGTTTAGAATTGTTTTAATCTAATGGATCAATAATACTGTACATTATGATCTCTTCAGAGAGAGTGGAATATGGTGAAGGATTACACATATTTCATCTAGAAGTGTTTAAAGCTTTAAATTAATAATGCTAACAAATAACCTTCTAAGCAATTCAACCACTGGACTCAAGTTAGGAATCAGCTAATTGAATTCTTGTCATTTTCGCTTTTTGCAGCCTCCAGCAGTTTGAAAGTATAGAAACACATTCATATAGGAAAAAATGCAATGAAAATGGGTTGGTATGGCCAGGCTATTAAAAAAAAGCAACAAACTAGAGCAAAAAAAAATGATGAATGATGAGTACATTCTGTTTCCAGATGTTAAATTAAAATTCTAATACTGTTAAAGGGTTATCATAGGATTTTGAAGTGGGAGTGACTTAGAGTATACCTTAACCTTTCACTTCATTTAAGAAGGAAGAAACTGAAACCCAGAAATGTATCATGACTTACTTACATAGTTGGGGGAAAAACAACAAAAGCAAAAACTACAACAAATTTAGAGGCAGAGAAACTGAGTTTGATTGCTGATTATGCTAACTACTACTTGCGTTTGACTTTAGGTGAATTACAAACTCTCTGTGCCTCAGTTTCTTTCTCTATAAAGTTGGAATTGATGGCCTCCAAGATCTCTTTCAGATCTAGATCTGTGGTCCTATGAGCTTGATTGGTTTTGTTGTTGTTTTTGTGTTTTGCTTGTTGTCAATTAATGAAAAACAAAATAAAACAAAAACCACTCCTTGCAATCTCCTTTAAATAGACTAATTAAAACATTCAATTGTTTCCTTAATATTTATAGAGGGATATAACTAGAATGTATTACATGTAGTAAAGGAGAGCTTGTTTTGTCCTGGTTCCTGTTTATGATGTGGTAAAGAGGAATATTTTGATTGGCTGCTGGGACAGAATTAAGGAGAGGTGGTGGTATATACAAAAGACAATCATTAGTCAACTCTAAGATATGTAGGGAACAGTATTGGTAATTAAGGTGGGACTTTCTTACTATTTTAGAATGCTAAATTACTTGTGTCTTTGATTGAATCTTACTAGATGCAAAGCCCCACATTCATTAGCAAACTAGTTTGCTAGTTTGAGAGAGGCAGGAAGCCCCCAGGTCCCTAAGGGGAGTTGCTAAGATCAGAGGCAGTAGTAGGCATCTAAGTTCTGGTGGCTCAGATGATGTTTGATGATGTCTAAAGACTGTGTAAAAAGAGAGAACAGAGTTTTTTGCTTGGGGCTCTCACTCTTGGAGGAGTGTTGATGTGGAGACTCTGGGCAGCTCTAGTTAAGAGCCCTCCAGCTGATGAACCCAGATGTTGAAGCTTTCCTGGTAATTATGAATTGTGATTTTGTCTGTTTCTAATGTATGTTTGTAACTTGTTTGTATTTGCTCTGAAGTTCAGGTTGCTGGCTTTTCCTCCTCGACTAAGTGAGTTTATATGTATATGTTGGATTAAAGTAAGATTGTTAACCCCTTAATGTTACTTTACTTAGTAAAGAAGATCAAAAGATCCCATGCTAGCAGCACTCTTGTTGTTGAGCTTGTGTCGGTCTTTCACCCACCACCCCCTCTCCAGCAGCTGCTAGCTGAATTGTTTCAACAAGATGGTGTAGTCAGCAATCTGCTAAAAGGTCATTCTCTGATTTTTCTCTGAAGTCTATAGGAAGGCAATTGTCTGCTCCTGTTTCAAAACTCCACATACAATATCATCTCAAAACATTGACTCTTCCAACACAATCCTCTGGGGCCAGGCTTATCAGCTCCAGCCCTCCCCCAAGTCTCAGCTTGTTCTCTTCCCACAGCCTTTGCTCTGGGCTGTCTGCTCTGGAGTGCCAGTGGGGCAGGGAGGTATAAGGAGAGATTATCTCCCAGAGCCTCTGCCCTAGGTTCCTGGGAAACCACTCCCATCACTGCTACTTGCCTGTTCTCCTTCAGGCCTCTGTTGCTCCTGGGGCTCCACAACATAGCCACAAGTACAAAGAGCAACCCAATAACTGGGGAACATTCAACCACCATCTCAGTACCCCAAAATGCTGTACTTTCCTTTTACTCTGCAGATCCTACTGACTATGCCATTTTGTAACAACAATTAGGTTAGCAGCTGTTGTGGGGGTGACACACCAACACAAGCCCAACAACAAGAATGCTGCCACCACAGGTTCTTTGATATGCTTTACTAAGGAAAGTAAGGTTAAAGGTTAACAATCTTACTTTAATCCAACATACTGATATCATTCACTTAGTTCAGGAGGAAAAACCAGCAACCCGAACTTCAGAGCAAATACAAACAAGTCACAAACATACAAAATACAAGCAGACCAGATCACAATTCATAGTTACTAAAAAACCATCAACATCTGGGTTCACAAGACAGAAGGCTGTTAGAGAGGCTGCCCAGAGTCTCCACATCAACACTCCTCCAGGAATGAGAGCCCCGAGCAAACAACTCTGTTCTCTCTTTTTATACAGTCTTTATACATCATCAAACATCATCTGAGCCACCAGAACTTAGGCACCTACTAATAGCTCTGGTCTTAGCAACTCCCCTTAGAGCCCTGGGGGCTTCGCACCCACATCAGCTTAGTACCTAGTAATTAGGGGTTTGGGCCTGTGGCTTTGCACCTAGTAAGGCTCAATCAAAGACACTTAATTAATTTAGCATTCTAAAACAGTAAAAAAAAGTCCCACCTTAATTAATATTATAGGAACTGATCCAAACTTAAAAGAATAAAAGTTATTTCCCAGTTCATAAAGGGTCAAATGATATGGATAAGCAGTTTTTAGAGGATGAAATACAGGCCATAATAACTATATGAAAAAAAATTCTCCAAATCACTAATATTTAGAGAAACGTACATTTAAAAAGCTCTGAGATACTACCTTAATACACCTGAAGTACATCCATCAGTTCGGCTAAGTTGGCTAAAGAGAAAAATGATAAACCCTGGAAAGTCTGTGAGATAAACAGGTACTCTAAGTTACTGTGAGTAGAGCTGTGAACTGGTCCAGCCATTCTGGAAAGCAATTTAGAACTATATCACTAAAGCTGTTAAACTGCGCATACTCTTTGACCAAAGAATACCACCATTATCTCAAAGAGATTTTTTTAAAGAGTAAAAGGACACATACAAAAATATTTATGGCAACTCCTTTTGTGGTAGTAAAGAATTAGAAACTGAGGAAATGATCACCAATTTGGGGAATGTCTGAACAAATTGTGGTATATGAATGTGATGGAATACTATTGTACTGTAAGAAATGATGAAGGGGATGGTTTCAGAGAAATCTGGGAAGACTTGCATAAAATGATGCAAAGCGAAGAGGGTAGAACCAGGAGAACAACATTATTAGAAAGTCAGATAATTTCAAAAGACATAGGTGCTATGGTCAACACAATGATCAACCATGGTTCCAGAAGACTCAATGAAATATGTTACTCACTTCCAGGTAGAGAGGTGATAGACTCATAGTGAAGACTGAGGCAAATTTATTTGTTTGTTTGTGTGGGGGTGGGGGGGTTGCTTTGTTTTTTATTTGGTAGGAGGGACATGGCTAATGTGAGGATTTGTTTTGCTCTACTATACATGTTGGCAAAGAGTTTTGCTTTTCTTGTTTTCTCAGTTGGGGGAGGGAGAGAGAACTGGGAGTTGAAAATAAAATTGAATTAAAAAATAAAAGTGTAGTGGGTTAAAAAAGAATTTTGGAATTATAAAAAAAATTGAAAGCAGTTATGTTTATTAAAAAGGACTTGCCACCATTCTATCTACTATCATCTAACAGGAAGGGGCTTTTATCTTTTTAAATGCAGTGTCGTAAACACAATAAAGGCAAAATAATGATTTTAACAATAAAAATTTTGAAATTGTAAAAAAAGACACTAGAAACACAAGAGCTAAAACGTTCCTCACTGAGATACTTTGGGGCATCTTAATCAAGATGTCATGATTTGGATATCAGGTGAATAAGATAAAAGATACAAAAGTATAGGTGTATATACATCACAGGCCACCCAAGTATTTCCACTTGTTATATATTTTAGAAACTGGGGGCCATCTCCAGTGGTCCTGATCTATATCTTTCCACTAGACCCAGATGGTTCTGGAGGAGAGAGTGAGACTGTTGACTTTGCACAGCCCTCCCTCACTTAAATCCAATTTACTTTCAGGTCAGGACATCACCTTCCTGATATCATGGTCCTCTTTGAGAATGAAGGACAAGCAATGATCTATGAGTAGCAGTAGTGCCCCAATAGTGCCCCACTTGGGACCCAACTGGCCAGTTCCATTTGGTAATACAACTCCTCCCTTCCTCCCTTCATACTTCCTTTCCTTCTTTCCTTCCTTCCTTCCTTCCTTCCTTCCTTCCTTCCTTCCTTCCTTCCTTCCTTCCTTCCTTCCTTCCTTCCTTCCTCCCTTCCTTCCTTCCTCCCTTCCTCTCTTCCTTCCCTCTCTCCTTCCCTCTTCTCCCTCTGTCCACATAAGAAAACATACCCTTAGTTGGCAGAGCTCTGTCCAAAGGAATATAAATTTTGATCACTGAAACCTGTAGTAATAATGTGATTAAAGATCTTCCCCATCCATTCAATAGGCCTCGGGTGGGCCCAGGTGGGAAAGCTTGATTGTAACTTTGTTTGTCAGTAGGCCTAAAGCCCCTAGTTACTAGGTGCTAAGCAGATTTGGGCATGAAGCCCCTGTTAGACTAAGAGGAGTTGCTAAGACCAGAGCCAATAGCATGTGCATTGAGTTCTTTTCAATCATGCAGTCAGCCAATAAGAGACCTGAGTTCTAGCCAATCAGATGCCAGCTAGGACTGTATAAAAAGAGAGCCCAGAACTAAGAGCAGTAGAATTCATAAGCAGACATCAAGAAGACATTGAGGCAACAGACATTGAGGAGGAGCCAGCATCGAGAGAGAGACTGCAGAGCAGAGAATGCAGAACAAGAGAGTTGCAGAGATCAAAGAACAGAATTTGCAGATAGCTACAGGAATCCGAATTCAGCCCAAGGTGAAGGAGCAGCACCTCAGAGTTGATAGAGCTGCAGAGAGAGCACTGAGCAAAGAGTTAGGATTCATAAGTGATTGTTTATAGGAAGGTCCTAGCAGGAGAGAAGGTTACAGGATGACTTGGTTCCTTGCTATAATACTGTGTTATAATTTCCTTGTTGCTACATTGAGGTGGGCTTACTGGTTTTGGAATATAACTGCTACTATATCAAATTGGGGTTATTTGTTCTTGCATTTGATTCTCCAGAGTCTAAATAAATGTTATACTTCCTCTGCCTTCTATATAGAGAGTTTTTTCCTACTTTATGATTCTGAACCATTCAGACATGTTCATGGTTATCCTTGAGGTCATGAATCTCGCCTTAGTGATATAAAATCTCATAAGACATCTTGGGGTTTACAGGATAGATTTCTTTCTTTTTTTTTTAAGTACCTTGCCTTAAGCCCAAATCACTCTTGCTTTCACCGATTGAGCAACAATACATCCCAGCCCAAGCCTCACTGGGTCATTTTGTGGACTCTGAATGAGTGTAAATAGCAATTGTTTCTCTTTTAGCCAGAAACCCTGAGGGTTGTCCCCTCCCTGATTTTTTCCACTGTGAGAAAATTTATTCCAGAGGATGGAGATGGTCACTCCATCCCTGGAAGTGCCCAAAATGGGGACAGACAGTGGCCATTTAGAATACACAGTAGAAAAATCAGTTCAAGGAACATCAGGATGTCATTCATCATCCTCTTCCTCAGTAATACCCAAGGCCCAGGTGTCTAATGTTTGAGTAGGAGCTTCCTGCTGTGTCTCTATACATCTACAATGCCATTGAGCAAGGCATAGTCTATCATGGCTGCCAAGCCAGCCAACATGACAGAATTTGCTCTCTTTGCCAGTACATTCTTCATCAGTCTCAGAAGTTGAAGGTGCCAGGTGTGGTGGTGCTGCTTCAGCTCCATCCCAATGGAAGTAGAGACTGAGGATGTGGGTGCATTGAGCACACAAGTTTCTCAGCCCAAGACCATGGGCCTGTAATTTTCCATTAGGCAGCTCAACCTGAAGCAGCAGGACCACATAGCTGACAACAAAGGCATCCAGGGAGGCAGGAGATTCTCCAAAAAAGAACTTCTGGGAGCCCAGGCCCTGAGAGAACAGGGTTAGGCACTCCAGGGCCTCTCAATACAGCTCCTTCTCTGCTTATTCCTCTTCCGTGGACCTCTCTGTTCCCCACAAAAGAGCTGGAGCAGTTCTTGGTGTTTCTTCTGCATTCAGCCTTGTAAGAAGAACAGGTTGAGGGGGAAGGGTATGGCTTCAGCATGCCACTTTTGAGTCAGCTCCACATAGTTCTTGACATCAACCCAGAAAGTGTGGATCAACACAGGCAGCAACTTTTCCTCTAGCAGCAAGATGAAGGCCAAGGTATCTGCCACCTGCTGGGCTGAAAGATCATAGTCTGCATTGTATTTCTGTTTCCTTAGATGAGTGATGATCTTCTGTGGCTGTGAGATGACCCTAGTATCACTTGTGCAGAAGGAAGGCAGGGTTCCTGAGAGGCTCCTCCAAGGGTTGGTGATCTTGTGTACCTTGAGAGGGGCCCCAGTAAATCTGGGATAGGTCAGCACCACAAGGCTCTCCAGGTCCACAGATGCAAGCCCCAGCCCCCTGTCCAGAAGGTTCCATGGGTGCCACCAACTTTTCTGCCCTGGAAGAAGCTGCCAGAAGCAGCTCTCAGCTCCCAGAGCAGTGCTGGGTGGAGTAAGTCTTCTAGAGGCCCAGTGGAAGAAGGGGCCCCCACTATGAATTTTTTGCTTTTGTTTTTTTGGATTTGGGTTTGGTTCGGTTTTGGTTTTTTGACTGGGTAAAAGATGCCATTCTTAGCCTCGTTTCTTACCTAGCCTTAAATACTAAATGTATATTGCCTCAGTCCAATTGAGACCTGGGAAAGACCTTTGCTTAAAAAGGCCAAGGCTTCCCACTACATCCAAGGCCATCTCCAGTTGTCGTCATCTATATCTTGCCACTGGATCCAGATGGTTCAGGAAGAGAGAATGAGGCTGGTGACTTTGCACAGCCCTCCCTCACTTATATCCAATTCACTTGCAAGTCATGGCATCATCTTCTTGATGTCATAATCCTCTTTGAGAATGAAGCACAAACAATAAACAAGGAGCTACCAGTCAAAGGATTCCTTCAAGTCTCTGGGGGCAGAACTACTCTGGCCTCAGGTTAGGGAAGGGACAGCCAGTAACATGGGTAATTGCATCATGTAGACCACATTGAACCTTCTCCTAAGACCTGCACCCTCATTGGTCATTCTCCTATTTCAACACCATCACAGAATGTCAGTGTTTAAAGGGTTGTCTGTGGCCTCACCCCTCCCCTGATGTTTAGTAGACTATCTCCAACAAGAGTATTCTCTACAACATAGTCACTAGTTTTTTCTTAGACACTCTTCTCTGCTTACATATCACCTTTCCTTATCCATTTACAACCTCTTTTATTTTCTACTCCACTTCTCTTGCCATCAATATTTTTAAATTCTGTCTAGAAATGCTCACAAGGGAGAGAAATTGTTATAAAAATGCAGGAGACTCTTCTGAAGACAGAAAAAGGCTCAACAGATGTTAATTAACTGAGGAGAAACAGAATCAGCTATCCTAAGTACACTGAAAATAGCCTGCGCAATGCAGTAACTTGACACATCTGGGAATTAAACGTTCTCATATTTTCACTAAAATACTAAAAAGACAAAATTGTTGAAAAAAAGTACATTCATTAAATTTTACCATACCATGAGGTACATGTTTTAACCAGAATATTTATAATAAAATATTCATGTTTTAGATTATAAGGGCAGTAAATTCCTGACATCACCTAGTACTAAGGACTTCTGAACTGCTCTAAGACAACAGACTAAAAGAAATTACACCTCTCTCTCTCTCTCTCTCTCTCTCTCTCTCAAATGTCTTTTTTCAGATCTAACAAGGGTTATATCCTAATAATCACTGACTTTAGTCTCTTTATTTTATTGAGGTTGGTTTTTTTCTCCTTTAGTATTATCTTGAAAAAGTAACTGAGAGACTTCATAGCTTTATTATCTTTCTATCTAGCCAGGTATCTCCCACATTTTGATTTCCCTAATAGGAAACATGGGCATCCATACCATTAATTTTTATTCTTTTCAAATATGTATTCAATTCTAAAAACACCATCATAAAGTTTGGTTGTTTTGTTTCAAGTAGACAAAACAAACTAACTGAATGGTTTACCAAGTGATTATGAATATGGTTTAGTTAAAGACTATATGACTTTGTACTCATTAATCATATACTTTTTTTTGGTGACATCTAGCCAGGTAAAAGCTCTCTTTTGGCATCAATCACCAGTGAGAAATTGAGAGGTGTAATGGAAAACATGCTAGACCTAATGTGGGCATAGGCTGAATTGGGGTACAAATCTTTTCTCTGACACTTTAGGTATATACTTAATAATAAGATATTTAACTTCACATAGCCACTGTTTCCGCAGCTAAGGGACTCAGTAGATAGAGTGCTATGCCTGGAGTCATGAAGACCTGAGTTCAAATCCAGCTTCAAACACTTACTAGTTTTGTGACTTTGGGCAAGTCATTTAACCTCTGTTTGCCTTAACCCACTGGAGAAGGAAATGGAAAACCGCTCCAGTATCTTTGCTAAGAAAACCTCACAGACAGTATGGTTCAGGGAGTCAGGAAGAGTTGGACATGACTGAACACAAGCCTTTATTTCTTCATCTATAAAATGGGTATTATAAATGGAATACTTACTTTACAGGATTGTTGTAGCCTCAAATTAGATAATGTATGCAAATTGCCTCATAAACCTTAAAGCACTAGACAAATATCAGCCATCCTTATGTCTGTCTTGATGAGAAATTATTCTATTAAAAGGTACTGGAACTATCATTTCAAACTTTCTGTGAAGGAATGCATGTGTACATTTTACTGTTACTATAAAATAGACCAAATCAGGGGAGGCACTCTAACACATGGAAAGTATACTAGGCCTAAGACAAAGAAGTGTCTCTTAATTCCTCCTCTGATGCATACTACTAGTGTAACTATGGGCATCATTCAGTGTCTGTGAGCCATAATTTTGTCATATGTAAAATTTGAGAGTTAGACTAGATGGCTTCATATTTTTTTAACTCTAGATCTATGAAACTGAACCTTTATTTAAAACACATATTTAGCTATACTATAGTATTCTATAATTAATTGCTTGTTTGGGTATTTACAGATTTATTTTTTAAAAAATGTTTTTCGAGAGGGGAAGGCAGGGCAATTGAGATTAAGTGACTTGCCCAAGGTCACACAGCTAGGAAGTATGCCAAGTGTCTGAGGCCAGATTTGAACTCAGGTCCTCCTGAATCCAGGGCCAGTGCTCTACTCCCTGTGCCACCTAACTGTCTGGTATAGATTCATTTATTCAGCAAGCATTTATTAACTTTCTAATATTTGTTAGGCACTGTGTTAATTGATAGAAATAGACAAAAAACAAAAAAAAAGTCCTTGCATTCAAAGAGCTTTTATTCTAATGTAGGAAAATAATATGTACACAAAAATATTAAATTTAAAATACAAGATTAGTACTAAAACATTTGGGATATCTTATAGACACAAAATAGATAAGAAGTATTCTCTAGAAGGAGATTTCCAACGGTAATCAGGTCTCCTGTAAAAGGTTGCACCTAAGTTGATTCAAAGAAAGAAATTTTTGTTTTACCCTAAAGTCAAAGGAAGGACAGAGGAACTTCTCCAACAGAGGACTGATGTGGTCAGTTTAGTCTATCAATTGGTAGTTTGGCAGAAGATAGACTGGAGAGGACACAGGCTAGGTGCAGGGAGGATATATATTAGGGAGGAGCTGATGAGCTCTTGTAACAGGGTGGTAGCTGTGTGTTTAAAGAGAATGGAAGAATGGAATGAATGTTAGATAATATGGAAGTGAAATTGATACAACTTGGCAACTAGATATGACTGATCAACAAATAGAGAATTAAGAATAAGATTTTGAGCTTGTGAACATGGGAGAGTGGAAGATTGATAGTTTGCTTAACTTAAATAAGGAAATTATGAGGATAAAAGTTTTGGGCGAGAAAGTTGAGTTCTATTTTCGACATGAGATTTTAAGATGCTTATGCTATAGCTAATTAGGAATCAGTGATTCAGGATTAGAATTTGGTGGAGGAGAATGTGGTGTAGATAGATAGGGAGATAGATATAGATATACACACATAAATTCATATACATATACACACATATATATGTGTATATACAATACATATATATGTATAATATACATATATGTATGTACATATGTGTGTACATGTGGTATGTGTGTGTATGTCATTTGCAATGATATTTGAACCATAAAAACTAATGAAATCACCAAGAAAAGAGGGCCCAGAACAGGATCTTAGGTGATATCTGGACGGGATCTTGGGTTAGGAGATACAATATGAATGAAGATCAAGTCAAGGTGACTACAGGGTGGGAGTGAGGGGAAGTGGTTAGTCTGGTAGGCAAACATCAAAAAAAGCAGCATTTTGAAAACTTAGGAGGAACGTATCTAAGAGGAAATGGTTAAGAGTGTCAAGTGCTATGGAGAGGCAAGAAGTATGGAAACTGAGAAATGCCATTGATTTTAACGACTAGGAGAACATTGGTAACCTTGGTCATATCAGAAGCCAAATTGCAGGGATATGAGAGGAAAGCAGAAGTGACAGCTGAGATCTCTCCTCTTCTGAGAGGAAAGAGAATGATAATAGCTGAAGGGCATTCTTCTGGGAGAAGTCTTCACATGCTTGGGATGGATATTCCTCTGCTTCAGTAATGGGTAACCTTCAACCTGGTTTAGCCATCTGCTTAGGTATGACTGCTGCACGTGCTACACTTTCTTGGAACCACAGGCAAGAGTTGAAGGACAGATGATTGTGAATAGTGGATAAGCAGCCCTGAAAAGGGCTCAGCAAGGCCTCACATCAGAAGTGCTAGCTTTCTCTGAACATCCCATAAACTCCAGTCTTTTATAACAAAAATATACAATCTAAATGTCATCCTGGGCAAGACAAGGATCCATCCAACACATTCTATTTTGTTTCTGACAAAGGCATGAAAGGATACTTTGTGATAAAGTATGTTTTCCATGATTCCAAAATAAAAAAGCTCAGAATTTATGTTCTATGACTTTTTCCATGGTCTTCTTATGTGTCTTTTATACTTTTATGTAATCATGGGATTAACATTTTGGACATGAAAAAAATCACATCAAAGTTATCTTTTAAGAAAATGGACTTTTGTAACTTGTTACTTAAGTGGACATTCTTGCAAGACAGGGAAGGCATCAGAGATCTGGAGGCCTACATTGCTGGGAATTATGGTTCTGACAGATAGGATAAGTACATCTACCATGCTTGGAAGAGGATCCTAAGTAGAGGCAGCAGCTGACACTTTGAAAAGAAATCAAAATTCAGGGTACTGATGGGGCTAGATATCTCTTTTGTTCACCACCCCACCAATTCATACTCCTGAGTAGGGAAGTGTGGCTTTAACTGAATAAAGCTCCTTGAAATTACAAAAAGATAGTCAGATTTTATCTCCTCGTACTCATTTTTCTATACATGCGATAGGCGGACATTTCCTATAAAATGTATTTCTTAAATTACTCTTAATTTTTGATGTTTTCACACAAAACTATTATTGGTCATAATTTCTATGTGATTCATGCCTGCTCTTAATTATGTACAAAGGGGACTGGAGTGGAGGAAGTGAGTGAATAACTTGTAGCATACAAAACAAAAACAAAGAGAAGTATAAAACAGTCTAAAATGCAAGGTTTCTTCTTCCCCTTCCTACACCAAAATACTCCAAAGGCAGAGTAAAAGAGAAGTGATACCTTTCTTTCACTTTCCATCTAAAACTCCAAACCTTGCCAGGTGGGACCCCATGATATGCCTGGAGTTATATTATGCTTTTATGCTCCCTATAGAGGTGCATACTTCTCCACATGGAGCATGAAACAGTAATTATTTAATAACATTATTTAATAAATACAAGTTGCACCATGGGCAGGTTTTGACTTGAATTTGTGACAGAACTAGAATTTCTTTCATGTCATTTCTTTAATGACAATAAAACCTGAAGGTAGTTTGTTTGATAAAATTTGGTTGCCTTATAGTTCCCTCATTTTATTTGCTTTCTGAGTAAATGGACATATTTCTCTATTGCTTCAGATTTTCTTGCAATGGTATCATGTCAATCTATACAGTGCTGCTCCTCCACAGGCTGATAGTGTCTTGTAAGTGGGATTTCTGATGAGAAATTTGTTATCAGAAGTGGAAAAAAAAGAGAAAAAAAGCTTAATTTTTTCACATTAAAAACATATTCAAAACTTAATTCCAACGTGTACATTCAATTCTCCTAGGAACAAGTAGAAAGACAAATCACATTGCTAGAGAGATTTATTCTCAGGATAAAAAAAATGTTACTTGTCTGAAACAAGCAGACAAAAATTAAATTCTTTTTTAATATAAAATCTCAAATAATTGAAGATGTAGCATTCATTGTTACAAGTAGCTTTTCCTGGGACAAATTTGTTAGAAAACACAATTTTAAGATTGCACAACAAAATAAAATCTGCTTGACTTCCAAAATGAGTGATAGTTATATTGAACACACAATTACAAGTGGGGATAAGCTGGCAATGGATTTTGCTGAATTTGGAAGTCATTAATTTCCTGTAAAAATTTGAGGGGACATGCAAGTGTGAGATCATGAATTTTGGGTGGCAGCCTCACTCTTCCAGAGTCTTTTAAACTTTTCTATAAATAACTTTGAAAATCTTTATGTCTGAGACAAATTATATCTATGGGAATATGGTTGAACTAACTCACTCCTGTTCATGTTCATCTAGGGAACCATGGCAGAACACCTGGCTTTTCCAAGCACTTCTTTCCTTTCCTTCTATTTTGAAAAAAAAAAAACCAAAACATTATTTAAAAATGCTCAGGATGCAAATTTGGCTGATTTTTTTTAAGAGGAAAAAAAAGAATAAACCAGATTGGCTTAACATAACCATAGGAAAGACAATCTGTTCCCAACAGCTATATTCAGGACATAATGCCACTATATAAAACCAATGTGAGGAGCTCTTCTCTCCCCTAAACAGGCATTACAGAGAAGTAAATACCTTTCCATGTTCTGAGTATAAAACAGCCACTGTAACTCTCCATGAGTCTAATGGATTAAGAAATCTATTGTGTAGGGGGGCAGAGCTAAGATGGCGGCTGGAAAGCATAGACTGACATGAGCTCCCTACCAAGTCCCTCCAAAAACCTATTAAAAAAATGGCTCTGAACCAGTTCTGGAGCTGCAGGACACACAAAACAGTAGAGGAAAGCAGGGCTCCAGCCCAGGACAGCCTGGATGGTCTCTGGGTAAGGTCTACCCTGCATGGAGCTGGGAGCAGAGCAGAGCCCAGCGTGTGTGGCATGGACCAGCCAGACTAGGAACTGGGCAGAAAAAGCCCTAGTGTCCTGAATCAGTGAGCTGCAGCAGTTACCAAACTTCTCAACCCACAGACACCAAAGACAACAGAGAAGAACTGCAGAGCCCACAAAGTGGTGGAGGGAAGCAGGGCTCTAGCCCTGCTTGGTCTGGATGGTCTCCGGGTAAGGTCTATCCTGCATAGAGCTGGGAGTGGAGCAAAGAAGAGCACAGCACAGTGTGGGTGGCGC
>CM053625.1:51390508-51414065 GCA_028646595.1 Phalanger gymnotis | reverse complement strand
AGGCATAGAAATTTATCTTGCCCTACAAGAAAGGAAGGGAAAAGGGGATGGGATGGGAGTAGCGTGACAGAAGGGAGGGCTGACTAGGGAACAGGGCAACCAGAATATATGCCATCTTGGAGTGGGGGGGAGGGTAGAAATGGGGAGAAAAGTTGTAATTAAACTCTTGTGAAAATCAATGCTGAAAACTAAATATATTAAATAAGATTTAAAAAAAAAGAAATCTATTGGGTATCTCCTGTTCCACAAAACATGCTCCTGCTGAAACTGAAGTTAGAAATATACTTTGAAAATACAGGCTGTGCATGTATATGTATACATATATTTTCTCCCTGAAATATGTCATCTTTAAAGACAACTGTGCTGATTATAGTATCTATATTATAAAGTACCTGGGGGTAAGGAGAGATGATAATCTATAATTATGTTGCACCTTTCTCAAATCATCTTGAAACTTGTTATAGATATAATTCCCTTAATCTCTGAATCCCTCTAGCAAGGCTGACAAAAATAAAGAGAAAAAAACTACCTCAGAGTCATTCAGAACCAGAAGTAGAACCTATAATTTGAATGTCTGTCTCCTGGGTTTCTTCATCTGTAAAATGCAAAGAAAAGTTTCCTCACCTGTAAAATGTATGGGTTGCACCAAATGGACTTGAAGCCCACTTTCAGCTATAAATTCTATGATTCTCTCTTCCGTTCAGTCACTTATCAATTGCCTTTTACCATCCCAGGCTAGCATAGGAGGCCTCACAGTTCAGCAGAAAGAACCCAGGATCTGGAGTCAGAGGACATAGGTTTGAGTAGGAGTTCTATTATTTATTACTTGGATTACAACCTTTCTGGTTCTTAATCTTTTCATTCATAAAATGAGAGGCATGGGAAATAACATTTCAAGAAAATTCCATTTCTAAATTCATTAGTTTAAATTGTATGGGGTTGAGGCTAGGGAAGTAGGCCTGGCAAGATTATTTTTTTCAGGGGCAGTGAAGTGAGGTGGCACAGTAAGTAGAGAACTGGCCCTAGAGTCAAGAGGACCTGAATTCAGATCTGGCCTCAGACACTTGACACACTTAATAGCTATGTGACCCTGGGCAAGTAACTTAACCCCAACTGCTCTGCCTTTCCCCCTCCAAAAGAAAAATAAGCCATGTCAGATTTCTTTTTTCAAGTTCAGGAACTTGATGTAGGAAGAAAGGTAGAAAACAGATTAAACTTCTTTGATCTGGCTGTTGGGGACATAACTCTACATGATAGGTAGAGGTTACAAAGAAATTAATTTAGGTTCAAAGTAAGGAAAAAAACTTCTTGACCATCAGAGCAATCCAAATGATAGTTGCCTATGTAGTGGTCCTTCCCCAAAAGCTGAAGAGTTTCTTGCTGGGTGTAGTAAAAATTCTCAAGACTAGAGATATCCTAGTATGGGATAAAGAGCACTGGGACCTGAGTTTTAATTTTGCTTCTGTCATTTACTGCTGACCTTCGGCAAGTGTTTAACCTCTCTGGATTTCAGTTTCTTCATCTGTAAAATTAAGGGGATGGGACTAAATGGTGTCCAAGTCTCTGCTACCTCTAAACCTCTAAGCAATAATCAAGCATTTATTAAACACCTACTATGTTCCAGTCACTGTGCAAGGTGCCTTGAATACAAAGACAAAAGTGAAATAGGAGCCTTCTTCAAGGAACTTACAATGCAAGAGACAATATATGCATATAAGCATATACAGAAAAGAAATAAGGTGATTAGGAAAGGGAAAGTAATAGCAGAGAGAATCAGGAACGACACAGCTTATCTTTTAAGAGATTCCAGGACTTGGCATTCTAAAATGTAATCTCAACTCTTCAGTAAACAACAACAACAACAAAACAAAACAAATAAGATGATATTTTTAAATGACTTCAAAAGATCACATCTAACAACAGCCTAATGGTTTCTAGCAATGAAATTTTTATTGGCTAAAATCAATACTCTTCGGCCATGGATCCTTAAAATGTTAGCAGGCAAAGAGGTTTGTTATTGCTTGAGAAGTTTGACTATTGGGAGGTCAAGACAAATGAAGAGACAATTGTCCCAATTAATGCAGAAGGAGTAGTAATGAGAATCAAATGCAGAGGTTTTGAGCTTCTTTCAATCAAATTTTATGTTTTGTATGTATTTTAATCTCATGAACTCTAAGAATAGTTTGTAAAAGGCACAGTTCTCAAGGTTATTATTTAGATTTAATAAGCAATAACTTTATGAAGTCCCAGGAGGAAGGAGAGAGGAGAGAAGGAGCTGTGTCCTGGAAGTAGAGAGAGAGGAGAGGGGGAAAGAGACAGAGAGACAGAAACAGAGTCAGAGACAGACATACAGACATAGAGAGAGACAGAGACAGATAAAGGCAGAGATTATTTAATGAATCTTCCACACGGATGCAAAAATAAATTTCCTAATGTGCAAATCTTTTATTCCTTTGTTCAGAAGCCCTCAGAGATTCCCTATTGCCTCTCCACAACCATACTCCAACTTATTTCTTTCTCCTCTCCTTCTAATCTATGTTCTAGTTGAATTTAATGTTAACCATTTGCCAGTCTTGTCCTGCTCTCTTCCTTTTCCACGTGTTTGCACATTCCTTAAACATGCTCTCTCAGTATCTCCACCCACTGAAAACATTCTCATGAAGCCCTCCCTGGTCTTCCACATGAAAAGTAATTTCTTCCTACTTGTTTTTTGGCAGCACTCAGTCTTTGTCACATTCCATCTTGTATCATATTTATTTTGTGTTTCCCCCTACTTTTCTCTGAATTCCTGGACAATAAAGTCTTCATTGTTTTTCTATATCACTTTATAAATGGCTTATATTTAATAAATAAATAAATAAAAATAAATATTTTTCAGTCTCTAGAGTTAAATTAAGGTTCTGACAACAACCTCCAGATCTCTCCCCCACACCCTTCAAAAAAACAGATACAAGTCTGAGATCTGATCACACATCCAAATTGGGAAAGATAATAAAAGTCAAAATTAATCAACATAGTAGGGGTTGATTTTTGGGTTGCAAAAGCTGGAAACAAGTTGACTATCCATTGATTGGGCAGTTATTCAACCAATCATGACAGGTGGATGTAATAGACAACTATATTGCTAGAAATTAAGATCTGAGGAATTCAGAGAAATATGAGATTCAGTTCATTTCGATAAACGTTAAGCATCTACTATAGGTGAGGCACTGTGCTAAACTCTGGAGAAGAGATAAATGAATTGGTGGAGAGTTAAATAAACAGAATGAGGAGAGTTACATATCCAGTAACAACAAAGATACAAAATAAAAATAAGGGGCAACTTAACTCTAATTATTTGAATGACCAACTGCCTAATTTCAGTCCTAGAGAACAGGTGGTGAAACAGTTCCTTCATCTCAATAGAGATTTTCTTAAGTCTAAACAATCAACAAAGTAATAAGACAAGCCCTGATTTGTAGGATTTACCAATGTCCAAACTGTAAATGCTCATGCAGAAAATTTAACAATTGGCTCTTGAGAGCAGTTTGACCTTTCTCCAGCACACTCCTGATTATTATATATGCCATCAGAGGCTATTGAAGGATCAGTCAATTTTACTTAAATATTTTTTCTCTGTCACAAGAAAGGGTCCTATGGAGAAGGGCCTATATCTAGAAATGGTTGTATGTAAACAAAAGGCATCACTGCAACTTTAAAAAAATAATAATTATATTAAACATAATATAAGGCAGTTCAGTAGAGTCTATAATAATAATTAAAATAATAATAGCTTGTATTTATATAGTGCTTATTATGTGCCAAGCACAATGTTAAGTCCTTTAAAAATATAATATTTTATCCTCACAGCAATCCTGAGAGGTAGATGCTATTATATCCTTTTTACAATAGAGGAAACTGATAGACAAACTAAGAAATTTGCAGTTTTTACACAGCTAGTAAATATTTGAGTTCATATTTGAGCTCAAGTGTTCCTGATTCCAGGCCTAGAATTCTATCCACTGCATTGCTTATTTGCCTTATCTGTCTATAATGGGTCTTTATTCTTGGTAAGTTGGTAGAGAGTAGCTGTAGTCTAAAAATGATATGTGCTTTCCTCTGGGAAATCGAAAAATTCTTTTAATGACCCCAGCCTTCTCCCTGAAACAAAGGCTCATCTTTTTTTAAAATAACACCAATATTCTTCCTGTAAGACATGCATTACTAGAAGGTCTGAGAAACTGAAGTTGAGGCTCACATGAATGACACTGGACAGAGGAAGAGATATTCCTAGACAGAAATTTGACAGCTCTAAAGAATTCTTATCATGAAGTAACATTATATTCACCTTGCTCTAATGATGTACCTGGATATAATTAGCATTTAAAGCTGGGTTTTTACCATATATTGTGGATATATTATTTGAGGTTTGTTTGTTTTAAATGGAAAACATGGATATTTGGCTATCCTTTGAATATAAGCGTGCATTTAGAGAAGGTATACCACAATTTTCTGATATTTGCTTCAACGTCTAGCCTAAGATAGTTGAACACTTTATCCTCTACAACTCTAGCTTGTAAAACAAGATGCCCACTGTGATCTGATCATTCGTATGCCAGCCCCTTTTCAGTCAAGCCAAGTGATGACTACTGGAGAATAAGAAACATGACTGGGTAACAGGATACTTGCCTTCTTTTGATGCCACTAACTTTGCAGGAAGCAGTAGGCAAAAAAGGATCATAGATCTAGAACCAAAAGGGTCCTGGGAAGTCATCTAATCCCCTTTTCTTATATTACAGGAAAGAAAATGGAAAACTGATTTTCCCTATGGTCACCTATGTAATAAAGATCAGATCTGAGATTTGAATCTAGGTTCTTTAAATCTGGTATCAGCATTTTTCCCCTGTACTATGCTGCCACTCAATTGCATATTTATACTTTATAGTTTCTATAGTTGTCAAGCCTAGAATAGCTGCTTTAAGTGCCTCAGGATAAAGATTATGTGAAAAGAAATGTTGATTTCATTTTGCCATATTTTAATGTCCCTATAGCAGTGAAATTTGTTCTTCTACTACATAAAGGATTCTTTGAAGAATTAAAGTAATGGACTTAGGACCAAGATGCTTACGTAAATCAGGTCCCTTTGGGCTGAATTCCAAATATATACTCCAGAAAAATCTTGAAATTCAAATTAGACCTAATAAAAATCAAGAAATCAATAAGAAACTTCACTTAGTGATGTATTCCAGCCCAGAATTGTATTAGAGATCAGCAAGTAAACTGAATGCAATAGCAAAGAGGGCCACAACAAAACTAGCTAGTCAATACAGTGTGACCAGAAATATGAGTAACCTTCAAGACTTTTTATATGAAAACAAAAAGAGTGGAAGATTGCACCAGAGGAAGGCCGAGTATAATCAGGAAGCCCAAAACAGTCAGGAAGCCTAAGAATGCGCACCTTGGAAGACATGGAATGTATGGCCAGAAGGAAATGCTATGGTAATGTTTTGCTTCAGAGAGCACTGCTTAGACCGGGACACTTTCAGGGCCAAAGATTCTTAGAACTTTAACACTATGTCCTGAGATGAAGTCTTAGCACTAGGAATACCAAAGATCCAAAGGCACCAAGACCTAGAAGATGGTGATATTTGGTAAGTATGATACTTGGTATGTGAGCCTTGGTAATGCAAAAGCAATAATAAGCGGCAAACCATCCTTCTCAAAACTGGATATAAAGCTTCAATCCAGAAATCAAAGCTGGAGAGATGAACAAATCAAAGAAACTCCAAACCAGCATGAAAAAGTTTTGTATAGCCTGCTACCCTCCAAAAGCAGAGAGTAGATCTTCAGCAAATGAAAGCAGACTCAAAGGGGGTCCCTCCCCCACCT
Source organism: Phalanger gymnotis (assembly GCA_028646595.1). Classification (NCBI taxonomy): domain Eukaryota; kingdom Metazoa; phylum Chordata; class Mammalia; order Diprotodontia; family Phalangeridae; genus Phalanger; species Phalanger gymnotis. Next base: position 51,408,197 of record CM053625.1, on the reverse strand, counting down.
CCCGCACAAAGACTATATGAATACTTAGAAGAAATGAAACAAAAGCTTAAAAATTGAAAATTCTAGTGCAAAGAATAGGAAGGAAGAAGAAATGATTTAGAAAGTGGTAAGAACTTATTTAAGAAATGGTCTTCCCCAAAACTAGACTAAATCAATGACTACATGAAACAAGAAATATTAAAGCAAATTTTAAAAAAAGAGAAGATGTAAGATATCTGATGAAAAAAAACAAACATAGAAAACTGGTCAAGGAGAGAACGTTTAAAAATCACTGGACTCTCTGTAAATCAAAATAAAAATCAAAAAGAAAATGCTTGCATTGATTAGAACTAAAAAGCAAAGTAAAAAAAAAAAAAGAAGATGAAGGAATCCACCGATCTCCTCTGAAAAGAGCCTCCAAAATAAGAAGTCTCAGGAACATCATAACCAAAATTTAAAATCCATGAGTCAAATGAATAATACTGCCAACATTCAGAAAGAAGTAATTTGAATGTCAAAGAACCAGAATCAGAATCACAGCAGACCTGCACATTCTACTATAAATGAGAGTAGAGCTTGAAATACAATATTCTAAAAGGAGACACATATATACATATATGTATGTATGTATGTATGGGCTTAAAACCAAGAATAACTTTCCCTACAAAACTGTGGATAATCCTATGGGGAAAGGGATGTGGAAGGTGACCTTTAATGGAATAAAAGACTTTGAAACATTTCTGATGGGGAAAAACAAAATAAAACAACAGCTAAGCTAAGCTAAGCTAAGCAGGAACTTTGAAATACAAATGGAAAAGTTAAGAGAAATCTAGAAAGGTAAATTTATTTAAGCAATATTAAATACATAATGGATGAGAAAAAACATTACCCTCCAATACTTTAATTCCTTCAAAATGTATTGAAAAGAAATTCATTAAGAGAGGAAAATCCCACTGGTCCCAAGAAGGCTACAGATTAGGTCTGCCCTGATGGTTTTAATTAGGATAAAGAGAGAAGGGTGTGGATAAGATAGCAAGGAAGGAAGGGTGGAACTTGCTATTTCTCATAATTGGAGTGTATAAGAGGAAGAATATGCAAACAGGAAGGAAGAAATGGGAGGAGTAGGCTTCAGATGAATAATTTTATCTGAAATAGACAAATTAGTATTGAACACAAACAAAAATAGTTTGGTGTAGATATACATCAAACTCAATAAGGGAAAAAAATATTGGTATAGACAAAGGAGTATTAAGAGGGAGGATGATATCAGGGAAGAAAAAGTCACAAGTAAAGAAATGTCCATCTAAAAAGGAGAACTAAAACAGAAAAAAGAAAATTTAAAAAGAAAAAAAAAAACTAGAACCAAAGGGAGTGTCTTAGACTGGCTCTTAGACATTTGGGGAATGGTTAAACAAATCATGGTCTATGAATATAACGGAGTATGTATGCATGTTAAGGAATGTCAAAATGGGCAATTTCAAAGAATCTTGAGTATTATGAATACATTCAGAATGAAGCTAGCAGAACAAAGAGAACAATTTATGCAAGAATAGCAGCATTAGGAAATAAAATAACTTTGAAAGACAAGAACTCGGATCAGTGCAATAACCACAATGTCTGATCTATGATGAAGCATGTTACCCACCTTTTGACAGAGACGTGATAATACTCAAAGTTGAGAAACAGACATACATTTTGGGCCATGTCTTCTTGGATTTCTACTGCTTGACTATGATGTTCGTTGGTTGTTGTTGCTTTTTCTTTCATTGTTTATGTTGTGAGAGTTAATATGTAGAATTTACATACTTGTTTAAAAGTAGGCTCATGCTTTCAAATAGAATCCTTTTTCATGTTCTGTACTGCACACAGAAATGCTCTTTTTTGGTACTTAATTTTAAAATTAAAAACAAGAAAAAAAATTAAAAATGAGAAAAGTCATAGGTTCTGGATCTGGAAATGTACCTTAGATCATATCTAGGTTAAACCTGCATTTTACAAAGGAGGAATATGGTGCTCTTAGATCAGGGATGTCCAAAATACAGCCAGCAAGCCCTCAATGTGATTTTATGCAGCCTGCCTGTGGATTTTAATTTTCATAAGCAAAATAATAATAATAATTTGCATGGAATGTATATTAATTTTTTTAATTCTATCACTAATCATCTCATTGATGTTAATTTTCTTTAGTGTTTTTAAGCAGTATTACTGCTGATAGAATATATTGCACGGAATTTTCAATCGATCTGTGGGATGCGTTCCGTCTGTACAACACAGACTAATCAATATGCATCTACCTTTATACTGTTGTGTTGTGGCTTTGTTGTTTTGTGTTTCCTTTAGTGCTTCACGTCTTCACCGGTCATAGTGGTGATGCACTTTCCCCCACTTTCTATTAGTGTACTGTATTTTTTATTCTGGGTACAGCCCTCGAATACTAGAATAATTATTTTATTTTAATGCGGCCCTAAGATAACCTAGGGTTGGACAGCCCTGCTCTTAGATGATAAGTGACTCAACCAAGCAAGTAGCAGAGTCAGCTATTTGACTGTGTGTGGTCCCTACAAGTCTTCTCTTTCTCATGCTTCAGAGGCTAGAAGATGAAACAAGTATACATCATGTTTGCCTAGTTGTCCAGGTGGTAATAATAGCTCATGTTAAAGTAGCATTCTATCCTTTAAAAATGTTTTCTTCAAAACACTGTGAGACAGATAGATGATAAAGAACATTTCTTACATGCTTCTTATATGTGCTAAGTGCTAGAGATGTTCACAAGCAAATAAGACCCTCCTTGCCTTCAAGGTGCTTACAATCCACTAGAGTAATAAAATACAGTAAGGAGAGAAGAAAAGCGTGTGATCAGGAGACAACATGAAGCATGTAGCTGCCTGTTTCCTGGAAATATAAGACAAAAAGCTCGCCTGAAAAAGGCCTTGGGGAGCTAGAAGTGGAGTTCATGTTTCCAGGGAATGGAAATGTTTGCAAAGTAGAGCCATAGCAAGGAGAATTTGCGAAGTGCAGGTAAGTGATATAAATGACAGTATCATCATTATTTTCACAATAGAACAAAAGCTCAAAAGGGTTAAGAGTATAGTTTGCCCACGGTTTTAAAGATAATAAGAACCAAAGTCAGAGCTCAAACTAAGGTCTTCTGGCTCTCTCTCTACTCTGCTGTTTCCTAAGTATAGGTCTAGTGCTCCACTTGAAATGATGTAGAACATTAAATATTGAGTCAGATTCCCCTAGTTCAGTAAAATATACATTTTTGAAAGCTAGAATAACTCTCTTGGGCTGTTCATGGTTCATTTAAAGTTTTAAAGCATTAATTTCCAAATGGCACCTTAGTGACCAAAGGCATTAATATGGCTTCTAACGGTACCTAACATACTCTATGCCCATAGCTCAGCTTCTGCTAAAATCTAACTTAAGCAATTAACTGTCTGGATGCAGGAGGCTACACTAGATGACCTCTGCAAAGTTCCTTAGTTTTAAACAGAGAATCGTAAGGTGAAAAGACATCAGGGGTGTGGGGAGGACAGCAATTTTCCTTTTTCTCTACAAATTTGTACCCATCATAAAGGGCTGACCTGATATAAAATGTAGCACTTAGAAAAAAATAAAAACAACATATATAAATATGTAGCAGTGGCAATGGTTCAGTGAACTATGATATTAGCACACAGAGTTTTACTGCTTTGGGGAATTGGAGCTCAGCTTTCACCACCAGCCGCTGAATAGTCAAATTCATGGCCGTCGTCAAAAGCAATATGTTGTGATTCCCCTGATAAAGGAGCTCTCCTTCATTGCCCTCTATGGGAAAAGAAAAGTCTAAAAGGTGAGTAAACACATACAACAGTGAATGAGTGTGTTAACACACAGTAATACAGTAACTTCTTAAAGGAAACCACTTCTAGGGACATTTAATTTACCAAGATGGAATTGCCACTATGATAATTTGTTGTTATTCTTGTTGTTGTTGTCCAGTCATGTCTGACTCTTCACAATCCCATTTGGCATTTTCTTGGCAAAGATACTGGAGTGGTTTGACATTTCTTTCTCCAGCTCATTTTACAGATATAAGGAAACTGAGGCAAACAGGGTTAAGCGACTTGTCCAGGGTCAGCTATTAAGTGTCTGAGCTCGGATTTGAATTCATTAAAAATGATTCTTCCTAATTCCAAGCCCAATGCCCTATCCCCTGTGCCACCTAGCTGCCTGCTGGATCTTTATAGTCCCTTCTACTTCTAAATATAGGAAGCAAGTTAGCTATGTGGATAGAGCAATGGATCTGGAATCAGGAAGACCTAAATTCAAATCTAGCTTCAGATTCTTAATAGCTGTGTGACCCTGGGAAAGTCAGTTAAACTCTGCCTGCCTCAATTACTTCATCTGTAACATGACAAAGGTAATAATACCTACTTCCCAGGTTTGTTATGGGGATAAAATGAAGCAATATTTGCAAAGCATTTTTTAAACCTGAAAGCAATATGTAGTGATAGAAGTGAAAGTGGACCCCATGTGTAGTGAGGCCCACCTACAGACTCTTCATCCCCTTCCCTTTTCCAAGGGAGACTTAAATTCCTGTCCAGAAGGAGAAGCAGAAGGTTGGAGCTAACACTGTCCTCTCCTCAGAGAGAGAGGGTACTGGGCTGGAAGTGTATCTATCTGCTCCTCTTAATTTTTGTTTGTCCAGGGGATATGATCAGGTTTTACCTAACTTTTGATCTTTGGCATTTTGGATGGAAGGGGAATCGGAAGCTCAGAGATATCTAAGACTTGACCCCTTCCCTACCAAATACAAGTTCCATAATGAACATACATTTACCCAAATCATAGCAAAACAGAAATCAGAGAAGATCTACATAGGGGAACACACACACACACACACACACACACACACATACACACTCATACACATGTGTACACACACGTACCAGACAATACAGAATGGGGAATTCCTCCAATTCAAAGCAAGATAACTTAGTCCCACCAAGACAATATCCTAGATCTTATCCGAAGGGAAACTCCCCAAAGTCTATAGGGTAGCAAGCTGGGAAAAGGGTCATGATAGAAACTTCCTGCTCCCTCATATCTTCCCAGAATCTTTTCCTTCAGCAATCTGAAATAAGTTGGCCTCTTCCATCTTCTCTCTAGAAGCTGGAACCCAACTCAGTGCTATATTCAAAGAAGACTGTGGCTTGGAGAGCCCTGAAGTGAGACTGACTGCCACTTGATGAGAACCCAAAGGGGGACTGTCTGAGAAATTAAGCTCTCACTTTTTATCAACCCCACCTTACCCTTATGCAGGGCAGGATCTTTATTTCCACCAGTAAGAGAGAGTTCCATATCCATGGGCTTTGGAACAGGAGTTAAAACTCTATTAATGCTAGCTGTTGTTATTATTAAATAGATAATCTTAAACTGCTTGATTCTGGGGTGGGTAGATTGGAGGAGCAGTAATGATTGTAGATTTAGAGCTAAAAGGAATTTTACATGGCATTTAGTCAAATCCCCTCATTTTACAGATAAGAAGTCAGAGGGCAAAAAAATGTAAGTGACTTGCTCAGGGTCACAAAGGAAATAAGTGGCAGGGTAAAAGTGTAAATACAGATCTTCTGACTCCAAAGATATTTTACTTTCCACTCTACCAGGTTCACTAATTTAGATAATTGGTACATATTTCTAATTTTTTTAAAGTGTTAAAACAAACATTTAGGGAGAAAGATTCTTGGTGTGATATGTGTTGAGGGTCATATGGGTATATCCTGACAATCATTTAATATCAATTTAGTAACTTCAATAAGGGCCAGAGCCCGAACTGATTAACCAAAAAAAGAGACTGAAGTGATTAACCAGAAGAGTCTGAACCTAACAACCTCTTTGTTATCTGAGTAAACTCAGAGAATACTTCTTCTTACATCAACAAGGCCAGATCAGGCTGACTGAAGAGCATTCTTTCCTCTTTCCATCTCATCCTCTGTTAAGGACGAGACGCTTTAACCTGAGAAACTATCCTTAATAACGCAACTTCTTCTTTTATGGGCATATACTATGTTATGGCAATGTTAATGGCAAATTAAACACAGAAACGCTGGGTTGTAGTTTCAATTGACCTTTGTCAACTCTCTTATCTTACTGTATTTACTACCTATCCAATTCAGAAAAATCCTTTCTTGTATCATGGTTAAACATACATGGAGATCATAAAACTGAGTAACACAGACATGCTGAGTTGCAACTGTTCTAAAGATGTATTTAAACCTTCTCTTACTTTTGTTCAGGCAGTCAGATTTTGTGTGACTCCATACATGTATGTATCTGCTAACTTTAAGGGAATAAACAATATGGATTTACATATCACCTAGCTTGTTTGCCTCCTTTAACCAAACTTTCAGGTCAATAATCCTTAGTCCCATTTTCATTCTTCTGCAGAAACAACTAGCTTATAGCATCAAATATCTTTTTCTGATTTAGAAAAACCCAGACAGTAAAATCTTTGGGGACTTCAAGTTTGCCCATCTGCTTTTGGACCATTTGGAAGATGCATAGTCATCCCCAACAAAATAGGACTGCTTGGCCTACCATAAGGCAAACTCTAAAACTTTTGAAGTTTCTGTTTTCTCACTTGAAACATCTGTGAGCAAAGACTTTCGTATACAGGAGGAGAAAGCAAACAAAGGAAAATCATAGAAATTTCATCTGGCACAGATGCACAATGAAAAGAGAAAAATTCAGTTGGGAGTAGTGGTACTGGGAGCCTTGCAAATACTTCAATCAAATTAGCATCAAGCATAAGTTAGGTTTGGGAAGATAATTATCTGCTAGAAAAGCAACTAAATCAAAGGTTTTTGTCTTTTTTAAAGCACATGCTAGTATTTGAGAGAAACGATGAAGGCACTAATTCTGGTGTTGCAATATTTTAGGAATATTTTTTCTTTTTTCTTTGATACTTACCAATCAATATGGAGCCCTCTGTGATAATGAAGTCATGTGCAGAGAAAACCCTGGAACCAAAACTCTGGCCATGCTCACCTAGGCATCCCATTTCACTCAACAATGATTAGATATTATTATTTTACCTCCTCATAATGAAATAGCTCTTTTGAAATTAGTGTTATCTTCCAACAGTGCTAGCCTGCTTTATTGGAGAGCAGGTTCTCTATTTTCTTGATAACTTTTAGCTGCTCATCTTGACTGATTATTCATTTTACTTGAATCCTTCTTCAAGAGGTGTCAAGGACTTTTTTTTTGTTATAGAAACCATTAATTTGCATTTAAAAGATGGGAATAAAGTCTTCAACTAATTATAATCAGAGGCTATATCTGCATGCAGAAGCCTTTGTACAGTCACAAAGGAGAGAACAGCAGTTACTGTTCTATTTCTTTTCGTGTTTTCATCAGAATTGTATTTTATTATTATTCTTATTCTGCTCCTCCATATCTGCTTTTTCTTTATATTTCAGCTTCACCCTGTATTTTCATTTTACACACTTAGAATTGAAACGGTCAATATCTCCAGTTATCTATTTTAAACTATAATTGGGGAGGGTATTTTTCCCACTTTCCTTTATTCCACTGTTTGCTTTAATGTAATAAAAATGAAAATATCAAAAAAAATGAAACTCATCAGTTCCGCATCATAGCTGCACTTAAGGCATACTGTAGCAGTAAGAGATAAGTCCACAAATTTTTGGTATAGGGACAATATGCAGAGCACAATTAAGTAATAGGTTTAAAAATATCTCAATATTCTATTGTGTCTGTTACTGTTGCTCCAATTCATTGAAATATAATGCCATCCCAGGCATAGTGTCACTAAAAGATAGAGGATAGAAGAAGCATGAATAATTTTGAGAAATGTAGAATAGAAAGACAAAGGCAGGCATTTCTATAAAAAGAACAAGGGTCAATGAGAAACAATATGAATGAAGAGAAGTTTCTTCAACAAAAGAACAGGAGACTTGTAAAGCAATACCCCACAAAAGAACAGAAACAGGTTTCTACACTGGGAAAAGAAAAGAAAAATCTTTTCATCATTCCACAAACATTTAATAAGTATGTACTGTATGGTGCAAGACATGGAAAGAGATGCAAAGTTTAAATAATAATAGCATTTATATTGAGCTTTAGGATTTACAAAGTGATTTACATATTATCTTGTTTGATCCTCATAACAACCCTGTGAGGCAGGTGCAATTATTATCCCTGTTTTCCTGATAACAAAATGCAGTATGAGTATTTAAGCAATTCTTCCAGTGTCACACAACTAGTGAGTGTCTGAGACATAATTGGAACTAGTCTTCCTGATTCTTCATCCAACCATCTATTTCTAAGCCGCCTAGCTCCTTTCTTCCATCTTCAGGTAGAGAGAAATACACACACACACACACACACACACACACACACACACACACACACACACATACAAAGAGTTGCTGTATTTCCACACAAATAAGACACACCTTAATTTTGGGGCCCAAAATTTTAAAAGAAAATGTATTACATAAAGTTATTGAACTCAAGTTTTATTCATCAAAAAATTCATACAATAATATGATGAAACTCAAGAACCTTCTGCTGATAGCTTTCATGCATCTTTTGGGCAAGTCTGGTGCATGTACACATGCTTAGTCCATTCCATTTCATGAACCTGAAGCAACAATTGTGTCCTCTTTTGAAATCAGTAACTTCTTTTTCATCAGCAATTCTTCTTGCCTCATGCTGAACCCTCTTTGTGGACACAGGAATTCCAATCATCCTTTGCTCTTCAATCCATATCTTCAATTCCCTCTCTAAATCAGGCCATTTTGCTGACTTGCCTCTCATGGCTTTCTTCTGTTGTGGCATTTTCAGTAGGGTTTTTCTTCCTGTAGCCAGTCTTGGATTGTTTTCTCGGTTGAAGGAGGAGGACCAAACTTATGTTCAGCAGCATGATTTCCATTCACTTTTGCAAACTGGATCACTTTTAACTTGAATTCAGCACTGTATGAAAATCTTTTCTGAGCCATTTCTGGGCAGAAGGTGGCAAAACATAACTTAATATACCGGTAACAAATGCGAAACAATGAGCACAAAGACAGCAAGTGTGAAAAAGCGGGAAATGTAAGCAAAAAATCTACAACCACTGTATAAGGCATATGCAGTTTTTAGACCCCAAATTTTTTGGAAAAGAGTGTCTTATACATGGCAAAATGTGGTATATGTCTATATAGAGACAGACAGAGAGCTGGAACGCATATTATAAAATAAATGTACATCAGAGCAAAGTTGGAACGAAACTCTTAAACAAAAAGAAAAGAAAAACCCTTTACAGAGATATAAAGAATTATAAGGTTTATCATGCAGGGAGAGTGTTAAAGGCAAAAGTCAGTGTTTGGTAAAGTGACTTGGGTAAAACTAACATCCTGGTGCTAAAAATATCCTTCCAAATTTGACAAAATCTCCATGAGTTAAACTATATGGATTTATGGGACACTTCTTTCATGATTTAATTTTCTATCCAGCAGCAATAAGAGACAGATTACGATTTCATTTTTCTGGCCAAAGGACGTTAGAAGAGTTATACCTCATAGAATAGATGCAATGGGATCTATAAAATGAATTGAAAAGATCAAAGCAAAACAAGTGAAAGTGAGTTTCTGAGGGTCAGAATAGGTAACAATCTGTAGCTGATTTTGCAAAATGAATTATCAGACTGCAGAAATAACAGTGTAGTTTTAGTAATAACATATACATGTAGTGGCATTACCCATCGGGCATATAGAGAAACTAACAATTATGTAGTTTTGATCTTTGTAGTTACCATGTGAAATAAGTTTGTAACATCCTATTACATAATATTCTACCTTTTTTTTAAGGTAAGGGGAGGTTTAGACCTGTGACTTCCATGGGCTATGCAACTGTCAATGAGAAAACTTCTACAAATACAGATTTACAACTATTCTGGAACTCTTATCAGGCAATCACCATGGTTACTAAGAAGGCACCTAGGTGGCACAATGGATAGAACACTGGGCCTGCATTCAGGAATATCTGAGTTTAAATCTTGCCTCAGGCACTTAGCTTTGTGACCTTGGGCAAGTCACTTAACTGCTCTCTGTTTTGGTTTCCATAATACAAGGATAATAATAGTACCTAACCTCTGGGGTTGTTGTGAAGATCAAATAAGATAATATCTGGAAAGGGCTTAGCACAGTCCTTGGCCCATCATGGGCACTTAATAAATGCCCCCCTCCCCATATCCCCAAGGGTTAAGTGAATTGCCCAGGATCATACAGCCTGTTTGTGTTAGACGTGCCAGTTAAATCTAGGTCTTACTGATTCTGAGGTAGACCGTATTCAATTCTCTATGCTGTCTTATATTCTATTCCATGTTGTCTCTCCTGCCCACTATTATATTTCACAAGGGCCTAAAATACTGGAGAGATGAATGAAGGGGAAAAACAATCAAAATTCTTCAAAACTTAGCCTAATTTTTCATTAAGTGCAATTTCAACAACGATTTAGCATCTTGATATGGAAAGTCACTTTAGAGACCACCAGCTCAAGTCAAGAAAAGAATGAAGACATCTTTGATATAATGGAAACAATTATGGCACCTGAGTCAGAACACACAGGTTCAAATTCTTCCTTTAAAATTTAATGTATGCATAACCTTGGACATTTCAATTAAACACTCTGATCCTCAGTTTCCTCATTTGTAAAAATTAAGGTATTGAATTTGGTGCTCTATTTGGTACACTCTAGCTCTAAGATCCAATAAGGACACCTAAATGAATATAGTACACTATCTGAAATCCAGTCAGTCAGGCTTTGGAACCAGGGTTTACTGTGGGAGTGCCAATAGCACATTAATAAAAGCCCCGTTGAGCTAATAGGTACTTAATTTTTTTCCCCCTTGGAGATGACTAATAATGACACGCAACAACAGCAAAGAATCTAATTAGTAGTCATTATGATAGTGGTGATGGTGAAGATGGTGAGGATGATGATGTTGATGATTATGATAATTACTCCAGGTTGAAAATTAATATCCAGAAAGATGTTCTCTGAACATAGAAATAAAATGTTTTCTTCCATTCAATGGACAAGACAGCAGCTGTTTCTTTGCTACAGAAATCTTTTTTTAAAAGGATCATCCAAAGCTGCAAATTAAGCTTCCTTTGCTATCACATTGGATGTGTATACTAAAAAAGCAAATATAATTTGTTTCCAAATGTCCCATGATACATATTGTGTGCTATTGTGAAGCAGATAAGGCATTTTTGTTCCCTAGAGAGAGATGGTCTTATAGCCAGTGAAACTCTAAAGAATTAAGCCATCCTTAAATATTTGCTTTAGCATAGTAAAACTTCAGTGAGGCATCATTTTTGGAACCAAAATCACAATCAAGAAGCAGGATCTACAGTGTCAAAAAAATAATATAAACAAACCCAAAATCTGACTAATGTGTAACCATTCTGCTCAATTTTGTTCAACTACAATCTTACTATTCAAGCTGGTGTGCTGTTTTTACTCACATGTCAGTGTCTTAAATTAAATGAAAAAATAATAGGCATGTTTAGAAAACCACAATGGAGATCCCTGAAGCCCATGTAACATCTGTTAATTAAAAAAATGAGGAGGTACATAAATTCTATGAAGCACTTGATGAGCTCCATAATCAATAGAAGATAGAGTAGGATAGGAATAGAAGGACAGAAGTAACTCCCAGATGAGGCAACTCCCTCTACCAGTACAGGTTTATATTTCTGCAACTTAAACTCTTACAGAGTTGCCTATAAACAAGCAAATAGATAGGTAGATAAACAAATAAATATATGTTTACTTATGTGCATACATATACATATATGCATACATATATGTTTAAAAGAAAGAGCTATCTAGGGTGGAGGTGTCAAACTTGCATACATTAGGCCACAAGAAGTAAGGGAAACTTCAGAATATGGAAGCAGATTAAAACATAATTGGGAAATGTTTAACAAAAAAAATAAAAATATAATACTACATAATAGAATTAAATTTCTAGTTTTCTAAGTCAATATGTGCCAACAGGGATTCATTTCTATTTGAGTTTGACACCATTGAACAATGAGAAGTTAAGTGACTTCCCAGGGAAATATATTCAGCATATGTGAGGCAGTATTCAAGCTTGGGTCTTCTTAGCCTCAAGGACAGCTCTCTACAATACCATGTTTCCTCTCAAGTAAGCATATACTTCAGGATATGGTGGAAAATGTGATTTGTAATTAAAAGTCCACAGAGTAGTAGTTGACTCAGAAGCCTATGAACCATGAACGTTTTCTTCAAGAAGAGTTGGCACTTGGCACAGTTTCTGTCACAAAGGAGAGGCTTAATAAATGATTATTGACTAAATGGCCTACTGGTATGACACCGGTCATGCACCAAACACACCTACAAAAACACAAATTAACTATGTCAATAGACAACAAATATGTAGTTATTGATATGGATAGCAATTCAGAATCAGCTGTCTGTGTAGAGCCAGATTATTGACTATTAAGATCAAAAGTGAAAATTAGTGCTATATTATTAGATTACAATAAGAAAATACTGTATGCAGCTACAACAGCTCTAACTAGACAAAGGTGTTTACTAAAGAATTAGAAATTGATGAAAGTTAAGAAATGGATTCTATTGTCATTTTTTAAAGCCATGTTAAACTGACATAAAGTAATAAAAGAATTTGGGGTTTGAAGTCACCTCAGAAATCATATAGCTCAACTCTCTCATTTTATAAATGAGAAAATTGAAACTCAGAGATTAAATGATTTGTCTAAGACCACACAAATAGAAATTATCAGAAGTTTCAAGTATTGAGTCTTCTTAATCCAAATCCCATTCAATTTCTGATGGAGTGCTTGTGCTTGCTCCCAGTTCTAAAATCACTTCTCTCCCTAGCTTCAAAACATTGGCCCTAGAAGTCTCTCTCCAGTTCAAGGGCAGCATGCCTTAGCAAAAACACTTATCTTTCCTCCTGATATTGCGAACAGTTACACATACAGAATTTATTAGTTTGGACTCTCTGTATTGCTAATTGTCTGTGCACTGGGACATAACAATATTTTCTACCTCCTGACCTTACTGATATGTATCCTAGACATAGTCAAATGTATACTACCTTACATTAAACTTGTCTAACGAGACATTGATTGGAAGCCACCTGGATATTCCCAGTCAGCCGTGACCTTTGATTGACTTAGTGACATTTCACAGTCAAAACCACAACCTCCAGGTAGCCCCCCCTTGGGCTATTTCCCAGTGAACTCTGGGTAAGATACCTGTGCAGTAGATAAAAAAAGTGCACATTCTTTTAAGAACTGACCACCCCTTAACCACTCCCTAATCCCACCCCAAAACACCTAATTGACAGGTTTCACCCCCAAATCTTGTATTTAAACTTTCCCTGTAGCCCTGTAAGGTTGCAGGTTCCCTAAGAATTCTTGCCCACTGTAAAGCGTAATAAATCTTTGCCACTTTGACTTAAAGAATGTTTGAGATTGCGAATTCATTCCAGAAGGCCCTGACCCTCTCCAATATTCAGGTCTTTCAGGGGCACTCCCTCTCAAAGACCCCATCTGGGAACTCCAGTCTTGGGGTTCTTGAACTTCATCTCCCCCAACCCTCAGCATTTCCATTATAGCTCACTTCCCTTCTCTCCATAGAGGAACAAATAAGAGTAATTGATGTCACCCAATTTGAGCTGAGCCTATGCTGCCATAAGCAAATAAGTTTGCTCTTCTCTAATCGATTCTATTTCACCCCACACAATTCTGTCCTAAACTTTGTGTTTTGTTTTCTTTCTTTCTCCAAACCACATTATTCTTTTCTCATCCATTCTATCCAAAGGTCCTTACCACACTTTACAAAAAAAATAGATGCAATTTTCCATTAACTCCCTCTAGTCCCATATTCTTCATCTCATAACCTCTTGACATCATTTTACATGTTCTCTTCCTTTACTAGAGACTCTAATAAAAGGCATTGTTTTCTCTCCACCACTCTTGATCTCATCCCCTCCTGTCTGCCACTGAATGATTTTGAGCAGTAGGCTAGAGTGAATAAACTTCAATAAATATCTATATCAATTGGATGTTTTTACTCCCCTGTATCCTAAGGGTCATATTCTTCATTTTTTTTCACATAAAGTAACAGGGATAGAGGAAAATTAAATGACTTCCTACTACAAAGACTTTTCTTTTGCCCTGAGCTTCTATGGAAGTTCATGAATTTCTGAGAACCATTGAACATAGCTTCCCCTTTCTCTCCCATTGGTTTACTTTGTCTTTTTATAGTGTCCGAACACAGAGCAAGGTCTCCAGATTCCATAGCACACATGCAGAAGCACAGTTCTTTGCAGAGCTTTGTGTTCCAAGCATTGTCCTTTCCCCTTTCTCTCCCTCAGGCTGGTTGCCTGCAGGGTTGGTCTGGCTTCCTCCTGTGTACTTTTCAAGTCACAGTGGACAAATGCTAATCCTGACAGCTCAGTAAACAAACACTAGCAAGTCAAAATTGATCCACCCATTTAGACACCTTGTCATTACAAGCTGCAGTTTAAATTCTGTCTCTTAGCTGTGGACCAGAATTAAAAAGAGAAATATTTGGTTACTGTCAGAGACCAATGCTTTCTGCTGTCTGGGTTATAGAAGGGGAAAAGTAATTGAAAGGAATAATATTACCTGTTCTGGCACTAACAAGTGTTTTTTGTGCTTGGCCTAGGCATGGTTAATCCCTAAATGTACTCCAGTCACATTTCAGATGGAAAATATGGCCTGATAAAACCTCGTGAAAGAAGAATGAGAATAGAACAATAGAGGGAAAGCAAAGATGTCCTCTCAGGCACCAGAACTTTGATGCCATTGGATGTTTTGGATGGGATATAGAAGGCTCCAGAATTCTAGTCTGCTTTCCTGAGGGACCTGTTTCCTCCACTAGAAATATCCATAAATACGTGGAGAATAAATCTGTGGTATAGTAGATAAAACACTGCATTTGGACTCTTGACTTTGAGTCTTGTCTTTACCATGTGAACCTCAGTTTCATTATTTCTAAATTAGGGATAATGCTATAATATTTGGACTAAATATTTTACAAGTTCTTTATGTATTTCATGTAGACATGGTACCTTGCAGGGTACTATCAGTGATCAAATGAAATAATGGATATAAATTATTATTATTGTTATTGGTAACTAGGCAACTCAGAAACTGAACACCAGACATGAAAGCAGGAATACTTGAGTTCAAATCTGGCCTCAAACACTTATTAGCTTTGTGATCTTGGGCAAGTCACTAAATTTCTGTATGTCTCAGTTTCTTCATCTGTAAGAGGGGGATAATAATAGCAACACCCTCTCAGAGTTGTTATAAAGATAAAATGACATAGTATTTCTAAAGCTCTTTGCAAAAGTTAAAGCATTATGTAAATACAACTGCTATAAAACTCATTCTAGGTTTTGGGGACACCACTTTCTCCTGCTTTCCCTCTTACCTATCTGGCCTATTTATCTCCATCTCCTCTGCTGGATCTTCCTCCCTATCATACCCTCTAACTGTAAGTGTTGCTCAGGGTTCTGTCTTGGGCCTTCTTCTCTTCTCCTACCATAGTACTTCACTTGGTAATCTCATCAGCTCTTATGGGTTTCATTACCACCTCTATGTTAATGATTCTCAAACATTCTCTTTCTGCCCCAAACTTTCATCTCCAACTGCCTTTCAGACATCTCAAACTGGATGTCCAGTAGACATCTTAAACTCAATATGCCCAAAACACAATTCGTTATGTTTCTCCTAAACCCTTCCCACCTCCTACCTTCCCCATTATTATAGATGGCAATATTATCCTCCCAGTCCCTAAGGTTCACAACCTTGGTGTCATCCTAGATTTCTCACCATTTCTTACCATCACCCCCCATCCAAGATGTTGCAAAGACATGCAATTCTACTTTTTGTAAGATCTCTCAAATACACCCATCTCTCCTCTAAAACTGCTGCCACTCTAGTACAGTCCTTCATCACCTCATGCCTTGATTACTGCAGTGGCCTGCTGATGGACCTACCTGCCTCAATTTTTCCCCCCTCTACTCCATTCTCCATTCAACCACAAGTTATTTTACTATAACATAGATCTGATCATGTCACACACACACACACACACACACACACACACACCACTCAACAAACTCCAATGGCTTTCTATTGCCTCCAAGAACAAATATAAAATCTATGTTTGGTGTTCAAAGCCCTTTATGACTTAGCCTCCTCTTATCTTTCTAGTCTTCTTATACCTTATTCCATACTCTTTATTCCTCACTACCTACTCTTTGATTCAGTGACGCTGACCTCTTGGCTGTTCCCTGAAGAAGACATTCCATCTCTCACCTCCAGGCATTTTCTCTGGTTATCCCTATCTGGAAGGCTCCCCCTCCTCCACACTGACTAGAAAACTAACTAACTTCCTTGAAGTCCCAATGAAAAGGCCACCTCCTAAAGGAAGACTTCCCTCACACCCTTTTTCATTCCAGTGCTTTACCTCTTTTAATTATTTCTTATTTTTCCTTCTTATAGCTTGCTCTGTATATATTTGTTTGCATGTTGTCTCCTCCAATAGGTCATAAGCACCTTGAGAGCAGGGATTGATTGTCTTTTGTCTCCTTTTGTATCCCCAGCACATAGCACAGTGCTTGGCACATAGTAGGTACTTAATAAACATGTACTGATTAACATATATATTTATATACATGTGTATATGTACATAAAGTATATAAGATGTGTATATATAAATAAATACATACACACGTGTGGGTGTATATACAAATAAATACACATGTGTGTGCGTGTGCATGCATGCATGTGTGTATGTGTGTGTGTATCCCCCATCTTCAGACACGTGAGCTCTTCATTCTTAGTTTGATCTCTCACCCTGTTCAGTCATCCTTGACAGATTTTTCAATGTAATGCAGTGGAAAGAGGGTTGGATTCAGAGTCATAAAAACTGGCTTAAAATACTTGTTTTTCTCCTCCCTCCTAGCCTGGGGTGCCCCACCCAGCCTGCCCGAGGTGCCCCACCCCCCAACCCCAGAGCTCCGCTCAGTCTGTATGCCCCAATATGGCACATTCCCTGCATGTTGTGCACTCCCTAGGTAGAACCTTCCCCTCAGTCTTGGGCAGAACCCCAGGGGCCTTGGCCCTGGCAGCCATGAGCCTGCAGGAAAGGCACCCATGCCACAACTATGCAAAGAAATGAATCAAGGTGGACAAGCCTGTGGTGGAGATGGATGGAGATGAGATGATTTGCATCATCTGGAAGTTCATCAAAGAAAAGCTCATCCTACCCCATGTGGATGTACAGCTCAAATACTTTGACCTGGTGTAGTAGGGAGGCCGATTTTATGATCTCAAAATGGATCATATAAATATCCGAATGGTTCGAAATCGATGGGTATACAGAATTCTCCAAGCAGAAGGCATCAAAAAATTTATTCAGGGCCCAGAGCAACAAATTAGCGAACCAACCTCCCCATTCCAGTATTGTGAACACAAGCCTCCAGGCCCAGTAGGCCTGCCTCACAAGAGTAGCCAGGAGGCCACACAAAAATAAGATGGCATAAATCATATTCACCGGCCTCCAGACCTCGCTCGAACTCCTGGGTCCACACAGGGGTTGGCTCTGCTTCGGATTTTTTCCAGCTATA
>CM053625.1:51364932-51390008 GCA_028646595.1 Phalanger gymnotis | reverse complement strand
AACTGCCCTGATATTCTAGAACCAGAGTGTAAAACAGAAATGGAAAGAATCCACTGATCACCTCTTGTAAAAGATCCCAAAAACAAAACTCCTAGAAATATTGTCACCAAATGTCAGAGTTCTCAGGTCAAGGAGAAAATACTGCAAGCAGCCAGAAAGAAACAATTTGAGTATTGTGGAAACACAATCAGGATAACACAAGGTCTAGCAGCTTCTACATTTAGGGATCGAAGGGCTTGGAATATGATATTCTTGAGGTCAAAGGAGCTAGGATTAAAATCAATAATCACCTACCCAGCAAAACTGAGAAGACTACTACAAGGCAAAATATGGATTTTCAATAAAATAGAGGACTTTCGAGCTTTCTCAGTGAAAATACCAGAGCTGAATAAAAGAGTTGACTTTCAAACACAAGAATCAAGAGAAGCATGAAAAGATAAACAAGAATGAGAAATCACAAGGGACTTACTAAAATTGAATTGTTTTTTTTTTACATTCCTACATGTAAAGATGATATTTATAATTCACGACACCTTTCTCTGTATTAGGGTAGTTGAAATGAATATACATATATATAGACAGAGGGTACAGGGTGAGTTGAATACGAAGGGATGAGATCTATAAAACAATAATAACATTAAGGGGTGAGAGAGGAATATATTCAGAGAAGGATAAAGGCAGAGATAGAGTGGGGTAAGTTATCTCACATAAAAGTGGCAAGAAAAAGCAGTTCTATTGGAAGGGAAGGGGGGGCAGATGAAAGGGAATGAGTGAATGTTGCTCTCATCAGATTTGACTTAATAAGGGAATAACATACCCACTCAGTTGGGAATCTTACCCCACAGGAAAGTAGGGGTGAAGGGGATAAGAGAGGCAGATGATAGAAGGGAGAGCAGCTTGGGGGAGGAGGTAATCGAAAGCAAAAGCTTTTGAAAACTGACAGGGTCAAGGGAGAAAAATTGAATAAAGGGGGACAGGATAGGATGGAGGGAAATATAGTTAGTCTTTCACAACATGACTATTATGGAAGCGTTTTGCATAATGATACATGTGTAGCCTATGTTGGATGGCTTGCCTTCTCAAGGAGGGTGGGTGGGGAGGGAAGAAGGGAGAGAAATTGCAACACAATGTTCTAGAAACAAATGCTCAAAAAAGTTGTTTTTTACATGCAACTGGGAAATAAGGTATACAGGCAACAGGGTACAGAAATCTATCCTGCCCTGCAAGAAAGTAAGGGGAAAAGGGATGGGGGGTGGGGTGACAGAAAGGAAGGCAGACTGGGGAATGGGACAATCAGAATATATGCCATCTTGGAGTGTGAGGGCAGGTAGAAATGTGAAGAAAATTTGTAACTCAAAATCTTGTGGAAATCAATGTTGAAAGCTAAAAATATTATTAATAAATTAATAAATAAAAATAATAAATATTAATAATAATAAATAATAAATATTAAATATTAAAAACTAAAAATAAATATATGAAAAATTAAAAAAATGAAGATGTAGACTATAGGCTCAGAATGATATATAGTCATGGCTGTTGTAGTATTATTTTGCTTACCTGTCCCTCTTTGTTACAAGAGAGGGGTTCCAGTTTTGAGGGTGCTATTTTTTGGGTGGAAGTCAATGGTAAGTGACCACGATGCAAAAAGGCGAGAGTCGTACAATAGTACATTTTAATAACAATGCATTTTCTAATAAACTTTTTATGCCAAAGGAAAAAAAAAAGAAGGATCAGAAACTAGGAGTTCGAGAGGTAGAGGGGAGGAGGGTTTGTATTCTAGTCATGGGGGACAGACTGTACAAGAATGGAGACAGAAGATGGAAAGTTTTTTGTAAAATGCAACAATAAGACTAATTTGTTTCAAACTTAAAGTGTGGTAATGGGAGTAGTATATAATGATCTTGGAAAGGTAAGCCACAGCCAGCTTGTGAAGGGTTTTAGATATAAACAAATAACCTTGCATTTTGATCCCACAGCAATCATGAACACTGACGCTTACTGAGAAGGGAAGTGGCATGCCTTTTCTTGAAGAATGTCTCTTTGGCCACTGTACAGAGAAGATATTGGAGAGGGAAGAAACTTGAGGAAAATAAATCAATTTGAAGTTAATAATACAAGCAAGAAAGGTTGAACTAAGGTGGTATTCATGTACGTGGAAAAAAGAGCATGGGCATGAGAGACATTATGGAGGTAGAATCAATAGAGTTTGACTATCCACTAAAACTTTGCCAGGTCCTAAAAACCTAGGAAGTTTTCAAGTACCAGTTTGTATATCTATTGTCCAAGGACTAGCCTTGCTAAATTCATAAAGGTTATTCATGATCATATAATGTGTGTTTTGTGTACAGAAACTCATGAGTACCATTAAGGCAGTGACCTCTAAAGTGGGGCACATAGTCTCTAGATAATACACAATAGAATTCATTGAGGTACAAGAAGAAAATAATAGAATTGAGAAAAGCAAAAAGATCTGAATTGGGCTTGCAAACTCTACTTGCCTCTGTTTTTTTCCCCTTGTCCTTGAGGCCTGTACTTAGAGCATGAATTCCCCAGACATCCAGGTGTACAAGCAGTAATCTTTGATCTCAACTCTTTCCCCTTGGCTACAGCCGGCTGTAAACCTTCCTTAGTGTTGATAATTTCCTCACCAAGAAATCCCTAAACTAATATCAGATCAGATTGATGGGAGGAAATCACTACTCTAAGAAAGGATAATTGGTCAATGTCTATTTCCCTTCCCCTCCCCCATCTTTATGATCAATAGCTTTTAAAACCAGGTGATTTTCAATTAATAATTTCAGCAAAGTTATATGATATAAAATCAGCATTTCTGTGTGTCACAAATAAAACCAAATGAGGAAAGATAGAGAAGTTACACTTGGAATACTATAGAATACAATACATTTGGAGTAACTACAGAAAGGATAAAATAATTGGCAATCTACCTACCAAGATCCACATAAGAATTGCATGAATATAGCAGACAGAGCCAAGATAGTGTAATATCAGGAAGAACTAAAGCAAGCTCCCCCTTTCCCCACCACCTCCTCCAAAAAATCTCCTCTAAAAAATCTAGAAAATAAATCAGACACCAGCCTAATGGGGAAATCTGAGAAAAATCACAGTGAGTATTTTTTTAAGCCAAGATCAGCATAGGGAGATAGGCAAAGAAATCTGTGGACACTGTGAATGTGGTCTGGCCAAGAGAATGCCATACCCAGAATGTTCCATCACAAGGAAGGCTATATACTAGGTCAAGAAAAGGTCCCAGAGCCATACAAAGGCATCTCCAGACCCATACAGAGATGATAGCATTCAGCTTTGTTGCCCATTACCCTGGTCACAGATCCAGGGTGGACTGAAGAGATCTGTGCCCAAAGAAGAGACTCCAGAGAAGAGAGTAGTGGCAGGCTCTAGGAAGTGTAATAAGAGAGTAATAGGTTCAGAAGCAAGTAGCAGCAAGAATGGCTAATATACCAGGGATCACAAGAATAGAGTGGGAATTAATAACTTGGTATGAGAAATATAACACCTTCTTCAAGCAAAAAAGTCTCTGAAAGTGAGAATGAACAAAACAGAACCAACAATTCCATGAGAGAACAAAAAATATATTATAAGTCAAATTGAGAAAAAAATAGAAAAAAAAGTGAAGTACCTAATAGCATAAACAAGTGAGCATAAAAATAATAAATGAAAACACCAAAATCATTATATTCTTTGAATGCCATAACCAAAAAAGAGCCTAGACATCGTATTTCATGAAATCTTCAAAGAAAACTGCTCTAATCTCTTAGAAAAAAAGAAAAATTCTAATAGAATCAATTCATCAACTCCTCAAAAAAAACTCCACAATTAAAACTTGTAGGAATACTATGGTCAAAATCTAGAGTTTAGAGTTTAGAGATTAAGGACACAATACTGAAAGCATCCAGAAAGAATGAATACAAGTACTGAAAAGCCACAGTCAGTATCACACATGATTTAGTAGCCAACACTCAAAATGACTGGAAAGTGTGGAATATGATATTTCTGGAGGCGAAGATATGAATTAACAGCCAAAAATAAGTTACCCAGCAAAACTGAGTATAATACTACAAGAGCGAAAGTAGGCATTTAGTAATGAGAGTACTTCCTAGTGTTACTGATTTTACACAATCTTTTTTTTAACATTCTGCATAGAAAATTGGAGACTCAAACATGAATTAAGGGACACATAAAAAGCTAAATACAAATGGACAATGATAAAATGCTAAATAAGGATAAACTGCTTACATTCAAATATGGGGAGATGATACATGTGTCCATTGTACATACTGTCATCAGAGATCTTTTAGGTCTTGATAATCTTAAGAGAAGAATGGAAAGAGAGGGAAAAGGAACAGCCTGGGGGAGATGGTGGGAGTTAAGGGAAAGGAAGTTTTGGGAAAATTATCTCATATAAACAAGGTGCACAATTAGGCCTCTATAAAAACAAGGAGGCTGGGAACGGTGACACTTGAATGTCATTATTGTCTAAACTAGTCAAAGAAGGGCAAAACACATAGACACACATGCACACACACAAAGTTGGATACAGCAATATGTGTCACTCATCAGGGAAATGGGTGGGAAAAGGGAGAAGAAGGAATTAGACTAAGGGTATTTTAAAAAGAGATCAGTCCTAAACAAAACAATCTTTAACTAAGGATGTACAAAAATAGTTTTAGCTATTATTATAGTGGCAAAGAACGGGAATTTGAGGAAGTGCTCTTAAACTGAGGAATCATTGAACAAGTTACATTATTTAAATGTGATGAAATGTTACTAGTAGTGCTATGACAAATGAAGAGATAAATACTAGATGAGTTATGGTATATGAACATGATAGAATATTTTTGAGTTGGAAATTAATAAGACAATGGTTTCAGAGAAATCTGGGAAGACTTATTTGATGTGGAGTGACATGAACAATTAATACATGACAATGATATGGTAAAGACAATTTTTTAAGTAGGAATCCTGCTCAGTGTAATGACTGACCACCATTCTAAGTCACTAATAATAAAACTTTCTACCCATCTATTTATAGAGATGTAAAGGACTCAGACTGCATAATGAGACGTATTTTTTGGATGTGGAAAATGAGGGAACTTATTTTGCATGACTATATTTGTTTCTCACAAGGGTTTTGAATTTTTCTCATTTCTGATTGAGAGGTGGGGGATTAGGGTTGGTATCTGAGAAGACAGATTTTTGCTAATAGAGAAAATATAACAAAGATAAAACTATAGTGCACTGTTTATAAATATAATAAGAAAGGAAGGAAGGAAGGAAGGAAGGAAGGAAGGAAGGAAGGAAGGAAGGAAGGAAGGAAGGAAGGAAGGAAGAAAGAAAGAAGGAAAGAAAGAAAGAAAGAAAGAAAGAAAGAAAGAAAGAAAGAAAGAAAGAAAGAAAGAAAGAAAGAAAGAAAGAAAGGAAGGAAGGAAGGAAGGAAGGAAGGAAAAAAGGAAGGAAGGGAGGGAGGGAGGGAGGGAGGGAGGAAGAAAAGATTAAATGTTTGTAGATAGGCCAAGCTAATAGAATAAAAATAACACTACTTAATTTACTTATTCAATGTCATCAAAACTAACAAAAGATTACTTTATAGAAAACTATGGGATTCATCTAAACTTTAGGTAAACTACATAAATTGTGTAGTTCAGTTAAATTTACTTTAGGCAAATACTTAAATTGCTTTACTTATTCAACATCATCCAAAATATCAACAGACTATTTTACAGAAAAGTTAATAAAATTCACTTGAAGGAAGAAAAAATCAAGAAACCTAAGGAATTTTTTTTAAGTGGGAAAGAAATGGACCATGGACTAGATCTCAAACTATACTATAAATCAGTAATCAACAATACAGTTTGGTACTGGTTAAAAATAGCTAAGTTGATTAGTGGAAGAGATACCCCCTTAGTTTTTAGTTCTTTGCAATGAGAAAAAGAAATACTATGAATAGTTTTGTAAATTATAAAATCTTAAGCTCTTTGTTTTGTCTCACTGAGGTGTAGTCATGTTACTGCTATCATTGGGTCAAAATGTATATACAGTTCAGTAATTTTGGAGTAAAGTTGCAAATTGATTTCCAGAATCTCTCTCTCTCTCTCTCTCTCTCTCTCTCTCTCTCTCTCTCTCTCTCTCTCTCTCTCTCTCTCTCTCTCTGTCTCTCTGTCTCTCTGTCTCTGTCTCTCTCTCCATACATATATATATATGTATATATATATATAAATACAACATATCAAAATTAATTTAGTAGCCTAGTGTTTAATAAGCCCAAAGACTCCTGCTACTAGGGTAAGGATTCACTACTTGACAAACTACTTCTAAAACAGAACAGCATTCTAATTGAAATTAAGTTTAGACTAACGCGTAAGAGTATATACAAGAATAACCTCCAAATGGCTATATGACCTAGGTATAAATAGTCAAATCATTAAAATAAACCAAAAACAACAAAAAATAAAAACATAGAGGAAGAAGAAGACAACTACCTTCAGAACTATATTGAAAATCACAGAAGTTAAAATGGTCAATTTTGATTACATAATATTTAAAAAATTTTCATAAACCAAACCAATTCAGTTAGATTGGAATGGAAACAATTAACTGGGGGGTTTGGAAATCTTTGTAGCAAGTTTCTCTGATAAAGGTTTCATTTCAAAGACATATAAGTAATTAATTGAAATTTACCTGAAAAAATTCATCCCCTAACTGATGAATGGTCGAAAGATTTGAATAGGCAGTCTGTAGGAAAGAAGTTGATGTTATTTGTAGTCATGGCAAAAAAAAAAATGGCATATTTAGAGAAATGCACATTAAAGCTGCCATAAGGGACCTCACATTTGTCAGATTACAAAAGCTGACAAAAAATGATAAATCTTAAATAAAATGTGGGACAATAAGCACATTGATTCACCATTAGTGAGGCTGATAATTTATATAGAAATTCTGGAAAGCAATTTTCAACTATACTCCGAAATTACTAAACTGTACATATATTTTGACCCAATGATAACACTAACATGCCTAGATCTCAGTGAGATAAAACAAAGAGGTTAAGATTTCATAACTTACAAAACTATTTATAGTATCTCTTTTTCTAGTTGCAAAGAACTAAAAACTAAGGTGGTACCCATAGCTTTTCAACTGCTAAAAAACATATGGCATATTCTTGGAACGGGATATAATTTTGTTGTAGGAAGTGAAGAAGAATTATGGTATGTGAAGGAATACTATTGTGCTTTTAGAAATTACAAAGAGGTTGGTTTGAGAGAAACCTGTGAAGACTCATAGGAATAGATGTGAAATGATGTGAGCAGAACCAGAAAAATAATTTATACAATAACAACAAAATTGTCAAGATGAGTAATTTTGAAAAACTTAAGATGAAACATCCTATCCACCTCTGGATAAAGAGATGACAGATTCAGAGTGCAGATTGAGGCTATATGTACACATATATATGCATACATACTTACACATGTGTGTGTGTGATGTGTGTGCATACCTAGACTATATACATTTATGTATGTATGCCCAGACTATTTACATGTATTTATGCATATGATCTAGGCATGGCCAATGAGGAAATTTGTTTTTCTTGACAGTATGTGCTTGTAACAGGTTTTGTTTTTCTTGTTTTCATGATGGGAGTTGGAGGAAGGGGAGGATGGGAGAAAAAGAATGCAGGCCTAAAAATAAAATTTAAAAAATAGATTATTTCAGAGAAACCTAAGAAGACTTATATGAACTGATGCAATATAAAGTGAGAATTAGGAGAATAATTCCTATTATAATATTAATATTATAAAAATGATCAATTCTGAAAGACTATTGACAGAATAATGATCAACCATGATTCCAGGTGACAACACCCACCTCATGTTAGTGAGCTGATGGACTAACATGCAGAATTTGACATACATTTCTCATGTGGTCACTAAGAATTATTTTTTGCTTGATTGCGTTATTTTTTTAAAAGGGTTTTGGTTTTCTTATTTTTAGTTAAGTGGTCAAAGAGAAATAAATAGGAGGAGGAAGAAAAAGAAATGCTTGATTTTTTAAAAAATAATTTAAAATAATTATGTGTTGGTTTTGTAATTGCAACATCTTCTCATCTTGATCTTTTCTTCTAATTTGGTATTGATTTTGACTTTTGCTCTGATCAGTCAATGATCTGACTACACACAGAGAACTGATTCTGAAATAACCCTATCATTAATTATTTCCTGTCAGATGATGTAGATAATTTCATGTTTTTTGTGACATCTCACTAAGTTCAGCATCTTCTAAGCTCTTCTCAGTTCTTCAGCATGAGACTCATGAGAAATATGTCTTTGGCCTATTTGATAGAAAATAATAGACTTTTATATTTAAAAAAAAACTGTAATTTTCACCATCCCCTTTCTATATGTTTTTACAAAGAAATAATCAATTATCACATTAAGAACACCAGCAGTTAATATTTATAGAGAGTCTAAAAACTGAATTTTTTAGCACTCTGTTCCTTTTTCTATCAATTGATCATCTTCTGAAGTGGTAGGGTCCACATAGTAAAAAAGGTCATTTAAAAATATATTTTTTTCACAATTTTAATGGATCATTATGACTAAATAATGTATAACCTGGTGACTAACCTTCTGTTGATGACATACACTATATTTAGATGCAGTGGTTATCAGATGGTAAACATTATGTCATTAGGATCATACCAAAGCCTTTCCACCTCAATAGATTCTGCCAGATTGTATGCCCCACTGACATAACTTCTGATAAGCCAGAGTCCCCTCTATGCCATCAGGAGGCACTTATGTTGAAGTCACACCCTTTCACCCATATTGAATTACAGATTCTTAGAAACTGAAGAGACCATAGATTCCATTTATTCCATCCCACACATGAAGCATGAACTTTTATTACAATGTGTCCCAAAACTCAATAACTGCTTCCTTTTGAATACCTCTGGGCAATGTGAAGGTATTAATATCCTAGAGAAATGCTTGTTAACTCATTTCAGTCAACAAAAAGGAAGTTACTCTGTTTAATATAAATATATGTATCTTTTCCTACCCTTTTGAGAGAGAAAGACAGAGAGAGAGAATGTGTGTATACGTATGTTAGAGTGAAGTAAAAATATATGTATGTATGTGTTTGCCTGTGTGGGTATGAAGGCCTATGGATTATATGGCCTAGGAATACCTTCCTTAAGTCTTCAAAAAGTGTGTTACTATATTTATTATCCAGATTATCCTATAAAGCATTCAAAACAATTACAGACTGGTTAAAAATAGAGAAGCAGATCAATAGAACAGACTAGATAAGAAAAAAATAATCAAACTCAACAACTCAGTGTTCAATAAACTGAGAACAGAAATTACCTGGGGAAGGACTATCTATTTGACAAAAACTGCTGGCAAAACTATATATAAGTAGAGCCTGAGCACAGAACATGTGTAGCAATAAAATTGAATTCCCATGTATAAGAGAAATAGAATCTCCTACTTATAAGAAAAGCTGCTAAAAATAGAGGATTTGATCCCACTTATAAAAGAAACTTGAGTTATATCTCCCTTGTAATATTGAGGCAGTGAGGTATAGCAGGATTTAGAATCAGGAAGACATGAGTTCAAATCTAACTGTATACTTTTACAAGCTCTGTGGCCCTGGGCAAATCATTAAAATTCTTTCAGCCTCAATTGCCTCATCTGGGGACATCTGGGTAACATGGAGATAATAATTGCATCTATCTAAAATGGATTTTGTGAGGGTCAAATAAACAACATATGTAGAGCCCACTGCAAACTTTAAAGAGATAGATAGATAGACAAATAGATGGATATGCTAATATTAATACTGCTAGATATGTGCCCATACAAAAGGGGTATTTATGTATAATAATGATTCTGGAAGTAATAATATATGGTCTCAGTGGTTTCTCTTTTTGGGTCTAGGATAGGTGTTCTCAACATTTATGTGTGTATCATGGACCCTATTGGCAGTCTGATGAATCCTATGAATGCCTTCGCAGAATAATGTTTTTAGAATGCACAAAACAAAACACATACGATTACAAAGAAAAATATATTAAAACACAGTTATTGATATATTTTTTAAAAAACCACCAAATTCTCAGTCGTTAGATTAAGAGTCCATATTCTAAGAGATGATGATGTCTTGCGTGCTCTTTTTTCTCCTATTAGGATTCAGAACCTCTTCCCCTGCCTCTGCTGCAGAATAACATCTCTAGTCTCTTTAAGGACAAAACCTGCTCCTAGCTCTCACCCTCAGATCAACATCATTAAATCATAGTAGTCAGTATTTTGGTGAACAACAGGTTTTCTTTAATATTTTGTAAATAAACTTATAAGTAATTAAAGACAGTTGGCAATTAGGGAATAATTCATTTGGAACACCAGATGCCTTTATCTGCAGCTAGCAGGTAAGGAAACTGAATAGATTTGTCCCCCTTAACTCCTCCCATCTGGTTCTTCCTGGTCAATTTGAAGAAAGGCACTTCATCTCCAAATTTAGGAAGCAAGAACTCTCAGCTATGTGACTGAAGAGGGCTGTCAATTGGAGGAATAATACCGATGCTGATTTTGGGCAGCAGGGAAGGGGATGGACTTTAACATTTGGTTCTCCTCACATGCATTATCACCTCACCCCCTCCTACTATCACCACCATGAAAGCCACCCTAATCTAGTTTCAAATTGTAGCAATTCTCAATAAGTTTTTGTAAGTCAGTTTCATAAGTTTGTTTTATAGATTGCTCAGCCTATTTGGGCTGTGAAATCTTTGGCCTTTTTCTCTGGTGCCTTCTCTTTATCACAACAGTTTTGAGCCCCATCTTGACTTTTTCTACTGCAACTGTTCAATAGAAAGACAGACAGAAAAAAATTATCTCACTTTTGTGGGTCTATAACAAACATAACTGGAAAAGTTTAAATATTTTAATTTTAAAAACAATGAATATGTGGAAGTCAGAAAAAAAGATTAGGAGACATTAACTGATGAAGTATGAAAGAGAACTTCAAAACACACAAATACAATATAGATGGAAAGAGAAACACAATGAAACAGTGCTATATAATTAAAATAACTTGAACTGGACTCTATAAGGGAAGCTTTGAGAGAAGTTATTTCTCTCACTTTGGTGCAGTTAATGGGCTCTTGGTATGGAATATTGCATTGTCTGTCAAATGCAGTTGAAAAGCTAGTTGGTTTTGGTGTACTTTTTCTCTCTTTCTTTTGAATCTTGTTACAAGTGAAATCTCTGGTAGGGGAGGAAAGCTGAGATAGATTCAGAAATGAATGTAATATAAAAATACAAGGTATTTTTTTAAGTAAAGGTGAAGGGCAATTCTATCTCTGCAGGAAGGAAGGAGCAGGTGATAAGAAGTAAAGAAACTTCGACACTAATAGAAGGGAATTTGAAGGATATGATGTTAGATTGTCAGTCTTCTCAGAAAAGCTAGGGATTTGCTGGAGCCAGCTCTAACTGGCTTGCAAGATCAATTACTGAATTTTCAGTATGAACATTTATATCTTAAAAATAGCCAATCACTATAAATCAGGGCTTGATTTATTGTTTTTCTAGACTTAAGAAAGTGTTAATAATGAAATTAAATTGAAAAATATATGCATACTTTTTTTTTCTAGAGACCTTCAGTTGTTAACTGTTTACCAGTACAACCAAATACTGCTTTAAGTGCCTTAGTTGAGGTAAGTACGAGTTCAGGAGGCTCAGACCATGAATTCATCACCACATTAGAAGCCTAGCTACTATGAAACAATTAATACTAACAACAAATTTATATAGTGTTTTAAGGTTTACAAAATGCTCTATATCTACTATCCCATTTGGGTCTCACAATACCCCACGAGTGAAGCTATGCTCAGCTACTCATTGCTAGTGAATGGGTTGGAAATAAGGCTAAGGTGTTTGAAGTGAATAATAAATATTTGAAAGAACAAGTATGGAAAATCTAATTAAGACTGTCAAGCTGCATTGTATAATTCCATGAAGTAGATAGATAGAAGTCAGGAAATCTTGGGTTCAAATCTTTCCTTAGACATTTACAATCTGTGTGACCTCAGTTTCTTTATCTATAAAATGAAGTGGTTGGATTCAGTGGTCTATAAGTTCCCTTCCAAGTCTAAATCCACAGTTCTGTGATCATATTATTAACCACCCTTGATAACATGGCCAGGAGGTTGGACCCTAGATGATATTTTGTTTTGTTTTTGTTTTCTTAGCAGGAGGGAGGTGGTTTGGTCGGGAGGGTTTGACTTCTGTATCAGTAAATAATGTGTTCACACTCAGAAAATCATGGCTTCCAGAAACATTACTACCATTGGTATGTCACATGATGTACTATAGAACATTGGTTAGCACCTCTATCCTATAATTGTTGTAATCAGCTTATTTTAAAAGTGAATGCAAACAATTAAAATTCAAAATCAGCGATAGTTCCAGACCAATTTTGACTATCTCCCTTGAAAGAGAGAAAGAGAAGGGGGAGAGGGAGGAAAAGAGGGGGAAAGAGAAAGAAAGAGAGAGAGAGAGAGAGAGAGAGAGAGAGAGAGAGAGAGAGAGAGAGAGAGAGAGAGAGAGAGAGAGAGAGAGAGAGAAAGGGAGGGAGGGTAGGAGGGAGGGAGGAAGGAAGACAAAGAAATAAAGAAAATTTTTTTTTGTTAACTCTACGGGTAGACAATCATTGACTTTGAGCTTGGTATACCTGGTCTACTTCCTGAAGAATATATCCCAGGAATGATATTATGCCTCATTATCTACAGTTTGTCCCTTTCCTGTGAAATTCTGGTTGTGTTTTTACTTCTAAATTTCCCAGGCCTGGAGTTGCTTTAGTCATGTTCCCTTTGTGCGGTACATTTGTTATTGATGCCCTTTTAAATTATTGATCATGCTATTTATTTGATATCCTCAAGACTTTTAAATAAAGGGTGTTTTTTTTCCTCAAGTGACTTAAATTTAACTCTGTCTTCTTCTCTCCTCTGAGCACTAATTTAATCAATGATTTCCACATACATTATGCATTTCATTCATCACCAGTGAACAGTGCCTAAAAATATCTGTTTTTAATTTCCTCTTGAATATATTATCCTTCCTGGCCCCTGAACTTAAGTGTTGATGATTTTACTATTATACAGAAGTATTACAGATGTAATTTGTTACCATTAAAATCTTGTTACTCGGGATTACTTTTCAATCAGTTTGTGAAATTTAGCCTAGACACACTAGAAAGCATGAAAAATTGGCAAAATGTAAGGGCCTGATGGACTTATTTTGCAAGGTGTTAGTCTACATTCATAGTGAAGGTATTAAATGGATTTAATACCTCAAAGGGGTGTTAGAACAGAGTTAAAGATAAAAGGAAGAAGATTAGCTAGACACAGAAAACTGTGAATGATGTCTTCTAACTGTGCTTAGAAGAAGAAAGAAAAAGAACTTAGAAATATCTCTTAAACCAACAAAGAAGAGGAAATGATGCTTTAGTAATTCCAATAACTTATTATTTTAAAATAAGCTCCATTAATTTGTATAAGCTTTAGCAGGCTGAGGGGAAAAAGGGTGAGCAATAAGAGAAAACAGCCCACCTGTTTTCTCTTTGTAATGTCAGAAATGTTTTCACCTGGAAAATTATTAGTCCTAAAAGTAGAATTTCCTTTTAATATATCCACGGCATAATGTGACATTTATGAAAATTGTAGCTGATGTCTTACCTAGATAGCCTGTTTATGTGCTCTCTCCCAAAGCTTTTTTTGTGGGGGAAGGGAGGAAAGAGAATTTTTTTTCTCCTTAGCATTTTATTTTTTGTCATGAGAATTTAATGAGCTTTCTTGCATCTCAGACCAAGAAGGATTCAAATCTTGCACAGAGTTTATGCAAATTGCTATTTGGTTATTACCAACCGTCAATATACCTAGATCTAATATTTTTCTTTTTCTGACATAACAGTTTAGTTGAGTAAACACGTCGGGCCTTGTTCTGTCCCTGGTCTCCATGCTGAACTTCATTAAATTCTACTGTGTCAAGTTAACTTATTTTAATCAATCTAATTATTAACATGTCCAACAAATGATCATTGAAAAAAAATGTGTTCAGCCTGGAATTTCATCCAAGATGCTTTTCATCTTTGTCTTCAGGGAAGGTATTCTCACTGTTACAATTAAAAGTATAACACACATTTATCAGGATGCAGAGATAAACCAGGACATTTTTTTAGCCTCTGGTCCGAAATATAAAACCTTTAGATGAATTCTGTCCTTGACCATAATTCATAATTTATCCAGGTTTGCCCATTGCTATTAATTAAGTCCTAAGAAATTCAATGATTTCTGTTCGCAAGGAAATCATTTGGGTTTTGATATCAAATTGAACTAAGTCATATTTAGCTCATACCAGAAGCACATAAGGTAACCTTCTGTGGATCATGGCACTGATATCCTATAGTCATATTTGAATTCTCAACCCCAGTGTGTGTCGTTTGAATATTCTATTTGGAATTCTGTGGCATTTCTTATAGTGCTCTGGTACCAAAATACTAGACTTATATGCTATATTGATTACAGTCCTTATAAACTCTCATGTCCTCACCCTACCTGATAGCTATTAAGGAAGTATCTGGTTGACATTTAAAATCAAAGAAAATCTGAAGAAATTGATAAAATCATAAAATTTTGAAGTTGGAAAAGACCTCAGTGGACATTTAGTCTCCAGAAAAAGAATCCCCCCTAAAATCTGGTCAAATGTTTACTCATGCTTGGTTGAAGACTTCCAGTGAGAGGAATACTACCACCTATATTGTCAGCCTCTTCTATCTTTGGACAGCTAACATTGTTAGGTTTTTTCCCCCTCACAATGATACAAATTCTTTCTTTTGTGGAATTTCCATCCATTATTCCTTCTATTCTTTGGTGCCAGGCAAAATGCCCAGACCATTCCCTAAAACAAAGCATGTGATAACCATTAAAAAGGTAAACACAATAAAACTGGGACTAGCCTTTTGGTAATGGCTTTGGGAAATGGAAATTTTGATCTCTAGGCCCAAACAGTATAAACTTTTAAATTGTAGAAATGTGTGCATATACTGCAGTACTTCAAAAGGTCAGCATTTTCAATGGTTTGGGTATTTTCTCTAGGGATACAACTCCCCTGTCCCCCTCCAAAAAAAACCCAGCTTTTCTTAATATAGTAGATGACATCATGGATAGCTTTGGTTATATTATTGATTCATAGTGACATCACTTCTGGGACTCTTTTGACAGCCAATCCTGCGATTCAATACTTAAATCTTTTCAGAAAGTTAGCTTCTCCAGGAATCTGGGTTCCATTGGCCTAACTTAGAAAACTATCTATCCTGTCCCCACAATGAATTAGAGTAAAACTTAAGTGATAGTGGTATTGGTGGGTATGATCTGGCTATGGCCTTCTCACAAACCTAAATGTTAATATCTTCAGTGGAGGGAGGCCCAAGATATTGTTGGTTAAATGCAAACACAAAAATACAAACCCCATCTGAATTAAGGCATTGTTACATAAAATGCCTGACTTTTTAAAGAAAATTGTTAGTGAACTAACCCACTCCCTACTTTTTTTTAAATTAGAATTAATGAAAATCTCAGATTTTAGGAAACTTTTTTTTAAGAAATTAGCAATTACATAGATTGCATTCATTTCTACATATGCTTCTATTCCCATGCTTAACTATGTGTTTAAAAAAATTTACATTGGTAGTGTCCATTAATAAGGATATATTTTAATTTAGAAGAAAAAAACTTGAATTTCAGAAATCTTATACTTGTCATTAAATTTTCATTTCTTTTTTGACAGATAAAATTAGATAGGATTCTCAATAAACCCAATGAAATGTCTTTATGAAATGACATTCAGGCTAAGACTAAATAGAAGAGCAAACAAAACACATAGATTCACTCATTTCCTCCCTAGTATAGAGATTATTAGCAATTTCGGCTTGAGCCTTTACAAATTGGGTAAGAGTTACAAAGTGTTACAAAGAAGAGATGAGAATGCATCTCCCTCTCTTTTTTACAGACGTAGGCATATGGAATAATAGATGTGGAAAAATAATTTATGTCAGATTTGGATGATATGTTGGGTCAATCTGCTGAACTGTTATTTTTCCTCTTTTTTTTTTCTTTGTTATACATGAGGAGTCCCTACTGGTCAAAGTAAGTGATGTAAAAACAAAAGATAGAAACTTTTAAAATTACATTTATTTTATTCTGAACTTAAGAAATAAAACAAGCATTTCTGTAACATAGTAAAATAGAAAAAAATGATTGTACATTAAACTGCAAATCTATTATGTACAACATGCTATTCCTTTTAAATATACAATAAAGTTATCATGTAACTCTTTTCCTTTTTTTCCACCCTCCAGAGATGGCTACCATTAAGTGTAGTGTATGCGTGTTTGTTTCTATGTATGTATGTGTGGACATGTATATATACATATATATATACACATATATGTGTTTGTATGTGTATGCAAAGCCATTCTATACATACTTCTGTTTATCAGTTCTTTCTCTGGATGCAGATAGAGTCTTCCTTCATATGTCTTTTGTAGTTAATTTCAGTATTTAATAATCAAAATTAATTATTCACTCAAAGTTGTTCTTAAAACACTATTGTTACTTTGATGAGATGACACCCTCCCCACCCTGTAACACTAATGCTACTAGCAGCTGCTGTGGAGGTATAAGACCAACAACACCAGCACACAGGAGGGCTGCTAGCACAGGACCTTTCATCTGCTTTTCTAAGGAAAGAAACTTTAAGGG
This sequence comes from Phalanger gymnotis, assembly GCA_028646595.1. NCBI lineage: Eukaryota > Metazoa > Chordata > Mammalia > Diprotodontia > Phalangeridae > Phalanger > Phalanger gymnotis. The sequence goes on along the minus strand of CM053625.1, from coordinate 51,373,156 downwards.
GTTAACAATCTCCCTTTAATTAAACATACATATATCATTCACTTAGTTCAGGGGGAAAAGTCAGCACCCTGAACTTCAGAGCAAATACAAACAGAAATTACAAGCAGAGAAAATATAAACAGAGCAAATAATACAAATCAACGGACAGGCTTCTAGCTGTCTCACCAAAGCAATACATGTACAATTACCTGAGAGAGAAACACCAACATCCGAGTTTTCAAAGCTGGGGGCTCCTTAACAGCTACCCAGAGTCTCCACACCAACACTCTTCCAATAAGTGAGCACCCAAACAAAATGCTAACCTCAGAGTTTATATACAATTCTTAGGGTCAGAGTACTTTGCCCCTCTGGAGGGTTTCACATTTTCTGGAGGGCTTCACACCTCTCAAGGGTTTCACATCTCTCGAGGGTTTCATGCCTCTTGTGACCTAATTAGCAAAAGGTATTTGAGCCTTTCAACAAAAAAAGGCAAGACTCAAAGGCATTCAGTTGCCTTAGTGCTGAGAAGCACTCCAAAACATAAGACAACAGAGTCCCACTTTGCTTGCCCTTTAATCCCCGCAAGACTCCCCACAAAATAAAAGGTTAAGAAAGAAAATTTTGCTGGAAGAAAAAGGAGGGGGGGGATTGAATGGGGGTAAATTATCCCATGTAAAAGAGGCATGAAAGAGCTATTATAATGGAGGGGAAGATGGGGAGGGTGAACAAAGCTTAAACTTTACTCTCATCAAAATTGGCTCAAAAAGGGAATAACATACACATGCAGTTGGATGTATAAAACTTACCCTATAAGTAACTAAAAAGGGAGGGACAACATATAAGAGGGAGGGGGGAATCATAAAGAGGAAGGTATATTGGGTAAGGTGGTGATCAGAAGTAAGACTTATGAAGAGGGAAAGGGATGGGGGTGAGAGAGAAGGAGATAAATGAACAAAAAGCAGCATGGAGAGAAATACACAGTTATCATAACTATAAATGTGAATGGGATGAACTCACCTATAAAACATAAGTGGGTAGCAAAATGAATTAAAACCCAGAATCCTACAATATATTTTTTTACAAAAAAAAAACACATTTGAAACAGAGATACACACAGGATAAAGGCAAGGGGCTGAAGTAAAATCTATTATGCTTCAGCTGAAGCAAAGAAAGCAGGAGTAGCAATCATAATCTCAGACAAACTAAAAGCCAAAATAGATCTAAATAAAAGAGATAAAGAAGGAAATTATGTCTTGTGAAAGGTACCATAGACAATGCAGTCACATCAGTATTAACCACACATGTACCAAATGGTATAGCATCTAAATTTTTGAAGAAGTTGAATGAGCTATAGGAGGAAATAGATCATAAAACTATGATAGTGCAGGGAAGCCAACTTTACCCTCTCAGAGCTAAATAAGTCTAACCAAAAAATAAACAAGAAAGGAGCTAAAGAGATGAATAAAATTCTGGAAAAGTTAGATATGATAGATCTCTGGAGAAAATCGAATGGGGATAGAAAGGAATATATCTTTTTTTCTCAGAAGCATATAGCACATACACAAAAGTTGACCATGTATTATCACATAAAAACCTCACAACCAAATACAGAAAAGCAGAAATATCAAATGCATCCTTTTGAGGTCATAATGCAATAAAAATTACATTCAGTAATGGACAATGGAAGGGGCATCTAGGTGTCAGGAGTCAGGAGGACCTGAGTTCAAATCTGGCCTCAGACATTCGACCCTTAGTAGCTGTGTGACCTTGGTCAAGTCACTTAACTCCAACTGCCTTGCCTTCCTCCCTCCAAAAAAAAATGGACAATGGAAAAAGAGGTTAAAAATAAATTTGAAATTTAACAATCTAATTCTAAAAACAAGTGGTCAAAGAACAAATCATAGAAACAATCATTTCATTAAAGAAAATGACAACAATGAAACAATGTGCCAAAATTTATGAAATGCAGCCAAAGCAGTACTTGGGGAGAAACTTATATCTTTAATTGCTTCTATCAATAAAATATAGAAAAAGCAGATTGATGAATTGGCCATGCAACTAAAAAAATAGAAAAAGAACAAATCAAAAATCCCCAATTAAACATCAAACTGGAAATCCTGAAAAATCAAAGAAAAGATTAATAAAAATAAAGTAAGAAAAACCATTGAATGAATAAAACTAGAAGATGGCTTTATAAAAAAAAGCAATAACATAGTAAACTATTGGCTAATTTGATTTTAAAAAGAGAAAGAAGAAAAACAAATGACTGGTATCAAAAATGATGGTAGAGTAAGCAGTAAATCACTGCAGCTCTCTCATATTCACTTCCAAACAACCATAAAATAGCACCCCAAAACAAATCTTGGAATAGCAGAATGAGCAAAAAGACAATCTTTTAGCCCAAGACACTTGGAAGATTGGCAAGAAATGTCTCTTTTACTTGGCTGAAAAAGGAGCATAGTCCAGAACAGAAAGTGTCCTAACAAGCTAGCAGCAAGCCCTACCTCAGCAAACCAGTAGGAGATCTGGAGCCCCAGTGTGGTGCCCCCCTCCCATGTGCCTTACCATAGCCAGGGGAACTAGCAGACTCCAGCTCTAAGACCCATCAGATGTTTCATTGTAGCTCCCGGCAAACAGGCATCCTCCAGAGGCCACACCTCCATATGTTTCAGTACAGCCTCAGGCAAACAAACATCTTTCAATGGCCAGAACACCAGGTACTTCAGTGTAGCCCCAGGGAAATGCAGAAAGTCCCCACCAGGCCTCAGTACACATCAGAACCCATCACTAGGACCCCAGCTCAGCACCAGTTAAGCAGCCAGAACCCTACGGCCTCTCCAGCACCAGCCACGCCCTCCTCTCCCCTAGCTCCTCCCCTTCAGTGCAGCAGCAGACAGGAGGGTCCCCCACGAGCCTCAGGGCAATATCGGTGTAGCACCAAATAAACATCCAGGATTCACAGCTACTGGCACAAGAAACTCGAAACAGTTCCCCTTCAACTGTAGGAGCAGAACTCAAATTTAAAAGATGAGAAAAAGGTCAGAAAAAGATAAGCAAAAGCAACAAAAAAGAATTTGACCATAGAAAGTTGTTATGGTGACAGAGAAGATGAAGACACAAACTCAGAAGAGGATAACAATGTCAAACACATACATGGATGCTACTGTGGTTGGTGCAGTCATGATGGATGCTTGAAAACAGAGACTCACTTAAGCTCTGCCCCAAACCATTCCAAATACCTGTGAAAAATGACTCTAAACAAATTCTAGAGCTACAGAACCCACAAAATAACAGAGGGACATAAGTCTCCAGCCTAAGATGTCCTGTATGGTCTCTGGGAAGGATCTATTGCACTGCGTTGGGAACAGAGTGCAACCCAGGGTGGGCCACACCAGGATAGACCAGGTGGGGAGTTGACCAGGTGGAGCAGTCCTCAGGGTCCTGAATCACTGAGCTGTGGCAGTTACCAGACCTCTCAACCCACAAATGCCAAAGACAACAGAGCAGGTTAGTGGGAAAACTGCTGGATTTGGGTGAGGGAATGCGTGGTCCAGCTCTGGCCCTGGGGCAGTGAAAGTGGCATAGTGGCAGCAGCAGGAAGCTCTGGAGGCCCTTCCATAGCTCCCATGGCAGCTGATTCTGGACCCCGGCGCACATGGTGGGAGGAATCAAGTGGCAGATCAGAGTTGGATCACAGAGAAGGCTTTGCTGGCACAGAGGCAGGGTTCTCTTGCTTTGCCCTGCTTGGATCTGGGTTGTGGTCCTGGTTGGTGGTTCTTGGGGGAGGAGGAGCGTTGGTGTGGCAGAGCTTTCAGTGATTGTGGAGATGGAGTCCTCCTGGTAGTTACATGGCAGAAAGGAGTGCTTGCAATCACAGACCAGAGCACAGGCCAAGAGAGGGGTATCATACCACCTCAGAATAGAACCAGCTATGAAAACAGCAGCACAAAACTCCTAAAGCTTGGGACAAAGCAACCTCTACTCTGAAAGCCATCATACCCAGATCAAAAGCTTAAAAGTCAAGTAATTGGCTGGAGAAATGAGCAAGCAGCACAAAAAGAATCAGTCTATAGAATCTTTTTTTCAGGGACAAAGAAGATCAAAACATGCAGCCAGAAGAAGTCAACAAAGTCAAAGATCCTACATCAAAAGCCTCCAAAAAATATGAATCGGTCTCAGGCCCTGGAAGAGCTCAAAAAGGATTTGGAAAAGCAAGTAAGAGAAGGAGAGGAAAAATTGGGAAAAGAAATGAGAGCAATGCAAGAAAATTATGAAAAACAAGTCAATGACTTGCTAAAGGAGACCCCAAAAATACTGAAGAAAATAACATCTTAAAAAACAGACTAACCCAAACAGCAAAAGAGCCCCAAGAAGCCAATGAGGAGAAGAATACCTTAAAAGGCAGAATTAGCCAAATGGAAAAGGAGGTCCAAAAGACCACTGAAGGAAATAATGCCTTAAAAATTAGAATGGAGTGAGTGGAAGCTAGTGACTTTATGAGAAATCAAGAAATTATAAAGCAGAACCAAAAGAATGAAAAAATGGAAGACAATGAGAAATATCTCATTGGAAAAATCATTGACCTAGAGAATAGATCTAGGAGAAATAATTTAAAAATTATTGGACTACTTGAAAGCCATGATAAAAAAGAGAGCCTGGACATCATCTTTCAAGAAATTATCAAGGAAAACTGCTCTGATATTGTAGAACCAAAGGGTAAAATAGAAATTGAAAGAATCCACTGATTGCCTCTTGAGAAAGAGTCCAAAAGAAAACTCCTAGGAATATTGTAGTCAAATTCCAGAGTTCTCAGGTCAAGGAGAAAATAGCGTAAGCAGCCAGAAAGAAACAATTTGAGTATCGTGGAAACATAATTAGGATAACACAAGATCTAGCAGCTTCTACATTAAGGGATTGAATGGCTTGGAATATGATATGAAGTTCAAAGGAGCTGGGATTAAAACCAATATTTACCTACCCAGCAAAACTGAGTATAATACTCCAGGGAAAAATACGGATTTTCAATAAAATAGAGGATTTCCAAGCATTCTCAATGAAAAGACCTGAGCTGAATAGAAAAATTGACTTTAAAGTACAAGAATCAAGGGAAGCATGAAAAGCTAAACAAGAAAGATAAATCATAAGGGACTTACTAAAGTTAAACTGTTTTGTTTACATTCCTACATGGAAAGATGGTATTTGTAAATAATGAGACCTTTCTCAGTATTAGGGTAGTTGAAGTGAATATACATATGTATAGACAGAAGGCACAGGGTGAGTTGAATATGAAGGGATGATATCTAAAAAAATTAAAACTAAGAGATGAGAGAGGAATATATTGGGAGAAGGAGAAACGGAAAGATAGAGTGGGGTAAATTATCTCACTTAAAAGTGGCAAGAAAAAGCAGCTCTGTTGGAAGGGAAAATGGGGCAGGTGAAAGGGAATGAGTGAATCTTTCTCTCGTCACATTTGACTTAAGGAGGGAATAACACACTCAATTGGGTATCCTACCCTAAAGGAAAGTAGGAGGGAAGGAGATAAGAGGGAGGGGATGATAAAAGGGAGGGCAGATTGGGGGAGGAGGTAGTCAAAAACAAACACTTTTGAAAAGGGACAGGGTCAATGGAGAAAATTGAATAAAGGTGGACAGTATAGGATAGAGGGAAATATGTTTAGTCTTTCACAGATGATACATGTGTGCCTTATGTTGAATTGCTTGCCTTCCCAAGGAAGGTGGTTGGGGAGGAAAGAAGGGAGAGAATTTGGAACTCAAAAGTTCTAAAAACAAATATTCAAAAAAAGAAGTTTTTACATGCAACCGTGAAATAAGATATACAGGCAATGGGGTGTAGAAATCTATCTTGCCCTACAAGAAAGTAAGGAGAAAGGGGATAAAGGGGGGTGGGGAGTAGAGTGACAGAAGGGAGGGCAGACTGGCGAAAGGGACAATCAGAATATATGCCATGTTGGGGTGGGGGAGGGTAGAAATGGGGAGAAAAATTGTAACACAAAATCTTCAAGAAATCAATGCTGAAAACTAAAAATATTAAATAATAAAAAAATAAATTAAAAAAGGAAAAAAAAACACCTATGGGCAAAAACTCAAAGAAAAACAGGAAGTGGTCTCAATCTCAGGAAGAACTCAAAAAAGAGTTTAAAAATTATATGAGAAGTTATAGAAAAATTGGGGGAAAAATGAGAGTGATGCAAGAGAACTATGAAAAAAGAATCAAGAGTTTGGAAAATTACATAAAAAGTAGAATTGGTCAAATGGAAAATGGGATGCAAAAATCCACTGAAGAAATAACTCCTTAAAGAGTACAGTTGGCCAGATGGAAAGGAAAGTACAAAACCTAATTGAAAGCAAAAAACACTTTAAAAGTTAGAATTGGTCAAGCAGAAGTTAATTACTCTATGAGACATCAAGAATCAATCAAACAAATACAAAAGAATAAAAACATGGAAGAAAATATAAAACGCCTCATGGGAAAAACAACTGATTTGGAAAATTGATCCAGGAAAGACAGTATCAGAATCATTGTACTATATGAAAGCCTTAATCAAAAGGAAGTCCTGGACAGCATCTTTCAAGAAATTATCAAGGAAAACCACCTTGATGTCCTGAAACCAGGGCAAAATAATCATTGAAAGAATCCACTGATCACATCAGAAAAGAGATCACAAAATAAAGACCTCAAGGAACATTATAGTCAAATTTCAGAACTATCAGGCCAACTCAAAAATACTATGTGTGTCCAGAAATAAACAATTCAAATGTTGAGGTGCCACAATCAAAAGAATCTGTTATATCTTGTGATTCAAACCTCTAAATACACCTGCATATTCATAGCAGCCACTGTGGGTATCACATTGGCAATATATTTGGCATCAAGCACAGGATTGCAAAATATAAGACTTCTATTTGGAAACTAATGGCTCTAGGTGGGGAAATGGATATCCCAGGGTGGGAGGATTTAGCTTATTCCTCCCTGGCGAAAGAATGGACTAAAATCACAGGGCTCTGTGAAAACTGGGAACCAAGGCTACAGAAGGGAGGACCCAGTGATTTAGAAAGATATTTGCAAGTAATACCAATAGAACTGAGGAAAGAAATGGCAGCGGTGTGTAGGAGAGGCTGGGCCTTGCTAACAAGTTATTGTATTATATGTAAAAGCAGAGACGAATTGCTGAAGGAAAAGGTTCAGATGAAAAAGGAGTTAGCTCATTTGCGTAAGAAGCTTTCTATGCTACAGTGTTTCAACTTTACTTTAGAAGAGGAAAGAAGTAAGTTTCAGATAGTAGAAGAAAAAGCAACTGTGAGTTTAGCTCATGTAGTATTAATGCGATCAAAGATCTTCCCCACCCATTCAATAGGCCTCAGGTGAGCCTAGGTGGAAAAGATTGATTATATCTTTATTTGAAAGTAAGTTTAAAACCTCTGCTTAACAAGTACAGAACTGAGTAGAACACACTGGGGCAGCAGACATCAAGAGGGCACTGAAGAGTGGACATTGAGAGAGCCGGCATTGACAAAGCTGCAGAAGAGAGTGCTGAGCAGATAGGATTCGTTAGTGCTTGTTCACAGGAAGGCCCTAGCAGGTGGGATGGTTACAGGATGACTTGGCTCCTCGCTATAATATTGTGTTATAATTTTCTTGTTGCTACATTGAGTTGGGCTTACTGGTTTTGGAAAATAATTACTGCTATGTTTCAATGGAGTATCTTGTCTTGGGATTGGGTCCTCTGGTGTCTAAATATATGTTGTACTTCCTCTGACTTCTACCTAGAGGGTTTTTCGTACTTTGCAATTCTGAACCATTCAGGCATGTTCATGGTCATCCTTGAGGTCATGAGTGTTGCCTTACTGATACAGCTCAGAAAAAGAAGGGAAAATTTAACAAGAGGAAGATGCGTGCAACCTTTGCAAAGGCTGGGCCTGATTGGGACCCAGACACCTAGCAGGATGATGCATGGGAGGAAAATGAAACAAAGTTAGATGAGGAGGCTTCTAGGAATGCAGACATTTGTCCAATACTAAGAAGGAAGCAAGAGAACTAGGGAAGGGGGCACACAGTGCTTAGGGAAGTAATTGAGGATTTTACTCAGTAGGAGGTCACAGATATTTTGAGTTGATTCACCTCAAAAATGGGAGAATCAGTAGCATCTTGGATGGTGAGAATCAGTGATGGCGGGGCCAGAGGAGTAGGAAGAGATAACATAGATCATTTTTTTAAATTTTTTTTT
>CM053625.1:51331693-51356386 GCA_028646595.1 Phalanger gymnotis | reverse complement strand
CACTCTGACTAAGAAGGCAAGCAATTCAACATAGGCCACACATGTATCATTATGCAAAACACTCCCATAAATAGTCATGTTGTAAAAGACTAACTATAATTCCCTCCATCCTATCCTGTCCCCTTTTATTCAACTTTCTCCCTTGACCCTGTCCCTTTTCAAAAGTGTTTGCTTGTGATTACTTCTTCCCCCTATCTGCCCTCCCTTCTATCATCCCCCCTTTTTCATCCCCTTTCCCCTACTTTCATGTGGGGTAAGATCCCCAATTGAGTGTGTATGGTATTACCTATGCAAGCCAAATCTGATGAGAGCAAGATTCACTCATTCTACCTCACCTGCCCTCTCTTCCTTTCCAAAGAACTGCTTTTTCTTGCCACTTTTATGTGAGATAATTTACCCCATTCTATCTCTCCCTTTCTCCCTCTCTCAATATATTCCTCTCTCATCCCTTAATTTGATTTTATTTTTTTAGATATCATTCCTTCATATTCAACTCACCCTGTGCCCTCTGTCTATATATATGTATATTTCCTTCAACTACCCTAATACTGAGAAAGGTCTCATGAATTACACACATCATCTTTCTATGTAGGAATGGAAACAAAACAGTTCAACTTTACTAAGTCCTTTATGATTTCTCTTTCTCATTTACCTTTTCATGCTTCTCTTGATTCTTGTATTTGAAAGTCAAATTTTCTATTCAGCTCTGCTCTTTTCACTGAGAAAGCTTGAAAGTCCTCTATTTTATTGAAAATCCATATTTTGCCTTGGAGCATTATACTCAGTTTTTCTGGGTAGGTGATTCTTGGTTTTAATCCTAACCCCTTTGACCTCCAGAATATCATTTTCCAAGCCCTTCAATCCGTTAATGTAGAAGCTGCTAGATCTTGTGTTATCCTGATTATGTTTCCACAGTACTCAAATTGTTTCTTTCTGGCTGCTTGCAGTGTTTTCTCCTTGACCTGAGAACTCTGGAATTTGGTGACAATATTCCTAGGAGTTTTCTTTTTGGGTCTTTCTCAAGAGGCAATCAGTGGATTCTTTCAATTTCTATTTTACCCTCTGGCTCTAGACTATCAGGGAAGTTTTCTTTGATAATTTCTTGAAAGATGATGTCTAGGCTTAATTCCTCCCACTGGGTGGGCCTAGGGCTGGAAGCAACCCACAACTGGAGCTCTGGAAGCAGCCCCAGAGATGTACCACTTCTGCAGCCCTGGGGCTAGGGCCAAGACCATACACTCCTTTCACTCCTATCCAGAAGTTTTTCCATTAAACTGCTCTGTTGTCTTTGGTGTTTGTGGGTTGAGAAGTCTGGTGACTGCCACAGCTCAATGATTCAGGGCCCTATGGCCTGTTCGGCCCAGCTCCAGGTCTGGTAGGTCCTGGTGTGGCCCACACTGGGTTTTGTTCCACTCTGCTCCAAGCTCCATGTGATAGACCCTTCCCAGCAGGCATCTAGGCTTCTTGGGCTGGCACACTGCTTCCTTCTACTATTTTGTGGGTTCTGCAGCTCTAGAATTTGTTCAGAGCCATTTTTACAGGTGTTTGGAGGGATCTGGGGGAGAGCTTAAGCAAGTCCCTGCTTTCCCACTTCCATCTCAGCTCCACTCCTCCCCACCCCCCAACATTGGGAACTCAAGCCCAGAGATGATAAACAGATTGGACAACAGGTCAGAAAGAGATTGTAGGGAACCAGAGTGCTAACATTGGGGACAGGACCAGGAGCTGTTTGGCAACCCAGTGATCATTACTCAGTTTCCAATTGTAGTTCCAGAGCTAAGAGTGCTTGTGACTACAAAAGAGAAGTAACCCTTTCTAGGTGAGGACAATAGCACAGACCAGGTGAGCAGTGACTACACCTCTCCCTGGATCATAACATCTTGCAAGCATTAAAAAAAACTTACAGACACTAAGAAATAACTGTAAACTGGAGGGCAAAGGAACCTGATAATGCCCCTCCCCCCAATCTGCAAATGGATTCTCACCCTCTCATCCATTATAACAGTAGCTTTTCTCAATCATTCTCTGGAAATGTATTCACATAGAAACTTTAAGATCTAATTGTGTTTGTCTGATTAATATTATGTCTTAACTGCTACCTTCCAATGTAACTAATTATAAATCTCTTAGAGGTTAATCATGAAACTCATTCCATCACAGGTTTGCCCCTAGACAAGCCACCTAGGTCTAAGGCCACTGAGAGTCTTGAATATGAGGTAAGTTTAAATTGCCGAAAAGACTGTTCACATACTAGGCTAGTGTGCCTGAGTAAATGAAGACTCAGAAAAAGTTATCCAAAAAGCTCAGACATGTATTAGTGCTCTTGAATTTTCAAGAATACTTGAAGAGTGATGATGAAAATAGGAAGTTTTGTATCTATAATCAAAAATAAAATGATCTCAGCTCTTTTGCTGAGAGAGTTATCCTTCACATGAATCATGATAATGTTACGAGTGTGAATAAGGCTAGTAGAACAAGTATTGATGTTGAGATCTATGAGGCCAGGAGGTTCACCACACAACAAGAAGGAATAAGCAAAGCTATAGCCTGGGGTGGAACCGCTAGGTGATGAAGTGATTAGAGCACTGGCCCTGAAGTCAGGAGGACTTGAAATGTAAGATACACAAATTTAGAATCAACTCCACATATCAGTAAGGTAAGATTCATGACCTCGAGGATGACCATGAACATGCCTGTATGGTTCTGAATGGAAAAGTATGAGAAACTCTCTAGGTAGAAGGCAGAGGAAGTATAACATTTATTTAGACTCCAGGGGATCAAATTCAAGGACCAATACCTCCAATTCGCTACAGTAGTGATTATATTCCAAAACTAGTAAGTTCACCTCAACGTAGCAACAAGGAAATTATAACACTGTATTATAACGAGGAACCAAATCATCCTGTAACCTTCCCCTCATCTGGGGCCCTACCACAAACAATCACTCATGAATCCCAATGGTCTGCTTGCCTGTGTTCTTTCCCCCCTGAGTTCTCTGGTCTCTGCAGTTTTCTGGTTTCCACTCCACTCCACACTCTTTCTGCAGCTCTGTCCTCTTCTTCTCCTTGGGCCGAATTCTGAATTCTGACTTTTCTTCTGACTTCTGAATTATGAATTCTGAATAATTTTCAGTTCTCAATGGCTACCTTCTGAGTATATATACTCTTTTGGGGGGCCTGAAGGCTTTATGTCTAATGGGCAAAAGGGTGTGGGCCTGAGGCTTAGTGCCTAGTAAGTAAAGGGATTAGGCCTACCTATAAACAAACTTCTAATTAAGCTTCCCTTAATTGGCTCCACTTGAGGTCTATTGATGGGTGGAAGGGTCTTTAATCTCTGATTGGTATCGAGGAAGGTGTGGGCCTGCCTCTAATCAGGCCTCCCTTTGTTGGGCCCACCTAAGCCCTACTCAATGGGGGAAGAAGGGGAGGAAGATCTTTCACTTACTGATTGGCCTTACATTCCACTCCAAATGTTCACATGGACTATTTGTGCCAGCCTGTGGTAGAACATTCCAAGCTCATATTGGTCTGATCAGTCACAGTCTGATACACTGTAATTTGACTCTAGCATAGTGATGTCACTTTGGTCCCCTTTGAGAATGAAGGACAACCATATCATATGTGTGTGTGTCTGTAGATAGATGGATAGATAGATAGATAGACAGATAGATAGATAGATAGATAGATAGATAGATAGATAGATAGATAGATTAGATAGCCTGGGCAATGTTGAAATAGTAGGTAGGAGTTGGCAGTTTCATGTAGGTCTGATCTAGGAATGCTCTCTTGAGTACCAGAAAGCTCCCTGAGGGAAAAAAAAGACAAATGTCTAAGGCCTAAATGGAGCCAGACAAAAAGAGTGATAAGGCAACAGGCAGGCAGGCTGGATAAGGGTGGATGCATGGCACAGGCAGAGGGCACAAACCTTTGGGCTAAATTAGGGACTTCTTTCTGGGAAGCCTCAGGGAAAAGCAGGCATCTCAGAGGGCTGGGACTAGATCCCAGTCAATCAACTCTCTCTGGAAGTCCCAAAGTTGAAAGAGAGTTCATAGGTAGCAAGGAAGTAGCAAAGAAAAAAATAGAGATCTTGAACAGCTGGAGCTAGAAGACCACAGAGAAATAGAGGGTATGAAATGGGGTTAGTATATAATGAACATGGAAAGGTACGCTAAACTAAACTGTGGATGGTTTTAAATGTGAAACTGATACATTTGTGCTTTTTCCTAGAAGCAATAGAAAGCTGTCGAATATTCTTTAGTAGTGGCAAAAAGGGAAAGGAAAGAAATAAACATTTATATAGTACCAACTATATACCTAGCACTGTACTAAGGAACTTTTATATAAATATTATCTCACTTTATCCTTATAACAACCCTATGATGTTTGTGATATTATTCTCTCCATCTTATAATTACGTAAATAGAGGCAAACAAAGGTCCAGTGACTTGCCCAGGGTCATATGAGAATGAGCACATAAATTAGTTGTTGGTATGGTTATGAATTGATCTAATCATTCTGGAATAAAATTGTAACTAATTACTAACCATCCCATTCCAGGGCCTATATCCCTAGGGAGTTAATGGCAAAAAAATAATAAAAAATTTCATACACAACAAAATATTCATAACAATACTCTCTATGGGGACAAAAAAAATGGAACTATATCTGTGCCCATCACTAAAGAATGGCTAAAAAATTTTGGCATATGAATGTAATGGAATATTATTACTCCATAATAAATACTAAATAAAATGAATTCAGAAAAATGTATGTATGGATATATATATATATATATATACATATATACACACACGTGTATGTATATATATATATCTATAGATAGATAGGTGTATATATATATATACATATATATATATACACATAGATGCATATACATACACACTCACATATATATTCTGATTCGGAGTGAATAGAGTAGAAATAATGGAATGTGCACTCTAACTACAATAATGTTAATCAAAGCAACACTAATGTAATCCCCAACTCAGATTAATTACAGTGATCAATTTTGATCACAAAGAGGAAAAAATATATAGCATACTTAGGAGATACTGCAAATTCAGTTCCAGACCACCAAAATAAAACAAATATCACAATAAAGCAAATCACATGAAGGTTTTTGGTTTCCCAGTGAATATAAAAGTTATGTTAAGACAATACTATAGTCTATTAAGTGTGCAATAGTATTATGTCTTTAAAAATGTACCTATCTTAATTTTAAAAATTCTTTATTCCTAAAAAATGCTAACCGTTATCTGAGCCTTCAGCAAGTAGTAATCCTTTTGTTGGTGGAGGGTCTTGCTTCAGTGTTAATGGCTGCTGACTGATCAGAGAAGTGGTTGCTAAAGGTTGAGGTGGCTGTGTCAATTTCTTAAAATAAGAGAACAATGAAGTTTGATGCATCCATTGACTCTTTCTTTCACTTGAACACCTAAAGGCCATGATAGGATTATTAATTTGGCCTGATTTCGATATTGTTGTGTCTCAGGAAATAGGAAGGTTTTGAAGAGGGAGATGGGGAATAGCATGTTGGTGGAGCAGTCAGAACACATATAACATTTATCGATTAGATTTGCTATCTTATATGACACCCAAAATAATTACAATAGTAAAATCAAGGTCATTGATCACAGATCACCATAATAAATATAATGATAATGAAAAAATTGAAATATTGTGAGAATTACCAAAATATGACAACAGAGACATGAAGTAAGTTACAAACTGTTGGAAAAATGATGCTTACAGACTTGCTAGTAACGAAGTTGCCACAAACCTTCAACTTGTTAAAAAAAATAAAAAACAAAAGAAATTTGCAGAACATGATAAAATGCAATAAAACGAGACATGCCTGTATCTCTTTCTTCTCCATAAAAAAACCAAATCATGGACACAAATAAACTGCAAAACATAGTCATTTTATCAACTGCATTTTGTTAAATTCTTTCCTTGATGTAAGAGAATCTTCCATAGTAAGTAGGGGTACATCGGGAAATCATTCTAATATTTTAAAAATCAAAAAATAAAAGTAAAATTTATTAACTGGAAACTATAAATAAAAGTAAAATATTTGATTTTTCCTTGAATGGTGTTTACCAAAAAAAGTCATATTAATGATCACTTCTTAGAGGAACGATTTTTAAAAATATGTAAAAGTCACAATTTTGGTGAAGAAAATTTAATTAAATGATTTAGGAGATCAAAGAAGCAATTTATTCTTCACCTTTCAAAATGCAAAATGCACTGATTTTTTTTTGTTTTATATTTGAAAGGAACTTCTCGAGAAGTCTAATTGTCCAGGGCACCTGTATTGATACTTTCAACCAAATTTATTGATGCTGTAACCAAAACAAAACAAAATAAGATTTTAAACTCACTCTTATTTTTTTTTAAAAAACAATGCCTCACAATGACATGTAGTCCATATATTTGAGTAGGAATCTTTCTCCAACATCCCTGACAAGCAATCACCCAACCTCTTTCTGAAGATCTCCAGTGTTAGGTTTTTGTATAGCTGCTACTGTACAAAATCATCCCATTACAATTCAGCATAATTTCATTAAGATGGAGGTGGTTTCCTTACACACATTTTTCATAGCTCTGACCTGGGAAACCAAAACAGAACATCTTTCTTCCTCACGATATCCCTTCAAAACCTGCCCCTCCATGCCCCTCAAATTCTTCTTTTCTCATTGCTAACATCTTTCTGTTTCTTCATCCAGCTGTCATATGATGGTTCTGAGTAACTTCAATATCCTGACTGCCCTCCTCTGCAGGGCTCCAGATCCTTTCTAAAATGTCCTACCCATAAATGAGTACATTATTCCATATTGTTCCAATAAGAAGAGAATAGGATGGTACTATTAACTCCCTCCATTTAAGAGTTATAATTAATGTAGCCAAAATCACTTAATAGAGAAAGATAATAATTTAAAGAACAAACAGAAAATATTGTCGCTGTTGTTTCTCTGTCATTTGCTTGTAGTAACTGAGACAATGGAAATTCTCTATAATTTATCAAGGTTATTCTATGTGACTAGGTTGATTACTGGAAAATCTTGACCTAGACCTCATGAAAGATAACATCCACAGAGCCCAATACATTTTGACTTTGTTTTTCTCACAGAAAAAAAAGAAATCTTAGAAAAGCATTACTCAAAGCTTGGGCCATTGTTCAAATGGCATTTATGTGTTAAAGCAAGGTAGCAGCCATGGGATACACATTGTTATTCTGAAAGAGTCACACTTAAAATGGGGGATTTATTCTCTAGTTGCAATTTGTTGTCATTTCTTCCAGAGTTATTTTCCCTGGAGATGTAAAAGGATTTTGTTTCAGCAATTGCAATTTTATTCTTCATAATTAACAACAAGATTGCTGCATTTTCTCATATTTTTGATAGTATGAGATAGTATGACAATAGGAACAGTTTATGAAATGTGTTATTTTTTAAATATCTTATTAGGGAAATTGACTTGCCTCCAAGGCAGTTCAGTTTCCTATGCTATAATGAGACTAAGTTATGTTGACAAAGAAACAGGAAAAGGAAGCCTGCACTTATAAATAAAAACAAAAAACCGGTTGAAAATTCAAAGAGAATTTAAAATCATTCCATAACTTAGTTTGTTTTTGAAAGAGAATATTGATCAGGCAAGCATGAGACTCAGATATTTTTTTCCCTTTGATATCTTTTTGGATGTTACCAGGACTTTGATAGTCTTTGTTGCTTGGTGTTAGAACCTATGCTGTTGCCTTTTATTGTGTATGAATATGCCTTATTTTAAACTTACTCATTTGTATAACCCTAAAAATGAATTTCCTATAGGATTCTCCTTATCTAATATATGGAAAAGAATCTACCAGATTTTGTTTTAATATGGATGAATAATGAAATAAGCATATTTCATGGTTGTATGTGATAATTCTACTTTAAAATACTTAGAAAATTGACTGTAATTTATTACTTTCAACTTTAGCAGTCATGGTCAGAAAATATAAGAAACTACAGGAAAGGAAATGGGTACTACTGAAGACAAAGATTTGTTATTAAATTAAATCATAGAGAATTAAGTAGGGGATTTCCAGGAAATAGGAAATGTAATATTTCACTTTCTTGATCAATTGTTGCCATATTAAAGGTAAACATCTCTAGTTGAGTGATTTCAAGCTAAGTTTCTAGAATTCCTTTGTTCACTCCCTCAAAAAGAAAAAGAAGAGAAAGCGTAGGAGAGAAAGAAAAGATATGAGACAGATAAAATAAGTTGGGAATGTCTCCACAATGTAAGTGATCTCTGTGATGAGATGAAAGAAATACATTTCTTTCCCTCTCCCATTTGTAACTACTTTATTCAACTTTTGTGGCCAGCTGACAGCTGGCAAAAAAAAAAATAATAACAAGGCAGGTGTTAAAGTGTAATCAGCTGTAAAATTCATTAGTGAACATAGACAGGGGAAGATTTCAAGTCACCCCAGGAGCAAACAAAAGTCCACAGAAATCATAAAAGGGGCTGACAGTTGATTCACCCTCCCCTCTGTAATGGCCTTGGCATCTCACTGTATGTCAAATAACATGACCCCAGTGGAAGTTGTGATGATGTTGGTTGTAATAAGAGATATGCCCTACTGGGCCAATCTGTTTAGGGAGCTGGCATTCTGCCCAGGGCACTCAATTCCAAGGAATTTGGGCAGCTTTGCAAGATTTGTGCCTGGCCACCTAGAGTTTCTTATCCTCGCCAGTAGCATATAAATACCCTACACTGTAACACTCTTCACTTAAAGAAAAAGAAATAATGCCTTCTAATGGCCATGTTTCATTGATCATTCAAGGTTCCGTGGAAATGACTATCAAGTTGCCAAGGAACAGCAGGAATGTTCCTTTGTTAACATACCTGTACATCATGCAGCTTTGTTAAATGGCACCTCACAAAATTTAAAGCCTCAAGGCTTAGACCAGAAATCGAGAAAATGCGTCATCAATAATTACAATACTTTCTTTAATTTGGCTGCAAATTCATCATAATGACGTAATAGTCATAAGCGTTTCTTCTGGCTGAGTTACTTTTAGAGGACAACTATTTCACACACACACACACACACACACACACACACACACACACACACACACGCAGAGTCTATTACTTTGGGACTTCATAGTTTACAAAACATGCCCCTGGTAATAACGCTGGGATGCTGATATTATTCCTCCCCACCTTTTGCCCCAATTCACAGGTGGGAAAAATGAGGACCGGAGCAGTTTAATGCCTCACCCTTGGTTAAAGGGTTAGTCATTAGTAGAGCTGAGACCCAAATATAGATCTCCTGACTCTAAAATCATTGCTCTTTCCTCTAAAAAGTGTTGGCCTCCCTGGATAGAAAAGACAAATTTTGAATTTGATTCTCCATTTTCTTTACCCTGTTTCCTCTTAATGTAGGCAAAACCTCCCCTCAGTAAGTGCTGCTTCTTCCCTCCATAGAATTTTGCAGAATTACAAAATCTCAGTGTTGAAATAAACCACATAAATCATCTATTCCATTAAATAAGACTCCATTCTCCAATACCCCTTTCAAGGATTGATGCAACCTTTTCTGGAGGATTTTTAAGGCAACAAATTATGCTTTAGTATAATTCTAACTTCTGAAGGTTCTCCTTAAATCAAATTTAAATATGTATCATATAACATCCACACAATGTGCCTAGGTCAGACCTCCAAGGACAAGGAACATAAATGTTATCCAGCCTGCTTTTGAAGCACTGTGTGTATGTATATGTGTATATGTGTGTGTGTATTTTGTTTCACTAAATATTTTACAATGGCATGTAAAAAATAACAATCTTTTTAAAATTTGAATTCCAAATTTTCTCCTTCCCTCCCACCACTCCCTATTCTCTGAGAAGGCAAGCAATTTTATATTGATTATACATGCAAAGTCATGCAAAACATTTTTTCACATTAGCCATGTTGCAAAAGGAAGCACAGACAAAAAAAAGTTTAAAAAAATTATGCTTCAATCTTCACTCAGAGTTCATCAGTGAGTTCATCCTATTCACATTCACAGTTACGAATATAAACTGTGCATTTCCTTCCATTTGGTTTTTATCTTCCTTCTCTCTCTTTTTATTCTATTATTCCTCTAAAGTCTGTTTTGCTTTTGACCACTGCCTTCTTTCATCTGCCCTCCCTTTTATCACTCCTACACCCGTTTCCCTTATTGCCTTCTCCTTCTATTTCCTTATTGGGTAAGAAAGATTTCTATTACAACTTGAGTATGTATGTTTGTGTGTGTGTATATATATGTATATATATATATATTCATATATATATACACATATGCATATACATATATAACATACAAATACATACATATGTGTATATATGTGTGTACAAATGTATATGTATGTATATTCCCACTTTCAACTAATTTAGATGTGAATGAAATTCTATCATTGTCACCCCACCCACCCACCCACCATTTTCCCTCCATTGTAAAAACTCTTCCTTTCGTACTTCTTTTATGTGAGATAATTTTCCACATTCTTCCTTTCCCTTCCCTTCACCCAGGGCATCCCTCTTTCTCACCTTTGCTTTTTTTTTCTATCATCTTAATATACTCAACTCATTTCCAAGCTCTCTTTCTATATAAAATCCTTCTAACTGCTCAAATGATCATAGAGTTCCTCAAAGCTAAATGTATCATCTTCCTATATAGAAAGGCAAGCAGTTGAATTTCATTGAGACCCTTATAGTTTCTCTTTAATGTTGACTTTGTTATGTTTCTCTTGCATCTTGTTTTTGAAAGTCAAATTTACTATGCAACTCTGGTCTTTTCAACAGGAATGCTCAAAGGTCTTCTATTTCATTAAATATCCATTTCCCCCTCAAAGGATTATAATCAGTTTTTCTGGTTCGATTATTTTGATTGTAATACCAGCTCTTTTGCCTTCTGGACTATCGTATTTCAAGCCCTCCACTCTTTTAAGATGTCAGATGCTAAATCTTGTGTTATCCTCACTGTGGCTCCATTATAGTTGAATGGATTCTTTCTGGCTGTTGAATTATTTTCTCTTGGAACTAGGAGCCCTGGAATTTGGTTATGTATTCCTGTGAGTAGTTATTTTGGGATCTCTTTAAAGTGATAATCAGTGAATTTTTAAAAAATTTCTATTTCACCCTCTGCTTACAGGATATTTGGGCAGTTTTCCTTTATAATTTCTGGAAATATGATGGCTATGCTCTTTTCTTCATCATGGATTCAGATCATGTAATTATTTCTAAATTATCTTTACTTGATCTATTTTCCAGGATACTTGTTTTCTTACAATGAGATGGTTCACATTTTCTTCTATTTTTTCATTCTTTGGACTTTGTTTCTTGTTGTCTTATCTCGTTAGTTTCCTGGGACACAATTCTAATTAAAAATATATTTAATTTCTTCTAATTGCATGTAAAATAAATTTTTAACATTTACTTTTCTCAAATCTTGAGTTCCAAATACTCTCTCCCTCACAAACCTCCCCCTGATTGAGAATGCAAGTAGTCATGAAAAACATATTTTCATATTGATTGGTTGGTTGTTGCCATTTGTGCTTGAGGAAAACCAAAATGACGTCACTGACAGGGTCAAGATATAGTGTGTGCATCTCTGGCTAATCAGATCAACATGAGCTCAGAAGGCTCTTCAGGCAGGTCAGGCCCACATAGTCCATGTGAACATTTGGAGTACAGGTTTCTCTAAATTTGCATATCTCATGTTTCTTTTGAGGTACTGCAATTCTGTTTTCCTCGTAGAGCACAGTATCTTATTTGATGTAAGCATACCGTGTTAGACAGTCCTGTGCCAGTGTCTCCCATGTCTGACAATTGATTTCAAAGTTCTTCTGGGAGACCTTGAGTGTTTCCTTGTATCGCTTCTCATCTAAGCACTTGCCTTCTATGAAATCTCCATAAAATAGTCTTTTAGGCAAATGTACATTTGAACAATGTGGTCAGCCCATGAGACTTGTAGAGAGTTGGAACCCTTGGCAGTTCAGTTCAAGAAAGGACCTCGGTGTCCAGTACTTCATCTTGCCACATCATCTTTAGAATCTTCCTAAGACAATTCAAATGGAAATAGTTCAGTTTTTTTTTTATTATTATAGCACTAGTATATCCTCCAGGTCTCACAGGGATACAATAAGGGGACCCGAACAATGGCTCTGCAGACCTTCAGTTTGGTAGGCAGCCTAATACCTCTTCTCTCCCACGATCTCCTTAGGAGCCTTCCAAACACTGAGCTAGCTCTGGCAATGGGTGTATCAACCATATCATCTATGTTTACATCCCTGGAAAATATGCTGCCAAGGTAAGTGAACTTAGCCACAGAATTCAAAATTTCTCCTTTTGCTATAATAAATGGTTCCACATATGGATGATGCAATGCTGGCTGGTGGAGAGCCTCTGTTTTCTTGGTGTTATTTGTCAAGTCAAAATCAGCACAAATGCCAGGAAGTCAATCCATACTCCATTACATTTCAGCCTCAGAAGCTGCATTGAATATACAGTCATCTGTGTACAAAAAGGCATGCACAACTTTCCTTCCACTGTAGTGGCTTATAGTCTTTTCAAGCCAAAATAATTTACCTTCAGTATAGTAGCTGACTCTGATGATATTTTTGTCCTTGTCAAAGGTGTTTGACAACATTGCTGAAAACATCATGCTAAAAAGCATGAGAGCAGGCATACAGCCCTGCTTTACTCCATTGGTGACTGAGAAAGCATGAGAGCATTGTCCACCATCCAGAACTCATGTAAGCATGCTGTCATGGAGCTGGCATACATACAATACAGATTAACTTCTCTAGGCAACCAAATTTTGCCATGATTTTCCACAAGCCTTCATGATTGACAGTATCAAAGGCCTTGGTCAGATCAATGAACATTGTATAGAGACCTTTATTCTTCTCCTGGCATTTCTCTTAGAGACATTAGGCAGCAAACATCAGATTGACTGTTCCTGGGCCCTTTCTGAAGCCACACTGTCTCTTAGGTAGACCATCATCTAGGTGAAGGATCAGCCTATTAAGGACGCTTTGGCAAGAATCCTGCTGGCAATGATTAGTAGAGAAACTCCACTGTGATTGTCACAGGACAATCCATTTCCTTTTCCTTTATAGAGAGGTACAATGGAGGCATCTTTGAGTTTCTGGGTGATAACTTCCTCTTTCCATACAGCCCATATATAGTTTTAGTTGGCTTTTACATGAGTAGTGTACCCTGTGCCTTGTAAAATATCAGCTGGAATAGAATCAGCACCAGGTGGCCTAGCAATACCACATCTAAAGCTATATTATAAAGAAGTAATCATCAAAACTATTTGGTACTGGCTAAGAAATAGAGTGGTGGATCAGTGGAATAGGTTAGGTACACAGGACACAGTAGTCGATGACTACAGTGATTTATTGTTTGATAAACCCAAAGACTCCAGTTTCTGGGGTAAGAAGTGTCAAATCACTATTTGACAAAAACTTCTGGGAAAACTGGAAAATCGTATGGCAGAAACTAGGCATAGACCAACAGCTTATAATGTATACAAAGATAAGGTCAAAAATGGGCAAATTACTTAGACACCAAGGGTAATACCATAAGTAAATTAGGAAAGCAAGGAATAGTTTACCTGTCAGATCTATGGAGAACAGAAGAATTTGTGACCATACAGGAGGCAGAGAACATTATGAAATGCAATATGGATAATTTTGATTACATTAAATAAAAAAAGGTTTTACACAGACAAAGACAATGTAACTGAGATTAGAAGGGGAGCAGAAATCTGAGAAATAATTTGAACAGCCAGTATCTTTGACTGGGGGCTCATTTCTAAAATATATAGAGAATCGAGTCAAATTTATAAGAATACAAGCCATTCCCCAATTGATAAATGGTCAAAGGATATGAACAGACAGTTTTCAGATGAAGATATTAAAACTATAGTCATATGAAAAAATGCTCTAAATCACTATTGGTTAGAGAAGTGCAAATTTATACAATTCTGCTGTACCACCTCACATGTATCAGGTTGGATAATATGACAAAAAAATAATAAATGTTGGAGAAGACATTGGAAAATTAGAACAGTAATGCATTGTTGGTGGAGTTGTGAACTGTTCCAACCATTCTTGGAACTAGACCCAAAAGACTATAAAACTGTGCATATCCTTTGATCCAACAATACCACTACTATATCTGTATCACAAAGAGATCACAAAAAAGGGAAAAGAACCCACATGTACAAAAAATATTTATAGCAGCTCTTTTTGTGGTGGCTAATAATTGGAAATTGAGGGGATACCCATCAATTGGGGAATGGCTGAAAAAGTTGTGGTATGTGAATGTAATGGAATACTATTGTGTTATAAGAAATAATAAGAAGGCAGATTTCAAAAATGCGTGGAAAGACTTACATGAAGTGATGCTGACTGTAGTGAGCAGAACCAGGAGAATATTGCACATCATAACAATACTATGTGAAGACCAAATCTGATAGACTTAGCTCTTCTAAGCAATACGGTAATCTAAGACAATTCTAAAAGACTCCTATCCACATCCAGACAAAGAACTATGAAGTCCAAATGCAGATTGAAGCACATTATTTTCTTTTTATTTTCTCTCTTGGCTTTGCCTTTTGTTCTGATTCCTCTTTCATAATGGGAGTAGTGTGGAATATGTTTAATATGATTATACATGTGTAGCCTACATCAAATTGCATGCCATCTTGGAGAAGGCGGAAGGGAGGGAGGGAGAAAAAATGGAACTCAAAATCTTATAAAAGTAAACGTTGAAAACTAAAAACAAATTTTTTTAATTAAAAATTTTCAAAAAAAGAATCATCACCACATGCTTTGCCACCCAAAAGGAGATTAATAGCATTCAAGACTTCTTCAGTTGGAAGTTTGGCTAGAGAGGGATTGACTTCAACTTGAGGTATATGGTCAATGGCCTCACTATTAGTTGATAATAGTCTGTGGAGAATGCTATGGAAGTAAATAACCCATTTTTCTAGGATCATGTTCTTATCACTAATCAATATAGTTCCATCAGCACTGAGTAGTTGCAGTGCAACATAGGTCTTTGACCTAAAAATAGATTTCGGGACATCACAAAAGTGCTTTGGATTGTTACTATCAATGTAAAACTGAATTTCATCTGTTTTCTTTCTGAATCAAGTATAAGGGCAAGCAAAGTGGGACTTTACTGTTTTTTTCTTTGGGAGTGCTTCACAGCATTAAAGCAATCAAGTGCCTTTGATTGAGTCATGCCTTTGTTTGTAGGAAGGTCCACACCCTTTTGCTAATTAGATCACAAGAGGTATGAAGCCAGTGAGAGGTGTGAAGCCCTCAGGCCCATAATAAGGGTATATATACTCTGAGGGTAGCCTTTAAGCTGGAACTCTCAGAACTGTGGGAGGAGAGGTTTTGCTTTGGAAGCTCTCTCACTGGAAGAGTGTTGTATGATTTGACCAGACGAGACTCTGCGTAGCCGTTAAGGAGCCCCCCAAGCTTTGAAAAACCCAGATGTTTGTGCACAAGATTGATGTTACTGTGTACACTGTTTTCCTGATTCATCTCACTTCACTTTGCATCAGTTTGTGGGAGCCTTCTCATGTTTTTGTAAAACATCTTGCTCATCATTTCTTATAGCACAATAGTATTCTATTACATCATATACCACAACTTGTTAGTCATTTCCCAATTTATAGGCCTCCCCATGATTTCCAGTTCTTTGCCACCAGAAAAAAAAAAGCTGCTATAAATATTCTTGTACATGGAGGATATTTTCCTTTTTATTTTTTACCTCTTTAGGATATAGACTTAGAAGTAGTATTGTTAGGTCAAAAGTGATGCACACTTTTGTAGCTTCTTAGGCAGAGTTCCAAACTGCTCTTCAGAATAGTTGGATCAGTTCACAATTATACCAACAGTACATAGTGTCCAAGTTTTCAACATCCCTTTCAACATTTGTCATTTTCCTGCTGACTCCTGAACTGTGCTCTGGTCTGTGAGTGAACACAAGCACTCTTTTATGCCTTGGAAATTTGACCAGATCCCTGATCCCCTGTCCTCAAGCTCTAGTGTGCTAGTGCTTCTCTCTGCCCTAGGACTGTGACCCAGAACTGCATATTGATAATAATTTAGCTCTTTAAGAAATCCTCGTTTTGCTTGTGTTTAATTCACATTTTTGAGGCTTTGCTTATAGCTCTTTTAACTTCATTGTATTATTCTGAGTTTGTATCTTGATCTTCCCTGTCATCATCTTAGATTTTTAAGTCAAGTTCTTCTTTGTTGTTGTTTGCTCATTTTTCCACCTATTTCTTGATTTTAAACTTTACATTAAAGTTGAGCTCTGTTCCTGGAGGGGGTGGAGTTGGAGGGTTTGGAGTGGGAGAGAAGATAGGCATGAGTCTTTTCATACTGTTATTTTTAGAGCTAGTTTTTTTTTGGGGGGGGGGGTTGGAAGTTTTTGGTGCTTCCCAGGTGGTGTGATCTGGGGAAAGCTGTTATGAGCACATTTATTATCTTTTCTGGTCCTTATCCAGGAAGAGGCCCTGATCCCTTCAGACTGCAATTGATAATACTCTTCAGGGTCCCTGATCCCTTGGAACATGAAGTGTTGTTGTTCCTCAGTGTCCTGAACCCTTGTGACCAAAAGTGATACTCCCCCACAGGACTTCCCCTCCTGCTTGAGAAAAAATACTCACCTCCTCTCTTGAACTACAATCCAGAAGTGAATTTTCAATGGAGTTGGCAAACAACACCTAGTCCTGCCTCCAATGCTAGCACAGGGGTCCTCTGTAACCTCTTTCTGACTATTTGCTAGGTCTTCTTAATATCGGTGGCTTGAGATGTACTGAAGCAGTTGCTGCTTCTGTCACTGCCACCTGGTTCCACCATTGGTGTTTCATTCACGTAGGCTCTGAGCCTATACCACCATGTCACAGTTCTCTTTCCTCACTCCTAAGTTATCCTGGGCCAAAAGAATATCTCACTCTGACCTTTTGTAGGCACTGTTGCTCCAGAATTAGATTTCACAGATTATTTTAAAGTTGTTTGGAGAGGAATGTTGAGACAGTTTGGGTGAGTGCTTTCTCTACCCTACCATCTTGGTCCTGACCCCCAGAAGTCTAGGAAGCTGTTTTAAATACAAAGCTTTATATATCTACCCTGATCTTCTCTATTAAACCTTCTTTTCTAGGTTGAATTTCTCTAGTTCTTTCAACCAAGCCTCTCATGATATGGATTCAAGACCCTTCACTATCCTGTTTACCTCCTCTGGACACTTTCAAATCTATCAATGTCTTTCCCAAAATATTCTCCCAGGAGTAAACACAACATTTCATATGTGATCTGAATAGAAAGAAAATTAACAAGACTACTCCCTCCCTATATTTGGATGACACTATATTTCTCTGAATATAATCTAAGATTGGCATGTAAATAATTGATTATCTTGGCTATTTAATGGGACATAGTCTCCTCCTGTCTTTGATGTACCATAGGTTGGGAGAATAGGTACATCAAAGACATGAAGAGGCTACATTCCATTAAATAATTAATATAATTAATGACTTACATGTTTAAAGTAATTAATAGTTTAAAGTAATTAATATTTAGAATGAATGCCTACATAAGATGTGTTTGGGGAATGGAAGTAGCACCCAACTTAAAGGCTAACTACAAGACCAATCCAAGAGAAAATTGATACATAGGTGACATTTTTCTTTTGTACGGCTTATGCTAACACAAATTTCACTTTGTACTTTAATGGCGCCTTAGGTCACTCTTATCTCAACACAGGTGTTAGAGTCTGGAGTTGACGTGGAAGGTAAGGAAGGATAGAGGCTTTACGGCTATGCGACCAAAGTATACATCTCATACGTACTAAATGGAGAAATATAATTGGATGATTGAGGGCTGGACTTGGAGGCAGGCACAATTCAGGTTCAAATTTCACCTCTGATACCTAATAGCTATGTAATTTTGATCACATATTTGGGTGTAGGTAGGTGGTGCAGTGGAAAGAGTGCTAGGCCTGCAGTAAGGAAGACTCTTCTCCTTGAATTCAAACCCAATCTCAGACAATAGTTGTTTGACCCTGGACAACTCACTCAACTCTATTGCCTCAGTTGCCTCATCTGTAAAATGAACTGGACTAGGAAATGGCAAACTATTCCCTTATCTTTAAGCCCAAGTGGGGTCACAAAAATTCAGACAGGAAACAACAACAAAAACAATTTTTGTCAAATTGTTATCTTTCTGAGTGTCATTTTTCTTAACTGAAAAAATTAAGATAATTCCTGTAGTATCTGCGTCACATTTTTTTGTGAGAATCAAATGAAATAACATATGAAAAGTGCTTTAAAAACCTTAAAATTCTATATTAACGTCAATGTTCTATTTTTCTAGGTAGCTCATTAATTTAGTGAATTTCAGGTGAGGAAACTCCTTCTATCAATCCAAATTGGCAACTGCTCTATAAAGAATTATAGAAAATTCCCTGGGCCAGAAAAGATGACATGACTTGCCTAGGGTCCCAAAATCTGTACAAGTCAGACACTGAACTTGACCTCAGATCTTACTGATTCTGAAGACATAGAGATCTATATACCATACTACAATTATCAATTACAAATGATGTCCATATTTTATTAGACATACATATTATCATCGTCATCATGGTCATCATCTTCCTCATCTTGGGCCTATTTAGGTAGTTTGGGGGACTTATTCTTATTGCTGGTGTTAAAAGTGTTGGCAGGCAAATCTTTCCTTCATGTGGCAAGGGAAGGCTAATGAAGTGAGAACTAGCTTAAGGTTAAAATGATAATAGAAGTGAATGGGAGAAAGGGAATGACTAAGAATACATTCAATGTATGAGAGGAAGAGTTGGGAGCTTGGTGGCCCCAGTGGTTTGTATATGGTGTGGATATTAAAAAGGACCAATGAATCTATGAATGAGAAAAAAGAAGAGGAAGAAAAGGAAGAGGAGCAGGAGGGAGAGGGAAAGACTTGTGTCTATGTCTCAGGCAAGTTGGAGGAGAAGATTCAGTCTGACTTAGGGCAAGACTCTTTAGACCATGAGATACAAAATGATCTGGTATAAGTGAGCATGTGTATACAAAGGTTTTTTACTATTTTCTTCGCCCTCATGACCCCTTTGCAGAGATACTAGTATTATTGCGCAGTGATGAGAAATCTCAAGTTTCTGAGTTCTCTCCACTTTCTGTAAGAAAAGAATATTCCTGGGAGCCCAAGAATACATACAGGAGTCAGTAGTGAGCTTATCAGTGGAAATTCCTTAACCCTTTGTTTCTAGACCTGGCTCCCCCACAACTAGCTGTGTGGCTTAAAAAACAATTCACTTCATCACTTGGATCTTGAGTTTTCTCTTGTGTAAAATGGGGATAAGTAGTGCACCTAACTCATAGGATTTTTATGAGAGTCAAAAGAGACAGTATAGGTAAAGTGCTTTGTAAATTGTAAAGAGTATATGTATTTGTAAAGAGATCATCTTTTAAAGGGATTGCATAATACCAAGAAAATACTTTCTACATTTGAAATGGAGGGGAGAAGATAACCAATCTAGAACTAGAAGCAGCATTGAAGCCTGCTAGTTCAACCTCCCTAATTTAAAGATAAAGAAACTGAGGTCTAAACTAAGGTAAAGTGACTTCCAGATGAAGGCCTCATAGCAGTAAATCACCGGGTCAAGATTCACACTCAAGTCCTGTGAATCCTCAAGGACTCTTTCCTTTGCACCACAAACATATGGGACGGACAAAGTCTTGTCTAGGAGATCTCTTCAAATCAAAATTATATAGTATAAGCAATGGTATACTCTAAATATACATACCACCAGTTGCTTTAACATGTGTTTGTCCTTTACTCTGTGCAGCAGTAATGACTCCAGGGATGAGTTTTGACCCCTGATCCAGTTCACAGTGAGCTATTTATCGAATGGCTTATCTGTAATTAGCAAATCTGAACAACTGGGATGTTCTGATAGATTACTAATTACATTGTGTGAGTAATCTCTCATTTCCTATCTCCAATAACTAAAACCACATCCAAGTCATTTTTTTCTATAACAATTATCTCATTACATTAAAAGCAAAGTGACTCCTGAGTGGTCAAAAGAGATGAGTCCTATGATCAGGGTGACTCTTGTCTCACCCCTGAATAGTCGTTCTTCTACACCCTAGCCTAGTTTATGCCCATTCTGCTGCCATCAATGCCCACTGCACCTTCTTCAGAGACAGGTGAGTGAAGCAGCCTTAGGGAATGTGGGCTGCCTGAAAAACCAACTGGAGGGAAAGGGGGAGGGGCTAAGGGGTATCTTATTTCTCTGTTCTCAGAGAATGAAAACATCAGCACAGTGACATATTTCATTCTAACTCAAGGTGAGTCATGGAGCCCATCCTAAATCCAAGACTCCCCTTCAGAAACAACTGCTCATTTAGTATCCCTCAGAACAAAGAGTGGCACATCATCTGATTTCTTTCCACTTCACCTGCTAGTCCCTTTGAAGTGCTGCACTTGACATCCAGTGACAAATAGCCTCCTTTAAGGCTCTTAAGTCACATATCACCGACTGCAGACTTCAGTTTGGAGTCATGCACAAGAATACATCTCTCTACCAAGTAAAAAATGTGCTTTCTACATTGCCACACACATCCCCTAAACCTGAGGCCTGTGTGCAAATGAGTTCCCCAAAGGAGGACTTTATCTTTAGGATTGGGAGGAAATCACTGTGTGCCCACATTTCATAAATGAATTCAGGACAAGAGATGCCTTCTGTGGGCTACAGTCCCTCAAGTTCTCTCCTAAGTGACAAAAATTTGTGTTAAAATGTGTATTTACTGCCTGCTGATTGCTTTCTATCCTGCAGGAAATAATATTTAAAATTAATTGAAATGACTTAGAATATTGATGCTATTTCTATGCCTGCAACATGAAATGCAGAACTGAGGCAAATTCTTAGCCTGGAATACACAGATAATTCAAGAAGTGGCTTGACTTCTAGGGGTGATAGGAGGGTTGCCCTGAATTATCTGGAAAATTGCCTCAAAGTTCCACTTCATTTACACATTCAGACATCTCCAAAATATAAATCAAAACATTTGTTCTCAGTTTTCTAATCTCAGTCAGTTTCTCCTTGTCCAGAAGTATAAAAGAAAGAAGGAAACAAGCATTTATTAAGTGCCTACTATGTACCAGATACTATGCTAAATCCTTTACAAATATATCTCATTTGGTCCTAGTATCTGGGAGGTAGGTGATATTATTAGCCCCATTTTACAGTTGAAGCAACTGAGGCATATAGAGGTTAAATAACTTGCCCAGAGTCACATAGCTAGTAAATGTCTGAGGCCATATTTGTACTCAAGTCTTGCTGACTCTAGGTACAGTCCAGCTGCCTCTAGTAGAGAACAATAACAGCTTATATTTTGTTATATTTTACCTTTTGAAAAATGTTGTCCTCACAAAATCTCTTTGAGTTGGACTTTCTAATTCTCATTTTACAAGCGAGGGGATTTAGGCTCAGAAAAATTAGGTGATTTGCTGAATGACCAAAGGCCCTGTGATAGACCCAACGCCCAAGTCCAGCTCTTACTGATTTTCTTTTAACTAAACCATTCATATTAAGAGAACTGGTTTTGCATCCAAGCAACGTCACAACAAAATGTGAAAATGTCATTCATTAAGTAATTATTTTGTCTACATGTAACTGGGTTTTTATCCAAGCTGGGTCATTCATGTTGCTGCACATGGAGGAGATGCGACTCTGGATTGATGGAAAGAATGCTGAGTATTACATGATATTGAGTACCTATATGAGGGGCAGGGTTGTTATGAAAGTTTTTTGAGAGAAAGATTTGTGTGGTTTAAGATAGACTCTAGGGGGTGAGGGTGGAGAAATACTTTGGAAGCTGCAAACTTGTAGGGAAAGCAGGCTCCCAGATATAGATATATACCTGAATTCCAGATGGTGCTCCTGAAGACTTAGAATTCCTCCTAGGTTGAGATCAAGGCTTCACTTTTGATTTAAGCTGAGATCATATATCATACCTACCAGATCATCTCATTTACCCTTGTACATTTTTTGATATATTCTAAATAACATTTTTTTCTTTTTTCTGTTTACTGATTTGATTGCATAAAAAGTTTTGCTAGATACTCACATTTGTGATGGTCTTCTGTTCAACCAATATTGGTGAGTAGGGGCCAAGCTACCAAGTATTGGCTGAGGGCTACCTTTTCCCTTAAGAGCAACCAAGGAAGTAGCTTTTACTCTGAACCAGACTTGTACCCTAGACCATCATTATTTAAAGGAGCTGATAAAATTCTAGTCTGGTACCTTTCTTGTATAGTGCAGAAAAGAGCCCAGATTTCTGGCTCTTCCTGCCCTGATCCCTCCATTCCCATCCTGTTGGGGGTGCAGGCTCTTTTCTAGGCTTTCTTCTTCTCTGTCGGCCAATGAAACAGGGTTTGATTGGCTCAGCCCCAGCTTCCAGGAAGCATGTATGCTAAACTTAAATGATACCAATCCCTGCTCCCCTGCCACTTTTACACTGTAGTACCATTAGATTTAAACTTTCTGGTTCCCTGTTCCTCTTTCCTTATTATGCAATTTAGAGGGTACCCTCATTTCAGTGGTCCACCAGAAACTACTGCCTCACCCTACTGGCGAAAGAGCAAGCTCCTATTAGCGTCACATAAGCTCTTTGTCTGAAAACGATTTAAATTTGAGCCATAAGAGGCTCTGATCCTCTGATTGGGGTGCACATCCAGGCCACCATCCATATACCGGCCATAGAATTGTAGGGGTAAAAGCCCGTCATACAAGTATTGTTCCTTGTTAGCACCCGTTTTCCTCCTGTTATTGCTGCTCTCCTCTGTGCTGTATTCTCTTTAGAATGAGGGCATATCATATCTATCCATGCTTCCTGTAAGGTGTTTTTAGATATCTCATGTAGATATTGGTATCTTACATGGCACACGCATCTTACATGCCCAAGACTAGACATTGCTTCTAAAAATAGTGCCTTAAAGTGCTCTCACAAACAGATTTACAAATACTCTCACATCAGTACAGTCACAACTTTTATTCACTATGCAAGGCAATAGAATAATTTAAGATTAGTCAGAAAGTCCATTGAATATGCCTCCAAGCACAAGCTAGTTCAAAGAAACCATGGTTTCAAAATTTTAGAGCCAGAAAGCACCTCAGAGATCATACAGAGCCAGTCACCTTATTTGACAGAGGAGGAAACAGATACAGAGAAAGAAAGTGCCTCACCAATGATCATCCTGCTGTATGTCACCATGCTATCAGGACTCAAAACCAGGACTCTTGAAACTACACACTGAAAATATCTACTACACAACACATATATTTCAAGTAAAATTTCAAGTCTTTTTTTCATATTTCCTGACTGGTCTAGGTATCTATTACACCTTATTTGTATGTGGTAGAGAGGCAATCCCTAAGGAAAAAACACAAAAATGAGGTATTTTATGGGTGCAGTCAGCATGTAACAAATTGCTAACAGCAACCATCTGAAACGTGGCTATTTTGCATTTTCTGACTCCATCAACTATACTCCAGCTATGCTCCTGAGACAGAGCCAAGACCCTAAATGTTTCATCATGTTCTGAAGAATCTAAGAGATGGACTTTTAAAAAAGTAATAAGTTTCCCTGAGCATATCTGTTGCTTCCAGGTAACCATAACTATTCTGGCCATTAATATAGTAGTTGACTGAACTGCCCTGAATGTCTCTGAAGCAATTAAAATAAATAAAAAGTTGCCAGGGGTTATATATGATTCACCTTAACCCCTTAAGTATACTACAGTCTAGGTGGGTCTGATGGATTTTAGTCATTCTTCAGATCCTCTGCAATACACTTGTGTTGTGTGTACGTATATAAAGTACTTTTTAGCTGAATATGAAATATGATTCATCTAAATAGTGTTTATTCTTAGCTGCAGCAGGCTACATAACTATTGCCACAGTCTTCTTGCCAGACTCATGCCAATTGTGAATGGGACCATACTGAGCTAATGATTAGCAGCAAGTGACAAAGCTGAAGTGAAAAAAAAAAAATTCCTAGGAAATATTTCACTCCAAATTATGTTCTATGAGAGTAAATAGGAAGCCTTAGGTAAGCTAAGGACTGGGACTAGAAAGGAGGCAAGAGAATGTTCATAGCATTAGAAGAAAGCTGAATAAATCAAATCAAAGATGCTTCAAATAATGAATTTGCTATGGGTTGTTGTGAAGCATCTTTACTTTGCATTTCCTTTCTTCCGCATCACCACTATAGCATTATTAGCTTATTCGAACACATTTTAAGGACCCTTATTGCCCACAATTATAACCCCAAGCTCCTTAACATAGTATTTAAAGGCCTTCATTCATTTATTCTTAGAGGCAATTCTCTAAAACTATAAGGTATAGAGCAATTTACCTATTTCAGAGGAGATAGGAGATAACAGTTTCCTCAAGGAAGTTCCAAACATGAATTGAAATTACCAGTCTAGGACTTCCTCCTACCCTTCTCCCACCACCAAAAAAGTGACAAGCACTATGCTGTGCATTAGGAATAAAGAAGGAGGGGCAGCTAGGTGGCACAGTGAGTAGAGCA
>CM053625.1:51318158-51331193 GCA_028646595.1 Phalanger gymnotis | reverse complement strand
TACTAGAAGCATTAGCTTTAGCAATAAGAGAAGAAAAAGAAATTGAAAGAATTGAAATAGGTGAAAAAGAAGCAAAGTTATCACTCTTTGCAGATGATATGATGATATACTTAGAGAATCCTAGAGAATCAAATAAGCTACTTGAAATAATAACTTTAGCAAAGAAAAAGAAATAAAAGATGTCATTTGTTACTTTGGAGAGAGCAATTTCATTGGAATGAAAAATTTGGATTTCAGATTATAAGGGGCTAAGAAGGGAGTGAGAGAAGAGAAAGTGGATGCAGCTATAGATAGCTTTGATTTCTACTTTTGCACACTACCCATTCATATCTTTTGATCATTTGTTAATTGGGGAATAGCTTGTATTCTTATAAATTTAACTCAATCCCCTATATATTTGAGAATTGAGGCCTTTGTTAAAGCAATGCCGCAAAAACATTTTTCCTCCAGTTTCCTACTTCCTTTCTAATTTTGGCTGCATTAGTTTTGTTTGTGCAAAACCTTTCAAATTTAATGTAATAAAAAGTATCTGTTTTATTTCCCGTGATCCTCTTTATCTCCTGTTTGGTTATAAATTGTTCACTTATCTGTAGAACTAACAGGCAAAATGTTCTATGCTCCCCTAATTTGCTTATATTATGCTTCATGTCTAAATCATATATACTTTTTGACCTTGATTGGGCCTATATCTACTCTCTGCCAAATTGCTTTCCAGTTTTCCCAATAATTTATGTCAAATAGTGAGATTTTGTCCCAAAAGGTAGATCTTTGGGTTTATCAAACACTAGATTACTATGGTCATTTACTATAATTGAACATTAATCTATTCCACTGATCCTCCATTCTCTTTCTTAGTCAATACCAGTTTGTTTTGGTGATTACCACTTTGTGATACATTTTGAAATCTAGAACTACTAGACCACCTCAATTCACCTCCCTCGATGTTCTTTAACTTTTGTTCTTCCATATCGTGTTATGATTTTTTAGCTCTACAGAATAAAATTTTGGTGGTTTGATTATTATAGAATTCAATAAGTCAATTAATTTAGGTAGAATTATTATTTTTATTATATTGACTGTACCCCTGAACAATTAATATTTCTCCAGTTGTTTATAACTGGTTTTGTTTGTGTGAAAGGCGTTTTGTAATTGTGTTCTTATAGTTCCTGACTTTGTCTTGGCAGGTGGAATTCCAAGTATTTTATATTCTCTGAAATTATTTTATATGGAATTTCTTTTTCCATCTCTTCCTCATGGATAGTGTTGATGGCATACAGAAATGCTAATGATTTTGTGTATTTTTTATATCTTGCAACTTTGCTGAAATTATGAACTGTCTTAACTAATTTTTTAGTTGATTATCTGGCCTTCTCTAAGTAGGCCATCACATCATTTGCAAAAAGTAATAGTTTTTGTTTCCTTATTGCTTATTCTAATTCCTTCAATTTAATTTTCTTCTCTTATTAACATAACTAGCATTTTTAGTATAAAATCAAATAATAGTAGTGATAATGGACATCTTTGCTTCACCCTTAATCTTTGTGGGAAGGCTTCCTGCTTATCCCCATTATAGATAATGCTAGCTGATGATTTTACATAGATATTACTTATCCATGAAAGTTTCATTTATTTCTATGCTTTCTAGTGTTTTTCATATGAATGTGTGTTGTACTTTGTCAAAAACTTTTTTCTACATCTATTGAGATGATCATATGGTTTATGTTTCTCACAGGATAGGTATAGAAAGACCATTTTTGATATCACAAAAAGTATATCTAAAACCAAAAGCAAGCACTACATGCAATGATAATATAAAAAAAGCTTTACGTAAATATAGGAATAAATTAAAGATGTTTTTGTCTCCTCTAATATTTTATACAATTGCAGAAATTATAGCAATAGTGATATGACAAGAAAAAGAAATGTTTAAAGATAAGTAAAGTGGAGATAAGACTGTCCCCATTTACTAATGACATGATGTTATGAAGAAAATCCTTGGGTGAAGGGAAAACTACTGATTATATCAGAAAAATTCTAGGTTAGAAAATAAACCTTCAAAAATCAATAGCATTTCTACAGAATAAGGAAAAATTGGGAAAAGGAAAAGAGATAAGCATTTATGTAGCCTACTATATTCCAAGAACATTGTTTAGTGCATTACAAATATTATCTCATTTTGTAACCCTGA
This sequence comes from Phalanger gymnotis, assembly GCA_028646595.1. Lineage (NCBI taxonomy): Eukaryota > Metazoa > Chordata > Mammalia > Diprotodontia > Phalangeridae > Phalanger > Phalanger gymnotis. The sequence continues at coordinate 51,329,005 of CM053625.1, read as the reverse complement.
GAGGCAACTGCTATTATTATTTTTCCTATTTTATAGTAAAGAAAACTTAAGCAGGCAGAATTTAAGTGACTTGCTCAGGATCACACAGCTAGTAAATGTTTGAGGTCATATTTGAACTTGGGTTTTCCTGACTCTAGGCCCAGTCCTCTAGCCTCCCCACCACATAGCAGCACAGTAAAAAAAAATCCAAATATGCACACATAGAATGGAAATACCCTTCAAATTAATTATATGATGCATACAATATTTGCGGATTGTTCTAGCAAAGCACACAAAAAGTTTGCATAGATTCAACTTTGAAGTGCCTCTTAAAAAATAAAGGACAATATGAGCACATAGAGGAATATTTAGTAGTTATGGCTGGTTCATGCTAATAAAATGAAAATGACAATACACTACCAAAGTTAATTTACAGATTTAATGCTATATTAAACTACCAAAAAGATACTTTGTAGAGCTTGATAAAATAATAAAATTTGTTTGGAGAAACAAGAGAGTATCAAGGGAAATTATGCCAAAAAAAAGTTGGGATGAAGAGTGGCAAGCATCTGAAGACCTCAAACTATATCATAAAGCATTAGCTATCAAAACCATTTTTACTGTTGAAAAAGATAGAGAACTAGATCAATGGGACAGACTAGACAATAAATAAATAACCAGAAACAATGGAACTCAAAAAAACTGAGATTTGATAAATCCCAAACCTAAATTGCTTAGAAAAGAATTCCCTATTTGATCAAAAAAAAAACCTGTAAAAATTAGAAAATAGTCTGGAAAATTTGGACTTAGGCTACCATCTTGCTTCATATTCGACAATAAATTCAAAATAGATATATTACTTTAATGTTAATAAGGATATCATTAAAAATTAGAAGACAGGCAAATCACATACTTTTCATGAAAATCAGGAAAATATGTATGCTTGCCCACACAATAGAGACAATTACATAAGAGCAAATATATCAATTTGATTACATTACTTTGAAAAGCTTTAGCACAAACAACATTATTAGACCTAAGTTAAGGAGGGAAGTGGTTAAATGGGGAAAAAATAAATATTTACACCAAATTTCTCAGTTAAGAGTTTGTTATGCAAGATATATAAACAATCTTAAACAAAAATCAAATAGAGAAGTGGACAAAGGACATGAACAAAGGGTTCACAAATGAATTGAAATGTGTTTAATAACAATATTAAAGAATGGTCCAAATAGCTAATAACAAGAGATGTACAAATCAAGATAAACCTAAGGCATCATTTGCCACCAAGAAAATTGTTAAAGATGACAAAAGAAAAGATGCGGATAGTCGATATTGGAGGACCTGTGAGAATTTAGGCACACTAGAGCTTTGTTTATGGAACTGTGAATCAGTATCACCATTTTGGAAAGTAATATGAAATAATGGCAATAAAGTAACTGGGCCATACTCTTTGGCCCAGAGATTCTACAACTAGCTCTATGCCTTAAGAAGGTAAAAAGGATAATAAAAAGAAGGGTATTATGTATGCCAAAATAGTTGTAGCAGCAATTTTTGCAGAACAAAAGAACTGGGGGGAGGGGCAGTGGAGAAAGTAGATACCCATAGATTAGATGATAGCTAACCAAACTGTGTAATATGAATGTAAGAGAATATTATTAAAATATAATTACTACAGAGAAGTGTGTTAAGACTTAGATAAATTTGTGTAGAGTGAAATAAGCAAAGCCAAGAAAACAATATACATGATTACACAGAATGTAAGTGGGGAAAAAAACTGAGAATAGCAGCAACAAACACAAACCCTTAAAAGTGAAAGTTGCGTAATTTCAAAAGAATAATCATGAGCCAAAAGAAGAGAAATAAAAAGTTCTCCTCTAACCCACTCCATTGCAGAGAAGTGCAATCCACAGGTATGTATTATCAAATATATTTTCAGACTTGTTTGATCCATTAATTGGTTTTGCTGATGTTTTCTGTTTTTTTTTCTTTAAAAACCATTTGCTAGGGGCAGAGACAAAATGGCTGAGAAAGTCAGGAAGTTGCCAAATATTTCCTAAATTCTCCTCTAAACAACTTTAAATATTGACTCAAAATGAATTCTGAAACAACAGAACCTACAAAAAGATAGGTGAAACAATTTTCCAGCCCATGACAACTTAGAAGGTCAGCAGGAAATTCTACCATACCCTGATGAGAGTGGAGCAGAGTCCAGCCCAGACACAGGTTTTTTCCTCAGCAAACCAGCAGCAGATCTTGGGGGCAACCAAATCAGCAGTGGCAACAGCAGATTTTGGTGTTTCTCAACCTACAGATGGTAAGAGGGTCAGACAACTTCTTAAAAGGAGATTGGAGGGGACCATTTGTTAGCACTAAGTGCAAGACAATGTTGCATTGCCCATACATAGTTCAAGGTCACAATTTCAGGTCTCAGACACAGGAAAAAGAGGAGTACTAGCATAGCAGAGTCTACAGCCACAGGGGAGGAGGGACTCTGATCACAGTTCCAAAGAGAAAAAGAGTACTTGTGGATACTCGGAGACCAGAGCACAGTCCAGGAGAGTAGTGACCACACCTCTCCTTAGATCATATCATCTTGGAAAAGATGAAAACTTAAAAACTCCCAGAACTGAATCTGAGAGCAACATAAATAAAAGGTCTGAGGCTTAGGACAGTGCCTCCTCAACCCTAGGAGCAGAGCCCCATTTTAACATAGAGTTAAAAGTCAAGAAATAGGCTGGAAAATGAGCAAACAACAACAAAAAGAACTTGGCCATAGAAAATTACTATGGTGAGATGGAAGAACAAAACACAAACTCTGAAAAAAGGCAATAAAGTCAAAACAGCTACATCTAAAGACTCATAGAGAAATGTGAATTGATCTCAGGCCCAAAAATAATTCATGGAAGAGCTCAAAAAGTATTTTAAAAGATAAATAAATTAGAGGAAAATGGGAAAAGAAATGAGACTGATGCAAGAAAATCATGAAAAAAGTCAATAGTTTGGTAAAAGATGCACAAAAATACTTAAGAAAACACCTTAAAAAGATAATAGGGCAAATGGTAAAAGAGACACAAAACCCCACTGAAAAGAAAAACCCCTTGCATAGCAGAATTGGACAAATGGAAAAAGATGTATAAAAATTCACTGAAGAGAACAATTCCTTAAAAAGGCAGAATTGGCCACATGAAAGAACTATTCACTGAAGAAAAGAACTCCCTAAAACGTCAAATTGTTAAAATAGAAAAGGGGGCACAAAAGTTCTCTGAGGAAAATAATTCCTTAAAATAAGAATTAAGCAAATGGAAGCTAATGACTCTGTGATATATCAAGAAACAATAAAACAAAATCAAAAGAAGAAAAAAGAAGAAAATGTGAAGTATCACATTGAAAAGACAAATATCCTGAAAAATATTTTGAGGAGAGATAATTTAAGAATGATTGGACTACCTGAGATCCAGGATAAAAAAAAAGCCTACATGAGATCTTTCAAGAAATTACTTAGGAAAACTGCCCTAATATTCTAGAACCAGAGGGTAAAATAGAAATTGAAAGAATCCACTGATCACTCCTAAAAGAGATCCCAAAATGTAAACTTCCAGGAATATCATGGTCAAATTCCAGATCTCCCAGATCAAGGAGATTGCAAGCGGCCAGAAAGAAACAATTCAAATATCATGGAGCCAGAGTCAGGATACCATAAGATTCAACAGCTTCTACATTAGAGAATCTGAGAGCTTGAAATATGATATTCTGAAGGGCAAGGGATCTAGGATTACAACCAAAAATTGCCTACCCATCAAAATGGAGTATAATGTTTCAGCATAAAAATGGATATTCAGTGAAAACAAAGGACTTTCAACCATTCCTGATGAAAAGACCAGAACTGAATAGAAAATACGACTTTCAAATACAAGAATCAAGAAAAGTATAAAAAGGTAAACAGACAGGAAAAATCATAACGGATTCAATAATGTTAAACTGATTACATTCCCAGTAACAATAATATTTGTGACTCCTAAGAACTTTCTCATTATCATGGCAGTTTAAAGGAGTATACATAAACAAAGGACACAGGTGTGAGTTGATAGGATGATAACTAAAAAAAAAAAGTAAAGGGTGAGAAAGAGAATTGTACTGGGAGAAGGCAAAAGAGAGAGATATAATGGGGTAAATTATCTCACATGAAAGAGGCAGAAAAGTTTTTACAGTGGAAGAGATAGTGGAGGTGCCATAGGGAGAGCACTTGAGTCTTACTCTCATTGAAATTGGCTCAAACTGGGAATAACATGCACAGTCAGTTGGGTACAGAAATTTATATTATCCTAAAACAATATAGGAGGGAAAGGGGATGAGAGTAGGGATGTGGGATGATAGAAGGGAGTGGCAGATTAGGAGGAGGCAGTAATCAGAAGCAAAACACTTTTGAGTATGGAGAGGGTAAAAGGACAGAGGGAGTAGGATAAATGGGTGAGTAGGATAAAGGGAAAAGTACAAGAATCATAACTGTGAAAAAATTATGTAGCAAATTTCCCTGCTAAAGACCTTATTTCTCAAATATATAGAGGAGTCAGATTTATAAAAAGAAGACCCATTCCCTATTCGATAAATGCTCAAAGGATATGAACAGGCAGTTTTCAGGTGAAATAATCAAAACTATCTATAGTCATATTTTTAAAATGCTTTAAATCACTATCGATTAGAAAATGCAAATTAAAACAACTCCAAGATACCACCCTGCACCTATCAGACTGGCTAGTATGTCAGAAAAGAAAAATGACAAATGTTGGAGGGGATGTGGAAAAAAAATGAGACACTAATGCATTGTCAGTGGAGTTATTCATTGACTCAACCATTCTGGAGGGCAGTTTGGAACTATGCCCAAAAGACTAGCCTTTGATCCAGCAAAAGCACTACTAGGTATATATCCCAAAGACATAAAAAGATAAAATGAAAAGGGCCTACATGCACACAAATATTTATAGCAGCTCTTTTAGTGGTGGCAAATAATTGGAAATGAAGGGGATGTTCATCATACCAGGGAATGGTTAGACAAGTTGTGGTATATGATTGTGATGGAATACTATTGTACTATAAGAAATGATTTAGCAAGATGCTCTCAGAAAAATCTGAAAAGGCTTAAATGAACAGTTGCAAAGGGACATGAGGAGAGTCAGAAGACTGTACACATTAACAGCAATATTATACAATGATCCACTGTGAATGACTTAGCTATTCTTAGAAATGCAATGACTCAAGACAATTCTGAAGGACTTGTGATGAAAAATGCTATCCATCTGCCGAGAAAGAATTGATGGAATCCGAATGCAGATAAAAGCATACTTTTTTACCTCGTTTTTCATGAGTTTTTTGTCTTTTCTTTCATAGCATGCCTAATATGGAAACATATTTTGCATAACTGCCCGTGTATAACCATATAAAATTGCTTGCCTTTTCAATGAGATGGAAAGGGGAAATAATTTAGAACTCAAAAATTTTAAAAACAAATGTTAAAAATTGTTTTCATGTACTTGGGGAAAACAAAATATTAAATTTTAAAACATAATTTGTTATAATTTGTGGCTTTCTGGGAAGAGGGAAATGGATGCAGAAATTTTATGATTGAAGGAAAAATAATTGATATAATTGATATAATTGATATTTTTAAAATATTGTAACATACCTTTCTAAGAAATGTTTTCATTCCATTCCTTTTCCTACTACTTTTCTCTTCTAAAATGTTCTAGAATCTTATTTCTATTTCAAAGGCTTTGTGCTGGCATGATCTTTCCTTGTTATTTTATAGCCCTCATACCATTTGGGGAACATAAGCTTTGTTCCCACTTCTCATTATCTGAGCTGTTAGGGTGATTAATGCTCCAACTCTTAATCTCACTTCTCCCTCTCCATCATCTGTTTTTATTTTTATTTTTATTACTTTATTTTAAAGCTCTTCTTTTATATACACAGAAGTGTTAATACTTGAAGAAGTTAGTGAGCTGCCTGGAGAGTGCTCAATAACCTGAAACCAGGGAATAGCAGTTCTGTTTTTGCCTCTTCTCTCATAATGATTGATCCCTTTTAATGCCACGTCATTCTTTCTTTGGACTTCCATTCCCCTGTTTAACACTTTTCAAACTGTGCATGCCAGGGATCCTGACCATTTCTGGCCCTTTTGTAGGAAGTAGTATCAAGAAGCATGACATTAAGTTAGAAATTTATTCTGCTTGTTCCAAACTGCCCTTAATCAATATAGCTCATGTCAAAACCCTTTTCTCCATCTACCTTCAATTAGTGAGTACTTCTCCGGAACCTATATTTGACGAAGCATCAATGACAACTATGTTCACTTTAATCTCTACCATTCCTATAGCTCCCTGGATTGCTTCTCCATCTTGCCCTGTGGGCTTCTCATGCTGACAGCCTTTTCCTTTTACTAGTGAATTTCTCTACATGATCCTCTCTTTGAAAAATTACCCCCATTAGCCATCCTCACTTCAAACCCAGACCAACCCATGACTCCCTGAATTTTACCTTTCTTTATCTCTGCTCTAGTAACCTTCTCATGCTGGCAATTCCACTACTGTTACAGGCCTATCCAATTGCTGAGTTCCTCTATAGGAACTTCTTTTTGAAGAAGCTATCGTGCTATTTGAAGAAGCCATCATTCATTTTATTATCTAGTTACGTTTTAAAAATTTTGCTGGTTTTCTGTTTATTTCAGTTGTGTGTCTGATTCATTGATCTGTTCTTTCCCTTTGCAAAGATTAAAATGTTTAGAAATACATATTTTTTCTTAAGGATTGTTTTGCCTGCATCCTTCAAATTTTGATTTGCTAATTGTCATTCTTTCACTGGTTCTTTAATCCACCAATTCTTTAATATTAAGACATTTAGTCTCTAGTTGGTTTCAACAGCCCTTTGTGAATTTTAATTTTTATTGCACTCTGGTCAGTATAGAGTGTGTTTACCTTTTTTCATTTGATAGGGTTTTTTTTATGCTCTACATGGTCAATTTCTGTAACATGCAATTATATGAAATATACAAATCAAATTATTTAAAAATATTTTATACAAATAAAGTCACATTTAAGTAATTGGGGAAATATTAATTGTTCATGGGTAGACAGGGCCAATATAATAAAAATGACAGTTTTATCTAATTTATATATTCAATGCCATCTCAATTAAATTAACATTTTTTTACTGAGAGAAAAAATACTAGCAAAATTCATTCAGAAGAAAAAAAAGATCAAGAATATCAAAGGAACTAATGAAAAAAATTGTAAAGGAGGAAGGTTTAGCAGTACCAGATCTTAAACCATATTATAAGGCAGTAATTATTAAAACTGTCTGGTGCTGACTAAGAAATAGAATGGTAAATCAGTGGAACAGAGTAGACATACAATTTATAGCAGAAAATGGCTATAGTAACCTTGTGTTTGACAAGTGTAAAGACAAGTTTTGGGGATAAGAATTCATTATTTGGTAAAAATTGTTGTGAAAGCTGGAAAGCAGTGTGGCAGAAATGGAGCATAGGCCAACACCTTATACCATTTATATATAATATCTTATACCACTTATACCATCAAGTTAAAGTCAAAATGAATAGATGACTTAGCTATAAAGAGAGATATTACAAGAAAATTTGAAGAACATGGAACATATCACCTATCAGACTAGGATGAAGAGTGTCCCTTAGGACATTAATGAGAGAAACACTGAAAACATATAGGATGACTACCTACCAAGTTTTCCCCTCCGCTGATTACATAGGTTAAGCTAGTATTTTTGTTGTATGTTCGTTTTTGTTTTTTCCCCTGAAATTTGGCAAAGATATTCCTGGGACTTGATCGGTCTAGGGGTTAAATTCACATGCATCTCCTGAAGCACCTCTCTAGTGGTATCTGTCCACAATATTGGTGGTATCTACCATATTGGTAGACCAAAAGGTCAACCAATATGGATTACTGGAGTTAAGGGCCTTCAGAATCCGCAAATGACCCAAGGACATATGAGTCAATACATTCTTCCCTGTTAATCAGATGTGTGAAGCACTTCATCTACATATTCTAATTGCTGTGGTATTCTTATAAAATACCTATTTGTGCTATGGCTAAATATATATCCCCATTTGTTAACTATTTATTAACCTATCAGTATCTCATTTCATTCCAATATTAAACCTAAACCACCTGGTTACTAGACAAGGTCAGACACACTCATTATAACAGTCTTGGAAATTTTGTAAATATCATAGTATTCCTATTGTCTTTTCTTCTTTGTCTCTCTCTTTCCATATTCCTACTGTTATCTAACTTCTCACTAATGCCTGAAGGCAGGTCTAATACCATAGCATCAGCCCCTCCTGAGAATAGAGAGTGCTTAGCATACAGTATGGTAAATAATAGATGCTTAATAAATGTTTATTGATTCATTGGTAGTATGCACCATTACATTGCCAAATGTTTAACTTCAAGAGATGATGCTTAATATTGTAGCCTGTAAAAATCTGGGATAACTGGGTTGAGGTCGTAGATAGTTTGTGGCAGGGGGAGGAATAAGTTGGTGTTACAAATGTAAGTGTCAAAATGAAAGGAATAGTGAACTAATATTGAGGGATTTTTCCTTTAACAATAATATTTTGGTATATTCTTTCAATTGTCTTCTTGCTATATTTGCTGCCTTTGCTGTATTGGGGGAGAGGGAAGCACTTTTTCTGTTTATTTGAAAGACACATGTATGGATGGGCAGCAAAGTGTCATAGTGGATAGAGTACCAGACCTGGGGTCAGGAAGATTGAACAATTGAACAAAAACACGTAAACCCTAGATTACTTTTTATTCTACCATAGTCACAGGATTCTTCCTGATTTACTTGTTGTTCAGTTGTTTTCAGTTGTAACTGACTCTTTGTGACCCCATTTTGGGTTTTCTTGGCAAAGATATTGGAGTTGTTTTCCATTTCCTTCTCTGGCTCTTTTTATAGATGAGGAAACTGAGGCAAACTGGATTAAGTGATTTGCTCAGGGTCATGCAGGTAGTTGGTATCTGATGCCATATTTGAACTCAAGAAGTTTAGTTTTCCTGATTCTAGGCCCAGCACGCTAGCCACTGCATCACCTAGCTGCCTCTTGATTTACTATGTTTAGACTAATGAGTAATATGATTTTACTTGACACTAAAGAGTCTAAAATAATGGAAAGAAGTATGTGTTGGGTAATTACCAGTATGGGATATTGGGAAAAGAAGTAGATTTGGAGTCACATAGCATGGATTGGAATTCCAGTTTTCCTGTGAATTAATTTGATCATTCTGGAAAAGAATTTGGAATTATGCTAAGAAAGTGACTAAAATGTCCATATCATTTGACTCAGAGATCATATTGCCAGAAATATACTCTAAGGAGATAAAATATAGAAAGAAAGTTTTCAAATCATCCAAAATATTCAAAGCAATATTTTTGTAGTGCCAAACAACTATAGTAAAAGGAAGTATCCACCAATTGAGGAATGGCTTAAACAAGTTGTGGTAAACGAATGTATTAGAATTTATTGCACCGTCAGAAACTATGAAAATCAGGAATATAGAGAAGCATGAGAAATAAAAAACTCTTACAGGAGCTAATGTAGAATAGAGTAAGAAGAGAAAGGAGAACAAAAACAACATGACCACAACACACAAACAAACACACACACAACAACAATTAGTACAATAATATAAGTGGAAAACAACAACAAATAAAACTCGATGCTGTATTGCTATGTGAATGTAATGAACAAGCTTAACCCCAAAGAGTCAAGGAAGAAACTATCTTATCTGATGGTCTTTTATTATTCTAGCTTTCTTTTTGCTTTGTGACTCTATATACCTGTCTTTCACCCTCAAAATCACCTCCAATCCAACTACTTCTGAGTTCTTTCTAAGGCTATTCACCCTATGCTGACTACACTATCTTCTCTTCCCCATTTCTATCCATTAGTGAACCAATATAACTTTATGCTATCCTAAGTCCCTTATCTCCTTATCCTAAATGATAATAGTACATCGCCAAGTCCCAATCTATTATTACTCCTATCTGCTGTCTTCAGTACTACTCTATGTGCTCCTGAATGGAGCTAGAGAAAATCACAAAACCAAGCTGATATGATCCACTACAAATGTATGTTACATAATCTCAAATTGGGTCTTACTGAAGTAAGGCAATCCTTTACATTTTCCTAATTGATTTATTCTTCCACTCACCACAAAAACTGTTCTGTACCTTTTCATCTCTGTTCAACAATCAAATGATAATTGCCAGTGACACTCCCATACCTCCACTGGTGTTGCTTCAACCTTCACTGAAAAAAAATGAGAACATTTTCTGAGAGCATCCTCTTCTCCCCTTTTCCATATCTCATATCATTTAGACATCTTCCCCCTTTAACCTCCTTCACTCAACTTACACGAAGAGGTAGCCCTTCTCATTTCCAAGTGTTTCCACAATCTGGCTAGCAGCTTCTGGGGGGGGGGGTCCAGATCCACCTACAGCCAGCACCCAGAAGGCTGCCAGACAGCCAGAAAGCTCAGGTTCTTTTGATCCACCTCAATAAGGAGAGCAAGGTTAAGGGGTTGGCAAGCTTACTTTAATTCAGCACACAAATACCATTCACCTAGTTCAGGGGAAAAAGCCAGCATCCTGAACTTCAGAGCAAAATACAAGCAAACTACAAACATCAACAGACAGACCTTGTCTGATTCAAATACCAATACATATTTACCAGAGTTCAACAAAGTCTCAGCATCCGGGTTTACAAGCTGGAGGGCTCCTTAGCTACAGCTGCCCGGATTCTCTTCATTAACACCATCTCAAGAGCCCTTAAACAA
>CM053625.1:51306339-51318058 GCA_028646595.1 Phalanger gymnotis | reverse complement strand
TGAGTGTGCCCCCAAAATCAAATGCCAAGCTCTCCCCAGTTATATCCAGTTTTTGGAGCCCTGAAGGCTTTGACCTCACCCAGGCTGGATCTGGGAAAGTTCTCCATCCCCAGGACCACATCATATACAAATCAATGACTCCTACTTGTCTCAGTGCTGAGAAATACTCCAAGACAAAAAGATCCCACTTTATTTGCCCTAGAATCATTAAAGACACTTAAGAGAAGAAAAGTAAAGTGTCCCACCTTAATTACTATTACATGATAATGTTAATGTTACACCTAATAGGCGGTTGGGCCTGGGGCTTAGCACTTAGCAAGATTCAATGAAATAGCTGAATCACTCAAAGCAAATAAAAGCTAAACTCTTCAAGGGCACTTGTTGAACTAAGTGCTAAAGAGCCCATTTTTGCTTAACAACACACCAAGTCAAACCCTTTCTTTATGCACCCTTGATCCCATACTATTTCATATTCTCTAGTAAGTTGTCTCCTCTCTCATCCCCAACATTTCAATTATCTTCAGTATATCCTTATCTACTGGCTGTTTCCCTGATGCCTATAAATGTACTCACACTTCTGCTATCCTCAAAAGAAAAAATTCTGTGACAATCAAAGCTGAACTCTCACTTGACCTGACTATTCCCACTGATTATTGTCCTCCATCTTGTGTAGGTGGCTCTTCAATCCTTTTTCACCATTTTCAGTATTAATAATGTGTTTTACATTGATATCAAATCATATACTTGAGATATTCATGTAATGTAGTATACCCATCATGTAGCTGACATTTTTATTTCATATATGAATGACCATAATTATTTGATTCAATTCAACAAAAGTTGTTAGGTGTCTACTATGTGTAAGTCTGGGGATACATAGATTAAAAATGGAAACAGTCCTTGACCTTAAAAAATATCACAATATAATAAGAGGATAAGTCATGTATGTTAATAATTATAATAAAATTTTAAATGATTAAGTTCATAGACAAGTTGAAGAAAAAACAAGAGAGCACTTCTACCTGGAAGAATAAGAGAAAACTTTACGAAAAGGTGGCACACAAGCTGTGCTTTCAAGCATGAGAAGGATGCTAACAGGTAGAGATTGGTAGGAGAATTTTAGTCACAAGAAGTAACATGGACAAAGGCAGGGAGACAACAGTGCAATAGAAGTTTAGGTTAAGTCAGTTTTGGCTGAATTGCAGTTTGTGAAAGGGAGTACAGCCAAATAAAACTGCAATGATAAATTAAAGTCAGATTGGTGAAGGGCTTTCAATACTATGTTAAGAAAGGTTTATTTTGATTGGTAGGTAAAGACAAGCTGGCACAGTGGTTTCAGGTTCAAATCCTTACTCTGACACAACCTTTGCAACACTGAACAAGTCATGTAATTTCCCTGTGCCTCAGTTTCCTCATCTCTAAAATGCGGTGGTTAGATCATAGGCCGTCTGAGGGCCCTTCCAAGTGTCGATCAAAAATCCTATTAATTGCTAAAGATCATTGATCAAGAGAGTCACATGATGAGAACCATGCATTAGAAAGGTAGTATCTAGGCACCATGGTGAGGATAGGTTGTGGAAAAGAGAACCTGGAGGAAACCAGACTGCATAGGAAGTACTACAACCTTACAACCCAGCCTTGCACTCAGCTATTGCTTTTTAGTTTATAAACTGTCTTCTTGGCAAGCTTGCATGTAGGTGGACATCCATCTTCACAAGATTTTAATATTTACAAGATCCTTTTAGCATTACAACCCTGTAAGGTAGACCATTAAAGTACGGTTATCCCCATTTACAGAGGAAGAAACTAAGGTTGGAAAGATAAAGCGATCTGACCACAGAGGCTCAACTAGTAGGTGCTAGAACTGGGACCTAAACCTATCATTCCTAAGTCTAAATGTAATCTTCCCTCTCCTATACTATGCTGCCTCTCCCATGCTTATATTTTTAGTAATGAATACAAGAATATTCTAAGCAATATCACCATAATGATACTCTCTTCTGGGAAAAGAGAATTCCTAAAATGTTAAATAGCTCATTCAAAGATGCCAAGAATGAAGCAATGACATTAGATAAGAGTAAACTGCTATTTAGTCCCTGGCAAAACCTCCTGAACATTTGAGGAAGCATACTAGGTGAGATAGAAAACAGAAGAAAAAAACCTCAATTCCAACATTCTATTGAAATGACATTTGAAGCCTGTTATCTATATAATTGGCATGCATCTACATGAAACCAGTTCTTTAGGGGCAAAATAGATTAATCAAACCCTTTCCTTGGCATCACATGGGACATAGAAAGAATAGTTCATATAATCATAGCTTGGGAACTGGAAGAAATCTTAAAGAACATCTGTAAAATGATGAAATGGGGCCAGAAAGTCCTTAAAAGTGCCTTCCATGTTTAAACTTATGATCTTATAATCTCATTTAACATCTCACTTTATAGATGAGATCCTGAGTGTCAAAGTTACTTGACCAGGTAGTAAGTAGTAGCCTCAGGACTCAAATCCAAGGCCTCTAACTCAACCAAAACACTAGCTGCCTCTTTCTGTTTGATCTTTTTTTTTTTTACTTTCCAGTTGCTTATATAGATGCTATGAATCCAGTCTCTGTTGAAATTATGGATGCAGAGCTCATTTACATTTTATTTAATTTATATGGACTGCAGGAAATGAGGGTTTTTACAAGTAAGTGCTTCAGGGCATTATGCATCCCTTTTGCAACACACTTAATCAGCCTCATTTATTGTCAAAAGATTTCAGGTGTTTTGAAAGAAGGGCTTGACAGAGAGAAAAACGAAAAACCTGTCTCCTCTCATGCGTGTCATTTCTGAGCATGCAGGCCACCTCTAGAAATACCAGGGTGCATTTTTCTTCCTCAGTTGATATATTGGTTTAAATTGTAGCTGAGAAAGACACACAGGGAAGTGATGGATGGGAAGATTTGACCCATAATAGACAGACAGATCCATTAGCAGATAGCAAGTACCTTAGCAATGTTGGATAGATAAAGAACAGTTCTTTCCAATCCCTTCACACAGATCATGTATTTAGTTTTGTGGTTTCCTTCTCCCCCCATCTCACTGTACATACACCTGAGTCATGCACGTTGAAAGAACACTCACTTGAGGAGGATAAGTTATCCATGTTCAAAGCCAGTCACGTGCTCCTGTCCTTAGGTGAGAATGTTTGATATTTCAAGCACCAAACCTTTAGCTGACTTCTGACTGCACTCCATGTTTCTTTGTGTGAGGAAGAACATAACTCACACAAAAGCCTTTTCTGTTTTCCACGTTCTATAATTCACTTTTAATTAAATTGTATTTAATGCCAAACAAGGAAACACGCCGAACAATCACAGATGAATAACTTCATCAGTCCTGACTGACAGGAAAATAGTTTTTATTGTTAATCAGCTAAAAATAGACTCAGAGAATAAGATTCTACATTTTGAGAGTAAACCACTCTGTGTTCTTCTTATTCTTTTTTTTTTCTAAAGGCATTCACACAGAGAGCATTTTAATTTTCCATGGTATTGCTATGTTGACCTCTGAGACCTTGCAAAGTAAAGTATTTATGATCCTGGGCTTTTTTATGGTATTGTTTCAATATTTTTGTAACATTTGTATTTCTTGCTGATGTTTTTGGCATTAAAAATCACTCAAGCTGTGCTGAAATATAATGATATTCACTGAACCATACCATGGAGGGATAATTCAGTTCAGTGAGGTTATTCTAGCTCATCATGCACACAAAGGATTGAAAGAAAATGTAGAAGATTCTCAGTTCTCTACATGGGCTGCATTCAGTCTTTTCCTCCCTAATAACTTGACATAGAAAAACCTTCCCTAGCATGTAGAAATATCTAGTTTTAAGTCTTCAGAGCAAAGCAAAGGGACAACGCAATGATCCAAGGCATAAGAAAGCAGAATGCTGTTATACAATTCCCCTAGAATACAAATTTCCTTTACCTGTGACCCTGACAAATTTAAGCTTCAGAAAAATAGCTGATGACAGCTCACAACTTGAACAAATCCCTCACTTGGACCTTCAAATGCTCCTGCCACCTTAATTGTGTTTGTGGAGTTTTTCTTGACATACAGGGACTCAGGGCAATTTCATCTCCACATATTCAAGATGTCTCTAAATATTGGCCATCGTCAGGTCTGAATTTGAAGGTTATGTTTGCGCCATTTTCCATTGGCTTTGTAATCTTTAGGACTAGAATAGATAAATGCAGATGCTCTCCCTAAGCTTCAGATGTAAATCATAGCTGTGCAAAATATTATTTTGACCTTTTCAGTATTTTCTGTTTTGATTGGCTGACCACTCAAGGGTGGTATTGATGGTACTACATAAAATCCTATGGGGATAGAGTACAAGAGCTAGCTGGCCCAAGCACAGAATATTTAAAAGGTTAGAGTGGCACCACACATATATTTTAAGAAAAAAAGTGGCCCTGAGATATTTTGAGCTCCAAATGATGATGTTCTTTAAATCTGTTTTCCTATCTGAATGGAAGCCATTAATTCCTAAAATTTCCTCTAGGCATAAAAAAGGTAATGCATATGAATCTTCAAAAGTTCAGCTATACCCTAGATGCATGCACACAATCAAATTCATATGAGGCGTCAGATGATTTAGATTTAGACATAGACAACCTTTGTTTCAAGGCTCATAAAGAATCAAGAGTGTTGTAATCACCAGGACTATTTGGGGTTTGCACATTCTCTCCAATCTCCCACAAAAGACCAGGCCCACGATGGAAGATCTATGGAGCAAACATAAAAAGCAACATTGAAACACTGTATCTACTGATGTGGATGGGGACAAAGCCCTGGTGTCTGTTCGAAAAGATTAGATAAAGTTTATGGCATGAAGCCAGAGGATAGGACTAAATGAAGGCCCTTTCAATTCTATCATCTGTCACTTCATAATAAATAGAAAGTGTCGGTGGGACACTGTCAGAAATCAGAGAGGAAAGGGTTTTTTCCCCTATTGGGGATTTTGTTAAACGAAAAATATATGGTAGTAAGCTGGCTCAGCCTTGAGGAAAGAAAGAACCAGATGTCCATTCCCTACAGCCAATTTCAATGTGTCTTTCCTATTTTAAGGTAAAGAAATGAAAGACAAGATCAGAATGGGAGATGAGCTATGAACACGCAAGAATGTAATTGACATGGCAGGAACTAGACACTGTTAAGAATGTAATTGATACAGCAAGGAGGAAGAGATTATTTAAAAGCCAGTTTTAAAATGGAAAAAAAAATGATTTTTTTAAAAAGGCCTAGCTACATTAATTAATTACAAACTATTGTAGTTAGTTATTTACCACACTTTACGGTACTAGGTAATTTTAGGAACTTTTTGCTTCCATTCAGATGGAAAAAACAAAATTTCAGATTGTCATGATTTGTAGCTGAAAACTCCCTAAGGTTATATGACTTTTAAAATTAAACACATAATTCCAAAAGACAGCAATAATATGAAGGGATTTCTAATGATGTTCTTGAGAAGCATTCTGGTATGTTGGATAAAGGACTGGGTTTAGAGCCAGAAGAACTTGATTCTAGCTGTGTGACTTTGGTAAGTAGCTACTGAACTTCTCATTACCCCTAGTAATACTTTAAGACTATAAGCTATAGATGAGTTTCATATATATATATACATACATATACATATACATATATATACACATATATATATACATATATATGCATATAATACAATTTTCTCTTGCATTTATATGTTCCTGTGTTGAAAGTATAACAAAGGCTTCCAAAAGCAATTCTTCAATTCCCATTTTTAGTGGCCAGGAATTTTCTACCAAAAAAAATTGTTGTTTACAGTTAAATCATTACACACTATCTGGCAGCATCTTTAGATTTATATCAGACAAGTTTTTCTTTGTTTGGGTTTTGGCACTAATAAGAACTGTATATTTCCTTCCCAATAGGTATGATAATTTTTCTTCAGAGCTCCATCAACTCAGATTTCTCCATTGTAGGTAACATCCTGAAATCATTAAAAAAAACTATTTTGGAGACTTTGGAGGAAGAAAGGAAAGATCAAATAATCAATAAGCAACTGATACTTGCACAAAAGAGTGAGTCAACAGCAGCATGAGGCAAGGCCAAACATGAGGCAGTAGTTGGAGAATATCTCAATGTGAGAGGCAAAAAAGGAATCAAGATCAAAAATGGTTATGAAAATAGAAGTATAAATGACTTCCAATTGCAATTGCACTGAGGATTCCTAGGCAAAAAGTGCACACTTTCCTGATTCAGGATGATCTTGAGAATAGGCTGACGTATCAAGAGCCCCAAAGACCTTGTCATTTTTTTGAGTTCATGTGGGCAGCAATGTCTAGATGTTTGTTCAGCAATGATTGTTGCTCAGTTCTGAACTTTTTTGAAACTAAGCCTAAAAGTGAAATCAAACAGGACTGAGTAGATAGTAATAACAAAAATAACTCATTAAGCACCATTGACCCTAAAATCCAAAGAACTACGCTAATCCTATTTTCAGCTTCATTACTATAGAAGTAGTTGTTGAAAACAGGGTGATTAACTTTCGCACACTTGTTATATTGTACATTGAGTCCTAGGTATGTAAAAGTCTCTGAGAGTGAAATAGGACATAAAGTCACAATGCAATGTGAGGTAAAGCTTGTGAACTGAAGGATATTCTTTTCAGGACCAGGGCAAAAAAAAAAGTACAGGAAGGCTATATGTTTTTTGACAAAATTGGGACCCCCAACCAACCTAAATAATTTTGGTGTTTATTAAAAAGCAGATTTGTTTTTAGCTATCTAGACATCCCTAAATTTCCTCTTCCTCATTCTGTATTCTTCCAAGTTCGGGGGAGGGGTGGGGGAGAGTGGATCTCTGTGAAAAACAATTCTTTTATAGAGCCTTTGCTGAATTCTACTAATAGTAGTCTCTTGAGCTGAGAATCTGAACTCCTCGTTTCTCTGGGAAAGGTGATCTTCCTTATATTTGCTTGAGGCTGCTGGCTTTGTCTATTTCCCCAGCACTACACTCACGAAATACCTCCACCAAACAAATGAATAAGTGATATTCTCTTTTTATGGAGCAATTTTACATGATGCTGACTAAAGCAAAACTCCCAGGGTACCCGAATGACTTTGGCCTTTGCCAGGCAAAAATCTATGTCAAAAGCACATTGCCATACTCTAATAGGACATATGTCCATTCATTTCAAACAAGTTCAGACTCTTTTTCACAGGCCTGCTGAAGGAGAACCCATATTGAAAGTTGTGATTATTGTTTTAGTTGGGATTCATAAAGAGACTGAACAGCTGCACACTTTATTAGATCTAATCTAAATACCTGCTCCTTGTATTTTTGTGCTGGGAGATATTTATGTTATCAATTCAACTTTATACTAACCATCAGACTGAATACTCCCCACAGCTCTGCTGACTCAAAATAATGACTTGTAGGGGAGCTCTAATGACAGAACAAGGGGCAATTATAGACCCAGCGTGAGACTTGGAATAACTGTGTGATGTATTCTGTGCAGTTGATTGACCTCATGTTCAAGTTCATTTGTGCTTCACTGTTGTAGATATGGCCTATGCCTCAGGGTATATGGCTTGTTAATTTCAATATAAGAAGACAGAATGGATTAGATCAGATCAGATTGCTCAGACCACAAACAAAACAAAACAAAACCTACCCCCATGCATAGAGGATAAATGAGAGCAAGTTGGGGTCTAGGTAAAGAAATCTTTTCTGAGTACCTTTAAAAGAGAAGTAAGAGACCAACACAAGAAGCACAGAGTACTCATTTACAAGCTCCTAGTTTTAGAGATGAAAGGGATTTTAGAGGCCATTGAGCCCAGTTCCTTTATTTTACAGCCAAGGAAAATGTCAAGTGACTTGCCTAAGATCACAAAGGCAGTATAGGGGAGAACTGGAATTTGAACATAGGTCCTATGAATCCCAGATCCCATGCCCTTTCTACTGTAATATTCTATTCTCTATATTCTCAAATTAGTGGCCAAGTTCTTTTTTCCTTATCTGTTTTGGAAGAAGCAGAGAGAGAGAGAGAGAGAGAGAGAGGGTTTTTATGTGAGGTCCACTGATTGTATTGCCTTAGAGCAAAACCATTTGGCAGAATCTTTCTTCTGTTTGTGTCACTCTGAAATATCTCCCTGCTGTGCTATAATTCACTGGCAGAGAGAAAAAAAATGTCTTTTTTCTGATAGGATGTCTATAATCCTAAATCCAAATGTCTTTGCTTGGGGGTGAGAGTGGTAGGGACAGTTGAAAGGGAGGGGAAAGAAAACAGTAGTGTGAGAAAAAGACCATTGGGTTTTCCATTGATATCAGTGTTCACTACAAAATGAACATAAATTCTCTTGTATCAGTGTGTGAAAAGTTATGGAGGGAGGTCAAGTACATAACAATATTGCAGACCATCTTGAAAAACAATAAAAATAGCTAGTACTTATGCAATTTCTCAGAAACATAGCTTTGATTCCAAATTGGCTGAACAGAGGTGTTCCAAAATAGTGGTTTCATCAGAACAGACAGTTCATACCAATAACACCATCCAGTCAATCTTAGCTGGCATTTCCAAAGTAGATCCTTTATTTTGTTGTAGGAATTCCACAAGTTCCTTACCAAAAATTTGAACTAAATGTTCTCTAAGAGTGATTGAGAACCCAATTTTATGTCTTCCATTGTTGGCTATGTTTTCTAGCAAATGGTCTATGATTTAATCTTTAATAACTAATAATTATTTCTCAGCTAAAGGATTTGTAGAGGAAAGGTGCTACTTAAGGATAAAGTGGTGACACCCACCAAGAAAACCGTAATGAGAATTTAAAAATCCCTTTCACATGATTCTTGGCTAGAAGGTGTGGAGACGAGAAGGCCATGACTGATATAAGGGAATCTGGGAAGTGACACAGTAATGCTTTTCTGTGCTTGTAAATCTTCCTGGGAAACTAACCTTTCTTGGTTCTTTTCTCCCCCTTATTTCAGTGTCACAACCAGCCAAAGACTATGGAAAGAAAGACAGAATAAATTTCCATGAATTGCTTCTCAATGGGACTATCTTTAAGAATATTTGAAAAAGTGGGGTGGAGCCAATATGGTAGAGTAAAAGTAGGTACTTACTTGAGCTCTCCCCAAACCCCTTAAAACACCTGTAAAAAGACTCTAACCAAATTCTAGAGCAGCAGAAGACACAAGATGACAGACTGAAACAAATTTCCAGCCCAAGACAATCTGGAAGGCAAACAGAAAGTATCTATTGCACCAGTCTAGGAGCAGAGCACAGTCCAGCTTGGGCCATGCTGGCACAGATGGGATTGGAGTAGGCTTTACGGGACTGAATCACTGGCAGCTGTGGTGGTTTCCAGACTTCTCAACCTATAAACTCCAAAGAGAGCTTTGAAGGTCAGTGGGAAAGGTCTCTCACCTGGGTGAGAGAGGAGCTTGGTCCAGCCCCAGCCCCAAGGCAGAGGCAGCTGCTACTACAGCAATGGCTGCTTTGGGAGCTCTTTGCCTATAGATGGTGGGGCAATTGAGTGGCTGATCAGAGGGAGATTGCAGAGAACCCTTTGCTGGCTATGAGACAGGATTCTCTTGCTTTTCCCATACTTGGATCTTGGTCGCAGTCCTGGGTGGTGGTCCTGGGGTGAGGAGGAGCACTGGTGTGGCAGAGCTTGTGGCAGCAGTGGAGATGGAATCCTCCTCATAGTTCCAAGGCAGAAAAGAGTGCTTGTGGTTGCTCACAGACCAGAGAACAGATCAGGAAAGGAGTAAACACCTGTCCCATGATCATACCACCTTGGAAGAACTGAAAATTTACAGGTCCCCAGAAATATGTCCGAAAATAGCTGCACAAAACACTTGAAGCTTGGGGTAGTATACTTTCTACTTAACAAAGAGCTCAAAAGTCAAGTAATTGACTGGGAAAATGAGCAAACAGCAGAAAAAATCAGACTATAGAATCTTACTTCCTTGGTGACAAGGAAGATCAAAACGTACAGCTAGAAGAAGACAACAAAGTCAAAGCTCTTACATTAAAAGCCTCTAAGAAAAATGTGAATTGGTCTCAGGCCATGGAAGGGCTCAAAAAGGATTTTGAAAATCAAGTAAGAGAAGTAGAGGAAAATTGGGAAGAAAAATGAGAGTGATACAAAAAAATCATGAAAAAGACTGCCCAAATATGCTGAAGAAAATAATACCTTTAAAATAGACTAACCCAAATGACAAAAGAGGCCCAAAAAGCCAAATAGGAGAAGATTGCCTTAAAAAGCAGAATTGGCCAAATGGAAAAGGAAGTCCAAAAGCTCACAGAAGTGAATAATTCCTTAAAAATTAGAATGGAGCAAATGGAATCTAATGACTTCATAAGAAATCAAGAAATTTTAAAACAAAACCAAAAGAATGAAAAATGAAGACAATATGAAATATCTCATTGGAAAACCAACTGATCTAGAAAATAGATCCAGGAGAGATCATTTAAAAATTATTGGACTACTTGAAAGCCATGTTCAAAAAAGGAGCCTAGACATTATCTTTCAAGAAATTATCAAAGAAAGCTGCCCTGATATTCTAGAACCAAAGAATAAAATCCACTGACCACCTTCTGAAAGAGATCACAAAAGGAAAACTCCTAGGAATATTATAGCCAAATTCCAGAGTTCTCAGGTGAAGAAGAAAATATTGCAAGCAGCCAGAAAGAAACAATTCAAATATTGTGGAAACAGAATCAGGATAACACAAAATTTATTAGCTTCTACACTAAGGGACTGGAAGACTTGGAATATGATATTCTGGAGGTCAAAGGAGATAGAATTAAAACCAGGAATCACCTACCCACAAAACTGAGTATAACACTTCAGAGGAAAATATGGAATTTCAATGAAATAGAGGACTTCCAAGCATTCTTGATGAAAAGGCTGAATAGAAAATTTGACTTTCAAATACAAGAACCCAGAGATGCATGAAAAGGTAAACAGGAAAGAGAAACCATAAGGAACTCATTTAAGTTCAACTGTTTACATTCCTACATGGAAATTTGATACTTGTAATTCATGAGACCTTTCTCAGTATTAGGGTAGTTGGAGGGAATACATATATATATATATATATATATATACACATATATGTATGTATGTATGTATATATATATACATGTATGTATGTATGTATATACATACATATGTGTGTGTACGTGTATGTGTGTGTGTGTGTGTGTGTTTGTATACAGAGGGAAAGAGAGAGAGATAGACTGCACAGCATCAGCTGAATATGAAGGGATGATATCTAAAAAATAAAATTAAGTGTTGAGAGGAATGTACTAGGAGAAAGAGAAAGAGAGAGGCAGAATTTAGTAAATCTTCTCACATAAAAAAGGCAAGAAAGAGCTTTTACAATGGAGAGAAGAGGGGGGAGGTGAGAGGGTGTGTTGTTAAGCAAAATTGTCTCATTAGCATGGCTTTTGTTTCTTTTGAGTGGAAGTACTTTCAGCTGTTAAGTGCTAAGCCCCAGGCCCAGGGCAGGGTGTGAAACCTATGTGGGTGTGGATTGGTGACTTAGGAGGGGCCAGCTCGGGAACCAATGGTCTCTGGTCATTGAGGTGGGGCTTGAGAACTCTGGAAGCTTGGCTGTGAGGAGGGGTGAGCCGGGAGACAACTTCAGCGGCGGCGGCGGAGGAAGGTGTGGAGGCCAGAAGC
>CM053625.1:51283398-51305839 GCA_028646595.1 Phalanger gymnotis | reverse complement strand
ATAAATTCAGCCTTCCTACTACGGAGGGAATGAGTGAACCTTACTCTCATCAGATTTGGCTTAAAGAGTGAATAACATACACACTCAATTGGGTTTGGAAATCTAACTTATTTCCTTACAGGAAAGCAGGGGGGAAGGGGATAAAAGAGATGGTATAATAGAAAGGACAGCAGATTGGGGGAAGGGGTAGGCAGAACCAAACACTTTTGAGGAGGGACAGGTCAAAGAAGAGAATAGAATAAATGGAAGGGGGAACAGTATAGAGGGAAATATAGTTAGTCTTTCACGACATGACTGTTATAGAAATGTTTTGGGTGATTACACATAATATAACCGATATCAAATTACTTGCCTTATCAATGAGGGTGGGTGGGGAGGGAAAACGGGAAAGAATGTAGAACTCAAAGTTTTAAAAATGAATGTTAAAAAGTGTTTTAAATGCAAATGAGAAAGAAGATATATAGGCAATGGGGTATAGAAATCTATCTTGCCCTACAGGAAAATAGAAGGGAAGATGATAAGAGAAAGGGGGTGATAAAAGCAGGCGCAGATTGGAGGAAGAGGTAATCATAATGCATGCCGTCTTGGGGTTGGGGGAGAGGAATGATGGAGAGAAATTTTGGAATTCAAAATCTTGTGGAAGTAAATGTTGAAAACTAAAACTAAATTAATTAAAAAAGAATATTTCAAAAAAATATCTCTGAAACATTGCAGAACAAATCATACCAATTTCAGATAGTGAATTTCCCTAGAAAAGTGGACATTTCTTTGCTTGTGATACCCCTCATATCTGATAGATATTCCTTCTGTAGATAGATATTGCTATTAAGATTACCTCTTACAAAGCTGCTTTCCTACAAAGCTCCATTCAAGGATCACCTTTTAAATGGGACCTTTCCCTCTTATAGCTAGTACCACTTCTTTACATACTTTTTACTTATTTTTGATTCTTTTTATATTTATTTATATCTTAACCTGTTGTTTATATCAATAGAATGTAATATCTTTCAGGGCAAAAGCTCTTAAATTTTTACCTATGTATCCCCAGAGCTACATGGCAAAATGGATAGAGCTTTGGTCTTGAATCAAGAAGAATGGCATTCAAATCCAGCCTCAGCCACTTACTAGATAGGTGACCCTGGGTATGTCATTTAACCTCTGCTTGCCTGAGTTTCTTCAGCTTTAAAATAGAAATCATAACAGCACCTACCTCCCAGAGTTGTTCAGAGGATCAAATGAGATAATATCTGTAAACCATTTAGCACAGTACCTGAAATGTAGTAGCCACTTAATAAATGTTTGTTTTCTTCCTTCCTAACACACAAGCACTTAGTAAATGTTTGTTAATTGATAAATTCAATTTTAAAATGCCATCTTGGGGTTGGAAATCTGTCATCTCTCCTGGATGTTGAGATATGTGCTAGTTTGATTTTCTCTTCACTGATGCAGAATCTTGAAATAAAACATTGATAGCAGTCCATCAGAGGCAGAGTCCCAGTGAAGCCATAGAGATGAATACCTGCTTAGTATTTTTTGTATTTTTATTTCAAAGACATTTATTATTTAAATCTAATTACTCTTCTTTCCAGTACGTATAATAATGAGATGGTTGAGTTGAAATGGCATTGGTAATTGGGAGAAGTAAACTTGGTTGTTTCATTTTCTTGATCATTTATAAGCATAATCATCCCACAAGAAAATATTCTTATAAAGTTTAATAGTATTAGGGAGGGGGGAAGCACTTTACAGTTTCAATGTAGTTGAGGACCATAGGACATCAGCTCTTTGAAGTCAGGAACACCATTATTTTTGTCTTTGTATCTCCAGTGTTAAGCACAGGGACTGTCATACAGTAGGCATTTAACAAAACCCAATTGGTTGATTGGTTGGTTGGTTGATTGACTGATAATTCCATCCCTAACCAGAACCTTTATCTTGAGTTACAGTTGTGCTTCCACAACATACACCTTCACCACTGAAATGTGAATCACAATTCTGATTTTAAATACCATGAAGGTAACTCAAGAGAAGTTGGAAAAAAATAATTCATTCTAAGATGTTGACAAATGTGGTGATATATTTCTTGATTCCTATCTGTTACTTCTGAGTCGAAAATTTCAGTGTAAAATAAATGTAAAGAAAAAGAACAGGACCATGAGAAGTACGTTTTCTGATTTGGTCAAAGTTCATTTTACTTGTCTAAAGTCATTTAGGTTTTCTCTTCATTTTTTCACAGCCTCAATTCATCAAAAGACTAGTTCCCTTATGATGAAGTCACTTGGCATACACTGAACTTCAGCTACCCACAGAAAAGATCTTACTGAGCCTCTCCTATACTAAGCTAAAAGGGAAAAAAAAATATCAACCTCATCCTCAATTAATTTGTAAAGTAGAAGTGGAATCCATAGAATGGAACAAATCTATCCTGGGAGTCAGAAGATCTGAGTTTAAAAACCATTTCTGATACTTATTAGATGCATGACCCTAACCAAGATGGTCCATTTTTCTGAGTCTCAATTTCCTGATCTCTAAAATGAGGATAATCATGCTTTCTCTACTTACTCCTTAAGGTTGTTATGATGAACATGCTTTGGAAATTCCAAATCATGTAATAAATGTAAGCTCCAGTCATTTTTATTAGTATTACAGAGGAACTAGGTCATACAACAAAACCACTTTACAATGCCTAAACACCAACATACTTAAAGTGGCTTGTTGGATTCCTATACATTCTTTGAAACTCAACTCAAATGAGCATTTTCTCACCTTCCCACAAACCCTTTCCTTTTCAAAAACTGTTTAACATATTTTATTTAAAGTTTTGAGTTTCAAATTCTATCCCTTCCCCCATCCCTGAGATGCTAAGCAATCAGATATAGGTTATACATGTGCAATCATGTAAAATATTTCTATATTAGTCATTTTGTACAAGAACACTCAAATAAAAGAAAAAAAGAAAATCAAAAATAGCATGTTTCAATCTTCATTCAATCATATCAGTTTTTTTTTTTCTGGAAGCAGATAGTATGCTTCATCATTAGTCCTTGGATCATTGTATTGCTGAGAATGGCTAAGTCATTCACAATTCTTCATCAAACAATATTGCTATTACTGTGTATAATGTTCTCCTGGTTCTATTCATTTCACTATGCATCATTTCATGTAATTTTTTTTTCATATTTTTTTAAACCTTGCTTGTCATTTCTTACAACACAATAATATTCTACTGCAATCATATACCACCACAAAAAGAGCTGCTATAAATATTTTGTATAAATAAGTCCTTCCCCATCCTTTTTTTAGATGTCTTTGGGATATAGGCCTAGCAGTAGTACTGTTGGATCAAAGAGTATGCAGACATGAAGCTTTCCTTATTCCCCTCCCACACCCAGGCAGTAATGGACTTCATGCTCACATTTTAGAACTTTCTCATTCACTTAACATGTAATATTGGGCAGTATTATTTACTTGTGTGTCTTATGACACAACCTAGCCAGAGGCTACTTAAGACCATGGGCCAGATCTTGTCATGGCCATGATTTGAGCAAAATAAAAGACAGTTATCATATTGTTTCTACAAACGCAGAAAATTCAATAGGAAGAACAAACAGGAAATTTTAAGAACAATGTTTAGAATTGATTATACTTTTTTTTTAAAGCAATAAGTATGAAGTCGAAATTCTCTCTCTCTCTCTCTCTCTCTCTCTCTCTCTCTGTCTCATTCAGAATAAAAATAACTGATTAAAATGAGTTGCTTTTTTTTACTTCCTTCAGTGCCTACCCCAATGCCTTGCATGTATTAAATACTCATTAAATAGTGACTGCACTGTGTTGCTGTACACAGTCTAGAATGATTGTGATCTCTGAAAAATTTCTTGGTAGAATTCCTGTTTTAATCCTCTAAAAAAATTCCTATATTATGTTGTTAACTCTCCTTTTCCTTCAAAACTTGCTCTTGTATACATTTCTCTCAAACAGTGGCTCTAGAAAGTTAAAGAAATCAAGTATATAGTGACATTGTCCACTACAACTGCCAGTAGTAACAAGGTAGATAAAAAGATGCCATTATTATCTTGGAATGGTTAATATCTCTTAAAGTACAAAGTTTCTTTTGATTAAATTCAGTTGCCTTCTTATTGACAATTAATGGACACATAATAACAACATGTAAACTAAGGATAATGATGTCATATGGGTAAGATTAGATTTTATTTTTACCTATAACACTAAAGACACTAATGACTTTCTACTCATGGTATAGGTCAATTTCTGACTACAAAGTAAGATGTGAAATCAAACAGTGTAATGAGATGTAGTTCAAAATGGTGAGCTTTATTTTGGTTTTTGAAGGTTTTTTATGACTAATCTAACATATGCCACAGCACCCTGCATGACATCTTTTTCTTAGCTAATGAGGCTAAGATATCAGTGCATATTTTTAAAAAACATATGCCTACATCAACATCTACTAAAGATTAATAGGGGCCAGGGGGAAGGGAATGTTTTTGACATTGTAGTTTTAAAGTCTACTGTGTTTTTGCTTCTCAGTAGGAAACTTGCCTTTGGTCAATTTCATTTTACCAAGCTACATACTAATGATGTTTTTCTTTTCATAAGGAAAATTCTTCTAACAAAGTTCAAAACCATTTTACAATGATGAAAGTGTTGCATGTATATGAATACAATAACGTAGTCCAGCTTTCCCCCTTCCACATTCACAATTGCAGCAGAAAATATAGTTTCTTTCACCCAGTTTACAAAATCCAAGAAAACATTTCCTGGTCTGACGCAATATCTAAATAGCTTCAAATTTTGAAACGGCTAAAATAAAGTGAAATTAAATGAAAATTTGAAGTACATTCAAGATCCTGAAATGCATCCAAGATAAAGCAAATATAAGGTGTTTGTGTTGTACTTAGGAAGGACACTTGTCTTAGATTCAAGAGTTTAAGTTTTGGCTCTAACATTCTCTAGCTGCACGACCATTGGCTAGTGATTTAACCTCTCTGAGTCTTAATTCTTCATCCATAAATTGAGGATAATAATAGTATTTCCATTGTCTAAGATATAGATGGCTGTGAACAAATTCCTTCATAAACCCATGCAAATAAATAGTGAAATTTGAATTTTAGTTATTGTTTTCCATAAAATGTAAATTAAACTTTGGATTTCCTCTTTTAAAGACCAGATTTTTTATAAATATATTTAATGGAAAAATCAATTTCAAATCATGTAATGTACATTCCTAACCCTTTTGAGGTCATTTCAATAATGTATACATAAGAGAAAAACACAAATGACTGATGCATTTTGTTTTTGAATGTTTACAATGTAAGGGACATTTGGAGGTTATATTTTTTTCTAGTTGCAAAGGAGCACACACTCTCTGAAAGTGCTATCTTTTTTTTCCTTTGAGGAAGGTCAGGTTTGAATCAATCTGGGCCAACAGCAAATCTATGTAAAGCACTGATTTTCCAATCAAACACTGACAATAGACTCTGACCTCCAAAGATCTGTCTCACTGCAAAAAAAGCCAGTCCTGTTGATATCTCCCTGGAATGATTCTGGCTACAGCATTTAGACTTATTTGAGGCTAGTGCTATTCAATTTCTCTTTTTATTATTGTTCTCAGCCTTTAATGATCACAAGAACAGTACGAGGGGACATTCAGGCCAATGATATCTCATGTCCAGACTTTGCACGAAGTAAACAGGCTCTTTAAATGGGATATACATATAGCTAATTACTATTTTCTGTGTATGTTATTACTAAACAGTGAATAAATGCATTTTAACCAGTGTCTTAAATATTTAAAAGAACATATGCTTTATAGGGATTTGAGGGGATATACAGATAGTAGAAACTCACAGGTCTTTTGAAAATTAACTTGACTAGAGCTTCTGGCATATGAAAAAAGATAGGCCCTACTTTCTTTCTCTACATAGTTCCAGAGGCTTAGTCTGTATATTATTTGAATACAGTACTAAAATTGCCTAAAACTAAGTTTCCAGTTTTTACAAATGAAATCTATTCCAGCCAAGGTGATGCGTGTGAAGACAGCTTATTGGAAGTCATGGCAATTATCTTCTGCTCTAGGGGGTAAATTTCTGGCCTTATTGGTCCAGAAGCTCATTTTTATCAACTCACTCAGAGATAACTAGGGGTCTGGTAAATAGATCCATACTAACAAAACTCACAAATGACTAATTTATGAATGAGGATTATAATTTATTAATTGATAATGTGGAAATAACTGCCAAGGTGGGCTGGCACTGCAGCACATTTGTTTCTAATACTTGGGAAAATAGATGAAGATCAGAAGGTTGCTTGGTGAATACAGAATTAAAATAAAGAGTTGCAGATCCTGGTAGATATTCTTATCATGGTATTGTAGTCTAATCATCATCTTTTTCCCATTATACAAATATATTTGCTAAGCAGACTAAGTAATCTTACTATTCAGTCAAGAAATGTCTCTTCTGTTTATATGGGAAAACAATGCTAAAATTTTTATTTTCCAAAACTCCTTTTTCCATTTTCTATACTAAGTACTATTGTTAAGTTGCCATGGTCTTATTAGTAGAAAAGACATTAAAGAAGATGTGTGATTATCAGCATTGCCATTACACCTACGTATCACTTAGCTTTTCCATCTGACTTACAGCTGAACCTGCCATTTGTACTTTCTCCTCCCACTGGAAGGTGATCGTTCTAACAGCAGAGGTTATTCTGCTTTTCCTTTTTCTTCAGTGTTTAACACAGTGTTTTGTAAGAAGCGGGTCCTCTTCAAGAATGAAGGACAAACAACAACCTCTGGGTGTTATAGTAGGAGCTGTCCACTGGGGCCCAAACTGGAAGTGGCCAATGGGGCAACACAGCCTTCCCAGTTGTCCTCCACCTCTCCAAATTGCTGGTTTCCTTCAAAGAACTACTCAGGTAGCACCTTCTTCATGAATCCTATTACCCTTAGATATTAGTGTTCTCTCTCTTTAAATCACTTTATATAACTTTGAACATACTTCACATTTATTTACATGTATATATGAATATATTACTAGTAGGATACAAATTTCTTGAGGGCAAGATCTATTCCATTGTTTTCTTTGTACCCCAACACCTCTTGCTATTAAATAGGAAGTGCTTAATGAATGCCCACATTGAACTGAATTGAAATTGTAATCAACTCAGTAATTTTTTAGTAGAACCTACCACAAATGTCCACAAAAAAATACATTTAGTTGGGGCAGCTAGGGGGCGCAGTGAATGGAGCACCAGCCCTGGAGTCAGGAGGACCTGAGTTCAAATCTGGCCTCAGACACTTGACACTTAGTAGCTGTGTGATCTTGGGCAAGTCACTTAACCCTAATTACCTTGTCTTCCCCCCTCCAAAAAAAAAAAAGAAAAAAAAGTTTCATTTAGTTTCTTGTGGCTCCAATTTTCCTTCTTAACATGTATTTGTAATGACTTCTGAGAGTCTGTTTTTTTAAAGCACTATAGTTTTACAAAATGATCTACTTTATTCCATAATCTAATTTTGTCCTTAAAAACACATTAATGTCTTGGTCATCGTAAGTACGATGAATTTACTATAATTGTCTTCATTGAAAATATAATAAAGTATGAATCATAATTTTATTTTATATTCAGAAATTAACAATGACATGAGTTTCATCCAACCAATTCATCAGTGACCCATCTTGCCACAGAAAGCCAACAAAAGTTAGCTTTCCTTATAGAAATACATAATAGATGGCTAAGGAAGAAAATAAAAATTATGATAATACGTAATAGAAATCTGCAATTTTGATTCATTCTGGGCTCTTACCATTTCTTGACACTCATTGATGTCCAAAAATTCTTAAATGACTATAATCATTCTGCCCAGTAAGCTCTGCTTACTTTTCATTCAACAAATGTATTGAGCAACTATTATATTCAAGACACTATATGAAGTATTGTAGGTGATTCAAGAATGTATAAGAAACAATATCTGCTCCTGACAAAATGTCTAGCATATATCTTTTGTGGCATAATACCCCCCCAAAAGTTTCCATGCATATATTAAAATGATCCAAGATTTCTTGATAGATATATTCAGATAAATGACTTATCAATAATTTTCTTATTCTTGATATAAAGTTGTCTGCCAGTTTCCAATGGAGAAGTCAAATGGAAGAGGGATTGCTAATAGATTGTCAGCTCCTCAGGAGTTTCTGTTTGAAGATAACATTTTGCTAATGACATCTACCCCCAGAAGATAACAGAAACTCCTGATTGATTTCTGTGACCACTCAAAAGATATTGCCATAACAAGCCACACAGGAATGCAACACTGTAAGTTTTAAATTAGAGTTAGTCCATTAAATATTACACCAACCTGCCTTCTCCTTAGCAGATACAGGGATACATGAGAAGTCCATATTCTTTGGGGTTTTTTTACCCTATGTACATTGTTACTGGGTTATTTGGAATCTTGTATAAGAAGGCATAGTACAAATAAGCTTGTCTTCTGTTCAAGTGTTAGTGGGCATTAGAAATATATTTTCTTGATTAAAGAGGGAAGAAAAGATTTCCATTCCTTTCTTTCATAATCTCTGCCCCCCACACACACACTTTTTATCAGATCTATTATTTCATCAGTATAGGCAGCTCCCAGTGAGGAACTTCCACTACTACAAATATAAACTTTCTCCAAAAATTTTAATAGTAATAGCTAGGATTTATATAATACTTCAAGGTTTGCAGAGCACTCTGTTATTACATGTGTTATTACATGTGGTCCTCACAACAACCCTATGAGTTAGGTGCTATAATTATCCCCATTTTTCAAGTGAAGAAACTGAGGCTGAGAAAGTTTAAGTGAATTACTTGTCCAGGATCACACAACTAGTAGCTATCCAAGGTGGCAATTGAACTGTCTTTTCTCACTCTAAGTCTAACATTCTATCTACTCTGCTATCTAATTAACCATTCTTGAAAGTTGCCTGTAGGCACTAGGAGGTTAAGTGACTTGCCCGCCATAACACAATCAGTATGTGTCAGAGGCAGGACTTGAACTCAGGCCTCCCTGTCTTGGAGGCCAGCTCTCCAGATGAGATTCCATACTGATATTTGGTACGTTCTTAGGCCTGACTATTGTAGAAAATCCTCCATCAAAAGATTTCTGGGAGAAATGTCTGGCTTCCCCCAAGATTTTGAACCCTTCAGTCATAAGCATGACCCTACAAATCATGAACTGTCTGACCTTCCCTATGAATCATGTTGCCTTTGGACTTTGTAGGGCCCAGAGAAGGCTGGGATATTATCACCCACTTGTAAGATGAGCTTGTGTTCTTTCTGTTCCCCTCCATATGAAAGCATAGAGATTGGCAAGAGGCCCTGGCCCTCCTTTACATGGGCAGAGCACTGTAAGAAAGCTCCTCCCCCCTCCTTGTGCTTATCTCAATCATCAAGGTCCTGATATACATCATTAAAAGACAACTTTCCTATTTTGAATCATTTTTCAGTCTCATTTTGTGTAGGTCACATTTACATGAATATCACATAAGATCTTTGGTATTTATTGAATTGTTCATCTACTTTGGCTCATTATTCCTAACCTCTGGTCATAATGCTCTGCCTATGATATCACAATTAGTTACTGAGGAAAAAACATTATTATACCACAAACTGAGGATTATAACTTCAGGTGAGAAATGAATACCAAGAGCCCATAAATTCCCAGGAAACAAATACTGTTTTCTCATGTAAATGCCTTTTTGCATAACAAGTAAGAATTAAAAATAATAATAACCAGGTACATGATTTATACAGGGAATTGTCTTTAAAAGTATATTATTCTTCAAAGTTCCCCCCACCTGGGGCACCCATTCAGCCATTATAAAAGACATTACAAATAGTTAATGATAATTTATAACTGTCGAATTGCTTGTAATTTCCTTTGGGCTCTTAGTATTTTTAATAGGAAATAATACCCAAATATACAGTTGCTCACTCATTGGTATTGTGTGAATTATTGTGTTGGTGGAGTCAAAAGAAAATTTGCCTGAGCACGCAGCCCAAAAGAAAGAACCATTGTATGAGGGAAGGTGTGAACAGTGATAAATTGCTTTGGCAAAGACCAAGGGTATATTCCAGAAATCAATTAGAATTCTACTGGAGGGGGAAAGAAATAAAACTGGAAAACAAAAGGGTTATTTTTATTAATTATCACTGCTATAGTTATAAATGATACCAAATCTCATAGGTTATAAGAAACCAAAGGTGATGAAACCAAATGTGACAAAGAAGGTCCTGGGTAAGGGTCATTAGTATAAATACTTCAAGATTCACTACACACACACACACACACACACACACACACACACACACACACACACACACACACACACACACGAATGCTGGTAATCTGAATCTCAAAGACCCCAGAGACTTGACTACCACAGAAGTGAATTTAAGAATTAACAAAGGATAGGTATCTCAATTAAAGTACTCTTTTATTTCCCAGGCCCTGGGCCAGTGAGGAGTGTGGGGACAGTGAGGAAGAAGATGAAGACACTTAAAAAGGTGTTCAACTATGATTTCTTCACTTCATCACATCCTTTCCTCTGAAAAAAGAAAGGTCAAACAGAAGCTATAACAACAACAGTAACATAAACAACTCACATTTATATTGCCCTTGAAGTTTTAGAAAGCACTTTAATGATAATAATCCTATGGGGAGCACAGTAGAAGAATCATTATCTTCATTTTTCAGACAAACTGTCAAAGAAGATAAGTGCTCATGGTCGGTCACACAGTAAGTATTGCAGCCAGGATTCAAACACAGATCTCATCTTCGAGTCTATTTCTATTACACTCCAGAAAAAGCTGAGTATGTGTAATACTTGAACATTGATGCTCAAATTGTAGATGGTAACTATCCTTGGTAGCTTCCATTCCCTACTGACATCCCAGCTTTGGCTGACAAGACACAAGGCAGCATGGTGGAACACATTGGCTGTGGAGACAGATAACACAGGCTCAAATCTTGTATTTGCTACTTCCTAACTGTGACCTTGAGCAAGCCTCATAGCTTGTTGCAGTCTCATTTTCCTTCAGTAAAAAATGAGGGGATTAGACTAGATGATCTATAATGTCCCTTCTAGATATAGCAGTCTGTGATATTACATTGACCAAGAAGAAATTATGATAGGGGAAGGAGATGATAACCTCTGTTCTTCTGCAGACTTTGCTTAAATCATTGTCTCAGCATATCAGTAACCACATGATATGTACAATCAATCCATAAATGTTTATTGTGTGCCATGGCACACTATGTGCCATGTAACCTACATGGTTGTCTTCTGTTTAAGTGTTAGTCGGTATTAGCTGGGTATACAAAAGAGGCAAAAGACAGTTCCTCCCCAGAAGTTTATGTAGTAGCCATAATCAGGATAGAGTAACTGGGGCTTTGTCCCAAGATCTTGAAATTTAAATAGTGTTGTCAGCACTTGCATTAATTTAGGAGAAAAGGAAAAAAATAGTTCATGGTTGTTAGCAAGATGGAAAACTACTAGATCCCACACTAAAATCCTCCCCTTCCTGGCCAAATCTTGCCCTGCTCCTTGCTACCTTGCCATCACCACCCTTTCACAGCTTCACAATGTCAAAAAGTCTTTTTTCTCCCTTCTCTCCCTCCCTGGTAGTAGTACCCTCTGTAAAGTTAATATGAGGGCACAGGTCATGCTGCTTGCTCAGGAAATATATTGTGAAGCAGGCCCCAGGTGATAAAATTGCTACTTAAAGCTCTGTCTTAACTATATAGATTCATATTTGGATATGAAATCTTTGTAATATGCTTGTGTGTCCATATGACTTAGGCTACATATATTTATCTTATACTCCTGAGAAAAAATGATACTATGAAACCCACCCAGGCCAACAAACAATCCGATTCCTATCATTTGCTCAGGAAGTGTTTGATAATGCTCTGGGTTATCTCTACAAATGGCTAATATAAACTGTAGCACCCAAGAGATCCCATTCAATATGTGTAATGCATATCATCAAGTGGAGAGGGCTGGGGAGGGGAAGGGTAGAGAGGGACACAACTTTTATGTAGGGTAAAAAAGGTAACTTTTCCATCAAATTGCTTCTTTCATTTTTATAAGGTGTTTTAACTTTGTTGTTATTGCCAAGAATACCTAGAAGATGTGGAAGGCAAAAGATAATAGAATTGGAGCTCCCGTGATGTTTATAGATGCAGAGCTTCTTTATTGATATTCTTTTTAAAGACATCTCCAAGGTGCACCCAGCACTCATTGGGAGAAAAGAAAAGCAGAGATTCCTTTGAGAATAAGAGATAGCATTCAAGGTCAGTCCTCCAACAAGCAAGTAGCTGACACCTTTTCCTCCTTCCTCTCCCCCTTCTTAGAAACAGTGAATCATTTATCTGGGTTTGTTCACAGGGAACTGATAGTATCATGTCCTTATCTCTGACAAAGAAGAACACCTCACTAGCATATTTTTAAAATGAAAACTTATCTTCTGTTGTCCCTTAAGCTAATTTGAGTCCCACACTGTTACATGAGAAAACTTTATAAATAAGGATAGTAATGCATTTGATAAAAGGGAGAAAAAGATATCTCATATCAAGTATCCAAACTTAAGTAATAAGAAAAATTTCTTCTCTGGGCTAGCCAGCAATGCACATTCCACTTTGCCAGGAGTCTGGGAAGGATGTGTTTCTCCACCACTTTTAAAGGGAGAAGGCAGACATGTTTTACTTCACTTCCCAACATCTTGCCACCACCCACTCATCCTCAATACACTTTTGGCTTCCCATAAGAAAACAACATGAATGACTGAAAATCGAAACTATCAAAAAATTTCAAAAAATGTTTTGAGGAATCTGAACTGGAAATTTAGCCTTTTAAAAATAAAATCTCTTCTCTCTCTCTCTCTCTCTCTCTCTCTCTCTCTCTCTCTCTCTCTCTCTCTCTCTCTCTCTCTCTCTCTCTCCCCTTCTGCCACACACACACACATCCCTTATCCCTTGTCCCTTACTCCCTTCTCTTTTCTCATCCTACCCTCTGTTTCTCTCCCTCTCTTTCTTTGTCTGTCTCTGTCTCTGTGTGTATGTCTTTCTGGTTGTCTCTGTCTCTTCCTTTTCTCTTTATTATATACATACACATACACACATCCGACGTGTATATGTATTTTGCTAAATTTAGTAACCATTTTAATGGCAATCCTTCATTGAAAGTTTTGGGGAGTCAATATAAACTTTCATTTCAGGATTATATATTTTGTAAGAACATCTGGGCTCTGAATCTCTTTTTGAAGTATTTAACAACCTGAAGACCTGTATTTCCCCCTTCAAATTTGTTTTGTCTCTTAATACTTCTGTATGGCGGTAAGAATGTTCAGCTTGGAGGTCTGGAAAGAGATGAGATTAAATCCTGGTTCACGAGTGTTTATTCCAGAGCAAAATACTTAAATTCTATGTGCCTCAGTTTCTTTATAAGGTCTAGAAAAGCATGAATTATTAATATGCCAATGGTTCCAATGTCCCAATTTCTTAAGACTAAAACTTTGGTCTCAGCTTGGACTCTTTCTTGTCAATGTCCAATCAACTGCCAAATTTTGTCAATTTCCACTCTGAAATTTCTATCTCATCTCTCCTTTCCTTTTTATTCTTATTGTCACCACTTTTGTCATTCCTCATTACCTTTAAGCTGAACCCAGGTTAATCTTCTTTATGCTCAGATCTTATATCACAGTACAAAATCTTCTGATGGTTTGTTAGTACCTGGAGAATAAAATCCAAACTTCTCTTCCTGATAAACATAGCCCTCCACAGCCTCAGCTACCTTTCTAGTCTTTTCACATACTCTTTGTTTTGGATAACCTTCTTATTCATCTTTCATTCTCAAAGAGGACTAATGACATCATGAGGGTGATGTCTTGAGTTGTGCTTGAATTGGATTTAAGTGAGGAAGAGCTACACATCATCGAAGTCCAGATAACCTAGATAGTTATTAGTGTCCCCAAAAGCACATGCCCCAACTTCCTTCCTACCATTTCTCATTCAAAGCCTATAGGATCATGTATTTATAGTCGGTGGGGACCTTAAAGGCCATTTAGTTTAACTCCCTCATTTTACAGATGAGAAATCTGAGGCTTAGAGAAATTAAGTGATTTTTCCACTGTCTAACATTGCCTTGCTAAGCTGAGACCTAGCCATATTTCTGAGGACAACAAAAGGAGATAGGTGAACCTTTAGAAGCATTCCATCCCCACCATCCAGGTGTGACCCCTTCTCGTGTAATTGAATTCTCTCAGTGGGTGGAGATTCCTAGCTCCTAGGAAAATGATTAGACATTCAGGGAGTTACAATGCAGACCTCCTAACACATAAAACAATACAAACACAGACTCTAACAGTTAAAAATACCTTATGCTTGCCCTTCATAGCCCAAATAGCCCAACCTGAAAAAAAAAAAAAAGGATGTCTAGATTTCATTCATAGCTGGTCACAAAAATGCTAGTGAATTTAATAACTCTGAAGGTCAACAGACCCTTTGAAAAGCTTTTCTAACTGCCCAACTGCCCAACTGGTGGTACTGCTCCCTACACAGAGGCATACACCTGCCTTTCTCCATACACACATCTCCTTTCTCCCTGACAATCAAAATAAGACCTGAAGAATAGCTTAGTCTCTAATTCAGGAAAACATTTCAACACCTGAACATGTTTGATAATTTATACTTTAAAATATTGTTTCTTTTATGAAACAAAGGAGACATTTCCTTCTGTGAAAATGGTTCAAAGGAGCAGAAAAGTTTTTTTTTTCTTTTTTACTATTATGAAGATGTGTTTCAGTAATAAGTCTCAATACCTTACAAGGCCTCCTCCCCAAAATTGTATTCATGAGATATTAGCATTCAAATTTATCTGTCAAAAGAATTGTTGATGTGAGAGAAGAGAGCAGCATTATCATCTGTTCTGCAGTTTGCTTTAAAGAAATAGAAAAATGGGGAGATTTGCATAACCAAAGATTAGGACATCCTTCCCAGCCCTTTGAAGTCTGTCAACAAGATGCCAATGAAATCAGATTAATTCTAGGCAGATTGCCTCCTGATAAACAGGAATGGCTAGAAGGCATCAAAAATTCAGACAAGCAGAAATATAAATATAAATGTATATGTGTAGTTTATGCATGTGCACATACATATAACTATATGCATATATACATGAGTGTACACGAGTATTTATACACATACTTGAGTTTATACATATATTGCATTATATGCATACATG
Organism: Phalanger gymnotis; assembly: GCA_028646595.1. Lineage (NCBI taxonomy): Eukaryota > Metazoa > Chordata > Mammalia > Diprotodontia > Phalangeridae > Phalanger > Phalanger gymnotis. Next base: position 51,290,537 of record CM053625.1, on the reverse strand, counting down.
CATGTATGCATATAGTGTTGTATCACACATGTAAGTATGCATGTATACATGTGCCCATGTATGTTACATATTTGTGTACACATCTGCTTGTGTATATGCACATTTGTGTGTACACTAATACATATAGATATAGGTTGTTGTTGTTCAGCCTTGCCTGACTCTTCATGACCTCATTTGGGGATTTCTTGGTGATGATATTGGAATGATTTGCCATTTCTATCTCCAGCTCATTTTACATATGAGGAAACTGAGGCAAACAGGTTTAAGTGACTTGCTCAGAGTCACATAGCTAGTTAATGTGTGAGGCCAGATTTGAACTCAAGAAGATGAGTTTTCCTGACTACAGGCATGATAGTCTATCCACTGTGACATTTAGCTGCTGTGTGCATATCTATACAAGTGTATATACATACAAATGTGTATATATGTATTGTACATGTATGCACAGATGTATATTATATACACTACAGTGCATCTAAGTGTATTGCCTAATTGTCAAAGTATGCATTTAATACATTCAAGTCCATGCCTGTATATATGTGAAAGTATATGTGAACATACATGGGTATATGTGTGTGTTTATGTGTTTATCTGGATATGACTATGTGAATGCCAACAACAAGCTACTTGAAAAGCTGAGCAAGGAGTCCTCCAGTCAGTCTGTTTCCCCATTCTTTCCTAGTGAAATAGCTGAGCAGCAATTTTTGCCCTCTCTTAGCCACAGATACCTGAAATATATCTGCAGAAACATTTTTAAAAGCCTTTTGTAGTTGCAATATTGCCAGCTCAGATCACTTAATTATATCAGTGAGTATGTGTGTGTGTGTGTGTGTGTGTGTGTGTGTGTGTGTATGTAGTGGAGGTACAGGACTAGAATCATAGGAGCATAGATCTAAACATGAAGGTACCCTCAGAGGCCATCTGATTAATTTTCTTCCATCCTGCTAGACCCCCCCACCCCACCCCATATACCACCCTTGTTTTAAATACGAGAAAACAGACCTAGGTCTTCTAACTACAGACCATTGCTTTTTTTTCCACTGTGAGGATCTGTATGTCACAGGTCTTTCTAGAAGGCATTGATTCACTTTTCCATAGATGAGTAGAAAAGATGTCTTTTTTTTTTTTTTGAGCTAGACTTTTGCATCCTGCTGATTGATTACTAGGGTTTTTCCTCCCTTACTCTTTATCCTCTTCCTTAGAGTGACCACACTTGACTCTTTATACTTTTCAATCTCCACCCCTCCCCCTCCACCTTTTTTCCCCTGCTTAAAGCCCTAACAATGCCTAGGAGCCCCAGGAAAATAATCTTTTAGCATGACCTTTCAACACTCAACATAGAGTGACATGACTGTGAAGATTACCTTTTCCCTCTCTATGACTGCAACAACAAGTTCATATACTCCCCTTCCTCTATTCCTGGCCTCATCCCCATTCCTGTATGACTTTGAAGCCATTTCTTCTGAACACTTTTTTCTAATACAAGATGTATACTGATGGAAGATAGGGGCAGGAAGCTGACAGAAAGTCCTGTCACAAGGTAGAACTGAGAGGATGCCGCCCAGCCAAATTCACCCAAAATGTCGAACAGGCACAGAAGATATTCCAGTTATTACTACAATTTCACACCCCACCTATCCACTGACAGTTAGTTTTGACAGTCGGCTGTACTCTGCTCATCTCTCATGTCAACCTCAGGCATATAATAGCTAGGTCAAAGCTTTAACAATAGTGATTAGATCTGGAAGAGGAGGAAGTATTGTGGCAATAAAAATTAGGGTGCTTCAGTAACGCTTCAAATTCAGGGCACAGTCACTTGAATACATCCAGAGAATATGAAGTCTTTTTTGTAGTTGTTTTGTTTTAAAGAGCCAAGTGATTCTTTCAAGGGTGACTTCTGCTGTTTAGCTTTTTACTCTGCTCTCTCACACTAATGAATCTCTGATTTCCTTGGAGAAGAGTAGGAGCTCAAACTATAAATGCTTTATGAATTAATTTTAAATTTCCCCTTGCAAAATAAGCAACGTGACTGGCTTAGACAGCCCCAAGGTGAAAAGGAATCCTGGTGGAGAAAGGGAATATAGCAATACACTGCAAAAATCATTTTAATATCCACATGAAAGGCATTTGGGTATGAAGGGATGGGAATATGGTCGAGCTTCAGTGTTTGTGATATAAGTTTATCAAACATCAACAAAAATAGCAGAGCAGTCTTAAAAACAACTCGCTTTATATAGTAAATTGGCTCCTACGATTCATTCGCTTTATTGATTTGGAAAAGGACTAGTCATTCATATTTGCCAAGGAAGACCAAATTAAGCAGGTAGAATACTAGGAAGGCCAGATTCCAATAGAGAAAACAGACTGTTTTGACATCTGTTCACTTATATAGAGGACTGACCTACTTTAAGAAATCCTAGCATGCCATAATCCAAACTGTAAATGGTAAATTACAGAATTATTCACCTTTGTGTGATAAATTTTCACTCTCCAAAAAGTGAACAGATTTTTTTATATCAGCCATCTTTGTGTGTGTGTGTGTGTGTGTGTGTGTGTGTGTGTGTGTGTGTGTATGCGTTGGACTTGGCATCTACAGACTGAAAACAGCATAGAGATGCATTGTCAATGGCAGGTGACATGGGGTGTGCTGGAGAGCTCCTACCCCTGAACACCTAAGCAGCATGGACACAACATGGGCACAGCATGGACACAGCATGGGCACAGCATGGTGCTGGGCAACACAGTGTTCAATGGGAAATGGCCCACCCTGCCCTGGTCTCTGTCTCATCTTCAGAAAACCCAAGTCTGTCTAATGTAAAATGGTATCCAAGAAATGAGAAGATACGTAGTTGTAAACTAGCACTGATATAGGCCAACAGTAAAGGCCACAAGCCTGACCTGGATACAAAGGCCTGAGCTGACCAAGTCAATTCAAATCTTGAGCCAAAAGAGCTGAGTCTTATATCTCCCAGTCCTGGAGGTGAACTGAGGCAGGCCACTGGTGAGCATACTCACACATCTGCTGCCTGAAGGGTCAGGTCACCATCCTTCTCTAGGGCCTAGGTCCTACAGGGGTAGTCACTCCTCCCCATGTCCTCAGTGTGGCAGTTACAATCAGGTTCTAAGACTCCTTTCTAGAAATGTTGCCAGTCAAAGAAAGGGGAGCTCTACTTTCCATTGGGGGCAATAGTGAGAGAAGGGAGAGGAGAGGGAAGAAACCCTCCTCCCACACTGTTTCCAGTTGGGGTGGGGCAGGAGAAGGTTCTTCAAGTTCCCTGGATCTCTGAGTCCAGGCATCCCCTTAGCTCTGCCTCAAAGGAAAACTCATGAATTGTGTTGAGGTCACATCTATAAGAAAGTCATGATGAGTAACTCCTCAAAGCTGAGCCAGATGTTGCCCTGCATGCTTGTATCCTTTTCCTGAAAGGCCTTGGTCAGCACTTTCACCTGGATGCACCGTGGTCCAGCTACACAACTGATTAAAAAATATATAATCCAAACTTTAAATGACAAATTACAGAATTTTAATCAGGCATCTCTAGAATAATTAAATGGTAAATTAAAGAATCATTCACCTTTGTGTGATAAATTTTCACTCTCTAAAAAGTGACAGGATTTACTTTTAATGAGCCATCTCCAGCAATTTACCTAATTTATCTCACTGTAAAGGGCTTACCCTTTATGTTTAAAATACATTTTGATTTAAAGATATTCAATTTTAAATTTGGTTTTCAAAAACAACAGCTTTGTATGAAATGAAGTTCATTGGTACTTATTCAATCATTCATTTATTCAGTTAGTTTTCAATGAACCACCTATTACATATCTGATACCATTTTAGACAGGGGATATGGGAGAAAGAGGAACAAAACAAATAGAAGTAATTTTACCAGGACTCCAAGATTTTACAGATTGTTTGAGGAGAGAGACTGTGCACATATTAAATAACTAAAGAACCATAAAATGTGGAAAAGTCACCTGTCTCTCAGGAGGCTTTTGGGTAGACTATGCCTGGGTAGGTAAGGACACTCTCTTTCTCTGGACTACATTTCCCAGAGGGATTTGAGGGAAAGATCAATTTTATTAGAAGCTTTTAAAAATGACTTTCCCAGAGGTAATCAAACTCATTTGAGCAAAAGATAGAGTTTTGGACTTTGAGAGTTTTAAGATTTTTTGATTTCTGCCATATTCACTTTAAATATGATTTGAAGATGACTGAAGGGAAGGGATTTTGCAATTTTAAGTTAAAAGTAAGCTAATGGTGAAAGTACATCACCTCCGGCTTCAGTTAATATTGCCTTAGATATGAATTAATAAAAGTTCCAAGACTATGAAAACCAGGCATGATGCAGGCCTCTTCCAGCAATGTCCTTTACTTTGGGTCAATCTCCTGTGTCAGAGGTGAAAATATTTTCAAAAATATCGCCATTTTCCCAGCACAGTGGCTTTGATTGCATCCACATACTGAGTTAGAACCCAATACACCCAAGAGTAAGAGGCTTCGATGGGACCCAACTGAAATGCTATCATGTGGTAATCTTCATGTCTTTCAGTAGGTTCCCTGACTACATTTTTAATGGATCCTATGGGTAATTACAGTGCCAATCCACAACTGGTCTTGTTCTAATTTAAAGGTGAGTCTCACTTTTCCTCCTGTCTTATTGTACATACCTGATAAAGGTACTGTTTGCAGCCATTTCTGGGCACCCTTAACAGGTTTCACATCTTTAGGTTTCCCTTTATCTAACACTTTTTTGCATTGCTTTTGCCTCTAAGGTGCCTCTTTTGTACTCTTTTCAGCTTCCATTTCTTGCTGTGCTGTGTCTTAGGGTGTGTTTACTGCTGAAACATCATTGATTGCAGATCCAACCACCATAATCTTGGCACCACTGGTTACTTTGATTTCCTGTAATGTTTTCTTCTCAGGTAGAAGTCCCTTAAACATAACTTTCTGCATAGCAGGTGGTAGGCCTGTAATGGAGTGGATCTTGAACTTCAGCTCAGCCCCTGTGCTGTCCACAGATATGGGTACTACTGAAGCTTCATAAGGTAGGGAGGGAAGACAGAGGCCCCTTACAAATGCAGTAATAATCAGCCACAATAAGATTGTATTATACAGATTAGAATGCTAAAAGAATTCAAGAAAGGGGAATAATATCATAGGGTCTGACTATTCACAAAGGCTTCATTGACAATGTGGAACAGGAAGGAAATGTGAGATTTGTGTTAGCGAAGAAGAGGAACAATTCAAAGTGAGAATAAAAAAGTCATAGGGAATAAAGGCCCAAAAGAAAGGAGGGGGAGGGAAAGTATGGCATACACAGAGGAAAGCAGTTGGCCTATTGATCTGCATTGAGAAAAAATACAATATAAGGTTAAATAATCTGGGGAGGCCAACTGAAGATAAATTATATTTATTTAACAGTAATGACAGCTCACACTTATTTAAGACTTTAAAGTTGAAAAAGTACTTTCTCTACAACAAGCCTATGAGGTAGGCAGTATAGATTTTCTTATAATTTTACAGATGAGGAAGGTAAGAATCAGAGGAGGAGAGAATTCTGGAAAGATAGAGGAGTAGGTCAGAAAATTCCAAGCTCTCCAAATTTCCCCCACAAACAAGACAAAACAGCTCCTTAGGGAGAACATAGAGCACTAAAAACAAACAAGAGTTGGGGCAAAATGGTGTAATTCCTAAGACAATTTGAAGAAAAATCCCAGACTGAGGCTTGTTCCTATGAAGCGTAAACACCTCCAGGCTGGTTGTACAAAAAACGGCAAGTGGGGAGCCCTGCAGCTAACTGGGTTATGAGGTTGCCTTGGCCCTAGCTACAGGAATTTGCACTTCCTGGACAGTGTGGACAGCTGAACATCTGAGCAGGGGAAAATTGAAGGAATCTCTGCTGACAAGGGACACCAGACCCAGCTGTGCTGCTGAGACACAGCCGTAGGTGAGAAGGAACCAGCATATTCCCAGTGAGTGCAAAATCAGTGGGGCAGTGCTGCTTCTTGGTTTCTGTCCCATGCCAGAGTGAAGAACTGAAGGGGGAACTGAAGCCAGAGACATCATCCCCCATACTCTAGGACTAGAGAGGACTACAATAACAAATTCCTATAAATTAAAAAAAAAAGAGCAAGCAATGGAGAAAGAACCAAACCAAAGAAAGTTAATACGGTAATAGAAAAGACTGGGATTCATCTTCAGAGAAGGACAGTGAAGAAAAAAAAGACCCTTCTATTCCAAAGAGTAATGTCAAATGGTTGCCTGCCTAAAAAGAATTCATAGAACTTTAAAAATCAAATGAGAGAGATTGAGGAAAAGAAATTTTTTTGACTAAGAACAATCAAAGATAAGCAAGAAGATTGTGAAAAGAAAGTTAACCAACTAGAAAGGGAGATCCAGAATCTTTTTTTTTTAATTTTATTTAATATGTTTAGTTTTCAGGATTGATTTTCACAGGAGTTTGAATTACAAATTTTCTCCCCATTTCCACTCCCCCCACTCCAAGATGGTGTACACTCTGGTTGCCCTGTTCACCAATCAGCCCTCCCCTCCATCACACTACTCCCCTCCCATCCCCCTTTCCCTTCCTTTCTTGTAGGGCAAGATAAATCTCTACACCCCATTGCCTGTGCAACTTATTTTCTAGTAGCATGAAAAAAAAAACTTTTTTTACTATTGAACATCTATTTTTTAAAACTTTGAGTTCCAAATACTCTCCCCTCTTACCTTCCCATCTACCCTCCCTAAGATGTCAAGCAATTCAACATGGGACACATGCATATCATCATGTATAACCCTTCCAAAATACTCATGTTGTGAAAGACTAACTATATTTTGCTTCTTCCTAACCTATTCCCCTTTATTGAATTTTCTCCCTTGACCCTGTCCCTTTTCGAAAGTGTTTGTTTTTGATTACTTTCATCACCATCTGCCCTCCCTTCCGTCATCCCCCCCTTTTTTATCTTCTTCCTCCTTCTTTCCTATGGGGTAAGATACAGAACTGAGTATGTATGGTATTCCCTCTTCAGGTCAAATCTGATGAGGGCAAGATTCACTTATTCCCCCTCACCTGCCTCCTCTTCTCTTTCTACAGAACTGCTTTTTCTTGCCACTTTTATGCAAGATAATGTACCCC
>CM053625.1:51257714-51282898 GCA_028646595.1 Phalanger gymnotis | reverse complement strand
ATGAATAAGCACTGGAGAGAAAAGCACTACCGTGCAGGTTTTCAAAGCCAGGGGGTCTCTTTCAACTGATACCCAGTCTTATCATTAACACTCTTTCTATGAGTGTGCCCCCAAAACAAAACACCAACCTTAGATCTTACATATGCTTCTCAGGGCCCTGGGGCACTCAATAACCTCAGTGGTTTCAAACAAAAAACAGTAAAAAGTCACATTTTGCTTGCCATTACATTTGAAAGCAAGACTCATCAAAGATTCTTGATGGTCTTAGGATTCCAAAAGAGAAAATGGTTATAAAGTCCCACCCTAATTACTATAACAAATGGATCTTAAGACCAAAAAGTATGAGAACCACTGCACTACAGTACCACTGAGGTACTGTCCAATTTTGAGATTCTACTTTCACAGAGGTTGTAATGCTTTGTTTCAGGAAAGTTTCAAATAGCCATAGAAAATGTAGTGGTATCTAGAGGATATAGGATTCTTTAAAAGAAAACATTAATTTTGGGGATGGGGCCAAGATGGCTGTGTGAAAGCAAGGTTTTACTAGAGTTCTCTTACAAATTCTGTCAGATACCTATAAAAAATTGAATCTGAAAAAATTTGATAGAGATAGAAGCCAGCAGGAGACTGAGTATGGCAGATTTCCAAGCCATGAGAGTCCACAGGGTCTACAGGACAGATTTGTGGGCTGGGAGAGCCCTGGGCATGTAGAATTAAACCATCCCAGAGTGGGACTGGGAGCAGGCCCAGGACTGAAGTGCCAGCTACAGAGGCAATCCCCAGGTCTCTCAGGCGGGGATGGGAGTCTGTTTGTAGGTACATGAGACACCAGCACAGAGCCTGTCACAGTGGGAGCAGCTACTCCTGAGACTTTCAGCCCACAGTCTAAAGGTTTGAAATTCACCTTCTTGAACTCTTGGGAGCCATGATGAGCAGATAAAATGGCTCTCATCCCTCCCTTCCTCACCCAGAGAACATTTCCCTGGGAGAAACCCTGGAATACAGGAGGCAGAAGTGGGGCTTCAGTAGCCTTTTAGCACAGGAGGCTGGGGTAATGGCACCTCTTGTGGTGGCAGAAGGAAACTAATGCAGGAGGACAGGTGACCCAGCAGGCTCCACCTCAGCAGACAAGTGGAAGTTCCTGAGCCCCAGGGGAGTGGAGCCAGTAAGTGACAACATCAAGACCCCAGATATGTGTTTGCATAGCCAGGGGCAGTGGTAGACATCAGCACAGATAACTGCTGAGACCAGCCACGCTGTAGTGCAGGCCTAGGGGAAGAGGAGACTTCCAGGAGCCAGACCATCCCTCCCCCTCACCTCACACCAGGAGTTCAGTGTAACCCAGAGGAACTCAGAAAGACATCCACCTGGCCTCAACCTTCACGCACTAACCAGCTCCAACTCAGCACCAGCTGAGCAGCATTATATAGCTTCTAGCTGACAAAACCAGAGGCCGCAGCACACAAAGACAGTAACCAGGCCCACAGCTCCCAGCACAAGAAGCTTGGGACAGAGCCCCATGACTCCCAGAAGTAGAAATCCACTTTAAAAGCCAAGAAAAAGACAACCACTATGAAGAAACAATTCAGAAAACCAAGGACTATTGATTCTTACTATGGAGACCAGCAAGATCAAAACACCAGTTCAGAAGAGGACAGCATTGACACTATACCAGATCTGAAACCTCAAAAGGGAATATTAACTGGTCTCAAGCCCAAAAAGCATTCCTGGAAGAGCTCAAGGAGGATTTTAAAAATGAATTTAGAGAAGTAAAAGAAAAAAAATGGAAGAAAATCACTGAAGAGAACAAATCTTTAAACAAATAAAATTGGTGGAATGGTTAAGGAGGTTCAGAATCTAATTGGAGAAAATGACTCCTTGAAAAGTAAAATTAACCAAATGGAAAAGGAGGTACAGAAGCTAAATGAAGAAAACAATTCATTAAAAATTAGAATTGGACAAGTAGATGCTCATAACTCTATCAGGCATCACGAATCAAACAAAATCCAAAGAATGAAAAAAATAGAAGAAAATGTGAAATATCTCATTGGAAAAACAACTGACATGGAAAATAGATCCAGGAGAGATAATCTAAGAATTATTGGTCTGCCAGAAAGCAATAATGAAAAAAAGAGCCTGTTCAGTATCTTCCAAGAAATCATCAAGGAAAATGGCCTCAAGGTCCTAGAACCAGAGGGTAAAATAGCCATTGAAAGAATCCACTGCTCACTCCCTGAAAGAGATCCAAAATTGAAAATTCCAAGGAATATTGCAGCCAAATTATAGAATTATCAGGTCAAGGACAAAATACTGTAAGCAGGCAGGAAGAAACAATTCAAATATCATGGAACTAGAACCAAGATCATGTGGGACTTTGCAGCTTCTACATTAAAATACAGGAGGAATTGGAATATGATATTCTGAAAGGCAAAGAAGCTTTGACTACAAACAAGGATCAACTACCTAGCAAAACTGAGCATAATTTTTCAGACAAAGAGATGGACATTCAATAAAATAAGGGAATTCCAGACATTCCTGATGAAAAGGCCAGAGCTCAATGGGAAATTTTATCTTCAAATACAAAACCAAAGAGAGATATAAAAAGGTAAATGGGGGAGAGATGACCTTGTTATTCAATAAGGGGAAATTGTTTACATCCTTATATAGGGTTATATTGTTTTATATATGTTATATATATATATGTGTGTCATTCTTGAGAATGGTACAGTTTTTGCAACAATTACAAGGGAGACACATAGACTGAAGGTGTCAGTGTAAAGTAACTGATGTGATGATAAAAATGTAATTAAAGGGTCAAAAAGGATTGTTCTGGGAGGAGAGGTAAGGAGGAGGTAGAAAAGGGTAAATTACCTTACATGAAGAGGCACAAATATATATTATAGAATAGGAAAAGAAAGGAGGGAGAAGAATGGTATTTGAGCTTTACTTTCATCATATTTGATTCAAGGAAAGAATAACATACTCTGATAGGTATAGAAATTAAACTTGCCCTAGAGACAGTAGGAAGGGTAACGGGAAAGAAGACACAGGGCAGTTAGAAGGAAGGGAAGGAGTAGAAAGGGGAAAGGGTAAGATAAGGAAGGGGTGTCAATAGGGAGGGAAAATTGAAGAAGGTGGTAGTCAAAAGCAAAACTTTTGAGCAGCAGAAGGGAGAAGGGAGAAATAAAAGCATAAACAGGGTGGGGGCAATATGATGGAGAAAAAGAAATAGTAATCATAAACGTGAATGTGAATGGCATGAACTCTCCATAAAACAGAGGAGGAGAGAAGACTGAATGAAAAACTATAATCCTACAATATGTTGTTTACATTTGAAACAGGGGGATACACACAAGGTAAAGGTAAAAGGCTGGAATAGAATATATTATGCTTCAGCTAAAGTAAAAAAAAAAAAAAAGCATAAGTAGCAATCCTAATCTCAAACAAAGCAAAAGCAAAGATAGATCTAATTAAAAGAGATAGGGAAGCAAACTATATCCTGCTAAAAGGCACCATAGACAATGAAGTAATACCACTACTTAACATATGCACCAAGTGGTAGTACATACAGATTCTTAGAGAAGTTAAGGGAGTTACAGGAAGAAATAGCAAAATTATACTAGTGGGGTCCTCAACCTTTCCATCTCTAAACTTCATAAATCTAACCTCAAAATAAACAAGAAAGAAGTTAAGGAAGTGAATAGAATTTTAGAAAAGGTAGATATGATAGACCTCTGGAGAAAACTGAATGGGGATAGAAAGGAACATACCTTTTTGTCAGCAGTACATGGAACATACTCAAAAACTTACCATGTATTAGGGCATAAAAACCTCACAATCCAGTGCAGAAAGGCAGAAACAGCCAATGCATCCCATTCAGATCATGATACAATAAAAATTATTTGCAATAAAGGACCATGGAAAGATAAACTAAAAATTAATTGGAAACTAAATAATCTAACCTTAAAGAATGAGTGGGTCAAACATCAAATCATAGAAACAATTAATAACTTCATTCAAGAGAATGACAATAATGAGACAACATACCAAAACTTATGGGATGCAGCAAAAGCAATTCTTAGAGGAAGTTCTATATCTCTAAATGCTTACATGAATAAAATGGAGAAAAAGGAGATCAATGAATTGGGCATGCTACTGAAAAAGCTAGAAAAAGAACAAATTGAAAATCCTCAATCAAATACCAAATCAGAAATACTGAAAGCCAAGGGAGAGAGTAATAAAATTTAAATCAAGAAAACTGTTGAACTAATAAATAAAACTAAGAGCTGATTTTATGAAAAAACAAATGAAATTGATAAACCTTTGGCCAATTTGATTGAAGTAAAAAGAAAAAAGAAAACCCAATTACCAGTATAAAAAATGAAAATGGTAAAATCATCTCCAATGAAGAGGAAATTAAAACTATAATTAGGAACTATTTGCCCAATTGTTTGCCCATGAATTTGACAATCTTAGGGAAATGGATGAATATTTACAAAAAATATAAATTGCCCAGGTTAGTGGAAGAGGAAATAAAATACCTACGTAGCCCAATCTGAGAAAGACATTGAGCAACCATCAATGAACTCCCTAGAAAAAATCTCCAGGGCTAGATGGATTTACATGTGAATTTTGTCAAACTTTTAAAGAACAATTAATTTCCATACTTTATAGACTATTTGGGAAAATAGGTGAAAGAATCCTACCAAATTCTTTTTATGACACAAATATGGTACTAATACCTAAACTGGGAAGAGTCAAAACAGACAAAGCAAATTATAGACCAATTTCTCTAATGAATATTGAAGCAAAATTTTTAAATAAAATATTAGCAAAAAGATTGCAACAACTTATCATGAGAGTAATACACTATGAGTAGGTAGGATTTATTCCAGGAATGCAAGACTGGTTCAATATTAGGAAAACAATCAGCATAATTGATCATATCAACAACAAAACTAGCAGAAACTATATGATTGTCTTAATAGATGCAGGAAAAGTTTTTCACAAAATACAATACCCATTTTTATTAAAAACACTAGAAAGCATGAGAATAAATAGAGTCTTCCTTAAAATCACAAGTAGCATCTACCTAAATCTATTGGCAAGAATTAATTGTAATAGGGATAAGCTAGATGAATTTCCAATAAGATCAGGGGTGAGACAAGGATCTCCATTATCACTCCTATTATTCAATTTGGTACTAGAAATTTTAGCTTTAGCAATGAGAGAAGAAAAAGAAATTAAAGGAATTAGAATAGGCAAAGAAGAAACTAAGTTATCACTCTTTGTAGATTATATGATGATTTACTTAGAGAATCCTAGAGAATCAAGTAAAAAAATGCTTGAAATAATGAATAACTTTAACAAAATTGCAGAATATAAAAGAAACCCACATTATTCATTGGCATTCTTCTATATTACTAACAAAGCCCAACAAGAAGAGATAGAAAGAGAAATTCCATTTAAAGTTGCTGTAGACACTAAAATATTTGGGAGTCTACTTGCCAAGACAAACCCAAGACCTATATGAACACATTTATGAAACACTTTTCACACAAATGAAGTCAGACCTAAATAAATGGAAAAATGTGAGTTGCTTGTGGTTGGGCCAAGCTAATATAATAAAAATGACAATTTTGTCAAAATTAATTTACTTACTCAGGGCCATATCAATCAAACTACCAAAAAAATTATTACACAGAGCTGGATAGAATAATAACAAAATACATCTGGAAGAACAAAAGGTCCAGAATATCAAGGGAATTAATGAAAAGAAATGCTAGGGAAGGTGGCCTAGCCATACCAGATATTAAACTATATTATAAAGCTACAATTATCAAAAGTACTCGGTACTGGCTAAGAAACAGAGTGGTGGATCAGTGGAATAGGTTAGGAACACAAGACACAGTAGTCAATGACTATAGCAATATAATCTTTGATAAACCCAAAGAATCCGGCTTCTGGGTTAAGAATTCACTATTTCACAAAAAATCAGCTGGGGAAACTGGAAAATAGTATGACAGAAGTTAGACGTAGTTCAACATCTTACACTGCATACCAAAATAAAGTCAAAATGGGTTCACGATTTAAGAATAAAAGCTGATATTATAAGCAATGTGGAAGAGCAAGGAATAGTTTACCTGTCATATCTATGGAGAAGGGAAGAATTAATGGCCAAACAAGAGATAGAGAGCACTACAAAATGCAAAATGGATAATTTTGATTATATTAAATTGAAAAGTTTTTGTACAAACAAAGCCAATGCAACCAAGATTAGGAGGGAAGCAGAAAATTGGGAAAGAATTTTTACAACCAGTGTCTCTGATAAAGGCTTCATCTCCAAAGTATGAAGGGAATTGTGTCAAATTTATAGGAATACAAGTCATTCCCCAATTGAGAAATGGTCAAAGGATATGAACAGAAAGTTTACAGAGGAAGAAATTAAAGATATCCATAGTCATATGAAAAAAATGCTCTAAATCATTAGTGATTAGAGAAATGTAAATCAAAACAATTCTTAGGTGCCACATTTCTCCCACCAGATTGGGTAACATGATGAAATAGGAAAATCATAAATTCTGGAGAGGATGTGGGAAAATTAGACCTTTGTTACATTGTTGGTGGAGTTGTGAACTGATCCAGCCATTCTGGAGAGCAATTTGGAAGTATGCACAAAGGGCTATAAAAATGTGCATACCCTTCGACCCAGCAATACCACTTCTAGGGTTGTATCCCAAAGAGATCACACAAGTGGGAAATGGACCAGTATGTACAAAAATATTTATAGCAGCTATTTTTGTGGTGACAAAGAATTGGAAATCAAAGGGATGCCCATCAACTGAGGAACAGCTAAACAAATTGTGGTATATGAATGTAATGGAATACTGTTGTGCTATAAGAAATGAGGATCAGACAGACTTCATTATAACCTTGAAAGACTTAAATGAATTGATGCTGACTGAAAGGAGAAGAACCAGCAGAACATTATATACAATTACAGACACAGTATCTGTAAGGACTAGCTTTGATAGACTTGGCTCTTTTCATCAATTCAAGGTTCAAAGACAGTTCCAAAAGACTCATGATGGAAAAAGCTATGCACATCCAGAGAAAGAATTATGGAGTCTGAATGTAAATTGATGCAAACTATTTGCTCTCTCTTTTTTTCCTTCTTTTTTGATTTTGTTTCTTCTTTTTCATGAATTACTCCATTGGTTATGATTCTTCTTTACAACTTGACTATTATGTAAATAAGTTTAATGCAAAGGTATATGTAGAACCTATGTCAGATTACATGTTGTCTTGGGTAAAGGAGAGGGTGGAAGAGAAAATTCTGAATTCAAAAACTTCTGGAACTGAGTGTTGTAAACTAAAAATAAAAAAAGAAATAAAAAAAAATAAATTCTGACAATATGCTCTTTTCCTAACATAGTAACCATGAACTTATCCATAAAATACAGTACACAATATAAAATTGGTAACATGCAAAACATTTTTCTTGCTAGTAATTCTCTAAAATTTTGTGACAATATTTCAAAAAAAATTAAATTCAGACAATATTCACTTTCTATAACGCATGAAATCTACAGTATGATAAATGCTATACAACAAACAAAATTCTTAAAACTAAAAGTTGTTTTAACTTGAATTTTACCTTTCACTGTGTCATATGGCAGTATGAAAGCATTGTATTGTTTACCATACTACTATAAACCTCTTTCACCTGCTGAAAACCAAGGTAAAGATTGCTAGAACTTTAGCCACTGCTGTCCAAAGAGACCAAGACTGGCAAGGTCTCAACATTACCTCTAAAACTCTTCTTCATGGCTATACTAGCCACTCCACAAACTTGCACACGTTCATCTCCCTCTTTTTTTCTCTGTTGCATGTAGCCACCAATGTGCATGGTTGCCAATGCAAAAAATGAAAAGGAAGTTACTAATAAAATCATTTAAATGCTTGAAGTCACAAAAGTTAAATATGCAAATGCTGAGGATTGAATGCATAATTGTAGATAGAACTAGATATACACAATTATTTTATATTAATAATAATAATAATAGCTAGGATTTTATAGTACTTCAAAATTTTCAAATTACTCTAAATGTTATCTCTTTTGATTCCCACAACAATCCTGGGAGGTGGGTGCTATAGTTATCACCATTTTGCAAATGAGGAAACTTAGGCTAAGAGGTTTAGTGACTTGCCCAGGGTCATACAGCTAGTGTCTGAGACCGTATTTAAACTCAAGTCACAATTATTTTTATGTGCCACCTCAATAGAATACAACTTTCTTGAGGTTAGGGATTATGTTTTTGATTTTGCTAATATACCTAGTGCTTAGCAAATTTTTCATCCTTAGTAAATGCCTTTTGACTAACTGAATAGATAGAGAGGTAAACAGTATCAAAGTTTATAGAAAAGTTAAGGAAAATGTGACCTGAGGAAAACATCAAGACATTTTTCAGAGAATAGTGAATTTGCAATGTTTGATAGAGGAGTTTAAGTAGAGTCACAGAGTTGGAAGTCAGATGTGAAGAATTATATGGATCTTAAAGAATTGGATGAAATGATTGTACTAGACAGCAAAAGTTTGATAGTAAAAGGCAGGTAGGCTACAGAATGATAGCTTGAGGTGGTGGTAGGATTAAATGAAGGTATTGTTTTTCTTAAGAATGAGAGAAACCTGAGTATATCAGTAGGCAATGTGTAAAGGATCAATATACAGCAAGAAAAATTGAAGATGAAGAAATGAAACATAATCAATGGGAGCAGGCCCTTGGAGAAGACAGAAGCTTATAAGACCAAGGTATCAAGAATTGTGGATGATTTAAACTTGCCCAGAGATCTCTAAGAGTGATCATCTTTTCCATTTTATCCTCTAGGACTGGAGCAAAGAAGGGAAAGGAAGGATGATATTCATCCTCAAAATGGTTTTAAGTAAAGGTTTATCTGATATGTGAAATAGATGGATTGGTTTTGTTTTTCCCTAACATAGGAGAGAAGGCAAACTTCTGGGAGATGAAATTTGAATAGTTTCAGGGCTTGAGGAAAGATAAGATTTGTTAAGGTAGCTGCAGTGAATGCAATAATGTCAGTCAAATATGAATGGCAGGATTGCTATGCAGGAGTGAGGACCCAGCTTAAAGTAGATAACTCGCCTTTTGACCAGATCTAATTAGCATGGTTGCATTCTACATCAGTATTCAAAAGCTTAAGATCATGAAAGGAGAAAGTGGATGATAGAAGTGACCTAGCTTTGAGGATTAACAGGATAAGATTAATGGAAGGAAAGGGGGGCATATCATATTGAAATAATTACCTATATAGTTGAGGTATCAAATAGAAGAAAGAAGGAAAGGACAGGAGTGATGGAGGGAAGCAAGATAAGAAAAGGAGTGAGTCTGAAAGAAGAGAAAAGCATGAAGATATGGGAGATCTGAGGAAAGATGAAGACAGGTTTAATATAACTAAAGCATTGGTAGATTGTAAAGGACAAGGAGTAATATCTAGAAAGGAAAATTGCAAAGTCCAAGATAATAGAGGTGGCATAGTTGAAGTTGATGCCAAGGTCTAAGATGTGATCATACATACAGGTGATTAGGGAAGAGCAGAGTTGGAGTTGCAAAGTTTGACAGATTAGGATATCAGGATGAATTTCAAAGTCATCAATAATGAGGGCAAAGGACTGAATGGAAACTGAAAAAACTCAGGAACTAAACCCTTTGAGGAAAAAAAAGACTAGATATTAGTAGAGGAAAGCAATAGGAATCTTTGTAGAGTGATATAAAGAGATGGGATGAGGTTTAAAGGGGCAGCCAAGGGAGGATATCAAAATGACTGTTGGGAGCGATTTCTAAGATGTTGCCGGAGGACAACCTCACAGGTATGAAAGATGGAATGGCTAGCATGGGAGAAAGAATCAAGGCATAAAGCACTTTTCAGACAAAGACAGAGTTCTATAAGTACAAGAAAATGGCAAGATAATTAAATAAGCATGACTAGGCTGAAAGAGGGTTCATAAACAACACAAACTGTTTCAGGGGACTTAACAGAAGGGGAATACAGAGAAGGATATTGACCGGGGAATAGTAGGGTTGAGAACTGAATAGGAGTGAGAATGCAGGGAGACTTAGCAGGCGCAGGGGGTGGGGGGTGTTTATATCATCAAGTGACTACATCACAGGATGTATTAGTGATAGACTGCATGCTGGTAGCATTAAGGCTCAGTGCTCCATCTATCTCCCAATAATAACCAGGAGTAACTAGAGAAGCGATGGTAATATGCTAGGCAAAGGATGAGAAAAGTACTAACAAGAGACAAGCTTGTGGCCTAAGTTGCTCCCCACAGACTAATTAGAAATTTGGTATGAAATAGCCTCTATATTTGAGTAGACTATTAGCAAAAGACAATATAGTAAAGGGTGCCTGGAAGGTCTCCCTGTGAAACAGAGCTAAGCAATTCCCTTTCCTACAATTTCTCTATCTAGGTACAGACTCAGTAAAGTATAACAGAGAACAAGAGGGTTATGGGTAAAGGTGGTTAGGAAGGTTGAATCTCTTAACCTAGGCAGCATGTGGCAGCAGGGGCTACTTTACATTTCTTTCCTTCTCTAATGCAAACGTTGTGAGGTCCTAGAGCTGGGGACAAGAGGATGGGCAATAAGAGTGGCTAGGAGGGTGCTTGGTACACTAGACCTCTGGTTCCAAGTGGCATGAGTTGGGATGTTTATTCTCATATTCCTCTTCTACTTCAAGATCTCAGTAGAATGGGGATTCAAACCCAGGTCTCTTGATTTCCCATCTGTGATTCTTTCTAGCATGCCACACTGCCCTTCAAGTAAATGGGGTATGGGGGTGAGAAATGGTGCCACTGTTGCTTGTCAATTCTTATGTGGGCTTTTTTTTGAAGTAATTAAATGGAACACTGGTGAAGGGAAAAAGCAGGAGAGGGAAAGATTTACTACTTTCCCCCAGAGAAAGGTAAAACCAGTGTTAACAAATCATAGCCCTAAACCCGAAATGCAATCCCACTCAATAATTTCTGGCACTCTTTACCTGCTGAAATATAACTTGTCTATACACTTTCACCTGTGTGGAATGACACAGTGATAGACTGCATGCTGGTAACATTCAGGCTCAATGCTCCATCCATCTCACAGTAATAAACCTTATATTATATTGGTTACTATGCCAGAATATGACATGATTGATTGTTCTTCTCTACATCTTTGCAGTTGAACAGACTAAGCCCCAGACAAGATTCTACTTCATTGTGCTTTGATATATGCTGGGGGTGTGCTTTGTTGGAGGAAGCTAAACAATATCTAGTGAGTTGAGTCCTTTATGTGGTACCTAGAACTAAATGCTATGTAGTATCTGAAATAGTCTGCAGATGTCCAGTAAACCTTAAGTCTGTTGCAATGTTAGATGTGAATTTTCTGATAGACACCATTATCTCTTTTGGATTTTCATGTTTCTTTGTCTAGAAATGTCTAGAAATGTTTGCGGTCATGTGATAAATAAAATGGAAGACTGGCCATTTTTCCAATCTCCTTGACCTCTCAACCCTATTCACTACAGAAATTATATGCCAAAGATAAAGAAACTTCAGCTCTTTCCATGATTTAGAGCACCCAGAAATTAAAGGGGATGTTAAAAAAAACAAACCTCACTTCTACACTGGGCTCACTCAGCTCCCTTTCCCCACACTCTACAAAATAAGTCAGGAGGCTATTCTAGCTGATTCATATGGCCGTGCCCAAATGACATACAAACCCACAAAACCCAACCTCACATCTGGGCCTACCTTTCTTTTCAGTGCCAGGATGTGGAATTTTTCTGGGATTAGGACAGATAGCCAGCTTGCCTTGGCAGCATTCCAGAATATGGAAACTCTCTGGGGCCAAACAGCTTTTACCCAATAGTTAGCAAAATACCTCTGCAGGATAGCCAGCAATAGAACAAAAGGGGCAAAACAGGTGTCTGGGATTAAAATAGAACTCAACATCACCTTCCATTTCCTCCTTCTCTCAGAATCTCAGAGACCCAACCTACAAAAGTCAACCCATAGGACCAGCATGGCAGGTCTCTGAACTGTCTGATCACAGTGAGAGAATTAAGGAACAGAGGGAACTGACACAGAACATAGATGGCAGAGAAGCTCTGTGGCACTCCATTTAGCCTGAGAAAAAACACTGAACATTAAGCTGGGCCCAGTTCTGACCATCCAAAAATTCTTTGGAGCAGAGAATTAGGCTGTTGTAATGAGAATTGCCCAGGTAGGGGAAAAGGCTGAGACACTTTGAGATTCAGACTCCAAGGAAACTATCATTAGAAGGGAGGTAGTCAGAGATTCAGAAAGTGACTAATGGGGAAAATAAGGAGGGGACATATAAATTGTCAAAGAAAGAAAATTTAAATACCTCAACATAAGTAAATAAATCAACAAGAAAATTATTAACCATAAAAAATGTATATGGCCTCCAGATTTATTAAACAAGTTCAGACAATTATGAATAAATTCTGCAGAACACTTGATAACACAAAAGACCTTAAAGAATTTGAAGAGAATATAGAATCATAACATGTATTCCTGAGTATTTCAAAATGGAAATGAGAATTAGGAAAGCAGATTTTATGGCCTGCACAACAAAAACAATGAGCAGAATAAAAAAAGTAGGTTCTGTGGTGGCAAGTCTCACCAAAGAAATAAAAGAGAGAAAAATAGATTGGAAATGAAAATATAGAGAAGTAAAAGATAATCTAGAAGAAGAAGAGCAAAAAATCTATAACATTAAAGAAAATATGCTCACTATCCAAGCAAAAATACTGATCTAATAAACAGAATGTGTACGGACAGCCTAAGAGTCACGAGTCAGAAGAATGTGAGAGGGCAAAAAATCTTAACACCACAATGTAGAAAATAATAGAAGAAAACTGCCCCAAGCTTCTGAACAAAGAAAATTAAAAAAAAATTAAATACCAATTAAAATAATTCATAGATTGCTTCCAGGAAAACAAAACAAAACAAAAAAGAAGGTTTCAAAGTCCAAGACACATAGTGGCTATGTTTAATTTAATAATATAATGCATAAACAACAAATTCTGCAAATGATCAGGAGAAAAACCTTCAAATACAAAGGATGGGACACAATAACACATGACTATTGTGCACCCGCCAGAAAAATATAGAAGGGATTAGAATAATGTGTTTTGAAAAGCATGAAATTCAGGATGAAGCCCAGAGTGACCTATCCTGCAACTCTGAGCTTAACCATAAATGAGGAAGATGGATGTTCAATAATAAAGATGTGTTTGAAACATTTTTAGAAAGAGAGGCAGAGCTAAAGAGATTATTTATTTGCTTCTTTAACACCCTAAACAGAAATGTAGTAGGAGTAAAGTAAATGTAGCCTCCAAAGACAGCAATAGCAACAGAGTGATAGCAGAGAAATCAGTAAGAATTTTTTTTTCTAACTGTACACAAAGACACAGTGGTGAAGGCAGAAGATGAAGATGTGTAGGTAATAGATCAAAGGCCAACCTGGGACATTATTTTTAAAATCTGGTAATTCACTGCATGTATATCAGTGCTTTTGTGGAAGTACATTACAATATAAAAGTATACATGAAAGGTAGGAGGAGAGCAGGCAGCTAGAGAGGACTGCGTGATATGCCAGCATCAAATCAAGGGCCAGCAATGAGGTGAAGGTAACGCTTCAGTTCTTACTAAGAGAAGAACTGTTGGGTTAGTGGCTGAGGAAAGGTGGGACGATTGAAAAGGAAAAGAGTCTTTGCTCTGGTGGTAGGAAGGGGTCACTGACGAATGTTCCTATGGATGAAGACATGGTTTGTGAAGGGCAGAGGGGAACTTTGTGCAAGGCATTGACTAGGGGAACTAGTGCTTGAAAAGTTCACTCATTCTAATTGGGGGGCAGTGTAGGTGAGTGAGGGAGAGGAGTTGGAATGCAACTGGTACGTTAGGGAGCAGGAGAGCATGGACCTTGGGGGAACATTTTGAGACAAGTTGGGGGGAAATCTATACTTGGAGGGTATAGATCAGTGCTAGGCTGTATAATCTGGTAGAGGTGGTAAAGGGGTGATATCATGGATAAGTGTCCTCTCTGACACTTGCAATAACTAACATTATTTTACGAGTGATGACCAATGGAAAAAGAGAATACACCTGGAGTGCTCTCCTGGGCAGTAGCAGAAACTGCCTAGGGAAGAAGAGCCTAGAATGGATACCTTGGAAATCATGATTGTATGAGGAGTACAGAGAATAGAAAGAGACTATGAAGAGGCAACGAACCAGAGAATGAGTGACTACAGGAGACAGAAAGTTTGGATAATGAAGAAGATGAAAGAAATCCTCTCTGAAAAGGGATGTAAAAAGTGAAATAAAAAAAGTAATGAACAGCAAAAGTGGAAGAGGAAGAAACAAAGGAGGAAACCTACTTTACTGAAAAAAAGGAAGGATTCATATAATCTGATAAAAACAGGATAAAAGGATAAATGAATAAGCAAAACTGCAAAGGGAAAGGGGTTATAAATGAGTAGAAGGGATTAGCACTTAGGGGAAGAGAGTCAGGGAGAACAGAGCCACCTTAAAAATGAATAAGGTAAAGAAACCGAAAGAACACAGTAATATGTTTATAGCAGAAGAGGGAAAAACCATAACTTTATAAAGACTTAGAGGGAGATGGAGGGAATTATAAACCTAATTCTCATAACTTCAGATGTGAATGGATTAAACAATCCAATAAAACAAAAAAGTGACAAATTGGTAAGAAAACAAAACCTCACAATCTGTTTCTTAAAAGAAATACATTTTAAAAACAAAATATATACAAAATAAAACTAAGAAGATGGATTTTTATTATGCATCAAGTGAACCTAAAAAAGTAGGCATCACAATTACACTAATTTTTTTTTCAACAAGTGACTAGGAACGAACAAGGAAATTTACATTATGTTGAAAGGAACCACAGACACCGAATCAATATCAGTAATAAACTTTTATATTTCAAATGCCTTATGATCTAAATTAATAAAGTAAATATCTGAGCTACAAGGTGATAGACAATAATAATAGCAAAGGAGAATTCAATATCTCAGTCTCAGTTTTAGATAGGTTTAACAGAAAAATAAGTGAAAGGAAAAAATATAGAACTGAAAAAATTTCTGAAGAAATGAGTTAAAAGACTCATAACATCTTCTAAATGAGACTGCAAGAAGATATACATATTTCTAAGCAACACATGGAACCTTTACCAAAACTGACTATGTACTAGGGCACAAAATTATTGAGAATGAATGTGAAAAGGCAGAAATAGTTACTATAATTTTTGCAGACCATAATACAATGAAAAGTCATAGGCTCATATGCCAAAAAAAAAAGATGCACACTCAAAAGGAGACTTAAAAATGAAATTCTAAATGTACTGTAAGGAGTTGATCAAAGAACAAATCATAGCAATATTTAACAACTACTTAAAAGAGAATGATAAGGATGAAACAAACAACATACCAACATTTCTGGGATGTAACTGAAGTGGTGATCAGTAGTCAAAACCATGTCCCTGTAAACATATATTCACAAAATAGAAAAGGGGGGGAATTGGTATATTGAACATGCATTGAAAAAAAATAGAAATCTGACAAATAAACTAACCTAACTTAAAGACTAAAAAAGGGATATTAAAATTTAGAGGAGAGATATATAAATTGGAACCCCCCAAAAATCTTTGGAAACAAGAAATAAGACTAAAAGCTACTTCTTTGAAAAGACTAATAAAATTGATATACTCTTAATATGATTTTAAGGAAAGCAGAAAACAGCAAATGAACAAGGTGAGCAAGATGAAATAACTAAAAGAGAAGAAACAAAAGAATAATCAGAATATATTGTGCTAACAAAACTGAGAACACATACACCCACAAATAGGGAAACACCTTCAGAAATATAAAATACCCAAGCTATCAGAAGATCAAAGTCAGAAAAGGAAATAGATCTGGTTGTATAGGAACTACAAATAAATGAATGAAATGAATGAATGAATAACCTATTGCTCCTGATGAATTCATGGGAGAATTCTATCATAATTTTTTAGAACACTTTGGATCCCTATTTCACAAATTATTCTAAAAATTGAAAAGAAAAATCTTTTTATGAGACAAATATAGCTCTAAAACTTAAACCAGGGAAAGATATAATGCAGAAAGAAAATTAAAGGTCAATATCATTAATGAACATTAAATTAAAAGTTTAAACAAACTCCTATTAGAGTATAATAATTTATCTAAGAAATTATTCATCATGACCAAGTGGGACAAATACCAGGCATCCAAAGATTGTTTGCAATTAGGAAAACAATCAACATAATTAACCACATTAAAAATCAAAACATCCCAAACCACCATTATCTCAATAAATGCAGAAAAAACCTTTGACAAAGTACAACACTATTTTATGAAAAAAGCACCACAAAGTACAGACAGAGAGGAACTTTAAAAAAAATTATCAAAAAAAGCATCTAGCTAAAGCCAAAAGTAAGCATCATATATAATATGGATACACTATAATATTTTGCAATAAATACATGCCAGGAATAGAATGAAATAAGAAAAAATAAATTAATTGAAGGCATGAAGATAGGTTAAAGAAGAGATAAACCTATTCTTATTTGCTGACAATATGTTGGTATATTTAGATAAATCATAGGAAATAAACAAAGATACTAGTTGAACAATTGCTAGCTTTAGCAAAGTTATAGAGCTACAAAATAAATCTTAAAAATCAACATTTCTATACAATAATAACAAAGCATAGGAAGTAGAGTAGTAATACAAAGAAAAATTTCATTCCAAATAATTACAAATGAATAAAATATATGAGGATTGACCTCCTAAAGTACACAAAAGACTTGTTATGGATTTAATTACAAAGTGTTGCTTAAAGAAATAAAGAACAATTAAATAGCTGGAAGAATATTCAGTACATTCAATACATCTTAGGGAATTAAATTATTTCATGGAAGCAACAAGTTTACAAATAAATAAATACAAAAGTTCCATGCAACAAGGGGTTGTGCATGCTTTGTAACTTGCAGGTGGTTTTGTGAAGGCCCAAAATGACTTGGCTACACTCCTTTCTAATAATCCTGAGAGTACTAGCCAGCCCCTTTGCCATTCACAGAGACTTTTGGGTTGCACGTACTCAGTATGCAAAATAATTTCAGGATGGAAATGGCTCAGTGAGCCTGTTTCATATGAGCTTTTTCCACATGGTTCTATAACTCCAACTGTCTCCTCTGTCTCTGTCTCTTTCTCTTTCTCCCCATATCAACCCTCTCCCCACTTTTCTTTAAAAAAAGAAAAAAGAGATTACCCCAAGTTCTTTTCCCATGATTTCCCAAATTTTAATCATTAGCTCACATGATGAGTACAGCACAGTAACTGAACCAGATTTATTGAAATGGTGAAAGGTCCATGTTCATAAATATGAGCCCTGTTTACTAACTAGTAGCTATTTTTGCATACTTTCCCAATTCCATCTAGCTCATTAGGCCCATTATTTTCATTAAGGAAAGTGGTATGACAGTGAGAGGGAGAGAGGAAGGAAAGGAGAGAGAGAAGGCAGAGAGAGTGAGAAAGAAAGAGAGAGACAGAGTCAGAGAGAGAGACAGAGAGAGGAAGAACAACAACAACAACAAAGGTTAAAAAGGCACTTTTATCTCAAAATGTAGCTAGATTTTTTAAGTAAGGCTGCAAGAAATAAGCTATGTTTTGGAAAGGATAAAAAAAAATGTATTTTTATATATTGGCTCTCTGTAGATGTTGTTTGTTGTTGTTATTGTTCTTGTTCATTCATTCCAATCGTGTGCGACTCTCCGTGACCTCATTTGGCGTTTTCTTGTCAAAGACACTTGAGTGGTTCATCATTTCCTTCTCCAGTTCATTTTAAAGATGAGGATACTGAGACAAACAGGGTTAAACGACCAGCATCACACACCTAGTAAGCGTTTGAGGCTACATTTGAACCCAAGACTCCAGATCCAGCACTGTGCTGTCTGGGTAGATACACAGCTTCTAAAATTGGATTCCCTAGAATGTCCACAGCCACCTACCAACACCACCAAATCCTTTCTCTTCATCCTTTCCCATTCACTTTGCTCCTCCCATTGGTAGCCAAATGGTGGCGTCCACCAGGACTGCTAGGGAAAGCAACTCTGGCACTGCGCTGCCATTGATCAGACAACAATTCTGATTGCAGCTGCTCAAGAATGGAGTTGATTTGCTGATAGACTGACCCTGCCCTGGCACCCTCACCCAGTGTGTCCCACTCAGCCTGCCATCTCTCTTTCTGCATTTGCTGTTCAGCACCAATGCTCTCATTTCCCCAGTGTTTACATTAACTCAGAGTTGTTAACCTAGTTGCACTATAGAATGTTTCAGACATTGCCAGAGGCTATAAATAAATAACGGTTATTTCAGGTCTGCCTGGCAAACAACCTCCTGGTTTCTACTGAGACCCTAGAGACCATGATTGCTGGAGTACTGAACACCTAAAACAAGACTAAAGGCAAGTATTCACAGGGAATTCTAAGCAAAAACTAACTTGATGCTCTGCATTTGTGTCTCCTATCAGCAAAGCCCCTTTTAATGTCACCAAAATACATCAAGCATGCCTCCCTCCAACAGACACCTCAACCTGAACCCAACTAATCTGAACACCCAGATTTTTATATACTTTTTTTAGGAGGCAGTGGTAAATGACAACATTTCTACCCATCCAACACCATTCCCCCAAAGTGAAAGTATTTTAAAAGAAAGGAAAAGGGGATGAAAAATCTTTTAGGGATATAGTTAATGAGCCAGTTCACATCAATCTCAATTTCCTACAACCATCTGCACTTTAAGTATTGGCCAAAGAAAATTAACATTTGGAATTGTGATCCCGAGGCCCTGGATGATTCATCGTTACTAAAGGAGGTTTTATTGTACTCAGGCTACTATGCTTATTAAGGCAGGAGGGGAAAATAAAATATTCTGGAAATATTTCCAACATGGATTCAAGCAAGAATGAATGGTAGCTTTGATCTGTTCCATTTCTTATCTGGGCTGTTTTATCTAGCCTTAGGTAATCTTTTGGGCCTCTACTTCCAGGAGCTTGCCATACTGATGATGAACTTACTGAGGATACCATATTGGCATAGCCCACTGTAACTAAGAACTCCTGAACTCACAATATCCACCAGCTTTAGTCTCCCCATCAACTGGGATTATAGTTATGTAGCAACATGCTTGGATTACTTCATTTCATGCCACTGGGAGGAAGATAGCAGTAAATATAGGTTGTAGAGAACCAGATTGGGAGTTAGGTGATTTATTTCATCTTGCTCACCTTGTTCATTTGCTATTTTCTGCTTTCTTTAAAATCATATTAAGAGTATATCGATTTTATTAGTCTTTTCAAAGAAGTAGCTTTTAGTCTTATTTCTTGTTTCCAAAGATTTTTGGGGGGTTCCAATTTATATATCTCTCCTCTAAATTTTAATATCCCCTTTTTAGTGTTTAAGTTAGATTAGTTTATTTGTCAGATTTCTATTTTTTTCAATGCATGTTCAATATACCAATTCCTCCCCTTTTCTATTTTGTGAATACACGGATATGGTTTTGACTATTGATGACCACTTCAGTTACATCCCAGAAATGTTGGTATGTTGTTTGTTTCATCCTTATCATTCTCTTTTAAGTAGTTGTTAAATATGCTATGATTTGTTCTTTGATCAACTCTTTACAGTACATTTAGAATTTCATTTTTAAGTCTCCTTTTGAGTGTGCATCTTTTTTTTGGTATATGAGCCTATGACTTTTCATTATATTATGGTCTGCAAAAGTTATATTAACTATTTCTGCCTTTTCATATTCATTCTCAATAATTTTGTGCCCTAGTACATAGTCAGTTTTGGTAAAGGTTCCATGTGTTGCTTAGAAATATGTATATCTTCTTGCAGTCTCATTTAGAAGATGTTATGAGTCTTTTAACTCATTTCTTCAGAAATTTTTTCAGTTCTATATTTTTTCTTTTCACTTCACCTCAGTTTTAGCCTCTGTAAAATGGGGATGTTAGATTAGGTAATTCTAAAATCACTCTTATCTCTCAAGCCAAAATGCTGAATAATATGTGGTGTCTGACCCATGACAAATATATTCTACTTAAAAACCAAGTTTGTCTGCCACCTGGATTCCTGGTTTCCTGTTAGCAAGATATGAAAAATGGTATGTTTATCTTTGACAATCACATTAATAAATAAAAAGTGAGTTTCAAATTAAAAAGGAATGTAATTATATGTTTGTTTAAAAGAATTCAATTCAGTTCAATAATTTGGCAAAGACATATTATGTACTTACTCTACAGAAGGCACTTTGAGACAAGCAGGAAAAACAAATTTGAATAAAGGAATAATCCTGCACTTCAAAGAGGTCACACAGGGCATACAAGTAGTTTACATAAGTAGGTCACTCATCATCCTGGAGATTTCATCTGCTTCAGTGCTCATACCTTATCAGTACTCTCAATAGTTTCTGCCCCTCTGGTTTGAGGGCTGGAAGGCAGAGCAAAAAACTCATTCCAAAGCCTCCATTTAATAAAGGTCAGAGGACTCACATCCCAAAGATTTTCCATTAGCAGTATTCCTTGTATTTCACTGTACCACCGCTGTCATCATCACCATCATCATCATCATCATCATCATCAACTTCTCTCTTTCAGCTTCTTTTTTGTAGGTTGTCTTCCTCCATTAGATTTTAAGCTCCTTGAGGGCAAGGATTGTCTTTCTTTTTCTTATCTGTATCCCTAGCACTTGATTAAGCAAATGGCACATAGTAGGTATTGAATTGAATTGAACATGAGGCATGTACACAGTTAGCTATGATTTAAATTGTATTACAGTAAATGTATGTTACACAGAATAATATTAGAGATTTGAGCAAAGAGGGATCACTTCTAAATGAGGCAAACCAAGAGATGTTTTGTGTAAGAGACTTTACCTAAGAAGAGCCATGAAGGAAGAGATGGATAACAATAATCAAAGATGATAGAAATAGTTGTCTATTCTAGGTATGAAAGGATATATGAGCAAAGGCACTTAGTCACAAGAAGTTTGGCCAAGGACAGGAAGGATTATGAAAGATAAACTGGTGCCAGACATTTAAAAAGATATAAATACTGAGCTAAGGAGTTTACACTTTATTCACTTAGCAACGAGGACCCACTGATGGTTTTTGAAGGGAAAAAAATACATTTTCAAAGCTTTGCATTCAAAAGATTAATCTAGCATTTGTGTGAAGACTTGGAGAGAGATTAGTCCGGGAGACCATCCATGATGCCTGGACCAAAGTCCTAGTAATGAAGGCCTGAACTAGAGTGATAAAAGTAAAAATGAAAAAGTGGGGACAGATAGGAGGCATATTATGAAGGTTAAATTGATAGGACTTGCTTGAATGTGAGAGGTCAAAGAGAATGGGAAGAATTACAGATGACTGAGTTTTATCTTGAAATGTAGTCTTAATTGGTGCTTATGAACAACTACTATAAAGGAGTTCCTTTGATTAAACTTAATTTGAATTGTTTTAGACAAAACTACACATGACAGTGGGGGAATCTTTAATAAGGTGCTAAAGAAAAGACTGTGAGAAAACAAAGTATATGAAAAATTATAAGAGCTTTACTTTGTGTACTATTTATAACTCTATTAGCATGTCTTCTTAGCTTCGTGAAGACTTTCCCTTTGTTGACATTTTCACATTTGCTTTTTTTTAAGAAATCATCTTATAACTCTTTAAAGATAATTCAAAGTATAACGTGAAGTAAAACTTTGACATCTAATTACTGAGAATAACTCACAAAAAAGAATGTGTTAAAGCTGATCCTACTGCTTTTTTTCTTTTTATTATTTATTTAGTATTTCATTTTCTCCTGATTCCATATAAAAACAATTTTGACATTCGTTTAAAATTTTGAGTTCCAAAATCTCTTCCTCCCTTCCCACCCCTCCCCCTGTTGAGAAGGCAAGCAATTTGATATAGGTTGTACATGTTTAGTCATGCAAAACATATTTCCATATTAGTCATGTTGTAAAAGAAAACCTAGATAAAAAATAAGAAAAGAAAGTTTAAAAAAATATGCTCCGATCAGTATTCAGACTCCACCAGTTCTTGATACTACTGCTTTTGAATGCACATCAAAATTTTAACATCTTTGGATAATTTTGACTCACCTACAGAAGTCCACTGAATCAGAGAATTTTGGACTTTAAGAGGTCAACATTTGTCCAGTCCCTTCATTTTGTAGATGAAGAAATTGAAGGGCAAAAAAGTGACTTGCTTAAGGTCACTCAGTGACAAAGCTGAAATTCTCTCCCAACTTCCAGTAAATGCCTTTGTTCTCTAGCTTTTCAGATTATTTGCTTTGAGTTCTCAGGTGCCCTGAAGCTACTTGCCATTAGTACTGAGAGAGGCAGAGATTAAGGTGAGTGGAAGAACCCTCCTCCCACTTCCTCATTCTATGCCTCTGTTTATGATGTGGATTAATCATCTTTCATCCGACCTCCCATTACCACTCACTCAACTAAATACAAATTGAGAATAGGAGAGGCCTTTTTCTTCCTACACACATATTTGTTTTTAGCCTAATGCACTTTCCAAACAACTGGTTGCTATGGAGATAGGTGCTAAAGACATAGTGTCTCACAGAGAAAGAAGAGATCATTAAAAATGACCAATTAACTGTCAGATAGAAAGGTACTATTTTCATGCTCAGGTGAGTCGAAGTTGGACCTCACAGATGCTATTTGAATGAACAAAAAGATGGAATACTTTCAAAGTTGTTAAGAATTAATGAATATATTCAAGATTCCCAGAATGAAATGAAAGCTTTGTTATCCAAATGCCAAACTCAGTCTTCCCATTTCTTGCTTTTTGGTGTACTCCTTTCTCCTTCTCAAGCCACATTTAAAAGCAGATGTCAGAGCTATAGAAATTATTTGAACTTTTTGACTACCCAAGTGCTAATTACTGCTACCTCTCTGAACCATCCATCCAATATCCATCCTTCCAGGAGTCATTTGTTTGTGATGTATTTGAAAAGAGCACTGTCATTGGTACTTCAATTATAATTAGATTCTGCTGCTCCATCCACCAATTCAATGCTCATGATTGTAATTCCAAAGAAGCATTTCTAAGCACAAGGTCACAGAGTCTTTAGCAAGTTCTGTTTAACCTACCTTTTCAATTGACCGTTTTAAATTGACAGCTCTAATTGTTCACCACTGGACACATCTTTGCATTAAAATGTCCCTCCGCATTGTTCTAAACCGAAGGATAATCTGACTCCAATAATCAAGTCTGAATTAGGAGGCTAATTACATCTCATCCTTTAGACTTTAAAATGACTCATCTTTACAACTTAACAGAATCCTCCATATATTCTTTCAAATACAAGTGTTCTGAAGGGAAGAAGATTATTCTGTATGACTGAAAAGTGAACAAAGCAATGCCATACTGAATCTCAAATTTCAAGAGGGTTAGAGTTTGAGTACATATTGTATATTTGTTGGATTCCTAATTAGTTCATAGCCTATTACTCTAATCTGCACAAAAAGGAGAAAAAGGCCAATATATTCTTTCGGGGGTCTGAATTTGAATTCAAGAAAGCAAAGTTTAGTGGGGGAAAACTGTGCAAAAGCCCTTTCAGAACATGGCAGCCTTATACAGTGGGAGGCATTTTGAGTTTGTTAGCAGGAAACGAAGGCACCGATCTGGGTTCATTTATCTATTTGTCTGTCTGTCTGTCTGTCTATCTATCTATCTATCTATCTATCTATCTATCTATCTATCTATCTATTTATCTATCTATCTACCTATCTATTTTGTGATTTTAGCAATCTGGGGCAAGTTGATTATACCAATCTAGAAAGGACATCTAGAAAAAGACTTAGAAAAGAGTATTTTGAAAGAAAGTAAATTATTTACATTTGGTGAGCACCTATTGCATTATAAATACTTCATACTAGATAGATAATAAACATTTAAGGAGATAGTAGTGGAAAACATTCACTGCCTTCTAAAAGCTTAGACCAACAGTTCTTTCCTTGTCCTCTCAGTGATTTCTTGAGAAAATTAGTGAAATAACATGTGTAGAAGTTATTTCAGTTATGCATGTTGTTTGATAATCTAAAGCCTGATTGTAGCGGTGTTCAGAATGCCTTAACTCCTCAGTTCCATCAAAGAGGGAATAACTCATGTAGCCATCTTCAGATTATCAGAATTTACCCCCGTGCAGTTTCTCAATTTATCATTCAATTAATCCTAGTTTCCATTAAAGGATTCTC
Source organism: Phalanger gymnotis (assembly GCA_028646595.1). Lineage (NCBI taxonomy): Eukaryota > Metazoa > Chordata > Mammalia > Diprotodontia > Phalangeridae > Phalanger > Phalanger gymnotis. Next base: position 51,258,497 of record CM053625.1, on the reverse strand, counting down.
AGAAAGCTCAGGAATCAATGAAGCAAGTTTTCCATTTTGTGTAAGTCACTCTAGCTGTAGCTGGTAGTAAGCTATACTTTATGATGCAATATTAACTTAAAAGACTTCATTAAGATGACTTTCTAAGTATTTAACATTACTCAGGGAATTCAGAGAATTCAACATAATGGGATAAGATCCTGATTCTTTTCTTTATTTATAAGGGCTACATGATAAAAAAGTAAAAACTTGAATTTAATGTATTTCAATTTATTTTGTCAGGCATTATCTCATTTGATCTTCACAAGGCCAGAGGGTATTGTTCCTATTATATAGATGGATAGCTGTCTCTGCCACCTAGTTACCTAGTAATTGGGTGAATCGTTACTAGAACTCAGACTTTCTTACTCCTAGGTCAGTACTTTTTAACCTATCTGACTAAGCTATTCATAATAACTGAGAACACAGGCAGCCCCTTAAATGTACTCCCTCCTTACCTCTACCTCTCAGAATCATAGCTTTATTTAAAGCTCAGCTCAAGTGTTACCACATAAATAAAGCATTTTCTGAGCCACTCAACCGTTAAATGTGCTCTTTTCCTCTCTCAAAATTATTTTTGATTATTTTATATTTACTTATGTTTCATTAGTGTATTTGTATCCTTAGTGCCTCCAACAGGCCTGGTCCTTAGGAGACACATAATAAATGTTTATTGACTTGAACTGATGAATAATTATTGGAAAGCCAGAAATGAACTATACTCATAAGGTACACATTTTTCAATCTGTGATTAGAATTCATGTC
>CM053625.1:51225787-51257214 GCA_028646595.1 Phalanger gymnotis | reverse complement strand
AAATTCAATAAAGGGGGATAGGTTAGGAAGGAGTAAAACATAGTTAATCTTTCACAACATGAGTATTGTGGAACGGTTTTACATAATGATGGGCATGTGGCCTATGTTGAATTGCTTGCCTTCTTAGGGAGGGTGGGTGGGAAGGAAAGAGGGGAGAGAATTTGGAACTCAAAGTTTTAAAAATAGACGTTCAAAAACAAAAACAAAAAAAAAAAGGGTTTGCATGCAACTAGGAAATAAGATACACAGGCAATGGGGCATAGAAATTTATCTTGCCCTACAAGAGATGGGAAAGGGGGATGGGAGGGGAGTGGGGTGACAGAAGGGAGGGCTGACTGGGGAATGGGGCAACCAGAATATACACCATCTTGGAGTGGGCGGGAGGTTAGAAATGGGGAGAAAATTCATAATTCAAACTCTTGTGAAAATTAATGCTGAAAACTAAACATATTAAATAAATTAAATTTTAAAAAATGAATGTTGGAAACTATCTTCAAATGTAATTGAAAAAGTACTATTTCAAAAAAAGAAAGAAATGTATACAAGAGATAGAGAAGGTGTGTGGCATGGTTTATAATGGTTGATTCTAGGCTAGAGAAGGCGTTCTAGGTCCAGGAAAGAGCAAGAGAACCTTTGCTTTGCACAAGTCTAGAGAGACTACCCTGGGTCTCAATAATCTCCATCAAGTGATAGCAGCCCTTTGAGATCTGTTAAACCAATTTCCAGTAGGCAATCTCATTGGAATAGTTATGAATACTTGGTAGTCTCCATCTGGGGAAAAAAATAAGGAGAGATTCTGCAAATTAGAGCCAGGGGGGAGGGGCAGAGTTAAAATCTGCATGTGAAAGAGAAGAGAGCATGCGGAGAAGGTGCAGTGTATAGCACTTTATACCTTAAATATTGTCAAATCTTGGCTTCTTTTATATTATGTACTATGTGTATATACATGTATACACACACACATATATATATGTATATACATATATATGTATATATGTATATATATATATATATATATATATATATATATATATATAATCAGGTCTCAAGACTGAGGCATTTTGTGAGCTGTTACTTAGGCTGACTTGTAATTGTTGAAGACAATAACGATTACACTGCATGTCTGTTTTAGGAGCAGTGCTATTACAAGAGCTTTAGAAAGGAGAAACATTTCTTCTTCAAGAGAAACACATTTAAGAGATTTTCTTTGGGGAGAGCTTCATAGGGAATGGGGAGGAAGCCTCTGAGAAACAGCAGACACGTAGAGAATCCAGTTAGTAACGTCTTCTTCTTCAGCTTGCTTCCCTAGCAACTTCAGTGAAATTTCCCCTGGTGTGGAACCTGGTCCTCTCTTTCGGTTAAGCTAAGATATACTGCTCCCAAGGAGGGAGTTCATTCATTTTTCTTCAATTTTCTGGTGTAGTCTACTTATAACTTCTCCAATTTCTTTTTTCTTTCTGTTTGGAAAATAGATTTCCCTACTATTCACCATTTGAGAAGGCCCTTTATGTAACTAGCATTGGTAGAAAAAAAAATCAAAATAACTGCAAATGATTCATCCCCTTTAAGAGATAGTAACCAGGAAAGCTAGAGGCTTTATTGCTTTTGATATTAGAAAGATTGCCTAGACAAGATGTTTGAAGGGTGGGGTAGATGTATTTCTAGTCTAGTATCCCATTGTCTCAGAGGAGAACATGATGGTCAGTCTCATGGCCTTTTCTTCTGCTCTTCTCATGGGAGGAATCAAAATTTACCTTGGAGAGGGCTGGGCAAAATTCCAGAGCTACCAATCTATTCCTCCTTGCAAGACTCATCTAGACAACTTGTGTGTCTACATAGTGAATACATAAATACCTTATATGTACCTTATATTCATACATGTCTCATTATCTAGTTGATTATAAATTCCATGGGGGCAGGAAGAAATGTTTTCTTCTATATACAATGTACAGAGACTAGCACAGTTCGTGTTTAATATATATTTCTTCAATAAATCCATGATCCATCCAAATCAATGTTCTTTTGCTAAAGGAGGACACCAAGGAATCTGACCTTAGAGAACATGATTGGCTTATATGATGCTAATCTTAAAAGTTACGTATAACCTAGGTTATATTAGAGTCAGCTAGATGCCCAAAGCACTGGGCCTCAAATCAGGAAAACCTGAACAAATCTGGCTTCAGACATTCAGTAGCTCTTAGATCATGGGCAAGTTACTTAATCTCTGTTTGCCTCACTTTCCTCACCTGTAAAATGGGTAAAATAATAGCATTTATTTCCCAGGGGCACTGTGATATAATATTTGTAAAATATTTTGCACTATGCCTGGCATATAGTAGGCACTAAATAAATGCTTATTTCCTCTTTTCCATATTATAATAACTATTTATGTTTCTATCATATCCTAATTTTACAAAATATTATTTTAATATTTGGTTCATTTTTTCATGCTAAACACATTTCCATATTAGTCATGTTGCAAAAAAAATGCCACAAGGAAAAGAAAGTTATAAAGTATGCTTCAGTCTGTATTTGGAATTCATCAATGTCCCTGTAGAATTGTGTAGCATTTTTGATCATGAAAGCTTTGGAATTGTCTTGGATCATTGTCTTGATAAGAGTAGCTAAAACTTTTGCAGTTGATTGTCCTTACAATATTGCTATTACTATGTACAATGTCTGCTGGTTCTGCTTACTTCACTTTATATCACTTTGTATAACACCTCTTAAGATTTTTTTTTTTCCTGAAACACTACTTCTCATCATTTCTTATGGCACATCTGTATTCCATCACAATCATATACCACAATCTGTTCAGCCATTCCCCCAAGCTGATGTGTGTTCTCTCATTTCCAAATTCTTTGTCAACATGAAAAGAGCTATTAAAATATTTTTTGTATTTGTATTTGTACATCCTTTCCCCTATTTATCTCTTTGGGATATAGACCCAATATTGGTATTACTATGTACAGTTTTTATAGCCCTTTGGGCATATTCCCAAAATGTTCTCTAGGATGGTTGACAACTCTAGTTCACAACTCCACCAACAATGCATTAGTGTCCCAATTTTTCCATATCTCTTCCAGCATTTGTTCTTTTCCCTTTCTGTAATGTAAGCCAATCTGATTTGCATTTCTATAATTAATAGTGATAAAGAGCTCATTGATACCTTTGATTTCCTTTTTTTAATTTCTTTTTTTATTTTTAGTTTACAATACTCAGTTTCACAAGTTTTTGAGTTCCAAATTTTCTTCCTGTCACTCTCCTCCCCCTTTCCCACCCCAATATGGCATGTAATCGAATATAGGTTCTACATACACCTTCACATTAAATTTATTTTCACAATTGTCAAGTATGCCTCAATCTGCATTCAGACTCAATAGTTCTTTCCCTGGATGTAGATAGCTTTTTCCATGATGAATCTTTTGGAGCTGTCTTAGAACCTTGCATTGCCGAGAAGAGCTAAGTCTATCAAAGTTAGTCATCACAGAACCATGTCTGTAATCGTGAATAATGTTCTTTTGGTTCTGCTCTCCTCACTCAGCATCAGATCATGTAAGTGTCTTCAGGTTATTATGAAGTCTGTCTGCTCCTCATTTCTTATAGCACAATAGTATTCCATTACATTCATATACCACAACTTGTTTGACCATTCCCGAGTTGATGGGCATCCCCTTGATTTCCAGTTCTTTGCCATCACAAAAAGAGCTGCTATAAATATGTTTGTACATACTGGTCCTTTTCCCACTTTTGTGATCTCTTTGGGATATAGCCCTAGAAGTGATGTTACTGGGTCAAAGGGTATGTACATTTTTATAGCCCTTTGGGCATAGCTCCAAATTGTTCTCCAGAATGTCTGCATCAGTTCACAATACCACTAACAATGTAACAATGTTCCAGTTTAACCACATCCAATCCAGCATTTATCGTTTTCCTATCTTGTCGTGTTAGCCAGTCTGACAGGAGAGATGTGGTACCTAAGAGTTGTTTTGATTTGCATTTCTCTAATCAACAGTGACTTAGAGCATTTTTTCATATGACTATAGATATTTTTGATTTCTTCCTCTGAAAAGTGCCTGTTCATATCCTTTGACCATTTCTCAATTGGGGAATGATTTGTATTCCTATAAATTTGACTCAGTTCCCTGTATATTATAGATATGAGGCCTTTATCAGAGACACTGGTTGTAAAAATTCTTTGCAATTTTCTGCTTCTCTTCTTGGTTGCATGGACTTTGTTTATACATAAACTTTTCAATTTAACCTAATCAAAATTACCCATTTTTCACATCACAATGTTCTCTGTCTCTTGTTTGGTAATAAATTCTTCACTTCTCCATAAATCTGACAGGTGAACTATTCCTTGCTCTCCCAAATTGCTTATAGTATCAGCCTTTATATCTAAATCATGAAACTATTTTGACTTTATTTTGGTACACAATGTAAGATACCAGCCTATGCCCAGTTCCTGCCATACTGTTTTCCAGTTTTCCCAGCAATTTTTGTGGAATAGTGAGTTTTTATTCTAGAAGCTGGACTTTTTGGGGTTTATCAAAGAGTCATTGACTCTTGCATCTTATATATTTAACCTATTCCACTGATCTACCACTCTATTTCTTACCCAATACCAAGTAGTTTTGATGATTGCTGCTTTATAATATAGTTTAAGATCTGGTATGGCTAGGCCACCTTTCCCCAGCATTTTTTGTCATTAATTCCCTTGATATTCTGGGCATTTTGTTCTGCCAGATGAATTTTGTTATTATTTTATCTAGCACTATAAAATAATTTTTGCTAGTGTGATTGGTATGGCACTAAATAAGTAAATTAATTTAGGGAAAATTGCTATTTTTATTATATTAGCTCGGCCTAACCACAAGCAGCTCATGGTTTTCCATTTATTTAGCTCTGACTTTATTTGTGTGAAAAGTGTTTTGTAATTGTATTCACATAGGTCCTCAGTTTGTCTTGGCAGGTAGACTCCAAATATTTTAGAGTATCTACAGTAACTTTAAATAGAACTCTTTCTATCTCTTGCTATTGGGCTTTGTTATAAATATATAGAAATGCTGAGGATTTATGTGGGTTTATTTTATATCCTGCAACTTTGCTAAAATTATTTATTATTTCAAGTAGCTTTTTCACTTGATTCTCTAAGTAAATTATCATATATCAACTGCAAAGAGTGATAACTTAGTTTCTTCTTTGCCTATTCTAATTCCTTAAATTTCTTTTTTCTTCTCTTATTGCTAAAGCTGACATTTCTAGTACCAAATTGAATGATAGAGGTGATAATGGAAATCCTTGTTTCACCCTCAATCTTATTGGAAATGCATCTAGCTTATTCCCATTACATATGATGCTACTTATCATTTTAAGGAAGACTCTATTTATTCCTATGCTTTTTAGGGTTTTTAATTGGAATGGATGTGGTATTTTGTCAAAAGATTTTTCTGTATGTATTGAGACAATCATGGTTTCTACTAGTTTTGTTGTAGATATGAGCAATTATGCTGATAGTTTTACTAATATTAAACCAGCCTTGCATTCGTGGAATAAATCCTACCTGCTCCTAGTGTATTATTCTCATGATAGGTTGCTGTAATCTTTTTGCTAATATTTTATTTAAATTTTTTGTATCTATATTCATTAGTGAAATTGGTCTATAATTTTCTTTCTCTGTTTTGACTCTTCCTGGTTTAGGTATTAGTACCACATTTGTATCATAAAAAGAATTTAGTAGGACTCCTTCTTCACCTATTTTCCTACACAGTCTATAAAGTATGTGAATTAATTATTCTTTAAATGTTTGATAGAATTCACTTGTAAATCCATCTGGACCTGCAGATTTTTTCCTAGGAAGTTCATTGATGCCTTGTTCATTTTCTTATTCTGAGATGGGATTATTTAAGTATTTTACTTCTTCTGTTAGTCTAGGCAATTTATATGTTTTTGTAAATATTCATCCATTTCCCTACAATTGTTAAATTTATGGGCATAAAATTGGACAAAATAATTTCTAATTAGTGTTTTAATTTCCTCTTCATTGGAGATGAATTCACCCTTTTCATTTTGATACTGGCAATTTGATTTTCTTCCTTCTTTTTTTTAAAGCAAATTGACCAAAGGTCTATCAATTTTATTGTTTTTTTTTTCATAAAATCAGGTCTTGATTATATTTATTAGTTCAATAGTTTTCTTGATTTCAATTTTATTAATTGATCCTTTGATTTTAAGTATTTCTGATTTGGTATTTGATTGAGGATTTTCAAGTTGTTCCTTTTCTAGCTTTTTCAGTTGCATGCCCACTTCATTGATTTCTTTTTTCTCTATTTTATTCATATAAGCATTCAGAGATATAAAACTTCCTCTAAGAGCTGTTTTCACTGCATCCATAAGTTTTGGTATGTTGTCTCATTATTGTCATTCTCTTGAATGAAGTTGTTGATTGTTTCTATGATTTGTTCTGTGACCAACTCATTCTTTAGGATTAAATTATTTAGTTTCCAATCAATTTTTAGTCTACCTTTCCATGGTCCTTTATTACAAATATCTTTTTTATTGCATCATGATCTGAACAGGATGCATTGACTATTTCTGCCTTTCTGGTTTTTCATGCTCTAGTACATGGTCAATTTTTGTGTATGTGCCATGTATCACTGAGAAAAAAGGTATATTCCTTTCTATTCCCATTCAGTTTTCTCCAGAGGCCTATCAAATTTACCTTTCCTAAACTTCTATTCACCTCTTTAAGTTCTTTCTTGTTTATTTTGAGGTTAGATTTATCAAGTTCAGAGAGGGGGAGGTTGAGGTCCTCCATTAGTATAGTTTTGCTGTCTATTTCTTCCTGAAACTCCCTTACCTCCTCCTCTAAGAATTCAGATGCTATATCACTTGGTGCATATATGTTAAGTAATGATATTACTTCACATCTGTGGGGCCTTTTAGCAGGATATGGTTTCCTTCCTTAACTCTTTAATTAGTTCTACCTTTGCTTTTGCTTTGTCTGAGATTAGGATGGCTATTCCTGATTTTTCTTTTACAGCTGAACCATAATATATTCTACTACAGCCTTTTACCTTTACCTTGTAGGTATCCCCCTGTTTCAAATGTGTTTCTTGTAAACAACATGTTGTAGGATTGTGGTTTTTTAACTATTTGCTATCCACATCCATTTTATGGGAGAGTTCATCCCATTCACATTCACAGTTATATTAGTATCTGTGTCTTTTTCTCCATACTATTCCCCCCACCCTGTTTTTGCTTTTATTTCTCTCTTCTCCCTCGCCCCCCCTCAAAAGAGTTTTGCTTTTGACCACTGCCATCCTCAATTTTCCCTTCCTGTCACCCCTTTCCCCCTTATCTTACCCTTTTCCCTTACTACTTCCCTCCCTTCTAACCACCCCCCTTTTCTTCCCCCTTTTCTCCTCCTATTGTTTGTAGGGCAAGTTTGATTTCTATACTTAACAGTGTATGTTATTCCCTCTTTGAACCAAATTTGATGAGAGTAAAGTTCAAACACTGCACTTCTCCCTCCCTCCTTTGCTTCTACTATAATATGATTTGGGGCCCCATCATGTAACGTAATTTACCCTTTTCTTCCTCCTCCTTTCCTCTTCTCTCATTACAATCCCTTAACACTCCTTAACTAGATTTTTTATCATCACATCAGTTAATTTATACCCACACCATCTGTTTATGTATAACTCTTTTAGATGTCATAATAACTATACCATTCTCAAGATTAACAAACATCATCCTCTCATACAGAGATGTAAATGATTTGCCCTTGTTGGATAACAAGGTTTTTTTTTCTCCTGTTTACCTTTTCATTCGTCTCTTGAGTCTTATATTTGAAGATCAAATTTTTCTATTAAGCTCTGGCCTTTTCACGAAGAAGGTCTGGAATTCCCTTATATTACTGAATGTCAATCTCCTTGCCTGAAACATTATGCTCAATTTTGCTGGGTACTTGATCCTTGGTTGTCATCCAAGTTCCTTTGCCTTTAGGAATATCATATTCCAATCCCTCTGATCTTTTAATGTAGAGGCTGCAAGGTCCTTTATGATCCTGACTCTAGTTCCATGATATTTGAATTGTTCCTTGGTGGCTGCTTGTAGTAATTTCTCCTTGACCTGATCATTCTGGAATTTGGCTACAATATTCCTTGGAGTTTTCAATTTGGGATCTCTTTCAGGAGGTTATTGGTGGATTCTTTTGATGACTATTTTACCCTCTGGTTCTAGGATCTGGAGGCAATTTTCCTTGATGATTTCTTGGAAGATACTGTCCAGGCTCTTTTTTTCATCATGGCTTTCTGATAGACTAATAATTCTTAGATTATCTTTCCTGGATCTATTTTCCAGGTCAGTTGTTTTTCCAGTGAGATGTTTTAGGTTTTCTTCTATTTTTTCATTCTTTAGATTTTGCTTGACTGAGTCTTAATCCCTCATCAAGTCATTAGTTTCTACTTCCACAATTCTAATTTTTAACAAATTCTTTTCTTCAGATAGCTTTTGTACCTCTCTTTCTATTTGGCCAATTTTACTTTTCAAGGAATTATTTTCTACTAACAGGTTCTATAATTTTTCTTTTAACTCTCTAAGTTGGCTTTTAAAATCCTCCTTAATCTCTTCCAGGAATGCTTTTGGGGCTTGAGATCAGATCAAATTCCCTTTTAAGGTTTCAGATGTGGGTATAGTATCAATGCTGCCCTCTTCTGAATTCATGTTTTGATCTTCTTTGTCTCCATAATAGAATTCTATGGTCTTTTCTCTTTTCTAGTTTGCTTCTTCACTATGGTTGCCTTTTCCTGGCTTTTAAAGAGGATCTCTGCTTCTGGGGCACAGGGGGCTCTGTTCCAAGCTTCTTGTGCACAATACCATTTTTTATTTCATGTAATCAAAGTATCTATTTTATTTCTCATGATCCACACCATATCTTGTTTAGTCATAAACTCTTCCCTTATTCATAAATTTGAAAAATAAATTTTTTCATGCTCCCCTAAATTACTTATGATATATTGATGTCTGAATCATTGATCCATTTTGACCTTATCTTGGTATACAATGTGAGATGTGGGTCTACTCTTAATTTCTTCCAAACTCCTTTTCAATTTTAGGATTTTTTTTTCTTCCAAATGGTGATTTCTTATCCCAAAAGCTTGGATCTAGGGGTTTATCAAACATTAGATGGCAATGTTCATTTGCTGCTCTCTGCTGTGTACCTAATCTAGTCCACTGATCCACCATTTTATTTCTTAGCCAGTATGAAATTATTTTCATGATTAACATTTTATAACACAGTTTGAAATCTGGTACTATCAGGCCTGCTTCCTTCACATTTTTTTCATTGATTCCCTTGATTTTCTTGACTTTTTGTTCTTCCAGATGAATTGTTATTATTTTTCTAGCTCGATATGATGATTTTTGGTATTTTGATTGGTATGGTACTGAATATATAAATTAACTTATGCAGAATTATGAAGTTTATTACATTGGCTCAGCCTGTCCATAAGCAATTAATTATCCCTCTAATTGTTTAAATCTGTCTTTATTTGTTTAAAAAGTGTCTCATAATTGTGTTCACTTAGTCCCCGGGTTTGTGTTTGCAGGTAGACTCCTAAGTATTTCACATTGTCTGAGGATGTTTTAAATGGAATTTCTCTTTCTATCTCTGCTTAGCTTTGTAAATATGCTGATTATTGATACGGGTTTATTTTATATGCTGCAACTGTGCTAAAGTTGTTAATTATTTCAACTAGTTTTTCAGTTGATTTTCTAAGATTCTCTAAGGATAGCATCTTATCAGCTGCAAAAAATGATAATAGTGTTTCTTCATTGCCTGCTTTTATTGCTTTGTTTTTTTCTTGTCATCACTACAGCTATCATTTCTAATACAATACAGAATAGCAATGGTGATGACGGTCATCTTTGTTTTAGCTCTGATCTTTTTGTAAGTCAATACATTTATCCTCATTATAGATAATGCTTACTCTTTGTTTTAGATAGATATCATTTATCGTTTTAAGAATGTCTCCATTGAATCTTATTCTTTCTAGTGGTTTTAATAGTAATGGGTGTTATATTTTACCACAAGTTTTTTTTTTCTTTGCATCTACCAATATGGTCTTGTGATTTTTGTTGTTTTTGTTATTGATGTTATTATGTAATTACGTAAACATGTAATTATGCCAGTAGTTTTCCTAATATTGAATCAAACATGTATTACTGGTACAAATCCTACCTGGAAATTGTGTGTGATCTTTACAATCTCCGTACTAGCATTTTATTTAAAATTTTTGCATTGATGTTCATTAAGGAACTTAATCTATACTTTTCTTTCTGTTTTTACTCTCCCTGGTTTAGATATCAAAACTATATTTGTGTCACAAAAGGAATTTTATAAGATTTGTTTTCCTAATTTTTCAAATAGTTTATATGGTATTGGGATTAGTTGTTTCTTAAATGTTTGGTAAAATTCAGTTGCAAATCCATCTGGTCCTAAGGATTTTTTCTTAGAGAATTCATTTGTGTTTTGTTCAATTTATTTTTCTAAAATAGGGTTATACAAGTATTCTATTTCCTTTTCTGTTAATGTGGAAAGTTTTATTTTTGTAAATATCCATTTCACTCAGTTTTACTGACATATCAATTGAGCAAAATAAGCCTTAATAATTCTTTAGTTTCCTCTTCATTAGTAGTTTATTTAAACCTTTTCATTTTTCATACTGGTAATTTGGTTTTCTTCTTTCTTTCTTTTAAGCAAATTAACCAATGGCTTCTCTATTTTATTTTGTTTTGTTTTTGAGGCAATGAGGATTAAGTGACTTGCCTAGGTTGACACAGCTGGTAAGTGTCTGAAGCCAGATTTGAACTCAGGTCCTCCTGACAACAGGGCTGGTGCTCTATCCACTGTGCCACTTAGCTGCCCTCTGGTTTATCTATATCATTGAGGTTTTTATTCATTAGAACATATCCTTGAATTATTTATTAGTTTAGTTATTTAAAATTTTCACTTTCATTAATTTCTCCTTTGGTTTTCAAGTTTTCCATTTGAGTGTTTAATTGGGTGTTTTGTGTTTGTTCTTTTTCCCTTTTTCAGAGTTTTTTGTCTTATTATTATTTTTTATTTTAGCATTCATTTTTACAAGATTTTGAATTCCCAATTTTTCCCCCTCCTTCCACTCCCGTCTTCTGAAAATGGTAAGCAGTTTGATATAGTTTATACATATGCCATCATGTAAAACATATTTCCATATTCATCGCAGTTGTGGAAGAAGAAACAGATCAAAAGCAAGAAAAAAAAAACATGAGAAAGAATACAGTAAGTGAAAAATATATACTTCATTCTGCATTCAGAGCCCTTCAGTTCTTTATCTGGATGTAGATGGCAGCTTCCTTTGTGAGTTCTTTGTACATGTCTTGGATCATTGGGGTGCTGAGAAAAGCTGAATCATTCAGAATTGATCATCACATAATGTTGCTGATACTGTGTACAGTGTTTTCCTGGTTCTGCTTCATTTCACTTTGCATTGTACAATTCTTTCCAGGTTTTCCTTTACTCTATGTGGTCTCTCAGTTTCAAGTGTGTTTCTTGTAAGCAATATTGTAGGGTACTGTTTTTGATCTACTCTGCTATCTGCTTCCATTTTATGGCAGAGTTCATTCAATTCGCATTCACCATTATGATTATTACCTGTGTATTTCCCTCCATCCTAATTCTTCCTCCTGTTTGTCCTTTCTCTCCTTTCATCCTTTCCTATATCATCAATATTTCACTTCTACCACCTCCCCTGATCTGCCCTTCCTTTTTGTCAGTCCCCACTGCTTCAACAATCTGTCTAGCAGCTGCTGTGGGGGTGTAAAACCAACAGCAACCAGCTCACAGAATGCTGCAAGCCCAGGTCCTTTTGATCTCTTTACTAAGGAAAGCAATGTTAAGGGGATAACAATCTTACTTTAGTCCAGCATGCAGATATCATTCACTTAGTCCAGGGGGAAAAGCCAGCACCCTGAACTTCAGAGAAAATACAAACAAAACAAACATCAACAGACAGACTTTCCCTGATTCAAATCCCAATACATAGTTACCAGAGTTTAACAAAGTCCCGACATCCAGGTTACAAGCTGGAGGGCTCTTAGCTACAGTTGCCTGGAGCCTCCACATCAGCACGCCAAGAGTGAGAGCCTTGAGCAAATAGCTCTCTTCTCCTTTTATACAGTTTCAGAAGTCACCAACCATTCCTTGAGAGACCAGAACTTAGGCTCCTTTGATTGGCTCTGGTGTTAGCACCTCCCTTCATTGGCTTCACCTGGGGCCCCACCTTAGTTACCAATTCATACCCACATAGTAAAGTTTAGCAATCAAAGACACTGAATTAATCAAAGGAAACAAAGGCCAGACTCTTCAAGGATCCCCAATACACCACCCTGCCCCTGTATTTGATCTCCTCCCCTCCTACTTCCCTGTTGGGTAAGATACATTTCCATATTCATCTGATTGTACATATTATTACTACTTTGAGCCAATACTGATGAGAGTAAGTAATGCCCATCCCCCACTCCCACTTTGCCCTCCATTGTAATAGGTCTTACTCACCTCTTCATATGAGATTATTTACCCGATTTTACCTTTCACTTCCTTCTGCACCCGTTTTACTCCTCTTTCTCATCCCTTATTTTTTATGCATTCTCTCATATACATCTTATGCCCATGGCCTCTGTGTATATTTATGTCTTCTGCCTGTACTGTTAGTGATACATTTTTTTAAATTAAGATTTTGAGTTCCATATGTTCTTCCCCCTCCTCCCAGAGATGGCATGGAATCTGATATATCTTCTACATACCAGTTTGCATTAAATTTATTTCCGCAATAGTCAAGTTGTAAAGAAGAATTATGACCAATGGAATGAACCATGAGAAAGAAGAAAGAAAACAAAAAAAAAAGGACAAAAGTGGAAAAAAAAAAAAAAGAAGAGCAAATAGTTTGCCTCAATCTGCATTCAGACTCAATAGTTCTTTCCCTGGATGTAGATAGCTCTCTCCATCATGAGTCCTTTGGAATTGTCTTTGAACCATGTATTGCTGAGAAGAGCCAAATCTATCAAGGTTAGTTAGTCATCACAGAATCAGTATATCTGTGGTTCTATACAATGTTCTCCTGGTTCTGTTCCAATCACTTGGCACTATATCATGTAGGTTTTTCCAGGTTATTATGAAGTCTGTATTTTCCCCATTTCTTATAGCACAATAGTATTCCATTATATTCATAAACCACAACTTGTTTAGCCATTCCCCAGTTGATGGGCATCCCCTTGATTTCCAATTTATTGCTACCACAAAAAGAGCCACTATAAATATTTTTGTACATACAGGTCCCTTTCCCACTTGTGTGATCTCTTGGAATACAGCCCTAGAAGTGGTATTGCTGGGTCAAAGGGTATGCACATTTTTAGCCCTTTGGGCATAGTTCCAAATTGCTCTCCAGAATGGCTGGATCAGTTCACAACTCTATCAACAATGTAAGAATGTTGCAATTTTCCCGCATCCTCTCCAGCATTTATCATTTTCCTGTTTTGTCATATTAACCAATCTGGCGGGAGATATGTGATACCTAAGAATTGTTTTGATTTGCATTTCTCTAATCAATAGTGATTTAGAGCATTTTTTCATATGCCTATAGATATGTTTAATTTATTCTTCTGAAAAGTGCCTGTTCATATCCTTTGACCACTTCTCAATTGGCCAATGACTTGTATTCCTATAAATTTGACTCAGTTCCCTGTATATTTTAGATATGAAGCTTTTATCAGGGACACTGCTTGTAAAGATTCTTTCCTAATTTTCTGCTTCCCTCCTAATTTTGGTTGCATTGGCTTTGTTTAAACAAAAACTTGGCCTTACAAGACTCTAGGTAGCCTCAGCTTTGAAAACCCAGGTGTTGGTGCTTCTCTCTCTGGTAATCATGCATGTATTGCTATGGACAGATGGTTAGAGGCCTTGTCTGCTGATTTCTGTTATTTGCTTCATTTACATAATTTCTCTTTGTATTTTCTCTGAAGTTCAGGATGCTGCCTTTTTCCTCTGAACTAAGGGAATGATATATGTATGTTTAACTAGAATGAGATTGGAAGCCCCTTAAAGTTGCTTTCCTTAGAAAAGCAGATCAATGAACCTGTGCTAGCAGCCCTCCTGTGTGCTGGTATTGTTGGTCTCATACCTCCACAGCAGATGCTAGTAGCATTGTTGTTACAAACACCTTACGGGAAAAACAATTGACCTGTAAAATAGATCCAGGAGACACAATATCAGAATCACTGAACTATTGCAAAGCTATAATCAAAAGGAGTGCTTGCATAGCATCTTTCAAGAAATTGTGAAGGAAAACTCCCCTGATGTCCTGGAACCAGAGGGCAAAATAGGCATAAAAAGAATCCACTGATCACTTGAGGAAAGAGATCACAAAATAAAAATCACAAGGAACATTATAGCCAAATTTCAGAACTATCAAGTCAAGGAAAAAATATGCAAGTGGCCAGAAAGAAATAACAGATATTGGGGAGTCACAATCAGGATCACACAGTACTTATCAAATAACACAAATCAGCAGACAGTGCTTCTGTCTGTCCATACCAATACTTACATAGTTACCAGAGAGAGAAGCACCAACATCTGGGTTTTCAAAACAGGAGGCTCCTTAATTGCTACCCAGAGACTCATCTGGACAAATCACGTGAACACTCCTCCAATGAGTGAGCTCCCAAAGCAAAATGCCAACCCCAGAGTATATATGTACTTCTTCATGGTCAGCCCACAGAGGGCATCACAATCATGTGTCTCAAACTCATGTGACTTAGGCTTTCTTGTGACTTAAGCAGATCATTAAAGACTCTTTATTCAAATAAAGGCAAGGCTCAATCAAAGGCTCTTGATAACATTAGTGCTGAGAAGCACTAGAACTCCAAATGAAAAAAAGAGCAAAACAAAAAGTCCCACTTTGCTTGCTATTATAGTATTTTATATTTTCCCCATTCTTCCTCTCCCTTCCCTCTTCTTCCAGGGATCCCTCTTTTTTCCCATCCTTTTTTTTTCATCCCAATGTAACTGACTCACTCCCAAGTCCTATGTCTATGTTGAATCCTTCTATCTCCCCTAACAATGATAAAGTTCTTGAATGTTACAAGAATCATCTTCCCACATAAATAAATTAACTTTATTGAGTCCTTTATGATTTCTCTTTTATGTTGGCCTTTTTAAGCTTCTCTTGAGTCTTGCATTTGAAAGTCGAACTTTCCATTCAGTTCTGGTCTTTTCATCAGGAATGATTGAAAGTCTTCTATTTCATTAAATGTTTGTTTTTTCCAGGAAGTATTATAATCAGTTTTGCTGGGTAGATCATTCTTTATTGTAATCTTAGCTCCTTTGCCTTCTGGACTATATTCTAAGTCTTCTGCTCCTTCCAGGAAAAAGATGCTAAATCTTGTGTGATACTGATTGTAGCTCCACAATACTTGATCGGCTTCTATCTAACTCCTTGCAATATTTTCTTCTTTACCTGGGAGCTCTTGAATGTGGCTATAATATTCCTGGGAGTTTTCATTTTGAAATATCTTTTAGGAAGTGATCAATGGATTCTTCATATTTCTATTTTACCCTCTGGTTCTATAACATTGGGGTTAGTTTTCCTTTATAATTTCTTGAAATATAATGTCTAGGTTCTTTTTTTATCAGAGCTTTCAGGGTGTACAGTAATTCTTAAGTTATTTCTCCTTGATCTACTTTCCAAATCAGTTATTTTTCCAATGAGATGTCTCAATTTTCTTCTATTTTATTTCATTCCTTTGACTTTGTTTTTGTTCGTTTGTTTGTTGATGTCTCATGGAATCATTAGCTTCCATTTACCCAATTCTAATTTTAAAGCATTATTTTCTTCAGTGAGCTTTTGTACCTATTTTTTCATTTCTCCAATTCTGTTTTTGTAAGAATTTATTTTCTTCAGAATTTTTTGTGCTTCTTTTACCAAGCTCTTAATTGTCTTTACATGTTTTTCTTCCCTCGCTCTCAGTTTTTCACCCAATTTTTCCTCTACCACTCTTACTTGATTTTGAAAAAAATATCAGCTTTCCTCATAATTATTTTTGGCCTTATCTGTAACTTTTTTTGAGGCTTTGCTTGTAACTGTTTTGGCATCACTATATTTCTCTGAATTTATATATTGATCTTTACACGGCCAAGGAATTTTTTTTTGTTTTTTGCTCACTTTTCTAGCCCATAAGTTTATGCTAAAGTTGGTCTCTGTTCGCAATGTGGGGGAGGGGGAGTCTCCCAAGCTTTAGGCTTTTTCCCCCGCCACTATTTTTACAGCTAGTTCTTGGGGATTGGAAATTTTTAGTGCTTCAAGATGGTCTTATTTGTGGAGAGGTAGGATCACTGCTCTGATACTTACTTAGGAAAGGCCTGATCCCTTAGCATTGCAATCAGTACTGCTTCTCTGGGCCTCTGATCCCATTTGATCAAAAGCAATAGGGCTCCTCAGGAACCCTGCTCTCTCATGACTGAAAATTCTACTCTACACCCTTGAACTGTTTCCAGATCCTCTTATTATGTCTGGCTTGAGAATTCCCAAAGCTGCTGCTGCTTTTTTCACCACCACCAAATTCCACCACGGGTGCTGCATCTATATGGGCTCTAGGCCTGGCTCCACCCCTGTGTCAAATATCTGTCCTTCTGACCCCGTAAATTGCCTTGTGCTGGAAGAAGCTTTCATTTTGACCTGTTGTTGGCTCTATCACTCCAGAATTTGATTTGAAGTGTTATTTTAAAGTTTTTTTTGGAGGAAAATATTGGGAGAACTAGGTTGAATACTTCCTCTACTCCACCATCTTGCCGCCCACTAGAACTTTTTTTAGTTCATTTATATTGCCTCCCTCTGACACATTTTGGATAATGAGATCCATAAATTATAAGCTGGGGAAGCAATGTTACTTTGTTCTAGAGGTATCTCATGTAACTTCCAAAGAAGGCGGAAGAAATATCCTCTTTTTCAGCATTAAAATTCCCCCATAATGTGACTCCAACACAGCCTTCCAGAGTTATTACATGTTACTCGCCTTCATACACTATGCAGTCCTTTTTGCTGTTCTGCACACAAAACATTTCTTCTCCCACCATTGTATCTTTCCACATAATCATTTCTCATGAATAAAATCTACTTCTTTCTTTCTCACCTCTACTGTCAGAATCTCAAGTGTCTTTCAAAGCTCAATTCAAGATTCCTGTCCAACATGAGGATTTTCCTCTCACCCCAGATTTAGTGTCTCATACATCCAAATCATTTTCTATTTATTTCTAACATATTTATATGTGTACAAGTTGTCTCTCTAATAGAATGCAAGTAAGTATTTCATTTTTCTTTTTGTAGCTGTAGTGCTTCACACAATGCCTCAGATAGAGTTGGTACTTAATAACTGCTTGTCAATTGATTATAATATCTGCTGCTCTAGTGATGAATTTAATGTTTACCTTAACAATTTTGCTCATGATTTTATAAATTTCAATTAAATCAAGTTAAGAATCATATTCAGTTTTCTAAACTACAGGGTCCAATTAATTTGTTGGATATACACTCACTCCCAGATCCTTTTTTTGAGATTAGGCCTCCCTATCTTACCTAGGTCAGAAGTAAAGCAGCCACTCAAGGGCCCTAACCAGCATAGAAGTTTTATCCTGCTCCGTTTTTCAGGTCTTGGAGGATTTGTCCCTCCTTAGACAGCATGATGGCCCTCTGCTCCCTGGAGCTTGCCACATTTCCCCCAGGCTTGATACAGACACCCTTACAGCTTTATCCCTAATGAGGCTCAGAAGTCCCCAACTCAAGTGATCTACCTTCCTCAGCCTCTCCCAATAGGCAGGATATACTACCATGCCCAGGTCCCCTAATAATTTGTATTATCCTAGCTTACCTTATAGGGATCTTATTAAATTCAGTTTTAATCTTCCTAATGGGTGACAACCTAAAATGTATACAACTTTCAAAGAACAGAGCATTTTGGTCTGAAACATAAAAGTACCATCAAGTTTTTTGTCTTGTCATCAAAAACCTACTTAATGTTTCTTCCTACTCTTCAAGAAACCTGCAGTCCAATTGGGGAAAAATGTATATATGTGAAACGACAAGAGGAAAAAAAAATAACAGAGTAACCTATAGTACTAACTAGCAAAGGAAAAGGTAATTGTGGTCTTGAGTAATCAGTCAGCAAAGGCTCTCTAGAGGTGACCACACTTGAACTTTGAAGAACAGCAGAATTTGAGTACAAAGAAATGGAGAAGGATATCATTGTAGGCAAGGATCATAGATTTATAGCTGGAAGGGATTTCAAGAGTCATCTAGTCCAATATTCATTTTATAAATGAAGAAACTGAGGCCCAAGTGATTTGCTCAATGTCACCCAAATGACCAACTGTCAGCGATGGAATTGGAGCTTAGGCCTTCTGACTCCACAGCCACTACCCACTCCACTCTACTACATTGCCTTCAAAAAAGGAATAAAGTCAGAGAGTCAGAAATTAGCATCATCTTCTTCAGCAGGCAGTGAAGAAACCAGTTCCACTTCTGTGGAATGGTAGGAAATGGAGTGTGATTTATAGGGTATATTCAGATCAGCAAAGGCTTTGAATGCTAGGTCAAAGAATATAGAATTTATTGTGAGGACATGAGGAAGCCAAGAAAGATTTTTAAAAAGGAGATGATATGATTAAAGTAGTATTTTACAAACACATACCTCAATTCCCATATACCCTTGATTCTAACTTCAATGCTATTTCAATGCTTCAACCCCTAACATCTGAAAGTCACTTTCCCTTTCCTGCATTCCAATAGCACTTTTTTCACTTAATTTACTTATTTCCTTTAGCACCATCTGCATTTATCATGAGCCGAAACAAACAAAAAAGTTAGTGTATGTATATACATATGTGTATTATACATGCTTAAAGACATATATATGCACACACACACATATACAAATGTGAAATAAAAGAGAAGGAAAAAATCAAAGATTACTTACAAAATCTCAGAGGGTGAATAAACCTCAAAGATCATCTAGCCCAAGCCATGTCATACCAAGAACTTGTTCTACAACATCTCTAAGAGGGGCTATGCAGCCTCTAATTGAAGAAATAGAAAGGAAGACTACAATGCAACCAGAGACATCCTTTGATTCCATTTACAGACATATACCACTGTTAGGAAGTTTTCCTAATCTTGTTCCCAAATAATAATTCTATTTCTTTACACTCTTCTATTGTGATATGGCTTACTTTCCACTTTTGGTGACTTTCATTTGTCTTTCAGATGTCCATAAAGTTCTGAATTCATCTAACTTGGATTTGTATTAGCCTTCTAGTTTCCATTAAAATAATAATAATGTGAAAGACCATTAATATTATTAATAATGAAAACAATGTGAAATAACAGTTTTCTTAATAACAGTAATTTTCCCTATTTCACCTTTAGAGAAATGTTCTTGAGGTAAATCATAGGCCAACAATTTTTGTTTGTAACCTAACCCTCTCCAAAGATTCTTCCCTTATTGTTCCCATTGCCATTAATCTAAACATCCTTCTATGCCCCCTTTTAACCTACTTCCTCACCCTCCTCTCTAGACTTCTTTCCCTTATTCTCTCTCCCTCCCTATCCCTTAAGCATGTTATTTATTTTTGAATTTATAAGACTTTTATACTCATACATATATACGTATATATATATGTGTGTGTGTGTGTATATATGTGTATATATATGTGTGTGTGTGTGTGTGTGTATGTGTATATATCTATATATCTATATATATCTATATATATATATCTATCTATATATATATCTATATCTATCTATCTATGTATATATATATATAGATATATAGATATAGATATATATAGATATATATATATATAGTTCCTTGTTAAATCCATTCCTGGCAAAAATTGGTTTCCAGAAGTACCAGCCCTCCTCTTCCACCTAATTCCTTTGTGTCAGTTCTTCCTCTCATACCTCATTTGCATAAAATCACTCTTTTTAGCTGTTCCTGAACAGTTTTAGTTTTTGAAATCATATCATATTCAGGTCTAGCCTGATCTTTCTTATGAACTACCCAATTACCAACAACAATCTTAGACATATGTTTTACATTTCCTCATATAAAAGGTAAAAGTATGTCTTTATTGAGCCCTGTATAATTAGTCTTTGGTATATACCTTATGTTTTAAATCCATTCCTGGCTCTTGTACATCAAATCTTCTATTAAGTTCAGGTTGCTTGTTTTGTTAGACAAAATCCTGAAAGTCTGACAATTCATTAAATATTCATCTTTTTCACTCAAGATTTTGCCTAGCTTTGCTGGGTATGTTATTTTTGGCCAGAACCCCAATTCTTTTGCTCTTTGATATATAATGTTCCAAGACCTGCATTCTTTTAATGTCACTGCTGCTAGGGCTTGTGTGATTCTAATTGTGGAACCACTATATTTGTTTTTGGTTTTGGGGTTTTTTGCTGGCCATATTTTATCCTTAAGCTTGGGGTTTCAAAATTTGACTATGACATTCCTGTGGGTTTTCCTCATAGAATCTCTATCAGGTAATGATCAGTATATTTCTTCTATTTTTACTTTCCCCTCTTTTTCTAATGCTTCAGGCAATTTTCTTTAGTTGTTTCTTGTATTATTTTATCAAGATTCTTTTTTTGATCATAGATTTCAGGTAATCTATTTTTATGTTTTCTCTTCTTGATCTGTTCTCCAGCAGCAATTTTTCTTGTGAGATATTTCGCATTTATATGTTTTTCATTCTTCATACATTGTTTTATTATTTCTTGGTGTGTTGGTAAGCAAAATGGGTTCCTTAGCACTTAGTTCAACAGGTGCCCTTGAGGAGTTTGACTTTTGTTTGCTTTGAGTGATTCAGCTATTTCATTGAATCTTGCTAAGTGCTAAGCTCCAGGCCCAAAGCCCTATTAGGTGTAAATCCTATGTGGGTGTGGATTGATGACTTGGGGCCCAAGGTGGGGCTGGCTAAGGGGAGGTGTTAACTCCAGAGCCATGCCCTGTTGGGTGTTGACCTAGTCTATGTGGATGTAAGCCTCCCAGGGTACTAGAGGGAGGGGCCAACTAGGGAACCAATGGGCTCTGGTCATTCAGGCTGCGCTTGATTATGCCAGGGGCATAATATTTATTTTTACTACTCAGTATTTGCCCTGAGGCCCCCTCATTTGTGGGGGAAATCTAGAGAGCTTGGAATTTTCTGACTTACTCTGCCATCTTCCCAGAATCCTCTTCCTTTATTTTAATTTAATAATGACATTACATTTCCATACTAGTTTTAACTTTCAGAATATGTTCACATCAAATGTTTCTCATTATCATCACAACAATCCCATGAAAAGTCATAGTAGAAAGAGTGCAACACTTAAAATCACAGGTTGTTTATTCCGTTTGTGACCCTGAACAAGTCATTTAATTTCTCTGAGCCTCAGTGTCCAAATCTATAAAATCAGGGAATTGAACTAGGTTACTTCTAAGGATTTATGCAGCTCTGAGTTTATGATCCTATTTAAGAGGTTTTTTAAAATTAAATTTAAGTATCTACTGCATGTCAGACTCTGTGAAAAGCTCTTTACAAATATTATCTTATTTTATCCTCATAACAACCCTGAGAGGTAGGTGCTATTATTACCCTCATTTTGCCACTGAGGAAACTGAGGCAGACAGAAGTTTGCCAAGGGTAACATAACTAAGGATCTGAGGACAAAACTGAACTCAGGTCTTTCTGACTTGAATACAGGTCTTTTATACGCTGAATGACCTTCCTGCCTCTAGGTGTAGAAATTGAGGTAAAATGACCTGATGAACGGCCATTCTCCTACTAAAAGATAGAGGCAAGGCTTGAAGTCCACTCCTTTCTCCCCCCACACGCCCCCCCAATTAGGCTGCAGTTACTATTTTTGCCACTTAAAAAATATTTGGAGAAAATAATCCTATGTCATGGATACAATATAGCACTTAAATAAAACATTCTGGTTAGAAATATGTCATAAGTACTCTGTCACATAAGATATACAAGCTTGGTTTGAAAACAACATTAACATTAAACCAGTTTTTCTTTAGCAAAATAGACCTCTTGGTGTCTCATCATTGAATTTCACCATGTTAACATAATAAAGGTAAAGTATTTGGCCTTGCAGAAGCATTAATTTTCTACATTGAACAAATCATTCCTATAAATGAAAATGGCACCTGTAAAAAGAATGCTGCTTTATTTTTTTTAAAAAAAAATCCTTTTCTAATCTGTTCAAAAAAGTTATATTAGAATTTTTTGAGATTGCAAAAAGAGAAAATTAGTTACTATTTTCTGAAAAGGATCAAACTAAAGAAGCAAGTGATAGCACTCTCTGACATAACAGCCTTGAAATAATGACAAAACTTTACATTTTAAAAGATCTTATTGGTGTGCTGGAAAGAGCAATAGATTTGCAGCCAAATATTTCAGTTCAAATCCCAGCGCTGTTACTTACTACACAGGGGTTATATGTATAATACTTGATTGTTAAATTTTCATTTACACTTCAGAATTGGACAAACACTAGAGATAAGGGTTGAATTTATTGTTCGGTTGATTGTTTTCACTTAAGAATGTGGAGAAAATATTAATATGCATATTAAACTTAAAAGTGTATCAAGCATATTTTTCAGAGAGCCAGTTCTAAAATATTTATCAGGATACTCCTGCCCAGAACCTTAATCAAGTTACTAAATATTTCTAGCATTGTTACTTCACCCGTAAAATGGGGGAATTAGAATTGATGACCTGTCGTGATTTCTCCTCCATCTGATCTTATAACAACTTATATTATTTTATGCCTTTATCTTTTTCTAATTTTCATTATGTTTAAATCTCTACTTCTCTTGATACACAACTCAATCGATATCCTCATCAAACTAGTCTGTTAGTACATACTTACTCAAAAAGAAGCCGGAGATGGACAAATAGTTTTGGCTTTTGGGTTGTTTTTCCCCCAGAACTTCAGTGGAAGAAGAGAAGGTTGGAACACACTTGGGAACCTGGTTAATGCTTTGAATAAAATGCGTCACACTTTGGCATCAATGTTGCTTATGCTGTGAGATGTGATTGAACTAATTGCTTCGTTAAAATATCTGTTAGAAGGGAAGGGGGAAAATATATATTCAGAAACGAATATCAATAAAACTAAAAAGTAAAGCAGCACTGGCAAACACAAATAGAAATGGATTCCTTCCAGCAGCACCTTCACTTAGAAAACCATTGATTAACATTATGTCTTTTGTGTTGTGCTTTTATTTATTTTGTTAAACATTCCTCAATTACATTTTGCAACCCTGGTCTCAAATTTGACATTGCTGAGGACAATGAGGATAGGAAGGGTAAATCAACTGTGGCTCTTTTTTATGGAAGTAAGGTCCAGACCTATAATTCCATCTAGGAACCTCCTGATATAAAAATTTCCTACACCAACGCAGATAACACAAGTTAAATAACATTTTTAGATTGTTGCCTGGGTCATTGAAAGTGAGATTACTTGTCCAAGGTCACAGAGTTAATATGGATCATAGACTGATACTGAACTTAGGTCTTCCTGACTCTAAGAAAAGATCTTTCTCTTCTCCCATAGCACAGCATTTTTTTTCTACCACCACCCCCAAAATTGTGTACTAATAATAGAGTAAATGATATGACTAAAAGGGGAGGTGATTATATGGTAAGAGGAAGAGGTAATAGATGGACAGCCTGTGTGCTTCCATGGAACTTGTAAAATATTAAAGAAACTTTAGGAAAGCCCTCAGCACTTTGGGTGGACCACCCTGAAAAAGATTTGCACAATGTAAACAAGTAGCTAAGTGGCCCAATGGAGAGAGTGCTAAGCCTGGAGTCAGAAAGAGCTTAGCATAGCATCTGGCACATAGTAGGTACTACTGTACATACTAGATTATTAGTGCCATCAACATTATCATTTTCACTGTTGTTGAATGAAAAAAAATTGAATAGGCAGGAAGGCAGTATGATATTCTGGAAAATACAGCATGGGAAAGTGTATCAAAGGATAGAGTTTAAATCTTTTTTATTTATTTTTTTTGGAGGGGAGGAAGGCAGAGTGATTGGGGTTAGGTGACTTACCCAAGGTCACACAGCTAATAAGTGTGTCTAGTGTCTGAGGTTGGATTTGAACTCAGGTCCTCCTGACTCTAGGGCAAGTGCTCTACTCACTGTACCATCTAGGCCCCTAGGGGTTAAATCTTGACTTTGATATTTACTACCTATGTGAACCTGTGCAAGTTACTTAACCTCCGTGGGTGTCAGTCTCCTCATTTGTAAAATGAAGGACTTGGGCTATATAATCTCTAAGATCCCTCCCAGCTCTAGAGCTATGATCCTCTGATTGTGATCTGCACTATTGGAGGGCATAACTATATGGATGAGATCATAGGTACATTAAAACAACAAAGTATAGGTTTGTTTCATCTGTTTCTATTCAGTCAAAAGATAATCAGGGGCAGGGACGTTTGTCTTATTTATCTTTATATATCCCTCAATGCCCAGCATACTGCATTATGCAAAGTAGGCACTTAATAAATATTTGCTGAATGTTGAAATCTAAATACTAAGACATTTGGAGACCTTTTGGCTAAACTTTCTAGCTTAATTAAAGGAAAGCTACAAAAGAAAAGAGAAGCAATGCTGCCAATTTCGAAGAAAAAAGCTACTTAAAATTTATATGTCCTGGATGGTATTCTTAAGAGCCATGTGCTGAGTTAAAGTTTGGATGCCAGTGATATATCTTATACCCTTTAAAGTAACAAGTTATGTCAAATTCATAAATGTAAGCAGAGAGGCTAGATGAATCAGGTCCTTAAAAACATCCTCTCTCACCTCAAAAAAAAATCCTAATCTTTTGTAGTAGGGTTTACTTCTCCCATGTGATATAGAAAAATTCCCAATATTCTCTACTTCACTACAGTATTTACTTATCTATTCAATTCATTTGGCAATTAATCATGTGCAACACCCCCTCTGGGTTCACTCCAACAAATCCCCCTCCCACCAGCAAACCAGGCCAACAAAGTTCTGTTGACTATTTCTCAGAACCTTTAGGAGCTGGTAAAGGAGAATAGGAGGGGTGGGGTTGTTGTGGTTATATCACTGTCTCCTATGAGCCCCCATCTTACTGTGTTTCCCATTGATTATCAATTAATCAGCCAATGTTCACTAACTTTTTCAAAACGATATTTATTTAGATGATATAGTAAGAAAAATTGGCATAAAACATTCTTCCAAATGAAGGTACACATAAGAGGCACGTTATACCTGGGGAAAGTGGGCTCAAATTTATGGAACACATGTGCAGAAAGAATAACTCAGAGTAGCTGTTTACTAGAAGTCAATTTCTCCCTTTATAGAGTCCTCATGAAATTATTATTGGATGTAGCTCTCTGTGGGACTCAGAATCAGTACTTGTGTAGAAACCTGAAGCTACATTTCTTCAGTGGGGCTAGTTTGTCTTCAGCATGTTGCTCACCTCCTGATACAGACACTGCCACCATCTACTGCTGTTCTGGAGGCAGTATTACCAGCATTGATGGAAAGTCCAAATCTTCTGACCTTTAGAAATTTACAAGGTTCTGGAGGAGCAGGAAGAAAGAACTCAATCCTCTTCTACCAAAGTCAATTCCCTTAAATACTACTATACTCCTGGAATATCATGTTAGAATGCAACTATATTACTTCTTAGGGAGGGAGGGTGGGTGGGAAGGGAAGAGGGGAGAGAATTTGGAACTTAAAGTTTTAAAAACAGATGTTCAAAAACAACAAAAAAATTTTTTTGCATGCAACTAGAAAATAAGATACCCAGGCAATGGGTCATAGAAATTTATCTTGCCCTACAAGAAAGGAAGGGAAAAGGGGATGGGAGGGGAGTGGGGTGACAGAAGGGAGGGCAGAATGGGGAACAGGGCAACCAGAATATATGCCATCTTGGAGTGGGGGGGAGGGTAGAAATGGGGAGAAAATCTGTAATTAAAACTCTTGTGAAAATCAATGCTGAAAACTAAATATATTAAGTAAAAAAAAAAAGAATGCAACTATATTACATATAGGCCCAAAGGTATATCTGATTCTTTCAACAAACTCCAACAAACAGAAGTTCACCATTTTATATATGAAGACTTTTTTTGTAATTTTCACACAAAATGTTCTTTTTGTTAATAATTACTTTTGTAATAAAAATAAACAAAATACACAGAACTAGTAAACCATATACATGGCGATTACATCAATGTAAATAGCAAATATAACAACAAAAAAAATTTCCAAATTTAACCTCGTGTAACTTTAATGGCCCAATTGGGACCCAAATAAGAGTTGCAAGGATGCATCTCCCTCCTTTCTTTGAAATCTGGGAGCCAATGGGTGTCAAGCAGTATGTATAATGTTTCACTTTGTTGATATGTTGGTTATTTCACTGAATTGCTTTTACTTATTTATCAATCTATCATATATCTATTTATTGTTAAGAAGGATGACTTTCTGAATGGAGTACGGTAATGGATATGATATAAAAAAGATATCAATATCTTCTCCCAAAACAAATATAAATGGTTGTTTGACTGAAAAGATATTAGTTTTTCTCAATCTATTTCCCTATCACACTACACACACACACACACACACACACCCCAAGGTGTTAGGGCAAACAACAGTGTGACTTTTACCAGATTCCTAGGAATATATGCATTTTTTAAAAACACCTAAAAAATACCCTCGTTGTCTTCCCTGTCTTTTTGAGCTATCAGTTAATTAAACCAGAAAGTTCAGCCAAATAATCTCAGAATCTCATGGTTTCAATTTGTCTGACAGAGAAAGCTAAAGAATTACCCTTCACAATATTTAATTAAACATTTCTATCAATTACCCTGAATAAATATGCAGGAACAACCATTGCTGCTTCATGTGGCGTTTAAAAAGTTAGCATTCATTAAGGACCTGGTTTGGCTGTGTAACACATTAAATTCAGTTAGCAAACATAGCAATTGTCTTCCCTCAGAAAATTGTTCATTTTAATTAAAACATTTGCTCTTCTCTTAGCACTTCATAATATGCCATGCAAGATAAATATAAAATAGTTAAACAACTCCTGACTAGTTTTCTTCTGCTTTGTATGTTTGGAACTCTAGAAAAAAGTTAGTGATTTTGTTTATTCATTTGCTTTTGGCTTTTATTTATCTATAAATAAAATTATCATCAGGTTTTAGCAGAAATTATGTGTTACCTATATCCTGTGCTATTTGGCAAATGCCATAGATAGCATGAGGAGATTGTGTAAAGTGTGATCTCAGAGTTCTATTTCAATCTACAAGTAGTGTATGAACTCTCCAGGTACATATTGGAAGATATGTGGGAGAATAAATTGCAACTCCTATGGGGAAAGCATTGTTTCAAATGCCAAAGAACAGCTTGAAATACAGATGATCAGCCTGAGTATAACTTGAGCCTGAGGTAATTTGATCAGAATGAGTATGCTTTCTCTGGGAAAAACTACAATTAGGTAAGGGGCTGGGTGTATGAGTTTTAATTTGGTTTTGACAGTTTGCTAATCTCTCATCATAATGCAAATTAATCTATACTTCAATTACAATTCAGAAATTATTCCAGTTCTTTGTCCCACTGTTATATTCTCCTGTCATGCCCTTGATGCCCATAAAAAGTGAGACTATATGGTGAAAAAATGCATGTGTTAATTCCTGAAGGCTATCTAGAGAGCCCTGCTTCTTTGACGTGCTAACACTATTTTGTCCTTGATGCAACATACAATACTTACACATTTGTATAAATTAGACACCTGCTTTAGCTCTGCTAGCGATTACCCACTTGGAAAGATAATTCTGTTTTCCTGTTAAAGAGTAAACTCACATTCGCACTTCTACTTTAGGAGTTTGCCCAATGAGAATTTTTGAGGGGACCAGACTGCTAATTTTTAATCAATCGTCAAGTATGTATGAAGTACTTACTATGAGATAGGCACTGGTGCTAAGTGCTGGAAATACGTAGCAAAAACAGTTCTTGACCACAAGTAGTTTACATTCTAGTAGGTGTACATGAATATGTTTACAACAAAATTTCATTACTATAAGGAGCTTCTGGTGAGAAAATCCTTCTATGAAAGCAAATCAGCACCAGCTCTACAATTTAGAACCTCAAAGAATTGCCAGGTGCACTTGAGAGCTTAAGTGACTTGCCCAGGGTAACACAGATTGAATGTTAAAGAAAGGAAATAAAACAAGTTCTCCCTAACTCTCAGGCTGGCCATCTATCCACTTTGCTACTGCTTGTTCTCATATAGTGAGAACGTTATCCTCAAACTATGACTGTTATATCTTTCCTTGAAGATATGTAAGTTGAAAACTCAGGGACCTCTAAACTAGAACCTGAGCATTCCAGCTGGCTGATATGGACAGAGTCCAACAGCAGTCTACTCTAGCATAGACACAAACCCAGGTCAGGAACTTTCAGAACTCAGATCAGGGAGACAATAATCTGTCTGTGGTCTTATTCAGACCACTTTGGAAGTACTGAAAGCTTGTAGGTCCCCAGCCTGTCCCTGAGTCCTGGAATAACAATACTAAATATACCAAGAAAGTAAGAGCAGGACTAACCCAGGTTTTCCCTCCATAAATGTAGCAGAGTCCAGCCAAGTCTAAAGTCAGGAAACAAGCTGGAAAAAATGGGAAAACAAAAAAGAACCCTACCATAATGAATGAGTATTATGGTACAGATGCTCAAGACACAAACATAGAAGATAATGACTCCAAAACATCTGAAAGGAATTCTTCAGAGAAAAATACAATTTCATCACAAAATCAACTAGAATTTATGGAACAACTGAATCAAGAGTTAAAAATGAACACTTGTTCATTTTGTAAATGAATGAGAGCTCTAGGGAGAAAAAAACAATGGAAAAGAAATAAGAACTCTGGAAAAAAGAATTGGAAAGGAAATTAACACATGAGCACAAGAGATAGAAAATCTTAATCAAGCAGCAAACTTCCTGGAAATTTGAATGGGCCAAAGAGAAGCCAATGACTCCATGAGACATTAAGAAATATTAAAACAACTTCAAAAGACTGAAACAAATGGAAGAAAATGTAAGGTATCTCATAGCAAGAGAAAAAAAGGCCTGGAAAAAATATAAAGGAAAAGAAATTTAAGCATTATTATATTTAAGCATCACCTGAATGTTAACAAAAATAAAAATAAATAAGATGCTTAGACATCATATTTCAAGAAATCATTAAAAAACTGCTTTTCAGAACCAGAACCAGACCAAACTTAGAACCAGAGAACAAAGAAAAAGAATTCACCAATCATTTCCTGAAAGAAACCCCCAAATGAAAACTAAGGAACACCATAGCCAAAATCCAGAGTTTCCACAACAAAAAAAAAATATGTCAAGTAACCAGAAAAAAAGAATTAGGATTATCAAGGAGTCAAAGTCAGGCTCACGCACTAAATCACAGACATTACTATCAAGGAGCAGAGGACTTGGAATATAACATTGCAGAAGGCAATGGATATGAGTTAAAAGCCAAGAATACCCAGCAAAGCTGAATATAATGTTACAGGGGCAAATGGACCTTTAATGAAATAGAGCACTTTTAAGCATTTCTGATGAAAAGACTAAAGGTATGGAAAAACATTTTAAGGTCAAACATAGGAATGAAGAGACACAAAAAAGACAAATATAAATGAACAAGGTTAAAGGACTAAACAAGGATAAACTGTTTACCTTAAAAATGGAAAGATGATACCTTTGTCCTCTCTGAACTCTATCATCATCAGAGTTCATAGAGGGAGTCTATTTAAACTGGACCTGGTAATGATTTTGTTATGTCTGTATGATCTTAAAAAAAGAATGGAAAACATGAGGAAGAGGGATAAACAGGGTGAGAGAGGGAGGGAAAGGAAGATTAAGGGAAATTATCTCACATAATCAGGGTCCACAAGTAGGCATCTATGCAAACAAAAAGGAGAGGAGAGTGGCTAACTCTGGAACCTCACTTTCATTTGAATTGATCAAGAGTACAAGAACATACACAGAGAGTTGGGTATAGAACTGCTTTCACCCAACAGGAAACTAGGAGGGAAAGGGGAGAAAGGATGGAAAATAAGAGGGAGAGTAGAATAAGGATATCATTAGTCCTAAGAAAAATAAACTAATAATATACAAAAATATTAGTAGTTCTTTTTGAGGTAGCAAAAAATGGGAACCTGAAGGAGTTGTGCTGAACTTTTGTTAGTGTAATGATCAACCAGAATTCCAGAGGAGAAATGAACATGGTGCCCACCTCCTGATAGAGAGGCAAAGGACCCAATGTAGAATGAAACAAATTATTCTCTAATATATCACATCTATCAGATTGGTTAAAATGACAAAACAGGAAAATGATAAAAGTTGAGGAAGATGTGTGAAAATTGGAACACTAATGCTTTCTTGGTGGAGTTGTGAACTGATCTTAGCTCTTCTCATCAATGCAATAATCTAAGACAACTCCAAACGATTCATCATGGAGAAAATGCTATCCACATCCAGAGAAAGAACTATGGAGTGTGAATGGAGATTGAAGCATAATACTTTTTTTTTCTTTCTCATAGTTTTTTCCCTTTTGTTATGATTCTTCTTTCACAACATGACTAATGTGGAAATATATTTAATGTGCTTGTATATGTATAGCCTATGTCAAATTGAATGCTGTCTTGGAGAGGGGAAAAAGGAGGGAGAGAGAAAAATCTGGAATTCAAAATCTTATAAAAAGTGAATGTTGAAAACTAAAAATAAATGAACTTTTAAAAAAATAGTTCCCAACATGGCCAATGTTGAAAATTACTTTGATTGACTATATACATATATGTATAAATATATATATATACACATATACATTAATAGGTTTCATCTTTTTTTCTTGTGTTCTTCGTTAGGGTAGGAGAGGTAATCAGGTAGATCTTGACTGATTAACATGAAACATTTTTTTAATTTATTTTTAATATGTTTAGTTTTCAGCATTGATTTTCACAAGAGTTTGAATTACAAATTTTCTCCCCATTTCCACCCACCCCACTCCAAGATGGCATACATTCTGGTTGCCCTGTTCCCCAGTCTGCCCTCCCCTCCGTCACCCCATTCCCCTCCCATCCCCCTTTCCCTTCCTTTCTTGTAGGGCAAGATAAATCTCCATGCCCCATTGCCTGTGCATCTTATTTTCTAGGTTCATGGAAAAAAAAAAACTTTTTTAACTTTTGGACATCTATTTTTTTAAAACCTTGAGTTCCAAATTCTCTCCCCTCTTCCCTT
>CM053625.1:51200698-51225287 GCA_028646595.1 Phalanger gymnotis | reverse complement strand
TAGACTAAAGAGTTCTATGTTCCAGGCTTGGGCGGACGCGCTGCCTCACCAGCACTCCTCCTTCCCCAAGAACCCCCTACCTGGACTGGGTTTAAATCTTCAGCAGCCTCTTCACTCCTTCTCTGATCAGCCACTTAATTCCTCCCACCAGGTGGGCCTGGGGCCAGAAGCAACTGAAGCCTTAGTTCTAAAGCTGCCCCACCTCTGTTGCCCCAGGGTGGGTGGCCGAACCACAAACTCAGTCCCCGCAGCTTTTCCCACTAACCTTCTCTGTTGTCTTTGCTCTTTGTGGGTTGAGAGGTCTGGTAGATGCCACAGCTCAGTAATTCAGGACGCTAGGGCACTCTCCACTCGGCTCCTGGCCTGGTCCGTCCACGGTCAGTCCATGCCGTGCATGCTGGGCTCAGCTCCGCTCCCCTCAGTTGAGGGCTGGGAGTTCCGTGTGGAACAGACCTTACCCAGAGACCATCCAGGCTGTCCTGGGCTGGAGCCCTGCTTCCCTCTGCCTCTTTGTGGGTTCTGCAGCTCTAGAATTGGTTCAGAGCCATTTTTATAGGTTTTTGGAGGGACTTGGTGGGGAGCTCATGCCAGTCACTGCTTTCCAGATGCCATCTTGGCTCCACCCCCTAAAATGAAACATTTTTTAAAAGAAAAAAATAGCTAAGAGTCTGATTGCTAGTGATTTTTCAAAGGCTTATCTACTTCCATCTGAGAGTTCAATCAAAGAGACTGCTATTCATCTCATAGTTAGCAGTAGGAACCAGTTATACAATGTACCAGTGTCTCACTAAACCACTTCCACTATAGGTCATCAGGACTCTCCTTGAAGCACAAACTCTAACCTTTTCCAAATACAGAATTTTCATCATCAGACCACAATTATGCTTTCATCTTCATCAATCTGTGCCTTACCCTACCAGAGTCCTCCTCCAGATCTGCTTATCACTTTGCCTTCTGGAACTCCTATTATATGATTAATAAACCCTAGATTACTTCCTCCATCTGACTCCTCTCATCTTATTTACAGCCTGCTGAACAGAGGTGAAGGAAGTCATACAAGTGGGATGATAAGATGCATTTAAATATTTACGCTATCTAATTTCAACTCAGACCTCCCTACTGTAATGGAATCCTTTAACATCTCCACAATTGATTTACTATTATCAGCAATTCTCAATAATCATCACAATATCCATTCCAAGCCTCTTCTCTCCACAGCACTCCTTCATACTCTTTCAGCTAAAGATGTCGCACCATACTTTATTGAAAAAATAGGGGTCATTTACTTCAAACTCTCCCTGTTCTCATATCTTTATGAATTCATTCCCAACTATCTCCTCCTTTACGCTACTCACTGATGAAGAGTTGGCCATTCCAATTTCACTACATTGTTTCATGACCTCTCATCTTATCCATCAGATTAGTCTCTCCTTCTATCCTTCTCTTTATAATCTTTGATTTCTACTATTTCATTCCTTGTTTCCCATAAACACGGCCAAGTATTCCCAATCTTTAAAAAAAACCCTTACTAGATACCACCCTAGCTATTTTCCATAACTTTTCTTCCCTGCTCTGCTGAAGTCTTTGAAAAAAGCCAACTTCATTCAATGCCTCTCCTAGTCCTTAATTGAAACTACTCTTGCCAAAACCACAGTGAATTCAATTACAAAATCTAATTGCCTTTTCTCAATTTTCATACTTTTTGACCTCTCTGCAGCATTTGTTACTGATGTTCCCCCCTCTTTACTTCAAGATAATCTATTTTCCCTGGATTTTCATAACTCATATTTTGCAAACCACAATTTGCCATCTTATACGATGTCTGCTTTCACACTGTAAGAAATGATTGATATGAGGAATTTGGAGAAACTTGGGAAGACTTAAATGAACTAATACAAAGAAGAGAAACTAGAACATAATGATATAAAGGAAGGTAAAACAAATTTAAAAAAACACACATAACAGAATTTAAACTTGTAATACAACCATTCCAAAGAACAGATAAGGACTTTTCTCAGAAGAAAAGCAATAGATAGATGAGTGAGTCCACATTATATATGGCCCATGAATCAGGATGCTTTGTTTAAGTCTCCATCTTTGTTTTGAGGAGAAAGGTAGAGGGAGGGTGTCTGGAAACTGTGTCTGGAAATGTCAGTGATGTATGAAAAGAAAATGCCTCAATAAGAGATTTTTAAAAGAAAAGTCCCTTTAACAAGTCCATATCCATTTTTCAGAGAAAAAATAAAATGCATTTATTTTGAAATATTTCTCTGATTAAAGTATAATCTAATTTAAACTACCTTCAATGGAAGAAAAATAAAACAAAGAAAGAACACCTTACATAGACACAAAATAAAACAGAACAGAAATCAAAGGATTGAAGGAAGAGGGGGAAACCATAGGTATAAATGAGCCATTACAACCATGTAGTTCAGGAAAGTCCCAGAGGATTTGGTAATTGTATTGTCAATACAAACTAAAATTTGACAACAGAAAAATGATGAGCATTCTATACCTTTACATACTGAGTACCTTCCTGTCTATTGTCTTCCATTAAGGAAATTATTTCACAAGGCTTCTAAAATGGTTGTTCTATGAAAGTAACTGCACAGGCACCAAAGGAAGATTACTCAGTATCATTTTATCACCATAAAATGTCAAGACTTTATTGTCAGCTTGCTGTTGTTATCAGAACCATTTTGCAAATACAGTATTGAGAGAATTTGCTCACTTAAGCAATTTATGCTCATAAATAAAGTTGAGATGCAAGAAAGAGAAAATATTCCCAAGGCTTTTCAAATTGATGAGGGTTGAAACAGAATGCATTTATCTCTGTTATGGGGTCCTGTGCTTTGAAAAGTGGCCTTATGGTATTGTTTATGGGTCAGTGATATCTGTGCTTGTCAATTTAAGGAACTGTAGTACTAAAAACTGGAAGCAATTGGTAAGAAAACTGAAGAGCTTCCTCTAAAATGACTTGGTGGGGAATGGGAAAAAGCAAGAGAGGTTTCGAGTTTTCATATGTCTCAGTTGAACCATAACTTTGGCTCAGATTGTGTGTGTGTGTGTGTGTGTGTGTGTGTATTCATCTGGATCCCTATTAAAAGTTCAGACAAAATTTAGGAATGGGTCTAATATACACATAACTAAAAAGGGATAGATATGTATACCTATATGTAAACATACATATAGGTATATATGCATATACCTATATGTATAAATAAATAATAATAAATATATATAACTCACTTACCTATAAATAAATACATATAGCACACATGTATATAGACACAGAGTTATGTGACTATAATAGATTCATTGAATTTTTCTCTCGAATCTTTTCCTCACCCTCATGCCTCTGTTTTGAAAGATTTAAAGTAAGAATAATCATTTAAGTTCATTGATATTATGATCTCACTGAAAATAACATGATGGCTCCTGATACTAAACTAGCTGCTTTCAAGTACTGTATTCTTCTAGTCCAAACTAAAAGTTATAACTCTCTAGGCAGAAGACTCAAGTCTCTAACTATGTAAGTATCTTTGGATAGATTATTAATTCACAGTGGATCTTTGAATCATTTCTTAGTCTGTACTTACAGTATAATATCAACCCAGTTGTAATGTGGCTTTATCCTCACCTTAATGTGATCGCAAAATATTTTTAAACATGAAAGAATATGTTCCTTCTGAGACCAGCAATAAAGGATTGAGATTTTCTTAAGCTATTGACAAGAGTACATTGTATATAGTTTTGAATGCCTTGAAGAATTTCTGGGTCATAGTAGGCACTTAATAAGTGTTTGGGAATATTTTTATAAATTAATTGAACACATTAGTATATCTTTACATGAATAGAGATTTATGGGTTTTTCTTTAATAGGAACTGTTAAATGATAACTATAGAGACCCTCCACTATGGATTTCCCCACCCTGCCACAGATCAACTACTCATCTGCAATTTATATTCTCAGAAAATTATCTGAGTAACTTGCCCATAATCACACAGCTAGTGTATGTAAGAGACAGGACCTGACCTTAGACTTTTCTGCCTAGAAAGCTGGCCTTTTATCCACTACAGCATGCTGCCTCAATTTGTGAATATTAAACGTGAACAACATTTAACCACCACCATAACCTTTTCCAAAGTCTCACTGTGTTTTAGAGGTGATCCTACATTCTCGTAGGCTATGGGAGCAGAGAACAAGATTTGGCTGATCCTGCCAAGCTGGAAAGGTTTCAAGTAAAGAACAGTCTGTGTTTGACTCTATGTTTGTTTTCCAGAGCTAACTTAGATCTTTTTAGAGCACCAATTTGACCACACGATGACTTTTTCAGGAGGAGCAATTCTGAAAGACCACAGGAAAATAAATTTAAAAGATTTGTGATCTTTGTCAATGCAAGGTCTATACCCATAAATGAAAACACATATCCTTAAAGAATTGAAAGTATTATTCTGGTGTCATTCTTGTTCATCTGGGCTCTCTGAACATTTTTAAAAATATATTGATAACTATATTGCAGGATAATTATGTTTTTGTAATCCTGTGTTTTTCATTTTCCATATTTCAAACCATTATTTGAGAAAGGGTCCATGGCCTTCAGATTGTCAAAGAGGTTCATGTCACACAAAAATTTAACCATTGATCTAGAAGAATTGCAGACATCTGTCAGGGAAATTTTGTGATTCCACTACCCTTATCCACAAGTCAATGTGTTTCTAGGTAAAGAAGAGGACAGGTGTCCCTTCATTCCCAAGGGATATTTGAGGCTGGTAATAGTGGAGCTTGAGTCACGAATGGGATAGATTTTCTGTTTTCTTTTTCTGTCCCCTCTTCTCTCTGCTGCCCTCTCTATTCTGCTACTCCCAGCAAAATCATTCTCCATTACCTACCTGTGAGAAAAATATCTTAAATCATCTCATGAAACACTTTGAATTTATCTAGTTCTTTCTCTCCCTGAAGCTACAAAGACCTTACAACAGAATGGGATGTGCCTTTGTGTTTGCCAAAATGCTAGAACTAATTTTAGTCATTACAACCCAACCATCATCTTGCTAAATATGAAGTGAAAACTAGTTTGGAAGATAATATAGGGCATATCCCATTACATTCAGCAATAAGCATTATATAAACATCTTGATAGATATTTAATTTGTGTATGAAAAGATGGATTACACAGTCAACTTCTTAAAATTTTATTTCTTACTGTGAATCAACGGAAGCTACGCTTTACTGCTTTCCAAGATCAGTAATAGAAAATGCCACAGATGCAAACTGCTGAGTTATCTTCACCCTTGTTCTTTTATTTAATATTATGTCCATGTTATTTTATTTAATAGGAGATACAAGGTTTGAGAAAAACCAAATAGCATGTCTGTACACCTAAAGACACTGTAGAAATCCATTACGGTGTAATCTTATATGCCATTTTTGTTGCAAAACATTGTATTTTTATAAATATGCTCTTTCAGCCATTAGGGAAAACAACACCCTACATTATCCTCTGA
Organism: Phalanger gymnotis; assembly: GCA_028646595.1. Taxonomy (NCBI): domain Eukaryota; kingdom Metazoa; phylum Chordata; class Mammalia; order Diprotodontia; family Phalangeridae; genus Phalanger; species Phalanger gymnotis. The sequence continues at coordinate 51,219,779 of CM053625.1, read as the reverse complement.
AAGAATGCTTATCTCCAAATAGAAAATGCACAAGTAAATAAAATAAAGAATAAAACTTCTTCAGTGTCCTATGATCACAATGTGTTTTACATCTTTGACTTTCTCTAATTCTTCTTTTGCCATCATTATTAATGTTTCTAAAAATTTAATAATAATATATTCTTAAGGGAATCTGTGATCACACAAATTTGGATGCCACCTCCAATGATGTGGGCTGGAGATGAACACTATAGTATTCATGAGATAAGGGAAAAGCATGACAGGCATACAGTGAGAATATTCCTTTGGTATACTCAAAATGTCAGGAAAACTTTGGAAGGCTTCCAGCATGTTAGGTATATGCCCTCTAGTAGTGAACTTATGGAAGGATATGTCTATCCTGTACTGGTTTTTGTCCATGTTCAAACACATATTTGCTCCAGAGGGTCAAACCGTTAAGCAGGAATTCTTCAGCTCTTCCTTACTTTCTCTTGACAATGAGGTCATGCTTCTGAAACACTTAGGCTATCACCCTTTCATCATCACATCTCCAACCATATAACCAGCCTATGTCCAGAAAACACTGCCCTTGCTATGGTGTTCTTTAATTCCCTTGACAAACAGAGGCACAATTGTGTTTACACATCCAATTGTGTTCAAAGCAATGACACTTTATCTCTCTCACATGGATTCCCAATGATTCTTTCCCTTCTTTTCTTGTCCCCTGGTTTTCAAGGGCACGAGAAAACTTTTGGAATACAAACCATTCCTGAATCAGTTATTTTGAACATTTTCCCCATGAAAAAGGTTATAAATGTTGATTAAGTTCCCAGGATAACCCATAAAACCCATCAAGTTCATATCTAGAGCATCTATACTACTACTTCATCTTCATCCACTTAAAAATGAACATTACACAACTATTTACCATGAGCAGGATCATTAGCCTTCTCGTTCTGGGAGATAAATTCACCATCGCAACACCTTCCTCTGATTGTTCAGTTCTTCTCCCAACTCCATTTTGAGGAAGCATCCAGGTCAGCCATGTTCTTGCCATCATTCCTCTTGTGGCTCCCCTCCTGAATCTCTGGATTTCTTTCTCCAGCTTTCTCCTCATCTTATTCTCCTTATCCCCCTGCTTCCCCATCCCTATTTTTCTCCTTCTCTTTATGTGTTGTCTTCCCTCAATAGAATGTGATAACCCTGAAAGCAGAAACTTTTTTGGTTTTACTTGTATTTCTGTCCCCAGAACTTATTACAGTACCTGGAATATTTGTTGTTGCTATTCAGTCATTTTAGTCATGTCTGACTCTTTGTGATCCCATTTGGCGATTCTTGGAAAAAAAAATGTCGAGTGGATTGCTATTTCCCTTTCCAGCTCATTTTACAGATGAGGAACTGAGGCAAACAGGGTTGTGATTTCACCAGGGCCACACAGAGTATCTGAGCCAGATTTTAGCTAAGGTGTCCCTGACTCCAGACACAGTAGTCTATCCACTGTGCCACCTAGATGCCCCACCTGGAATATGTGTTGTTCTGTCACATCTGATTCTTTGTGACCCCATGGACCATAATATGCCAGGCCCTTCTATTCTCCACTATCTCTTGAAGTCTGTCCCAGTTAATTTTCATTGTTTCCATGACAGTATCTATCTATGTCATCCTCTGTCATCTCCTTTTTTGCCTTCAACCTTTCCCAGCTTCAGGATTTTTTGTGTCTTTTTTTTCCAATGAGTATCATTTTCTCATTATGTGGCCAAAGTATTTAAGTTTCACCTTCAGTATTTGACCTTCCAGTAAACATCCTGAATTAATTTCTTTAAGTATTGACTGATTTTATCTCCTTGCTAACCAAAGGACTCTCCAAAGTCTTCTCTAGTGCCACAATTTGAAAGCATCAGTTCGGTGGTGGTAAGCTTTCCTTATACTCCAACTCTCAAAGCCACACATTGCTTCTAGAAAAATCATAGCTTTGACTATACAGACTTTGGTCAGTAAGGTGATGTTTCTCCTTTTTAGTACACTGTCCAGACTTGCCATAGCTTTCCTTCCAAGGAGCAGGAGCAAGTGTCTTTTAATTTCGCAGCTGTAATTACCACCGTCTGCGGTGATCTTTGAGACCAAGGATATGAAATCTGTCACTGCTTTCATTTATTCTCCTTCTATTTTCCAGGAAGTGATGGGACCAGTTGGGAAGATGTTTTTTTGTTTATTTGTTTTATGTTAAGCTTCAAGCCACCTTTTACACTGTCCTCTTTCATTCTCATCATGAGGCTTCTTAATTCCTCTTCACTTTCTGCCATCAGAGGGGTATCATCTGCATATCTGAGATTGTTGATATTTCTCCCAGCAAACTTAATTAGAGCTTTTGATTCATCTAGACTGGAATTTCGCATGATGTACTTAGCATATAAGTTTAATAAATAAGGTGACAATGTACAATCTTGTCATATTCTTTTTCTAATCTTAAGCCAATCAGTTGTTGCATATTCATTTCTAATTATTGCTGCTTGGCCTACATACAGGTTTCTCTGGAGACAACTAAGAAGATCAGGTACTCCCATTTCTTGAGGACTTGCCAGATTTAGTTGTGATTCACACAGTCAAAGGCTTTAGTGTAGTCAATGAAGCATAAATAGGTGTTCTGGAACTTCCTTGCTTTCTCTATAACCCAACAAATAATGGCAATTTAGTGTCTAGCTCCTCTGCCTCTTTGAAAACCACCCTGGTTTTCTGGTAATTTTTGGTTCACATATTGTTAAAACCTAGCTAACAAAATCTTAAGCATAACTTTGCTTTTATGTGAAATGAGCGTGATTGTTTAGTTAATCTGACCATTCCTTGGCATTGCCCTTCGTGAGAATTGGGGCATAATCTAATCTTTTCCAATCCAATGGCCACTGTTGAGTTTTTGAAATTTGCTGGCATATAAATACAGCACTCTAATAGTACCATCTTTTAGGATTTTAAGTAGTTCAGCTGGAATTCCAACAGCTCCACTAGTCTTATTGTTAGCAATTGTTTTCTAAGGCCCACTTGACTTCATTCCCCAGTTTGTCTGATCCTAGATCAGAAACCACACCATCGGGGTTATCAGTGATGTTAAGATCTTTCTTACGAAGTCCAATGTAGTTTTTGCATATTTTTGCCACCACTTCTGCTTCTAAGTTCCTATCATTTTTGTCTTTTATTGTGCCCATTTTTGCATGAAACTTTCCTTTGATATCTATAATTTTTAAAAAAGATTACTTGAATTATGGTAAATAATTAATAAACAGTTCTTGGCTTGATTTGACTTGACACAGAGGGCAATGGCAAAGTACATGGTGGGCATGAGCAAAGTGTCATAGATAACCAATATATAACTTTAAAGAAGAATAGGAAGCAGTAGAAGAAGACTTTAAGGAATTATATGACAGGAAGAAAGGAGGGGATGGCATCATGGCTAGGGCAAGGGATGACAGTTGGCTAGCCAGAATGCCCCATTTATCAGCTTCCTTTGAAGTGTCAGGAGAAAATGAGGTAGTTCTCCAGCACAACAAGGATCTGAAAACAGCAGAGAGGGTGTCAAAGCTCCTGAATAGGAAAGGTCATCTTCAATGACCATGGGGATGAGAGGTGAAAGGAGAAAGTTCCAGAATCCAAAGAGGAGAGATTCATCCCTGTTTGGGAATTTAGTCATTTGTACAATAGGCAATATTTGTGTCTTTGGCATTCTTCAGTTGGAAAACGCCCATTAAAGGATGCAGATAAATGATAAATTCTGTAGCTTTGGAATCACAGAAGAATGGAACTCATTAAAACTGGTCCCAAAAATGTTACAATCCATTTTAGAAACTAATACTATAAATAGAATACTTACATGGTTTTTATTCTTCGGTGGTAGATTTCTTCCTCCTGCCCTTGTTCACAGAAAAAAATATCTAAACTTCTTTCAATCTTCTTGGGTTTAGGTATTTTGTATAAAGGTTTCTACTGTAAGATTGCTTGAGGGTAGGAACTTCTTTATAGCTTTTCACCTGACTCCTGAATGGACTGTCAGATTCATTTCTGACTGAATGCAGGGATACAATCTACTCCATAACTTTAGATGGTACAGCAGTGGGATGTGTGTAAGGAGACAGGCTGTTATAATGCAGAGTACAGCAATCCAGCCAGGATTGATAGCAACTTCAAGATGATCTTTTAGTGTATGTTGTCCCATCCACTCAATAGTATAATTTTAAGAGGATTGCTCACAGCATGGATGGACACCATTACTCACATCAATTTCTACTGCCTTTTCCCTCTATCACTTCTTACCAATTCTGGTCCATAGCTATCGTGCCCTGTTTAATCAACAGCATGCATTAGAGGAGCATTCTCCAGCATCCCCAAATGGATTTCATATGAGCTAAATTGAATGAACTGGTGAAATTGATAAATATGACCACAGTAAAACAGATTTATTTGAAACAGCACGATCTGCCTAGGGGCAGAGGGGACTGCCCAAATAAGCCATACCAATACAGGATGGGAATGATCTCTCTTCACCATGATCTCACTGTCTTTTTCCTCTTAAATGTTTTTGTTTAAAGTAATGTTTGGCAAGAATGAAGCCAAATTTCCTCTATTTAAAGGAAAGATTTAAATACAGTGTTAAAAGATGTGCTGCATAATAAGAGTCAGTCAAATTGCATTTATTTAGTGTCTAACATGTGTCAAGGGCTAAATGGGGGGATACAAAGAAAGGCAAAAAAGAAGGCCATACTCTCAAGGTGCTCAAAGTCTGATAGGGAAGACAACACGCAAACAATTATGGACAAACAAGATGTATATAAAATAAATTCGGGGTATATTTAGTGGGAAGACACCAGTATTAAGGAAGGACTCAGAAAGAAGGTGGTGCTTTACCTGAGACTTGAAGGAAGCCAAAGAAGTGAGGAGGCAGAGATGTCAGAGGGAGCCCTCCAGACATAGGTAACAGCCAATGACAATTGGAGCACTGAATAAGGATGCCAGTGTCACTGGATTGCAGAGTACATGGAGGGAAGTAAGAAGATTAGAAAGATAGGAGGGTCCGAGTTATGCAGAGCTTTGAACCCCATAAAGAGGATCATATATTTGATCCTAGAAGTGAGAGGAAACCAGTAAAGATTATTGAATAAGGGAGTGACATGGTCAAACCTGTTCTTTTTGATAACTAAATGGAAAATTGGATTAGAGTGGCGAAAGACTTAAGGCAAGGATACCAACCAACAAGCTATGGCAACAATCCATGCATGAGTTAATGAGGGCCTATACCAAGGGTGGTTGTAGTGTCAGAGGAGAGAAGGGAGTGTATACTAGTGTTAACAGATTAGAAAGTAATCACAACTCATTTTTATTATATATTTCCCTATATCAGGGTTTCTTAATCTTTTTTGTATAATGGATGCTTTTGGCAGTTTGGTAAAACCCATGAACTCCTTTCTAAGAATAATGTTTTTAAATGCAGAAAAAATACATAGGATTAAAATGAAACTTAAAACGTATAATTTTTCCCATCCAAGTTCACAGATCTCCTGAAATCAAGAGGCCCTACATGAACCTATAATACTGAAATCTATACAACACAGAATATTATAAAATCATAGAATGATAGTGCAATCAGGTACCTTAGGTGTTGTCTATTCCAGCTAATTTTAACATGAAGAAAGTGAAGCCAAGAAAGGTAAAATTATTCACTGAATTCCACATGTCAGTTAGTGGCAAAGCTAGGACTCAAACTCAGGTCTCCAGATTTCTACTTAAGACTTCTTTACCTTGTAAAATCATAAGTTTCATAGATTACATGAAAAAATGTTAGCGAGGAAAGGAACTGAAATGGACCTGCTTGCACACTGTTACCCCTCCTCTATTTTGTTTCTCCTATTTCTTCTCCCTCTTAAACCTCTATGTACTACAATAGATTTTAAGGAGAAGAAAAAAATAGGAAGATGGGAATAGGGGAGAGTAAGGGCAGAGTAAGAGGTGATGACAGGAAAGACAGCCTCTCAAGTTGTCCTCTGACCAGAACAAGGGGAATTAAAGCTCCCCACAGAATTTCAGTGCTATTCCCCAGTTCAGTCATCAATGTTTACACCAATTGACTGGACAAATACTGATTTAGTGCCTGATGAAATAATATTCAGGGTACCATACCAATAGGAAGAAGACAAGGCACTTGTCCTTAAGGAGATTATAATCTAACAGCATCTCAGCAAATTCATATCACAGCTAAAGAGTCACATGTATCATAACCTGACAACATAGACTAGTTGAGATGTTTTTTTCATAATATTCCTTCACAAAATATTATGTCCATTGTATACCTTTGACAAAAAAACAATCCATCTATGCATTAAGGCAAAATGCCAACATTCTGAACTCTATGACACTTCCCCATTAATATGCTTCCATGTTCATATTATTGGTCTCTATATCTGTCACAAAAGAATCTACATATTCCCAACCAAATGCGTACCCAGTCTATGTATGACTTGCTTCCCTTTTGTACAATGTTTAAAATATTTTTACTACTTGTGAAATGCTGAATAATTGCAGGATAGAGCCTATCTTATTGACTCCCAAAGATATCCCATCCAGCTTTTATTACCAGAGCTCTTGTGGGAAATGAGTAGTATACCACCATCACTGCCATGTCTGGTGAGAGACATAGGAAGCCTTAATCTACTCCTACGATGTACTTCTCACATCTTTCCCTGTACTAGATGGAATAAGGGAGTGCAATATCAGTATTTGCATGTGTAAATAAGTTCAATTAATGATGAATTATAATTGCACTGGGAAATTAAAATTAGTTTAAACAAGTCAATTAAATCATAACCATTTCAGAAATAAGAGGATGTGTTTGTAATCTAATTAGTGTGTTAATATTCTAATAAATTTACTGATTTGAATGGTATCTTAATTGTACAGTAGGTCACCAGGAAAAAAATATCTTAATTGTCATAAAGGGAGTTTTGGCTGTTTGACTATATAAGTTTGGATAAAATTATCCATGTTAATGAGATCAAAATGCCTTTATCTGGAATAATAAATAAGGTTACTTGATGATTTGGCTAATAAAAATGCATCCAAGGGATGCAGCAAATGACTGCACACAGCATTGTTGACTGCCAGAAGCTAATTATGCCCAGATCCTGTTGGGCTCAAATGGGATATTTTATACTGTGACCAAAAGGGGACTTCTAAAATTTAAACAGTTAGATAGTCCTGGGAATAAAATATTTCAGAGATAATTCTTTATTGCTCCCTCAATTACCACAAATTAAGCTTATATTAATATACCTTACTACAGCGCAGCCTTAAGTGAAATCACTTGCTCTCCAGTGATGACTCAGGAGGAAAGAAGCTCTCTTCTATTAATGTGTAATTACCTATGATATATGGGGCACAGAAAAACCTATGAGCAGCATAGTCAAGGTCATTTAATGTTGACTCAAATACTTCCATTGCCACATTAGTGATCTATGCTAGCTCTGGGGCTGCTTAGATAACAGCAAAAGGAAGTACTTCCTTCTTTGGGCAGAGTGGGATAGCACAAGACCTCAAATACCAAGGGAAAACTCTGTCAGAGGCTTGTGCAAAGATATGACACATCCAAAGATATGGTACTTTTTAATGACCTATTTAATGTTCCTATTCAAATGCTAAAGGAGATAAAAATTAGTTTTAGTGCTAATTATGACTTTTTAATATCAACTGGCTATGTTTTATTTTTACCTTCTTGTAGACTGTTTCCAATTTACTTTCCAAATGCAGCCTTTGCTTCAAGTCTTACCCTCTATAGTTTTAGCCATCTATATATCTTCTAGAATTATTTCCACTTGACCAACACTCCATCTATTTAAAAATATCACCAGCAATCATTTTCATTCCTCTCATACTTTTTAATTTTCAAACCACTGCTGTCATATTTTGCCAGTTTTTTAAGTTTGTTTTTTTAATCTATTTCAAAAACATTTGGGAAACAGCATGCATGACAAGCCACTGAGCATAGTGGTACACTGGGAATAGATGTGAGTGGAGGGAAGCATAAAATCTGATAGTCTTTGATGAGTACTGCGTAAAGAATTTTAACTAGCTCTATCAGTTTCTAATCCAAAGCCTATGAGCTAGAATGCTCATGTAGTAGTTGGCAGTTTCATGGATTGTGAAGAACTATACACGAACAGTGCAATACAAGCCATCATAAAGGAAAGAGACCAGACACATTAAGAAAGAAAGGGCTAATATATTAATTGCACCCTGTGCTCTATTAGTAGCCCTAAAGAATCAAGAGAGGCTGGTACAATGGAAGCGGTAAGGTAGCACAGTAGATTAGACTTTTGGATTTGGAATCCTAAAGACCAGAGTTCAAATTTGGCCTCACATAACTCCTAGCAGTGTGACACTGGACAAATCACAACCCTGTATCTGCCTCAGTTTTTTTTTCATCAATAATATGGGGATAATAATAGTGCCTACCTTCTCTGACTATTGTGAGGGAAAAAATGAGATATTTATAAAGCACATTGCAAACTTTAAAGTGCTATATAAATGCTAGCTAGTATTAGTATTATCTCAATACAGGTCTTCCACATATTGTGTGGAACCTCTAGCAAATTTACAGGACACTCATTCAAAGGATGAAAAATTATGAGCAATTGTGATCTACACTGTTAGAAGAAGAACCGTAAATAAGATTGTGTATTCATTCATCAAAGTTGGCATATTCCCCTTACCTTCCTCATTGACACCAATTATATGATCTCTGGTTCTGTAACAAGTTTCCTATGTCTATTTACCATCCCATTATTTATGTACACCAGTAGATTTAAAATCTAGAGTTATCCTGGAAAACAGACACCTCACACAGCCACTCAATTATATGTACATGCACATACACATAACGATAGATGTGGATATAGATAGAGATCCTGTTTTTCAAATAGGTCAGACACCAACAGTGTGCATACATTACCTGAAAGAATACATTGCCAAATAGTATGGGCCATCATATAGGCCTTTAAGTTTATTACTGTTCAACCAATGAACAGTATTCACATATTTGTTAAATAGAGCCATTTATGTCACTCAGGAACTACTTTTGGAGAATGATGGTATAGTGAAGTCAAATGAGTGCTAATTTAAGAGTCACTAGAAGTGGGTTAAAACTCTAATTATCTTCCATTTTCTTGGCATTTGTCTTATATGTACCTAATTATTTACATATTGATTGCTCCATTAGAAGGCAATATCCTTGAAGGCAGGGACCATCTGTCCTTTATATTAGTAATATTTGGCACAATACCTAGCGCATAATAAGCACTTAAGAAATACTTGCTGACTTATTGAAACTTAATATGTGTGACACAAGCTAGTCACTTAAACTCTCAAATCCCAAGTTTTCCCATCTGTGAAATGGGCATGATAACACTATTTGCACTACCTCATTTGGTGGTTTGCTGAATGTGCTTTCTGAACACTAAAGCACTTTGCAGGCTCTATTTTTACTGAAAATTTCCCTCTTTGAGATAGCTTAGGAAGTTCTCCAAGAAGTTTACTATTGCTGCTTCATTAGACTCTATATATCTATATCCTTCTTGCATCTTTTTAGGATCTTAGAATTCACCCTCTAATTAAAAAATTCCCCACTTCCAAATTCCCTTGTTACTTTCAAAGATACCTCCATTCTCCTAGTCACCCAGGTTCCCAACTAGATATCATCATCAGCTCCTCATTCTCTCTCTCACCTCCAATATGCACTTTAAAAAAAGAAAAACTTTTTAAGGTTTTTCTTTCCTGTATTCTTTTTTTCTTTAAATTAACTAAATTTTACTTGTCAACATTCACTTCCACAAGATTTTGAGTTCCAAATTTGCTTCTGTCTCTCCCTTCTCCCCACCCCAAGACAGCATGCATTCTGATCACCCCTTCCTCCAATCTGCCCTCCCTTCTATCACCTCTATTCTCTTATCCCCTTCCCTTCTTTTTTCCTATAGGGAAAGATAGATTTCTATACCCCACAGTCTGTATAGCTTATTGCCCAGTTGTATGTAATAACAATTTTTAACATTTGTTTTAAAGCTATGAGTTCCGTATTCTCTCACTTCTTCCCTCTCCACCCACTCTCATTGAGAAGGCAAGCAATTCAATATAGGTTACACATGTATAGCCATCCAAAAGACTTCCATAATAGTCATGTTGTGAAAGACTCACTATATTTCCCTCCATCCTATCCCAACCCCATTTATTCTATTCTCTCCTTTGACCCTGTCCATCCTCAAAAGTGTGCTTCTGATTATCCCTTCCTCCCATGGGTGTTCCCTTCTATCATCCCCCCTCTCTTATCCCCTCCCCCATACTTTCTTGTAAGGTAAGATAGATTTTCATACCCAAGTGAGTGTGTATGTTATTCCCTCCTCAAGATAAATCCGATGAGAGTAAGGTTCCCTCATTTCCTCTCACCTCCCTACTCTTCCTGTCCATTAAAAAGCTTTTTCTTGACTCCTTTATGCGAGATAATTTATCTCGTTTTACCTCTCCCTTTCTCCTTCTCTCAGTGCATTCCTCTCTTACCCCTTAATTTTATTTTTTTGGATATCATCCCTTTATATTCCCTATGCCCTTTGTCTACACACACACACATACATATATATACACATGCATATGTGTGTGTGTGTGTGTATATATTCACACACACATATATGTCAGCTGTGGTCTTTTCATCAAGAATGCTTGAAAGTCCTCTATTTCATTGATCTATTTTTCCCACCTCGAAGTATTATACTTAGTTTTGCTGTGTAGGTGATTATTGGTTTTAATCATAGCTACTTAGACTGCCAGAATATCATATTCCAAGCCCTCTGATCCTTTAATGTAGAAGCTGTTAAATCTTGTAATATCCTGATTGTGTTTCCACAATACTTGATTTTTTTTTCTTTTTGGCTGGTTGCAATATTTTCTCCTTGATCTGGAAACTCTGAAATTTGGCTAAAATACTCCTAGGAGTTTTCTTTTTGGGATCTCTTTCAGGAGGTGATCAATGGATTCTTTCAATTTCTATTTTACCCTCTGGCTCTAGAATATCAGGGCTGTCCTGGGCTGGAGCCGTGTTTCCCTCCGCTATTTCATAGCTTCTGCAATTGTAGAATTTGTTCAGAGCCATTTTTTACAGGTGTTTGGAGGGACCTGGGGGAGAGCTTAAGCAAGTCCCTGCTTCCAGCTGCCATCTTGGCCCCACCCCACTCTCTTACTTGATTTTCAAAATTCTTTTTGAGCTCTTCCATGACCTGAGACCAATTCATATATTTCTTAGAGGCTTTGGATGTAGAAGCTTTGACTTTGCTGTCTTCTTCTGATTGTATGTTATGATATTCCTTGTCATCAAAGTAAGATTATATGGTCTGGTTTTTCCCACTGTTTACTCATTTTCCCAACCAATTACTTGACTTTTTATCTCTTTGTTAATGAGGCCATTCAAACAAAATATATGGACAGATTAGTCGCTTTTCTGGAATAATTTCTAATTGATATACGTCGCTATCAATGATCCATCACAGTGACTATCTTCTTACAGCCCCACCAACATTAACTTCTGTAATCTTTTTTCTCTCTCTTTTGTCATCTTTATCAATCAAGTGTGTTGAAAGGAAACTTCACAGTTGATTTTATTTGCATTTTTTCATTATAAGTACTTTGGAGTTCATTTTTATGTGCTCATTTATAGCTTGTAGTTCTTCTTTTAAAAATATTTTATTCATATCCAGTGGCAATTTCTTAAACTTTTCTGGACTTTCTAGCAATCCAAATTAGAATTCAAACTCAAAACAAATCAATAATGTGACTTTTCTGTCCAAAATACTAAACGTTAGGCCGTATTGAGGTATGATGTCTAGAAGAAGCGAAACAATATCACCACTATATCATTCAATAGTTGGATCAATTATGGGTATCACAGTTTAGCAAGGACAGTGACTATACCCTACAGTGTAAGATGACAAAGATGGTCAGGGGACCAGAGATATACTACTTAAGGTTTAGTTGAAGGAACATGAAATTTTTATTCTGGAGAGGATAAGACTGGGTCATATATTTGAAAGTCTTATACACAGGAAAATTTTTTTAAAAGATTATAATTATTTCATTTGGCCTTCTAGGGTAGATCTAGGAGTAGTCAACATAACTTTCAGAGAGGTGGATTTAGGATGAAAATAAGAAAAAGAAAACATTTTCTAAAACATTTAAAACCATTGAAATGTAATAGTCTCCCTTACTAAGAAATTTATTCCTTTCCCTGGAAGCCTTCAAAGGAAGACCTAAGGACTACTTGTCAGCCGCAACGTAGAAGGGATCACAATTTTTTTTACAACACATTGAACAAGATCATCTCTGAGTTTGTTGTTGTTTTTTTCCAAATTTTTGACACTACTCTCTGCTACAGAATCTTTGCCATACAAACATGTCCAGAATAATCTCTGTCTTTGTTTATATTGTCTTTCCTACCTTGGATAATGTAACAACAACATTGCTAGCAGCTGCTGTGGAGGTGAAAGACCAACAACAAGAAGCACACGGAAGGGCTGCTAGCACAGATTCTTTGATTTGTTTTTCTAAGGAAAGAAACTTTAAGGCATTTAATTAAACATAAATACGTCATTCACTTAGTTCAGGGGAAAAAGTCAGCACCCTGAACTTTAGAACAAATACAAAAAGAAATTATGAAGACAATATAAACAGATCGATAGACAGGTTTCTGTCTGGCCATAGCATTCATAGTTACCAGAGAGAGAGAGAGAGAGAAAAACACCAGAATCTGGGTTTTCAAAGCCAGGGTGGGCTCTGTGATGGCTACTCAGAGTCAAATCACAGGACACCCTTCCAGTTAGTGAGATCCCCAAAACAAATTACTAACCTCAGAGTGTACACACACACACATACACACACACACACACACACCTTCAGGATCAGAGGGTGTCGTAACCATGTGACTCAAACCCACGTGAACTAGGCTTTCTTATGACTTCAGCAGGTCATCAAAGACTGTCAATACAATCAAAGACTCTTGATTGAAACAAAGACAAGACTCAATCAAAGGCACTGAGAAGCACTCAAACAAAAGACAAGAAAAAGTCCTGCCCTTCTTGCCATTACAGATAATTTCTTTTTTCTTTCTTTCAATCCAATGTCTTTCTTTTACAGAAAACTTGAAGTCCCCCTCCTAACTAGTTGATCCATAATGTGTTCTCCTCTTTCTTAATTTCTGTAACCAAATAATACATCATGTATAATAGTAATATATTATCATGGTTACGTGGCTTTGATATGTTCATGAATTTTCCTAAAAAACATTTTTAACTTCATCAGTATTAGAAACTATACAATAGAACTTTTATGTCCTTGAATCTCCCACAAGACTCAGCACTATGTTAACAAGGTTTGTAGTACTTGTCATCTCTCTCAATTTCTCTGTCTCTCTATTTCTCTCTTTCTGTGTCTTTCTCTGACTTTCTGTCTCAGGCTCTCTGTCTCTGAATATCTCTCTCTGTCTCTGTCTCTCTTTGTCTCTCCCCATTCCTCCTCCTCCTCTTTCTCCTTTATTTTTTCTTTTCTTCTGTCTTCCTTATCTTCTATCCTCTTCTCTTCTCACTTTTCTTCTTCTTCTCCTCTTTTCTATTTTTTCTTCTCTCCACTTCTCTCTTCTTCTTCTTCTCCTTTCTCAGTCTCTCTCTGTCTCTCTATCTCTTTCTGTCTCTCTGTCTGTCTGTCTGTCTGTCTCTCTCTCTCTCTCTCTCTCTATATATATATATATATATGTATATGTATATACATACACATATATCATCTCTTTCGATATAGGACTTAAAGTTCTGCAAAGTGTTCTACATTTTATCTCATCTGATTCCCACAACAATCCTGGGAAATCAGTACTATTTTCTGTGTTTTATAAAAGGAAACAGGTTGAGAGAAGTGAAACAACTTGTCTAGAGCTATGTTGCTAAGCAAATGCCTGAGGCAGGATTTTAGCTCAGCTCCTCTTGATCTCAAGCCTAGCACAGTCTACTACCCCACATAACTGCCTCCACAGTTAATCAATGCTTGTTAACATTACTTCTCTTCCTACCACTCCCACTGAGGGGAATTAGGAAAAACAAAAACAAATAAACAATAACAACAATTATCTTCTGCCAACTAGTCCTATTTAAAGGGAGGGAAATAAGTGATTCTCCTGGAAAAGAACAAGGAAAAAAGAAAAAATAATCTTGGCAAAATCAAGTTTATCCTTTAGAAAATGGTACAAAATGGTACAAAAGACCACCATAGCTATTCTAACTCTTATTAGTTATTTGTTTGTTTTATAATCCCACTCTCACTTTTCTCTCTACAAACAAAAGCTAACCAGACTGCTAGATTGAGTTACTCATCCTTTTGTGTACACCAGCCATGAAAGGCCATGTCCAACTACCCTTCTGATGCGTCTTTCTCTGTACACATGAAAGAAAAGCTTGAAATAAAATTTACTCTTTGCTCTCAGCAAGAACTAATACTTATCAAATGCCCTGGTCAAACACAATAAAATCATACTGTGTAAGGAAATTGCTTTTGTAATTGATTTACTATTTTTCATAGAGGAAAAAGCATTTCAGTAGCATTTTCATTAAATTGCTTGTCTACAACAACCAAAAGAAATCAAGTTTTTGGTTTTTAAAGACCTAGTAGTATTTCAATTCTTGGGCTGGGAGGAGGAAAGTGATGGAATGAAAGGAAAGATACTAAATTTACTATTGCATTACGTTGTAAATAATGTATCTATTTGTGGATTTGGGAGGGGTGTGGAAATGTGTAAAATTAGGTACTCCTTAGGAGAATGCATTGCTTTTATTTTACTTGGCTAGGAGATAGTGTAGATGGCATCCCTATACCTACACAAAGATGCTTTGAACAGAGAAACTTCAGACCACATAGTGATAAGCAGCATACTGAAATGAAAAATAATTAGTCTTCCAAGGACCTTGTGTTCCTTATTCTGACCTCCTACATAATCCCATAATTTTAGGTGCATCTGAGTATAGCTGGTAAAGTAAGTTTTATGGCACATAAATTTCTCTTCCCTCCCCACTCCCACCCTACCCCACCCAGAATAAGGAGGCAGATGTCAGGGAAGTGAAATGAGTCTAGGTTTTCTAGAATCAAAGCCATTGTGGGAGATAAACATTGTCTGCTCTGATTCTAGGTTCAATACATCCCTCTTCTCAATTGTAGTTTTTTTTTTGTTTGAAACATGCTTTGAGGGATGTTAAACTATGCTTTTTACTATGTTACTTAGTATTAAACAACTCTTCCTCAGCTACTGCATAACTCTGACATGGTCAGTGGATTTGACTTACATTGAATTTATACGACATACCCTTCATCTTGAGTAAGGCATGGAGATTCTTTAATTTTCAAAAAAAAGTTCCTAGAAGGTAGTTTTGGCAAAAATGGATTAATACGTGAATATATCCAAGCCCTGCTCCTCTACATTACATCACCATTCCAAGAACTATGCCAAATAAACTTCAATAAAAGCAATAAAAATAGGGGCAGAAATTATTATAAAGAAATTCCCACCATGAGTTGGAAGAATAAAACAGGAGGTAGAGAAACATACCTGGGATACTCTAGAAAATAATAAATAACAACAACAACAAAGTTCCAGATACAATAAAGAATCATTGTAAATTTCTTTGTGAGGGAATCTATAATGTTAAAGAAGGTGAGGAAAAATCTCCAGAAGAAAGTAGTTCTTATTTGTAACTAGAACTCCATGAAAGAAAACAGGAACAATTACAAGAAATCTCAGAAAGAATTTTTTAAAGTCTAAAAGAGAAATGAAAGTAGAGATATGATTTTTAAAAAATCAGACCGATGGTTTTTGTCAGTGTATAGAGCTCCAAGTGAGGATAACCCTTTTACAAAGATAGATTAGCACCTTAAAGTCTTAAAGACTTAACTGACTTGCCCTGGATCACTTAGACTGAATGTCAGAAGAGGTAGGTCTTTCTAACTATGAGGCCCACTTTCTATCTTTTATGTGTATTATTTTTCAATGGTGCAAAATTAGAATTCCTAATGAATAATTTAGAAGGTGGATTCATGTTTTAGAAGAGAAGCTGTAAAGCTCAACAAAATATTTGATGTTTCAAACAGAAAAAAATCCAAAAGAATTATGCAAAATGAAATATTAAAGAAAAATCAAGACGCCATATTTGAAGGAGGCATAAGATCTTTTTAAATAGACAATTGACCTCAAATACACAGATAAGATATAGTGTAAGAATCAGTGACCTAACAGAAAAGAAACAAAACAAACTAAAAAAAAAAAAGCTCGAATATCATGTATCAGAAAAATATAAAAGAAAATTGCCTGGAAGCATTAGAATTAGAGGCCAAAGTATAAACTGAGTGAGTCAAGAAATGAGTATCTGGAATTTTGGAGCAAGTGGGATTTGGAAGTGTGCACATCGGCACCCCTTCCCACACCCCACCATCACCATAAAAGAATTGAAAAATGGCTGAAAAATGAGAGATGTATCAAAGCAGTACCACAGACTATGAGTGATATCAAATAAGATAGATAGACTCTGAAGCTAAGACTGCCAGCACCCACAACTTCTATTTAGAATGTTAAGACTTTAAACTGTTGACTTGATTATGGATCTATTGTTATTGTGCAGTTAGACATAAACAAACCAGCACATCATTTTGGAAAAATAACAACATTTTATGCTTATAAATCTTTTCTGCCTGTTAACACAGCTTAAGAGCACTGCACATGACATTTCAAAAACTCTGTCCTCTATTGGAACAATGGCCTAGAACATCCCTATATATCCTGTTGGTGACCAATAAAAAGGAATTTATTGGAACTGAGGTTGACTTAAATTGAAGAAAGGATTTCAGTTAGAATTCGGGAAAAGCCAAATGGCTTGAAATAGGTTGTTTAAAGGAGGCTGTAGATTGCCTTCTCTAGGATTTTTAAGAATGTGATTGTAGATACTCTGTGATCATTTGGTACAATCCTCCCAGGGATCAGATATAAGGACTATGGGATCTCTTAATTTTTTCCAAATCTGTAAAACTTAGTAAAAGTTAATAAAAATTAATTAAACTTTCTAATTAAAAAAACTTTCTCAATCTGTCTCTCACCCAAGTAACAGTGCATCATACTTTAAAATATTATTACTTCAAAATTATTTTCCATTTTTAATATGTAGATAACAAACTGGATGGAATAAAGAAATCAGAATCTTCATTAAAATCAAGTCTGGTTATATAGTCCCCACATAGAAAGGAGAATACTAGTTTGACATTTAAAACACTTGCTTGCACAAAAGACACTTCTTATTACCAAAAATAATTAATTATCCTGATCTCACTAGCTTTTATGTATTATAATTCATGGATAACTGAAATTCATAATTGAATAATATGTAGATGTCACCTAGAGGTACTAAACCAATTCTCTCACTTGGAATTGCTTGACTAAATAAGAATGACACGAACTTTAGCATTTTCTCTCTGATTAGAGCCACTATAGATTTGCAGTCGCCTTCATGTAATATAAATCAATAAAGAATAATTTTCCAGGCAGTAAATCAATTGTCAGTTCACAGACCCTAATACCCCTGTGCAGGATTTATTGAAAAAATGAATGGCAGTCTTGTTAGTAGATGTACAGCATGCTTTATAGGGACATAATGGTATAAAATCTAGACTATTACATTCACTGCAGTGAAGCACCAAACTTGGCTAACCCTTTCCTTACCAAGGAATGCTCTTCAATTGGACAGATTTGGGGCTTTTTGAACAAAAAAAATTAGATGAATGATGATGAAGGAGTTCAAAGAGGAAAAAGAAGAGTCTTGGTTTACTCCTAGAGAAGATAACACAAACCTGTTTCCTATGAGTGACTTTTTGTGCCGTAAGGGTCATGATCTAAAGGAATTGATAACCTGAGATAATAACCCAAGCCCACTGGGATGCCTTTAGAAAAGAAGCTTTAGAGAACAGGGGTATAGGGCTTGTTCTTCACACTTAATTATTATGATCTTTGCATGAACAGCATATTTTCCATCCACTGGGTCAATACTCAAACCATTTTGAACTTCTCAGGATTTGCCAGAATTTATATTCCACTGACATAGCCTCTGACAAACTCAAGTCACATACTCACACACACACATACACACACACACACACACACACACACACACACAAAAAGAATAAGAGTAGATGGGGATGATGGTTTAAAATTTAATAGATCTAAAAGTTGGTGGGCTCACTTTACAAAATCCTTCAGTTAGAGAGCTCCCCTTGTTCATTTAAAACATAATTCAAATGATGAAATTTAGATCTACACTTTTCAAGGAAATGTCTTATTTAAAGGCAGAAACATCTGGATAAAGTAAGGTAGAAGAGAGACAGAAATGATGTCAACAGCAGGATAAAGTGAAGATAATTTAAGGAGAGAGACAGAGATTTGATTAAGGATTTAGTAAGACCAGGGAATCTCTGCTCTAGTTCTAGTCCTAATTCAGCTATCCGTGTATCCTTAGGCAGATCATTTTCCTTCTCTGGGTTTCAGTTTCCTCATGTACTTCAGTCTCATCAAACTCTGACATTCTGCAAGTCTATGATAATAGTAAAATAAAAGAAGATGAGACAACTCCCCCCCGCCTTAGGTGGTTTCTTTTTTTTAAATTTTTTCTTTTTTTTTCCTTTTTATTATTTTTTTAAATATGTTTAGTTTTCAGCATTGATTTTCACAAGAGTTTGAATTACAAATTTTCTCCCCATTTCCACCCACCCACTCCAAGATGGCATACATTCTGGTTGCCCTGTTCCCCAGTCTGCCCTCCCCTCCATCACCCCATTCCCCTCCCATCCCCCTTTCCCTTCCTTTCTTGTAGGGCAAGATAAATCTCTATGCCCCATTGCCTGCATATCTTATTTTCTAGTTGCATGAAAAAAACCAACTTTTTTTACTTTCGAACATGTATTTTTTTTAAAACCTTGAGTTCCAAATTCTCTCCTCTCTTCCCTTCCCATCCACCCT
>CM053625.1:51182661-51200198 GCA_028646595.1 Phalanger gymnotis | reverse complement strand
CTAGGGGTTGGCCTCCTCTTCCTTGGAGCTCATTCCCGAAGCAGTGGTGGCACTCGTGACTCTGGGCCAGCCCTTGTTCTGAGCTCCTGGGCTGAACCTAGATGTTGGTAACTATGAATCTGTATTGGGTCTGTCTGTTGATGTTTGTACTTTGTTTGTAATTTACTCTGAAGTTCAGGGTGCTGGCTTTTTTCCCTTAACTAAGTGAATGGTATTTGTATGCTGAATTAAAGTAAGCTTGTCAAACCCCTTCACCTTGCTTTCCTTAGTTAATCAGATCAAAAGAACCTGTGCTTTCTGGGTGCTGGCTGCTTTCTGGGTACCAGTTGTTGGTGGATCTTGCACCCCCACAGAAGCTGCTAGCTGGATTGTGGAAACACTGATGAACCCAGGTACAGATTGAAGCACATGGTTTTTCATTTTCTTTATTTTTCTTGGTTTTTTTGCAACATGGCTAATATAGAAATATGTTTTCCATGACTTCACATACATAATGGGTAAACTATCGTGTGCCTCCTCAATGGGTGGGGAGGAGCTAACCAGAGAGAGAGAGAGAACTTGGAATTCAAAATTTTAAAATTATGTTAAAATGATTAAATAAAAATGTTAAAAGATAAGTTGAGATGTCTGGTTCAGAAATTTAAGCCATTTCTGGAAAAACTTGTAGAAAGATACTGAAAGATGCAAAAGCTAGAGTAAGAATGGGCCATTCTCTTTGTTCCTGCCCCTCCAACACACACACACACACACACACACACACACACACACACAAAGCAAAGTATCTCTGGAAGCTCACTCTTTGTAAGCAGTCCACTACCAACAGTTGGCTTTTAACAATGTGTCTTTCGAGAAATCAATATACCAATCGTTATCATTAAACTCATTTCAGAGATGGGCAAATTGAGGCATGGTGTGATGAACAGAGTCATGCAGGCTCATGTAGCAATGACACCAACTCAGCAGGGCTCACTTGAGAATTCTACCTTAAATAGCTTCGACTCAGCCCATCGCTTCACTCTGTGATGCCTGAGATGGGAATTCTTCTGATCTCTCTGGCAGGTGTCAAACCTCTCCCACTGGGTATGTCAAATTCTGGCTGAGGAATCAAAAAAGGGATTTGTGAATGTGGGGACTGGCAACCTCCTACCTGTTGGTAGGTGGGTGTTTTATCTGACATAATTAATTACCCACAACATGAATATAGCAAACAAGCTCCCATGAGTTTTCTTTTCTCTGCCAAGAAGGTTTCTGACTCACACCAATATATTTTTTTCTGAAAAGCACATTTTTCTCCAGCTCACCTTCTTCATTTATTATGGATGCTACTGTTGACATGGCAACATGCAGTTACATTTGCTTAGGAGCTAAGCATAGTTAACTATACAGAGAGGTGATCCCAGCAACTTAGCAAAATCATCTTACGACAGGACATTTAGATTTTGGAGAGGCAACAAGGAGGATCAAAAGGTCATTGGAAATAGAGCTTCAAGGAAACTTAGAGATCATGTAGTATATACCCTCTCATATCCTAGATGAGGAAATTGAAGCCACAAGAATTTAAGTGACTTGCCCAAGGACTGATAGAAAGAAAATACACAACTTACAGAACTTTATTATATAGAACTAGCCTACATCTTAGAGATCATTTATTATAGATTAGGAAATTGAGGCCAAAGGGGTTAAGTGATTCCAACAAAAGACTTCTGGTTCTAAACCCACTATTCTTTCCATGACATGTTGCTCTCTATATTAAGGCAATAGCACTGAGAAGAATATACACCCCTCTCTCACATCCCCACCAGTCATTTGAAATTAAAGGGCCAGTTTGCTTCTCTGTAACTAATTTTCTCTTTGCTCAGACAGCTGTTTAATTCAAAAAACAACCTTCAGAGGACTGTGCTTTACCAAAATTTCTCTCTGGGTATGAATTGTAGCTCTTTGTTAAACTCGTAAGATAGTCATTCAACATTCATACATTCATTTAAAAAATATTTAGTAAAGTCCAACCACTTGCAAAGCATTGTTGTACATTCTAGAAAAAAATATATCAGGTTTAGATAAGACATAGTCTCCTTCTTTCACGAAACTTATGGTCTAGAATGATGTCACAAACACAAATGGTGATATGACACATTTTTATGTGATAAATGTATGTATAATATAAATATAATTTTATAATACACATTATAATCTTAACCAACCATAATTAGTATCAAAAATTTTAACAAGTTTTGGTAGCTCCGAATTAAATTACTTCCACATGAATAAAGCCAAATACTTGCCACAGATATTTTTCTCCTTGCTAAAGGAAGCTAGAATTGCACATTAGCAGCTCAGCAGAGTCTACTCTAGTTAATATTTGTGCATTTGGAAGGAGGTAGGGAAAATATACACTATCTCTGTTCAGCATGATTGCTCTATGAAGCACTTCTGCCTCCAGAGAAATCAGGTGCCTCGTGGCCCAGCAGAAATTTATAGAAGAGAAAGTCTGTTTATGAGAGGCAAGTGCATAACCCAGATTTGTCTCCTGATGACAACTTAGGAATCTGAAATTTCCCAGCTTCCCCCCTCCCCCTGTGAGTTGGTTTAAATTGCTGTTTTTCAAGTCAAGAACACCTGTTTAGTATTTGCCTCTTCTCCCTTCCCTGGTATATGGAGCCGCTAGGAGAACAGCATCTGAAGGTTTTAATGCATAAGAAACACAAAATATCGACAGATCTGGGCCCATTATACGATCCTTACCCTGCCCCCCTAATGAGGTAAGATTTAAAAGGATTGGAAAAAGTTGTAATATTGGGCTCCAGAGTTTGTTTTTTCTCTAGGTTCTAACTGCTACAGACTCACTTAGATGGAATTGTATAAAGCAGAGGTTATAAACAGTTTGTACACAACTAAGTCATAGCATAGACCAATAAGGCTATAATAAGTAAATGAATGTTCTGATGTTTGACATTGAGTATTTCTTCCAAGTTCTTTACATTCAACTCAAACTCCATTCAGGCCACACAAATTAAACCTTGTAAATTACCTAATTGCTGAATCTAGTGACAATGCAATATTTCATTTATTGAAGCTTTGTCAAAAGGATTATATAAGGGAGCATTTAAGACAATTTAGTGTCCTAGTACCATATAGCAAAAACAGGGGAAACTCGGGAAATCTTATTTAAAAAGGAAGTAGACACTTAATCTAAGGTATTCAGCAAACTCATCTTTTGGAAACTGAATTTTTTCCTGTTTTCTACAAGATTATTATACATTGGTAGAATGGTCTACAGCATGAAAACTCCCTCCACCTATGCAGACTAATGCCTCATCTTTAAGTTATCTTAGAGAGTTTTCTGGGAGTTCTGAGAAGTTCACTGAGTTGCCTGTGACTACACAGATGGTATTTGTCCAGGGTGGTAATTGAATCTCAGTCTTCCCCTTTAGAACGTAAGTTCATTGAGGGTAGGAACTATTTCACTATTTCCTTTGTGTCCTCAGTGCCTAGCACAGCCTAGGGTAAACATTTAACAAATTTTTACTAGTTGTTGATTCCTGCCTCCACATACAGCATCTATTCACAATGCTAAATTACCACAGAGACTATACACACATGCACGCACACACGCACACATATGTATATATAATTGATACAAAAGCTTTTTAAATTTTCCAATGAGGAAGAGTATAAACTAGGTCTGCAGTTTTTTTCAGAAATATAAGAAATTATCTCAAGAGTAGTTTCTTTTTCACAATAACAAGTAAATTTATTCAATGATTAAGTATTAATATCAAGTATGGCAAAACAAAAACAAGGTGATGAATATTTGCTTCTATCATAGAGGATATCAATGTCAAGTCTAAATGGAAGAAAGATTCCCTTTAAATCATGAGGTCCTTTAGATATTCTTGCTTGTAGATGGCATTGTGCTGATTGCACCCCAACCTGAAAAGCCACATTTCCTAAATAAAGTCCTTTTTAGCCTGTGTCTCAGCAAGAGCTTCTCTTCTTTTTCATAACCAATCTTATAGGAAGACTTGTCTTCTCTCAGCATCCATTTCCTCACTATCCATTGACTTTTCGACACATCACAATGATGCTCTCTCCTAGGTTATCAAAAATCTGCCTGCTAACCCTAAAAGACACTTAATCTTCCTTCAAATATTGATGTTCTTGGCCAAGCTCCCTTCTTGGATATTCTCTTCTCCCATGATGTCCATGACACTTCTCTCTCTTGGTTCCCCATCTCTCTCTCTCTCTCTCCCCTCTCTCTTCTCTCCTCTCTCTTCCTTCTTCTCTTCCATCCTCTTTCATCTATTAATCTATCTGACATTGCCTGCTTCAGTTTGGATTTTCTTTTGTGGTTCATCATCAAATTCAAACACTAAGCATTGGTTTTCCTCAAAGTACTATGCTAGGCATTCTTTTTATTCTATGATCTTTACCTTGGTTATCTCATATATTCTTATTAGTTTAATTACCATCTCACCACAGATGATTCCCAAATCTCCATGTCCAGTTCTTCTCTCTCTCCTAAATTCTACCATGCATATTACCTACTGACCAGCCTTCCCTTGATGTGTCATCAGGGCTTTAAATTCAACTTGTCTACAACAGAATCCAGCATCTCTGCCCCCTTAATCTGTTCCTCTTTCCAACTTCCTTATTTCAGTCCTTCAAGTCATCCAGGTTTATTATCTGAGTCATAATTTAGTCTTCCCTCTCCCTCACTCCTTCACATTCTATCAGTTGTCTCATCTTGTCAAAGCTAACTTCATAATACCTCTTCATTCTTCTCTCTGTTTACTCTCTAATCACTGCCCTAGTGCAGGTCATCATCTCTCAAGTAGACTATGGCAATAGCTTCTGAATTCTTCTCCCTTTTTCCAGTCTTTCTCCCCCTTTAATACGTCCTCCCCACATCTTTCAAAATAATCTTCCTAAAATATAAGCCTTAGCATATCATCCCCTTGCTCTAAAGCCTCCAGTGGCTCCCTACTTCTTTGAAGATAAAATACAAACTTTTCAGCTCTGTATTTAAGGTCTACCACATTCTGGCTCTAATCTGCCTCCCAAGCTTCTCTCACATTAGTAGCCATCACATGTGCTACCCTTTAGTTCAGGGGTGGGGGAACCTGTGGCCTTAAATCCTTTTAATAAAAGGATTTGTTCTGTGAAGTCTGGATTCAGTCAAAGGGCCATACTCTAGGACCTAGAGGGCCACATGTGGCCTTGAGGCCGCAGGTTCCCCACCCCTGCTCTAGTCAAACTAAATTAATAAATGCTTCCTAAAATTGGTATTCTATCCCCCCTCCCATGAATTTTCAATAGCCATCTTCGCCGTCATGTCAATTCTTATTCCATTGAAGTGATACAAATTTACCTTGTGATTTATCTAATTTTTACATCTACTTCAAGGCAACATTTTCAATTTATTTTACTTCTTTCACCTCTTCCTTTAAGTATTGCTTTATCCCCTCACTTGTTAATGCTATCAGTCTCTTCCTACCTTGAGTTTATTGACATGTATAAAAATACAATTTTTATAGTAGAAATGCAAGTTCTAGTAAAGTAAAGAAAAACTCCAAGGGGCAGGCAGGAACTTTTTTATACCAATCTTTGTAACCACAGCATAGTACTTCACTAGTTAAAAAATATTTATTGAATTGAGTTGAATTACTCAAAAATATGCATAAAATATAGTCCTACCAATCTAAAAAGGAATGATCTAGGAAACAAAGAATATCTATTGTAGAAATCATAATATACAGCCTATAGTTCACCTGTACTGTACAGAGATCTTGGACAGATACTACAGAAGGACAGTGAACTAGACTCACACTTGAACAAAAAAAAAAAGATAAGGCTAGACTTCATTTGGAAAATTATGCAGCGTTTTCACCAACTACAACATTTTCCCTGAAACAAAAACTCACCTTTGTAACACCAATAGTCTTTAAGCAGTTCTACATAACTTTGAATGATGAAATATCACAATCTATAAAAAAAAGAAATCAAGACTGTAGATCTCCCAAAGAGCAGTACAGAGATGCATGCTGGGTATAAATAGGCTAGAGCATATTATGAATAATAAGTTGCATGTGAGAAGCAGAACAGAAGCTATCATCGTAAACTTCTGTGTCTGGAAAAAGAAGCAGATTGGTCATTTAGTGAGATACAGAGATAACAGACAAAAAAAGCCATTGGTCCTCACATAATGCTAAAAAACCTAGAGGAAGGTGAATCACCTATTAATGATTTATGGAAGGATATAGGCAAGAGTCTCCCAAGATAAGAGCCAGTGGATGAATCACAACTTTCATCACTAAAGAGTGTACCCATATCAATGAGATCACAGCCTAATATTCCCTTTAATACTAAAAATAACTCATATATACATAGGCACACATTAATTTTAATGATAACAGTTAATACGCATATAAAATTTTATGGCTTTGAAGTGATTAAACATATATGTATATATACATACACACATATATAATATGTATATATGTAGAGACATCCATATATATATTATCTAATTTAAAGCTCATAACACTAAAATCTCCATTTAAAAAATTTATTGATATCTTTAGTTTTTACTTTACCTTCAATTTCCTATATGTCTCTCTTTCTCCCCTACCTAGAGAGGCATTCTCTATAATGAGGAATGAAAGTAGGAGAATAAAAATAGTAGTTCAGCAAAATGAGCCAATACACCAATCAAATCTGACAGTATATGTTATAACCCACCTCCATACTCTCACTGTGTAAAGAAAGGAGAGAGGTACATTCTCATGGCTATTTTCTGTACCAAGCTTGGTAATTAAAATTATACAAAATTCAGTTTGTTGCTATAATTTCCATACACTTTTTATTTTAAAATTTTCCTTATTTTTGTAAACATTTATCTCCCCTTCTCACTGCTCCCCTCGCCCAGAAAAAATGAAATAAAATAAAAAGCTGTCACAGCAAACATGCATAGTCCAGAAAAACTAGTTCCCCAACTAGCCACATACAAAAATCCAATCTTATTCTTGATTTTAAGTCCATCATGTCCCTAGAATGAAGTGGGTGGCATGATTCGGCTTTAATTCTCTGAACTCAAAGTTTATCACTGAACTAATCAGAGTCCTAAAGTCTTTCTAAATTGTTTTCTTAATTTTCTTCATTTTGCTCTGTAAAGGTAGAGAGGTCTTCCCAGTTTTCTTTGAATATTATCCCCGCAAATTGCAGAGTAAAGGCAGGAACTCATCTGAACTCTCCCAAATTCTCCTCCAAACAACTTTAAAATAACATCTCAAAATGGATACTTCAGTGGTAGAACTAATAAAATGACAGGATGAAATAATTTTCCAGTCCAAGACAGCTTACAATGTTGGCAGGAAATGACTGTCTCACTGGTATGAGAGTGGAGCACAGCCCAACACAGGCCCTGCCCAGCAAGCCATCAGTATGCTTTGGGGGTGACTTGATCTATAGGTCACTGGCTTCTAGAGCTTGCAAACCATAGGTAAAGGAACCAGATAGCTGGCCAGAAGAAGATTTCAGGGGCCCCTTTGATGGCACTGGGTGAAGAACTCTGTTGCATTGCTCGTATGCAATTCTAGGTTGCATTCTCAAAGCAAGGGGGAGCACTAGTAGCAGCATGGACAGCATGGATACAGTCCTAGGTCAGAAAAAAGGTATTTGTGATCACTCACAGGCCAGAGCATAGGCCAGGTGAATAGTAAATACATCTCTCCATAGATCATATCACTTTGAAAGAATAGAAAACTTACAGATCACCAGAACAGCAGTATGAAAAACCTGAAGCCTGGAACAGTGCCCCTTCCAGGAGCAGAAGCCCAACTTTAACATAAAATTATAAGTCAAGAAATAGGCTGGGAAAAAATAAGCAAACAACAACCACAAAAGTTGCTATGCCAACAGGGAAAATCAAAACACAAACTTAAAAG
Source organism: Phalanger gymnotis (assembly GCA_028646595.1). NCBI lineage: Eukaryota > Metazoa > Chordata > Mammalia > Diprotodontia > Phalangeridae > Phalanger > Phalanger gymnotis. The sequence continues at coordinate 51,192,255 of CM053625.1, read as the reverse complement.
AAGACAACAAAGTCAAAGCAGCTACATCCAAAGCCTCAAAGAAAAATGTGAATTGATCTCACCCCCCAAAAACATTCCTGAAAGAATTCAACAAGGATTTGAAAAATCAAATAAAATAAGTAAAGGAAAATTGAGGAAAATAAAGGGAAGTGATACAAGAAAATCAGGAAAAGAAAGAGTCGACTGTTTGGTAAAGGAGGAATAAAAAATACTGAAAAAAATAAATGCTTAAAAAAATAGAATGGGCCAGATAGTAAATGAGGCACAAAATCTATGGAAAGAAGAACTCCTTAAAAAAGAGTTGTCCAAATAGGAAAAATGTACAAAAGCTTGTTGAAGAAAATGTTTCCTTAAAAATTAGAATTGGGCAAGTGGAAACTGACTTCATGCAACATCAAGAAACAATAAAATCAAATCAAAAGAATGAAAAATAGAAGACAATGTGAAATATCTCATTGGAAAAACAACTGTCCTAGACAATGGATAAAGGAGAGATAATTTTAAGAATTATTGGACTGCCATAAGGCCATGAAGAAAAACAAAAAAAGAATGCAGATGCCACCTTACCAAATTATCAAGGAAAATTGCCCTGATATCCTAGAATCAGAGGGTAAAATATGACTAATATGAAAATGTGTTTTGTATGATTGCACATATATAACCTATCGCAAATTGTGTGTCTTCTCAGTGAGAGGTGAGGAAAAGGAGAAAGGAAGATAATTTGGAACTCAAATTTTTAAAAATGAACATTAAACATTTTAAATGTAATTGAAAAAAAGAAAATGTTTCCTTAAAAAAAATAAAGAGAATATTATTCTTATCCTATAAAAGAAGAAATGGAACCTTAAAAATGTAAAGTGAATTCTCCAAGATCCATAGAACTAGCAAAAAGTGACAGGATCACACCTCACCTCTAGGTCTTCTGGCTCAAAGTGCAATCTTCTCTCTCTGCTAAATTGACTTATGAATGCTTGCTCTGTTCATAAGAAAATAGAAACCTGATTTTATTCCAGTCCTCTTCTTTTCACCTTTCTATTCTAAGTTGTATTTCTGTAAAAAATCAAGTGACTATGTGTAGCAATCTTGAGTTACAATTTAGAGTTTTTACTTTGGGGTATGGCAAATGTAAGAAGTCTGACGGCAGTCATGAGATTGGCTAACATACAAAAGTCAAAAATTTTAAAAGTGGGAGGGCCTCTGAGAAGATAGGCACAATAATGCACTGTTTGTACATCTGAAAATTGAGTAAACTCTTCTGGAAAACAATTCAGGTTTATATTTAAAAAGTCACTAATCTGTATATACCCTTTGACCCTAGAATACTACTACTAGACATCTTCTCTAATAAGGTAAAAAAAAAATGAAGATAGCCCCACAGATACAAAAATATTTGTAGCATCATTTTTATAGGAGCAAAGAACTATAAGCTGAGTATCCATCAATTGAAGAATGGTTGTTAAAATTGCAGTACACGAATACAATGAAATATTACTGCACCACAAGAAATAACAAATACAAAGGAATCAGAGAAATTTGGGAAGGTTTTTATGAACTTATGCAGAATGAAGTAAGCAGAAGTAGGAGTACGTGTATACAATGACCACAATAATGTACAAGGAAGTAGCATGGAAAGATTGGGGAACTCTGGTCAAATGAAGTAACCAATCATGAATTCCAAAGAGAGATAATGAAACACACCTCCTGCTTCTTGACAGAGATATGATAACATAGAGATCAGAATGCGACCGACATTTTAAGCAGGGCATTGTGTTGACTTATTAATTCATTACTTTTTTGTTAGAAGAAGAGTTCTATCGGCAGAAGAAACCAGTGGGAAGTGAGTGTGATGTAAAAAAAAACTTTTTTTCTTTCCTCTTTTGAAAGAAGGCTTAAAGGGTTTACTCTGCTTTTGCACTTCTCATGTTCTCTAGAGCTATTCATTGAACTGTTCCATTGACTAGGAATCAGATAAAACTGGATGGTATTGGAACCCAATAAGGAAATGTGATTTGGGATTCAATAATGTGGCATTGTAGAAGGGCAGTACAAAAAAGTAACTACTTCTTCTGAGTGGTTTAAAAGAACTTATAGAATGAACATGAACTTAAGACAGGTATCACAGTCAATATTTGTTCAGCCATGGTGGCCACTTTGCTACACGACTGCAAAACCTGGTCAGTGGTTCCACACACAAGTTTTCCAGAGGCAAATTTAAGAGCATCTTAAGTCTTCTCTCAGCCATGAGACCCACTAACAAATTGACCTACCAGATGACACCCAATGCCTCACAGTACAGTTCATCTTTTTTAAGTGGCTCATATGAAACTAGCTAAAGACAAATGGGCCCAATACAGTGGAGATCTGTTGTGATTTTTCATGTAGCTATGCAGCTCTTGGATTAGGCTGTTCTCATATCAAAAAAAGTCCAATATTGGTTCATTCAACAAACATTTATTAAGCATCTGGAATGCCCAAGAATATAAGGGTTAAGCAATGAAGTACTATCCCTGTTATTAAAGAGCTTATGGTGCTATCGAATATATGAGATGTCCACGAATAGTTACAATGCAAGACACCATATAACATCATCTACCTTATGTGTAGCATGGACAAAATATTAAGAGTTCAAAAGAGAGACTACTTGTGATTGCAATAAAAAGACTTCTAATTTTGTCTGGGTCTTAGAGGATAGTAGGTATTTTTACAGGCAGAGGATGGGCAAAGTAGCATAAGCAAAATTATTCTCCTTTGTAGGAAAATACAAGGCTCAAACCATGCAGACACACATACACATACACATACACATACACACACACACATGCACACGTGAATGCACATACAAATGTCTTTTAATATAGCCAAGAGAAATAAGGTGACAAGAAGGCTCAGAAGTTTGAAAAAAGATAAGGTATGGACTATATTGCATTAAAGATCTAAAACAATTTCAATAAATACATAAAACATAACCAATCTACAATTTGCCTGAGGAGAAAAATGGAAAGCACGATATGGGCACAAGAAATACTTTAAAACTTTGTTGGATGATTAGGCGTAAGAGGAACAGGAGGACAAAGATGATGTAGTCAGAGATAAGGTAGAGGGAAGAGGCAAAGAAAGAAAGAAGGAGGAGCGAGGTTTAGGGAGGAAGAGAAAAAGCCTTGTCACTCCATCTTCCCTTGAGTTCTGTACGATCCAAATATTATTCAGATTACTTCCCCATTTCCTTCTTTATGTCCTCCCTCCACACAGTCACAGTCACAAGTAGCTTACTAAACAGAACTTACCTGATTGTCACCAAATATAGCAGGAAAGGAGAATCTGATTTTTGAAATAAGCATACACTCAAAATCATTTATACTTTCTTTGCACCTCTAAAGCCAAGTAAACATTTCCATTACTTCATAGTGGTCCTTATTATTTCACTCTGGTTTCATTAGAGGTCCTCTTTTTTTTCATTTAAATAAAAGCCTCTGAAAAACTACAGTTACAGATTTTCTGCAACCCACAATTTATGGCTGCTTCTTGCAACCTTCAAAAGCTTTTAAAAATAGTATTGGATCTATTATTCTGTATTATGGTAATTGTAGTGAAGATTTAAGAGGCACTTTTAGACTTTTTAGCTCTGCAGTATATTTCTGTTCCAATTTCTTGCTTAGGCATTTGGGAAAGAAGCCTTATTTAAAAGCTTCACCCTCTGCCCTCTGATATACAGCTTCCCTCTCAACTATAGTAACTAGACCTTGCTGTACAATTAGAGATGCTGGGTCTCCAATTAGAGCACTGTAAGAGATGGGGCAGGAGCCCATCTTTCAAAAATCCTATTCCATTTATATGCACCTGACAATAATCACTATTTTTCACATATGCTAAGTGCCTTTGACCCCTTTATCATTCTTCACATCCCTGGTTAACTCCCCCACATACACACTTCCTTTGCTCCTATAGGAAATTGGAATAGGTAATCTTGAGATTAAATAACTCTAATGCCACTACTGAATCATGCAAAGACATTGATATAATAAATGTCCAAATAGCCACAGGAATTTATGCATTATTGATACCAAACTGACCTCACCCCATCCTCATAGATCCATTTGCTCTAGTTAACCTGTGTTTGCCTCTTGCAGCTGACTCTAAGGTGGAAGCTATGTTCAGGATGAAAACCAGACCTATTATCTGGCTATTGAGAAGGTCGTACTTCCACTCCAGAAGAATTACGTTGACATAGTTTCCCATGTTCAATATATTCATGGTGCAAGATATATTATACATTCATTATATCTTACACTTTCTTATACCTTATGTCTTCATACTAAATGCCCCAAGAAATTCCCTTAAGAGCAATGCAAGGACCTAAAACTATTCCAAAGAACTCATGATGGAAAATGCCATCCACATCCAGATAAAAAACTATGGACTCTGAATGCAGAGTGAAGCAGAGTATTTTCTTTTTTGTTTTGTTTTGTTTTATTTTTCTTTCTCATGGTTTCTCCCATTTATTATGATCCTTCTATGCAACATCACTAATGTGAACATGTGTTTAATAGGAATATATGTGTAGAGCCCATAGCAGATTGCATGCTGTCTTGGTGAGGAAGGAGGGAGCACAAGGGAGAAAATTTAAAACTTATGGAAGTGAGTGTTGAAAATTAAAAATTAATTATTTTTTAAAAATCAAGAGAAGATTATGTTGAATGTGTCTTAGTTTTCTCCTCTCTTTTGGACTTCGAGTCTGAATAAGCCTTTTGACCCTGTAAGAGCTGTACTTCTCCCTCAAACATATTTTTAGTTCTGGACCAACTTACATATAGATCAGGCCATCTAATTTCTCTGCTCAAAAAACTTTCATGTTTCCCTGTTGCCTGCTGAGTGAAGTTCAACCCCCTTCATCCAGTAGTCATGGCCCTGCATAATTGGACCTCACGATGCCACTTAAGCTTCATCTCATTGCATAGTTCTTCGCCACATACTCGATTTGCTGGTCAAATTAAATTCCTCTGCCCTCTCATACACTTTTTGCTTTCCTACTTACATTCCTTTGCTCAGACAGTTTCTCTTTTCCTGAAATTCTCTTACTCATTTTCCACTCTTGTTGAGTTTTACAGTCTTTAAAGATGCAATTCAAATGTCACATTCCTTGGTCCCTCTAACATATCTTCCTTGGACTTCATATTTGTTTCATATCCCTGCAATTCATTTACTATATCTTATTTTTCATGATGGTAATTTGTGCATGTGTCATATCCCCCTAAATGCTATGAGGGCAGAGACCCTTGTCTCAAGTAAAACATGTCCCTCCCCAAATATTACCACAGCACCCTGCACGCAATAGGTTCTTATGATGTTTGTTGAACTGGATCGAGCAATGATATCACCTGGGAAACTTTTTGCATTAACTTCCTCATCAAGGATATTTTTCTGCCTGACTCAAAGTTTTCTTCTAAATGAAAGGATAACAACATTCAATCTGCACTGTAAATAATCTTAAGTCTTTCTGCTTTGTTTTGCATTGCTCTGAGTCTCCATGTAAATTACAGAATCGTGAAATGCACAGCTATTCTGCCCACTGGTATTTTATGATTTTAATTTGTTCAAATGCTCTGAATTTCATTATATTTTCCCATTTGGTGCATGGGATTTTTACAGTTAACAGATGTTCACTTAATAGGGCCTCCTAGTGAGTAAATCCATTTTTCCCTATGGTACTAGTGTAACTTACCATCCCTCTAGTAGCAGTGTGCATCTCTTGCCAAGTTATCTGGAATCAGGCTCAAGTCAGAAAACAGAACTGACTCTTTGAGTATGTTAAGCAATAGATGTGTTCATTTCTTTCAGCAATGTAACCCACTTATGTGTGTTGGTTTGTTTTGCAACATCTTAACTCTTTCCATATTAGAGATGTGTGAATGGGCCTATAGCAGTGAGCAGCACTTTCAGAAACCAGCAGAACTCTACTCTTACTTAGGTAAAACAAGTCTGTACTGAATCAATATTTTCATGACCTCTGGTTACTGCAAATATTAGAATTATTAATGCACCCCAAATACTGAGGGAACAATTTCCCAAACTATTCTCCTTTACTCTCATCCTACTTCTGAGATGCTTAATTTGAAGAAAAAAAACTCTAGGCTCTGAAAGGAAGGCACAAACTCAAAGCACTGTTCTCTCTCCCTAACATCTGGACTTATCTGCTGACTTCCCTTCTTAATTGGGCAAGTATCTCTAAGTCTTTAGTGGGTGAAAGTTTCAGAATATTATAGTCAGTTTTCTCTTTCAGAATATGAATGGATTGTTAGAAATGAGAGAGTCCACAGCCATCAGTATAGCATGCCTTAATACAACATGCATAACTTCTTTCTTCCACTGGACATATGCTTGTTCCTTGTTCCTCTGTGACCCTAAATTGTGAACCAAGGAGACAAATAAAAGATGCACTTGTTTTTATAAGAAAATGCATGATTAGAGGTCTCTAGCTCTTTGAGACTCTTTATTATTTCACTCTTTCAGTAGGAAGAAAGGTATTAATGCTCGTGGCACTCTGAAAACTGCAGAAAAGATAAAAACACTAGAAAGGAAAGCACTTGAAGGCATTAAATTCATCCCACTTTTTCCACTTGGAATTTCATCTAAATGCCACCAACAGATATACATCTTTCTGTTTTTATTCCAGTCTATCTGGTTTCTTAGCCCAGAAACAATTTGTAGCCCTTCTTCTTTCCTGACACTTCCCAGAGTGACCATAGCTTCCATACCTTGTTAACTGGGCAGTTTTACTTTCTTCATAAGATGGCATAAGAAACTGGCAATGAAGTAGACTAAACGCCATTCATCCTACCATTTTCTTCCTATTTCATGGGTTGCAAGTCTTGTCCTTGGTTAATTCTATGGCTATTGGTCCCCCTCTTTACTACTCAACAGTTGATTCTTTTATACATTTCCTGTGTCTACCTATCATATTTCCCTACAGGGCTGTTCCAAACTTATACCATTCAACTTAGGTCCCTAACTTCAACCCCACCCTCTACTCCACTCCTCACTCTACAGATGACTTCATTTCTTACTTTATTTAGAAAACTAAGGTAATTCAACATGAATTCCATCAGTTTCCCTCTTTTTTCCAATATATCTTTACCTTCATCCCTCCACTCCTCCTCTGATATTTCCAAGGAAGATTTTTTCTAGATATAGTGTTGTTAGAATCAGGTAGACCTGGATTCATATCCCACCTTAGACATCTACTAACTTTGCGATTCAAGGTAAGTCATTTAACTTCTTTGAGCCCCATTTTCCTCATTTGTCAAATACCCATTTTGGTGTATCAAACATGTATCAAATACATATTTGATGAAATCTAAGGTCCATTCTAGCTCTAGATATGCAATTCTATGACCCCTTCACCTGTGTGCTTGATTCATACCTAGTTTTATGTAGTGTTTTATGGTTTACAGATCATTTCACATATGTTATCTCATTAGATACAGAAATTGAGTTCAAAAAAGAGACTAGGGATGGATGTATAGATCTTTAAGTCATCTGTAAAGAGGTAATAATTAAATCCATAAAAGTTAATGAGGTCACCAAGACAAAGAAAAAAGAGAAGAAAGTCCAGGGTAGAGCTTTGAGGCATGAACACGCTAAAGGGCATGATAAGCTAGCAAAGAAGACTGAAGAAAGGATGTTGTTTGTCACATGTTCCAAAGATGACCAATGTCATTACAGGGTGTCTTGACTCACCCTTCAATTGGATGTAAATGAAGCAGAGTTACACAAAGTCATCAGCATCACTCTCTCTTCCAGAGCCATCAAAGTTCAGTGGCAGGACAAAAGCCAAAATGACTGGTGATGGCCCAGGATGCAGTGAATGACCTCGGCATCTTTGACGTCTGACCAAGTTCTAAGTACACCACAGCACCTATGTCAGCCACCTTTGTGGCCCTTGGAACAAATTGTTCTCATCTGCCCATTCCACTGGAGGAAAACTGGAGGAAGTCTTCACATGCTTGCTGTGGACATCCCCGCAACTCATCAACAGGTTTGAGTCCTGCCAGCTATCCTCAACCTGGTCGATTCTGCCAAGATGGCTTAGTAGACTGTAACCACTGTGCATACTACAGCTTCTTGGAGCCATAGGTGAAAGTTGAGTAAAAGGGGATATTTTGACATCAAAGGTGGATAAGCAGCCCTGAAAAGGACTCAGCAAGCTCTCACAGCAGAAGTGCTAGTTCGCCCTGAACATCCCATACAGGTATGAGGCAGGCAGAAGAACTAGGAGAGAGTAATGTTAAGAAAAATCAGAGAAGAGTATACAAGAGGAGAGGATCATCAGCAATACCAAATACTACAGAGAGGTCAAGAAGGATGAGGATTGATGAAAGAATCATTCAGATTAAAGACCTAGAATTAAAGACATCTTCATTAACCACATCCTTCACATCCAATTACTCACTATCTTAAAATTCTACCTTAGAAATGCCTATTGCATGAAGTGATGAGGGCCCACCCCAGCACAGTAGTAGTGTCAGAGGAAAGGAGAAGCCATATGTGAAATGTGTTATGAGGGTAAAATCCATAGGCCTTGGAAAAAGATTGGATGGAGGTGGGGGAGGAGTAGTAAGAGAGAGTGAAGAGTGAAAATGACATCTAGGTTGTGAGCCGGGTTGACTGGGAGGATGGTGGTACCCTAAACAATAATAGAGAGATTAAGAAGAGGGGAGAGTTAAGGGAAAAGAAAATAAGTTCAGCTTTAGAAATGTTAAGTTTAAGATATCTACAGAACATCCAGGTTGAGATGTCCTATAAATAATTGAAAATGTTAGAGTAGAGATCAGATGAAAATTAGAGTTAGGTAAGTAGATGAGAATCAACATAGGAGCGATAATTGAATCCATGAGAGTTAATGAGGTCAAATGAAATAAAAGAAGAGGAAGAGGGCCCAAGAGAGGGCCATATGGGACACTCATAGAGTGACCTGGCTGAAGATCTAGCAAAGAAGACTGAGATGGAATGGTCAGATATGTAGGAAGAGAACCAGGAGAGAGAAGTGTCACAGAAACTTTGGAGAGAGTTTGAGAAAGAGCTTGGATTTGCACTCAATGTGCTCTAAGGACCCTCATGATTCCACAGCCTTATTTTTAAGTCTCCATCCAAAATAAATAAATGCCATTTAATTAGCAGTGTCTTGTCTTTAAATCCAGAGACATGTATGAGCAAATGAGGGAAAAGGCCCTTCTCAAAGAATTTATGATATTAGAGTGGTAGGGAAGAAATAGGAAACAACAACATAGGACCTTGGTCAGCAGCAACCCCTAGAGTCCTTGTTAATACTGTTGGTACATTAGCATGCTCTTTGGCTTTAATTGGTGACAGGCTAGTAACCCAAGAATTGTAAATGGGATTTCATTTATCTATATCCAGCTGATCAATATTCACTCAGCATGCTGCCACTTCTAGCATCTCTGAGGAATAAAATAAATTGTCAGTCAGCAGCATGGTTTTGTTGTTGTTGTAAGTATTTGGGGGGGGGAGGGTGCTAAATTATTCACCTTCTCAAAAAGCAATTTGATAAATGTTTATTTCTTCATAATGGATTCTAAC
>CM053625.1:51154616-51182161 GCA_028646595.1 Phalanger gymnotis | reverse complement strand
GGTAAACAAAAGCCAAACTCCTCAAGGGCACCCGTTAAACTAAGCCCATTTTGCCTTACTGGCACAGCCTGGGGCTTAGCATCAAATGAGACTGAATCAAAGACACTCAACTTAACTGATATTACAGTATCTGAGGCCAAATTTGAACTCAGGTCTTCCTGACTCCAGACCTAGCATTCTATCTACTACATCACATAGCTGCCATGATTGTTATCTCCTGATAGATGACAACAACCAGTTGACATTTTACATCATAGGGTTTTGGGGTTTTTTTGTTAGACCAGATGGTTTATGATCCCTAAGTGATTTAAAATTTGAGTGCTGCAAAGACAAACTATTCCTCATTTACAGAAGAAGAATATTTGTCAATAAGGGATATTATTTTATAGAGTTATAGAATCTAAGAACTGGAAGAGACCTTAGAGATTGTCTTGTCTAGCTGCTTCATTTCTTAGACAAACCCCAGACAGGTTAAGAGACTTGTCCAAGTTCCCACAGCTAGTTGAGGCAGAGTGAGATTTAGAACCCAAATCTAGTAATTTCCTTACATATTAAGCTACTCTACATTATTTTTTAACTTTCAAAACACCCTGATGGGACACTTCTTATAAGATATTACTTTTCTCCTAGATTTCAAGACTCAGAGTAAATTCTAAAGAGTGAGTAGAAGAAGATAGCTAAACAAATATACAAAAAAAGCCTTTTTTTGAATGTCAGAAAGTAGAAATAGAAGGTTGAATAGCCAAAGCTTTAGGGACAGGATCTTTTTTTCCACTCTAAATCTATAGGGGTTCAAGAAAAATTAAAAACTAAAGGAAATATGCTTAATGTTCTTTAAGTTCTTCCAGGTAGTTTATCCATTTATGAAGGACATTGAACTATGGTGATGGTAGTTTTATTTCCAGGAACAATTATAAAGAATCTTATTGGTTTCTCTCCTCATTAAGTGGTAGAAGGGGTGTGGTATAATGTAAAGTATACCAGACTTGGAATTAATTATTCCAAAGTTTGAAGCCTGCCTTTGGCACCAAACTTGGCATGTGACCATGTCACACTTTACTGAACAAGTTACTTTACTAAGCCTTACTTTCTCCATCTATAAAATGATTAATAATACCTCACATGCCTTTTTCACAAAGTTGTTGTGAACCCTAAATGAGAATGAACATGTAAAGTACTTTACAACCCTTAAAGTGCTATATAAAATTTGGTTATCGTTATCCTTCCTCACTGGTACATCTATCTATGGATATGCACAATGTTGTGTACCTTGCCATGCTCATGAGCCAGTACTAACAAAAGCTGGAACTCAGTCTTCTTGGATCCTTCTCACTACCCCTAAAAATTCCTCATGATTACTCAGGGCTAGGGTATTTGATCCCCATCCTAACCTTCAGCCAATTCCAATATTCTTGCACCTGGATTCTTTGTTTCCTCACTCACCAATCTCCTAGCACACCATAAGGCTCTCAAAAGAAAGTTGCATCCAAGTTTGCAAAGCATTTTACAAATATTATTTCATTTCGTCTCCACGACAATCTTTTAAAGTGGGTGCTATTGTTATCCTCATCTTATAGCTAAGGAAACTGAGGCTAAGCCCTTTACACACAACTAAGTATCTGAGGTAGCACTTGAACTCAAGTCTTCATGGCTACAGGCCTAGCACTCTATCCACTGCACCACCTAGCAGCACCATTTTGGTTTTTTATTTGTATTTATATGTATTTATTAAAGGAGAAATTGCAAAGCCCATTGCACCTGTGCCCAAGTTGTCATGGGAAAACAGAGATGTTCTTCTTTTCCCCCTTTATGATTTTAAATTCCCCAGCTCAGGCATCGCCATTCCTGGTTTGCTCCTATATGACTAAGCTATACCCAGTACACTAAGGTGAATGCACCAATGGTCAGTTTGCAAGAGAGGTGACACAGATGACTAGTGAAAGAAGAGAATAGCACCTCCTAGGCTGACTTTAGAGGATAGCTGGGAGAGAGTAAGTGGAGGAAACTATAAAGATTTTAAAAATAGGTACAAGAAAGCACTGTAGAATACTAAAAATCTGGGTAAATGAAATTAGCTTTCACTTCAAACAAATAAACAACCACAACAACAAAAATCCATGGAATTCCTTAAAATTTATTGTAGAAAAAAACTAATTAAAAATTTAAAGGGAAGGGGTAAGGAGGAATAATATGATTCCATTGTTTTGCTCATTCATTTACCCCATTTTTGAGTGATCACTATGTTAGCAATGATAGTAGAAATTAAGTTCTTAAGGACCTAGACTGTCTTTCTTTGTCTCCTCAATTCCTAGAGCAGTACCTGGGACACACCAGGCACATAAATATTTGTTGAATTAAATGGAATGATATTTTATAGCACAGATAGATAGTACCTGCATATAGGAGATATGTAGTGCAGGTATTACTATTCCCATTTTATAGATGAGAAAACTAAAAATTTAAGTGACAGGTACCCACACAGCTAATATAGGTGGCAGACATGAGGCTCAAATCCAAGTCTTCTGACTGCAAAGAGATGGTTTTTTTTTCTACTACACATTGTTGTCTCACATCAATGATCCCAGCATCAATCTCGCAGCATTTGATTTTTTAAGACAGATATAGTAAGATAAAGAAAATTAAAATCGCCATTAGGAGAATTGCTATAATCAAAAATGTACTGTAAGATGCTTCTCCTATGAATGGGCCTAAATAAACAGAAAAGCACAAGTATTTTGGGAATTGAATTAAAGCATATTAAGAGCTTTATTCAAAATCCAAAGGCAGTCAAGTGGAAGAGATTGGGAATCATCTGGGTCTTAATAGAAAGAGTGCAAAACACAAAGCAAAAAGAAAAGAATGGAATGTTTGCTGAATCTTAAAACCCACTAGTAATTTATTGAAGCCCATTATACTAATATTGCTCTTTGCTCCCCACTTGCCTAATTGGGTGGTCCCTTTTGATTTTTCCCACTAGAACATTAGCACAGCTCTGCTCCAATATTTGCCTCTGCTCCTTCCCCCCAGAAGCCTTTTCCTGTGCCATTTGGTATGTTCAGCAGTAGGCAGAGATGACCTGCAGTAATTGTTGAAGACATTTTCACCCATGTTGTTGTTTCTGTTTTTTTGTAGCAAATATAATTCCCTTTTGATGCTGTCACAGCTTCTTCTCATCCTATAGTGACGGTGAATCCAATATCATGCAAGTAACATTCAGATAGAGATCGAACAATGCAGCTGGCTATATTGCAAGATTTGACTTTTTAGTCAGTGTTTACCTTGATGTACATATTACCATTTGAAGAAATGAAACACCATTTTTTCTTCTGTTACATATATATTTCCTGCAGTGTGACTAGATGAATTTTTCTGGGTTTAAAAAATACAGACAATCTGTTTAACCCCAACAAAAATCTTAGATTAAAAAAAAGGAATCCACTTTGCACGCTTGCATAGATTCTAGGCACTCTTGAATTAATAAACCCTATTAGTATGATTTTGCAGTATGGTCCATCTTCTCAAAGCAACTGCCCACCTCCACTCTATAGCACATATTTCTACTCTGAAGAAAAGAGTATTAAGCTGCCTACTGTAATAGCAAGCAGGGTGGGACTTTTTGCCTTTGTTTTTTCTTTAGGAGTGCTTCTCAACACTAAGGCAGTCAAGTACCTTTGATGAGTCTTGCCTTTCAAATGTAATGGCAAGCAAAGTGGGACTTTTTGTTGTCTTTTGTTCTCAGTTCTCAGCACAGGGGTAATCAAGTGCCTTTGATGAGTCTTGCATTTGTTTCAATTGGGAGTCTTTGATTGAATCAAGAGTCATTGATGATCTGCTTAAGAAACAAGAAAGCCCCAGGCCCCATACCCCACACCCTTTTGCTGAGTAGGTACTATGTCCCAGGGCCCTTAGACATGTATATATGATGTGAGGTTGGCATTTTCTTTGGGGTGGGGGGTTCACTCATTAGAAGTGTGGTCCCATGGTTTGGTCAGACAAGATTCTGGGTTGCCGTTAAGACCACCCCCACACAGCTTTGAAAACCCAGATGTTGGTGCTTCTCTCTCTGGTAACTACGTATTGTGATTTGTTCAGCCAGATAGAAGCCTGTCTGATGTTTTCCGTTATTTTCTCTGCTCATAATTCCTGTTTGCAATTTCTGTTTATAACTTCTCTGAAAGTTTAGAGTGCTGACTTTTTCACCTGAACTAAGTGAATGATCTATGAATGTTTAATTACAGTAAGGTTGTTAACCCCTTGAAGTTGCTTGCCTTATAAAGCAGATCAAAGAACCTGTGCTAGCAGCCTTCCTGTGTGCTAGTGCTGTTGTTCTTACACAGTCACAGTAGTGGCAAGCAGGATTGTTGTTACACCTGGATATAAGGAGAATGCCTATACATCCAAAAATCTGCTGATTAGATTGTTTGACTTAGCTAGTTAGTCAAGTGTAATAGTAATTAAGGTGGGACATTTTTCTGTTGACCTTTAATGATTCTGGCCTTTGTTTGAATGGGGCAGATAAAGTGAGATGTTTTTGTATTTCTCAACTGGGAGTCATTGATTTGTATCTAATGTGATATTGGGGTTGGGGAACTTCTCCACACCCAGCCTGGGTGAGGTTGGGGCCCTCCGGGCCTGAACAGGATGTATAAGCACAGAGGTTAGCGTTCTCTCTCAGAGCTCTGTGCCACAGCAAGAGTGGCATGTGACTCTGGGTCAGCCATTGTAATGAGCTCCCCGGCTGAACACTCAGATGTTGATAACTATGAATTGTATTTGGTCTGTAATTCAGGGTTTTGGGGTTTTTTTCCCCTGAACTAAGTAAATGATATTCGTATGCTGGATTAAAGTAAGAGTGTTAACCTTTTAACGTTGCTTTCCTTAAATAAAGCAGATCAAAAGGACCTGGGCTTGCTGCGTTCTGTGAGCTGGTTGTTATTGGCTTTACACCCTCACCGCAGCTGCTAGCCGAATAGTTTTTACATCAAGTCATAAAAAAATAGATTGAACTGATAAAGTCTACATATGTACGTGTATATGCATGTGTACAGAAAATTTAGGTCACTGATTCATCTTAAAAATTGGACATCTCAGCAGGCAGATTTCAAAAGAACCTGGAAAGACTTATATTAACTGGGGCAAACTGAAGTGAGAACCAGAACATTGTACACAGTAACTGAAATACTGTACAGTGATCAACAGCAAATGACTTCTCTATAATCAGTAACACAACAATCCTAGACAATTCCAAAAGACTCATGATGAACAATGCTATCCACCTCTAGAAAAAGAACTGATGTGGTCTGAATGCTAATCAAAACATACTATTTTTCACTTTCTGTGTTTTTCGTGTCTTTTCTTTCCTTTGGGCCTATATCTTCTTTCACAATATGAATAATATGATAATATGTTTTTCTGATTGAACATATGTAACCTATATAAAATGGCTTACTGTCTCAAGGAGGGGGCAAGGGAGGGAAGGAGAGAAAAATTTGGAACTCAAATTTTTTAAATGAATGGTAAAAATTAAATATTATTTAAATATTATTTAATTAAATATATAAATAAATAAATATATAAATAAATTTAATTATAATTTAATTAAATATTATTTATATTATATTATATTTATATTATTTATATATAATAATATATTATATATAAATATAAATATATAAATATATATTTATATATAAATATATATAAATGTAAATATAAATATATAAATATAAATATAATAATATTATATATAAATAAATATATAAATAAATTTAATTATAATTTAATTAAATATTATTTTAAAAATATTATTTTAAAAAACATTATTATTTGGACTTCCCAGAGCTGCCAAATTATTAAGATACAAAGCAAAACACTTCTCTCCAGTTTTTAGGGAGGGTCTCCTTTAGCAAGCTGTTGACTCTTTCATGATTTTCTTACATCACTCTCATTTCTTTTCCCAATTTTTCCTCTACTTCTCTTACTTGATTTTCAAAATCCTTTTTGAGTTCTTCCATGGCCTGCAACCAATTCATACTTTTCTAAGAGGCTTTGGATGTAGGATCTTTGATTTTCTTGTCTTTTTCTGTTTGGATGTTTTGATCTTCTTTGTCACCCAAGTAAGACTTTATAGTCTGAGTCCTTTTATGCTGTCTGATCATTTTTCCAGCCAATTGCTGGACTTTTGAGTTCTTTGTCAAGGTGAGACTCTGCTTCCAGAGTGGTGAGTGCTCTGTTCCAAGCTTCAGGGTTTTGCATTGCTGTTTTCAGAGCTTCTTCTAGGCCTCTGTAAATTTTCAATTCTTCTGAGGTGGTATGATCCAAGGAGAGGTGTTTACTCCTCTCCTGACCTGTGCTCTGGTCTGTGAGTGACCTCAAGCATTCTTCTCTACCCTGGAACTATGAGAATGATTCCTTCTCCACAGTCACCACAAGCTCTGCCACACCGGTGCTCCTCCTCACCCCAGGACCACGACCCAGGACTGCGACCCAGATCTAAGCAGGGCCATGCAAGAGAATCCTGCCTCAGCACCAGCAAAGTGATTCCTGCACTGATCAGATGCTTAATACCCCTACTGTCTGTGGGCCTGCAACTCCAGAAACACATGCTGCTGCTGCCACTGCTGCTGCTGCCACAACCCGTCTGCCACCCAAGGGCTGGGGCCAGACTGCACTCTTCTCTCACCAGGGTTTGACAGAGTTTTCCCACTGCTCTTTTACAATGTCTTTGGCGTTTGTGGGTTTAGAAATCTGTAAACCACCACAGCTGCCAGTGATTCAGTGCCCTGAGGCCTGCTCCATCCAGGCTGCTCTGGCCCAGTCTGTGCTGGTGCTCTCAGCATCTAGCATAGTGTGATAGACCCTTCCCATTAGCCTCCCAGGCTGTCTTGGACTGGAGACTTGTTTCACTGTCATTTTGTGAGTTGGGTAGCTCTAGAATTTGTTTAGAGTCATTTTTACAGGCATTTGGAGGGATTTGGGGGAGAGCTCAAGCAAGTTCCTGCTTGTACTACATTATCTTGACTCCATTGCCCCCCAAAATTTTCTCGCTTAGGTTATAAATTAACTTCTGTTGTGAATAATGACATTTTGTCAGATATAACTCCATGGCTGCATGACCAGAGAGAGTAAAGATAGCTGATAAGAGAAACTACATTATGAAACTAGGGAGTTGGACTCCAAAAATAAAAGCCAAATAATTAACAAATTACAAATACAACAACACATTAATTGTTTGCTCTATATAGAGCATCGCATTCTGGCTCCTACCTACCTTTCCACATTTATAGTTCTTTTCTTCATGGACTTGATGTTCTAGCAAAACTCTCCTAGATATTCCCTGGCTTTGACATTACTTCTCTCATCTCAAAGGAGAGTAAAGGAAGTAGAGGTACCAAATACAAATGGCTTTTTTCAAAGAATTTACATAAGAAAGAGAGTAGAGGTTTTTATGCCCTATTACATGGTTAATTTGTGAGTATGTTCCATGTACTACTGAGAAAAAAGTATATTCCTTTTTATCCCCATTTAGTTTTCTCAAGAGGTCTATCATATCTGCCTTTTCTAAAATTCCATTCACCTCTTTAATTTCTTTCTTGTTTATTTTGAGGTTAGATTTATCAAGTTCATAGAGGGGAAGGTTGTGGTCCCCCACTAGTATAGTCTTGCTGTCCATTTCTTCCTGTAATTTCCTTAACTTCTCCTCTAAGAATTTGCATGCTATACCACTTGGTACATATATGTTAAATAATGATATTGCTTCATTGTCTATGGTGCCTTTTAGCAGGATATAGTGTCCTTCCGTATCTCTTTTAATTAGATCTATCTTTATTTTTGCTTTGTCTGAGATTAGGATTGGAACCCCTGCTTTTTTTACTTTATATGAAGCACAATATAATTTACTCCAACCTTTTACCTTTACCCTGTGTGTATCCCCCTGTTTCAAATGTGTTTCTTGTAAGCAACATATTATGGGATTATGGTTTTTAATCCATTCTTCTATCTGCCTCCATTTTATGGGAGAGTTCATCCCATTCACATTCACAGTTGTGATTACTATCTGTGTCTTTTTCTCCATCTTATTTCCCCTCCCCCCATTTATGCTTTTATTTCTCCCCTCTCCCTTCCACTCCTCACAAGAGTTTTGCTTTTGACCACTGTCTTCCTCAGTTTACCCTCTCTATTGATTCTCCTCCCTTATCTTACCTTTTTCCCTTTGCTACTTCTTCCCTCCCTTCTGACCACTCCCTTTCTTTCCCCTTTCCCCTCTTACTGCCTGTAAAACAAGTTTGATTTCTATACTTCTCAGAGTATGTTATTCCCTTCTTGAACCAAATCTAATGAGAGCAAAGCTCAAATATAGCTTTTCTCTCTCCCTTCTTTCCCTCTACTATACTATGCTTTTGTGCCTCTTCATGTGATGTAATTTACCCTTTTCTACTACCCCCTTTCCTCTTCCCCAAGATCCATCACTTTACATCCCTTAATTATGTTTTTATCATAATATCAGTCGTGTTGTACTGACATCCACAGATAGGGCTGTATATACTAAAGAGATCCCGCAAGGGGGAAAGGGACTTGTATGCACAAAAAATATTTATGGCAGCTCTTTTTGTGGTAGCAAAGAATTGAACATCAAGGGGATGCCCATCAATTGGGGAATGGCTACATAAGTTGTGGTATATAAATGTAATAGAATACTGTTGTGCTACAAGAAATGGGGAAGATACAGACTTCTTAATAACCTAGAAAGAACTACATGATATGATGCTGAGTGAGAGGAGCAGAACCAGGAGGACATCGTACACAACCACAGACATATTGATTCTGTGATGACTGACTTTAATGGACTTGGCTCTTCTCAGCAATACAAGGTTCAAAGAGAGCCCCAAAGGTCTCATGATGGAAAGAGCTATCTATATCCAGATAAAGAATTAGGGATTCTGAATGTGGATCGAAGGAAACTATCTGCTCTCTTTTTTTCCTATTTCTTTTCTTTTTTTGTTTTGTTTCTTCTTTCTCATGATTCACTCCATTGATCATGATTCTTTATGACTTGAATATTGTGTAAACATGTTTAATGCAAAGGTATATGTAGAACATATATTGGATTCCATGCTGTCTTTGGGGGAGGGGGAGACGAGGGAAGGGAAGAAAATTTGGAACTCAAAAAGCTGTGGAACTGAGGGTTGTAAACTAAAAAAAAAATCTAAAAAAAATAAGTTGGTTACTATACTACTTGGTGCAAAAAAAAGAGAGTGGAGATATAATGCTCTGGCTAACATAATGAGTAGGAACTAGTGAAATTTTTGAAGAATGGGGGAGACATGGGCGAGTTCCCAGCAGGGAAGGAACTGGAAGGTTGAAGAGAGAGTGGGGATGAGGGTGAGACCAATTTAATGGAGATGACTAGAAGGGAGAAGATCAGAGATGCATGCAGAGGGTTTGGTCTTGAAAAGGAGAAGAGACATCCATTAGTGACTGGAATGAAGTAGGAGATATTTGGGATAATTATATAGAGACATGAGATAAGAATAAGGGGGAAAGGAGTCTTCTCAGTAGTTGACCTCAATTTGTTGTTGTCATTG
This sequence comes from Phalanger gymnotis, assembly GCA_028646595.1. Taxonomy (NCBI): domain Eukaryota; kingdom Metazoa; phylum Chordata; class Mammalia; order Diprotodontia; family Phalangeridae; genus Phalanger; species Phalanger gymnotis. The sequence continues at coordinate 51,172,577 of CM053625.1, read as the reverse complement.
TTGCTGTTCAATTTTTGTTGAAGTATAAGGTGAGGTCATCAGCTGAAAGTGTGCAGGGAAGGGTGCCATGGATACCTTCAGGGGAGAGGAGAAAATTCTCTAGGAATCAAGTATAAATATGAATGTTTGGTATTTAAATATGTTCCTAACCTGGATACTTCCTACCTCTATAGTCTTCCTCATGAATTCTCTCCACAAATTCAGCAATCCAGCCATATTGACTTACTTTCTGTGCCATCTCACCTCTTCATTCCTTTGAACTGACTGTCCCCAAGCCTAGAAAGCACTGTCATTTCTATGTCTTGGAATCCCTTATTTATTTCAATATTGGCCTCAAAAGCCACCTACTATGTAAAATTTTCCTGATCTCCTCCTACATCTCTCCATCCCCTGCCAGCTACTAGTGCCCTCCTTCCCCAAACTTCTTTGTAGAATTTGCCTGTTTATTCATTTGTTTTTGTTTGTTTGTTTTTGGTGGAGCAGTAGATAAAACACTGAACCTGGGTCAGAAAGACCTGAATTCAAATCTGGCCTCAGACACGTGCTAGCTCTGTAACTGTGCCTGCCTCAGTTTCCTCATCTGTAAAATGGGAATAATAATAATGACTACTTCCAGGGTTGTTGTGAGGATAAAATGAGGTAATATTTATAAAGCATTCTGCAAACAATAAAGTGTTATATAAATGCTAGTTATTTACTTCTACTACTACTACTATTGTTTACGTATTATCTCTACCACAAGATTGTAAACTTATTAAGGGCATTTTTTTCTTTGCATTTCCAGAAAAGTGTCTGGAACATAGTAAGCACTCAATAAATGCTTTTGACTGATGTATTGATGAAGAGAAATAATATCAGATAAAACTAGAAAAGTAAGGTAGCACCAGGTTGGAAGGACTTTGAAGCCAAACAGAAGAGTTTGGAATTTATTCTGTAGGTAACAAGATTTGATCATACTTGTGAAATGAATTCTTTAGCCTGACATTTATGTCCCTTACCAACTAGCTCTGAGCAACCTTTCCTGCCTTGTTTCAGATTACTCTTTTTCATACATTTCACTCTTTAGCCAAACTGGACCACTAGCCATTTCATGAACTCAGTATGCATTTGTAAGACTATCTTTCATGCCTGGAATACACACTCCTTCCTAACATTCCTCCAGAAAGGTCAACTCAAGTGTCTTATTCCACTCCCACCCTCCCCTAATCTGAATATATTTTCTAACTCATCAAATTTTCTTCCTATACTTTTAGTTGGTCGCTATTCCACCCTTGGGTAGTTAGGTGCTGCAGTGGATAGAGCACTGTGTTTAGAATCAGGAAGCCTCATCTTAGTGAGTTCAAATCAGGCCTCAGATACTTACTAGCTGTATGACCGTGGACAAGTCACTTAACCCTATTTGCCTCAGTTCCTCAACTGTAAAATGATCTGGAGAAGGAAATGGCAAATCATTCCAGTATCTTTGCCAAGAAAATGCCAAATGGGGTTACAGAGTCAGATGTGACTAAAAAATTACTGAATTCTACCCTCTCCCTAAAGCTTTGCATTAAGTATGTCTGAGCACATGTCATATCCCTAAACTAGAATAGAATAATAATAGCTAGCATTTACATAGTACTTTAAAGTTTGCCAAGTGCCTTTATATATCACTGTATTTGATCCTTACGACAACTCTATGAGATAGGTGCTAGTATTATTGCCATTTTACAGATGAGGAAACTGAGACTGTAAGAAGTTCAGGGCCTTGCTTAGGGTTACACAGCTAGTAAGTGTCTGAGGTGGTATTTGAAGTCAGGTCTTCCTGGCTTCAAGTCCAACATGCTACCCATTGTGACACTTAGCCTTTAATCTTTGTATCCCCACAAACATCGTGAATTGCACAGAGAAGGTATTTAATAAATGTTTGTTGTGATAAGTTTAATTCAAAGACTTTCTTGCCCTTCTGTGTATTTAAAAAAAAGATTTTTCTAACAGTGAAAAGAGCAATGATTTGGAGGATGGAGGATGGAGAGATAATTGGAGATATGAGAAACCAGTATAGAGATTGAGCCTAGAGATATAGTTTTGGGAGCCTTCTGAGTAAATGAGGCATTTGAAACATGGGAGTAAGTAAAACTGCTGAGAGAAATATTCCATTAAGGGGTCAGGAAGAAAATGAGCAGACTGAGAGGGAGCATTTGCAGAAGTAGATGTACTGGGAAAGCGTGGCATCTCTGAAGTTCAAAAACGAGAGTATCCAACAGGAGACGTTAGTCAACAATATCAAAAACTTCAGAGAGGTCATAGAGAAAAAGGAGTGAAAGAAGGCCATTGGATTGGGTGATTGAAAGGTCACTAGTGACCTTAGAGAGAACAACTTCAGTAGAGTAGTGGAGAGGGAGGCTTAATTGCAGAAAGCTAAGAGAAGAGTGAGAAGAGGAAGGAGAAGCAAGGAGAGGCAACAGGCATAATGTCTAAAAGAGCTTAAAGGGAGGTGAAACATAGAATAAGCAGCTTGTCAAAGGAAGAGGTTTTGCTGTTATTGTTGGTGGTGATGGTGATTGTTTTTTTGGTTGTTTATAAGAATTAGGTAAACTTGAGAATGTAGACAAATGGCATGGAGGCAGCAGGGTGTTACAGATAAATCACTGCCCTTGAATTCAGGAAGATCTGGCTTTAAATCTCTTCCAAGACATTTAGTAGCTGTGTAACCCTGGGCAAGTCACTTAACCTCTGTTTGTCTCAGTCTTCTCATAAGTAACGTGAGGAAATTTGACCAGATGGCCCTGGGGGCCCTTGTCACTTTATGACTATCAGATGGGAAAGAGACAATAGCAAGATTCTTGATTAAAGATGCATGCGTTAGCAAGAGAAAATTGCCAGGACAAGATCTAAGAAGAGAGGGAATAAAATAGGATCAATGATGCAAGTAGAGGGGTTGGCCTCAGTGAGTAATAGGGACATTTCTTCTGTAACAAGGAAAACAAAAACAAGAAGTACTTATAATACTGGAAAAGTATTGAATAATAGAAAAAGGGAGCTGAAGAAGTTATCAACAAACTAAAAGCAAATGCTGATTACGCTTGTGATTAATACAAAGTCCATTTTAATATCTGACCTTTATATGGTCAGATGTTTTACCAATTGCTCCCACATATATCATCTAATTTGAGCCTCATGGCAACCCTGTGAAATAATGACTGCAAGTATTATTCTCTCCATTTGACAGATAAGAAAACTGAGGTTTAGGGAAGTTAAGTGACTCGTCTACAACGTCACAGTTAGTAAGTGAAATTGATAGAACGTTACAGACTTGCAGATACAGTGTTGTCTCCACTGCAGCATACTGCTTCTCTTATGAAGTTAGTAGTTCAGTAAGAGCAAAAACTCTATTTGGAGTCAAAAGACCTATGTTTCAATTCTGGCTGTGCCACTTCCCACCTAGGTGACCGTGGGCAAGTCATTTCCCTTCTGGAGGCTCAGTTTCCTCATGTTGTTGGCCACAATATGTGAACTTACGGAGTTGAACAGTCTATAAAGTCCCTTTCCAGTCTTAAGTTGATGATCTTGTGATCTCTTGAAACCAAGGTGACAGGTATGATTCCCCTATGAGCCAGTTAGCTTTGTATACAGAAAACCTCCACTCTACCGCTACATACCACATTCCTAGCTTTCATCATCTCAAAAAAGCAGATGCTGAAGACAGTCTAAATAAAAAAAAAATGAGAACTAAGTGCAATTCATTCCCATTACAGGAAAAATATTGAATATATGAGATAGTGGCAATGTCTGTAATATTATTTCCGTATTTATATTGAATACTCTCAACCAGAAGTGTCAAACATCCTGCACACAGCCAAATGCTACCAAGTACTCCTGGAACAAGATTAAAATTAAAATGTAATTTGCTTGACAAAATAAATAAAAATAAACAGAACACAATGTTAATATATGGCTTTCTAAGTTAATATGGCACCTCTAAGGATCCATATGTATGGTTTAGTGGCCTCCATTACATTTTGAGTTTGATACCACTGTTCTAAACGAGCTAAAACACAAGATAGCCAAGATATCTAAACATTTGCAAGCTATTCACAAAATAATTAGAAATGGTTTGAATTTGATTTATATTATATTATATTATATTATATTATATTATATTATATTATATTATATTATATTATATTATATTATATTATATTATGGCTTAGTATTTGACATTTGTGTCCTAGAAGAACCAATGGAAAACAAGAAGGCCAGAGCTAAGTAAACAACAATTAAAGATGCCCTCCTTTCTACATCCTACTGCTTTCTACACATTACACATACACACACACACACGCACGTGCACGCGCGCACGCATGCATGCACACACATGCATGTATGCACAAACACATTTTACTAGCCCATGCCTCAGTATTATGGGTGGAGTAGTGGCTAAATGGAATTGGATCAGAGGGAGGAAAGTAAAGAAAAGGATAAGCTCTACGCAAACTCCCCTGCTGGGACAAGAAACAGTACTATGGGGAGATGAAATGAAAGACTTGGAACTAAGAAAAAAGATTCAAAAGATGATCTGTAGAAAATTTAAGAGGGAAAAAAGAGTTGCAAAGCAGTGGAAAGAATACGGCAGAGAGAAGGGCAACATATCTGGAAAACAGTTCAAATGAGATACACAATCTGGTTCAGGAGAGATAAGAGGATCAGCAAAGAAACAAAGGCCAGCAAAATTTTCCAAGAGTAAAGAATTAAATATACATATGTAGTGGAAATATCTAAATATACATATATATATGTATATATATGTGTGTGTGTATCTATATATGTGTATGTGTGTGTGTATGCCTGTATTTATATATGTGTAGATCTATACATACATACATAGTAGAAAAATAAAATATGTAAAAATAAATTGTTTTGAGCCAAAATGTAACAAATGTTGCTTTAATTAATGATGTCCCCATTTCCTACTGTCATAAAATAAGGAAGTGTGCAAATCATAAAGCACAAGAAGAAAGAAGTCATTTTCCTAAATTTCAAGGGAAATGGATTTGGAAAGTATAATGAAATCAAATGGCACACCACAGGGCAGACATGTTCTGAAAGAGAAAGTTTGGTGAGAGAAAGCTATTTTTGATGTGATGAAAATGGGCACTGAACTTAAAAATCTTAGTTCAAGCTATTTATTACATCACCATGTGATGGTACAGAAGTAACTTAATGTCATTTTCCAAAAAAATAAAAACAAAAACCTTATAATCATAGGGTGGCAAAGCCAGTGGTATGCTAGTAAATGTTTAACAATTGGCTCTCTGAAAAGAAGTATATGTGCATGATACGTTTTTAAAATTTAATCTACATTATTAACTTTTTCTCCATCACTTTTTTAAGCCTAGAAAAATTAGCAATTAGCAAATTAACAAAACAATAGATCAAGACCAGATCTGTAGTGTTTGGCAATTTCTGAGCATTTGATATAAACACTAAAAATTAACAAGCAGCTCTTGAGAGGCAGTTTAAGTTGAGTCCAGCACTCTCTTCAAAGGACCATCTAATAGTGTCAATCCATGTTCATGAACTCTGAAATTCCTTTATTTTATCATAATGTATTGTCATTCTATCTCTCTTTTTGCCTTGCAACTCCAAATCCTGTTATTCCTCCTCACTATGAGCTCCAATCTCTCCCCTCCTCAGTTCTTTCTTATACCATCAATTCTGTTCCAGCCACACTCTCTCCTCTTCCCTGTCTTGACCTTTTGGGGAACCAGTTTATCTTTCCCCTGTCCACTCCTCTCAAGTCATTTGCCTCTATAGCTAAGAGAAAATATCATCCTGCCAACCTCCAGCCTTGGATTACTCCCACCATATACTACATTTGGTCCTATTCAAGTGCTGCTTAACAAACCTGAAGAAAATCACAAAACTATTCTGATTGGCTCCACTACAAATTTATCTTACATAACCGCAACTGTAGCAAGGCAGCCCTTTTAAAATTGTAATAGTATTTAAGGTGAGACTTTTTTGCTGTTTTCCTCTTACGTGCCTTTAAAGATTCTGGCCTTTGTTTGAATGGGGCAGATAAAGTGGGATCTTTTTGTCTTGGAGTATTTCTCTGCACTGAGATAATTGGGAGTCATTGATTTGTATATGATGTGATACTGGGGATGGGGAATTTTCCCACAACTAGCCTGGGTGAGGTCAGAGCCCTTAGGGCTCTGAACAGGATATAATTGAGGACAGCTTGGCATTTGACTTTTGGGGCACACTCATGAAAGGAGTGTTGAAACTCTGGGCAAGCTGCAAACTGCCCCCCAGCTTCACAATCCAGATGTTAGTGTTTCTCTTGTAACTATGAATTATGTTTTGAATCAGACAAGGTCTGTCTGTTGATGTTTATAATTTCTGTTTGTATTTGCCTTGAAGTTCAGGGGGCTGATCTTTTCCCCCTGAACTGTGAATGATATTTGTATGTTTGATTAAACTGAGATTGTTAACCCCTTAAAGTTACTTTCCTTAGTAAAGCCGATCAAAGAACCTGTGTTGGCAGCTTTCTGTGTGCTGGTTGTTGATTGGTCTCACACCCCTACAGCATCTGCTAGCAGATTGTTGCTACAACCTCCCTAATTGATTCATTATCCTACATACCACATTGCCTTTTCCAGTATTTTTCATCCTTCCTCAAACCTCAAACAGCTCCCTCTTCCCCCATTCTCCCAGTTGATAACCTCGACTCATATTTCAGTAAAAAATTTGAGGCCATAAGAAGATAATTCCTTCTTCTTTCTTGATCCTTATCTCACATCTCTCAGATGTCTTCTGCAACTATCCCTCCTGCATATATTTCACATGAAGACATGAAGAGGTAACCTCTCTTCTTGCTAAGGCAAACCCCACCACATGCTGATCTCATTCTATCCTTTCTTCTCTGTCAAATTGCTGGAGATCTCTCCACTTCTCTCTCTCTCTCTCTCTCTCTCTCTCTCTCTCTCTCTCTCTCTCTCTCTCTCTTTCTCTCTCTCTCTCTGTTTCTGTCTCTGTCTCTCACTAATTTTCATCACGCCCTGTCTACTGACATAAGCTTCTCTACAGTCTACAAATATGACCATGTCTCCACTATTCTAAAAAACAACAAAATATCCTCACTTGATCCATCCATCCCTATTAGCTTTTTCCCACATATTTCATCCATTTTATGTCTAAAACTACTTTACTTCCTTTCCTCTATCATAATTCTTTGCATTCTGACTTTTTACCACAAAATTAAATTGAAATTGCTCTCTCCAAAGTTACTAATAATATCTTAATTGTCAAATCTAATGGCCTTTTGTCAATCCTAATTCTGCTTGGCTTCTCTGTGGCACTTAACTCAATCACCTCCCTTTTCTCTAAGTTTTCATACCATAGCTTTCAGGAAAAGCAGAAGCTTCTCTTACTTATCTGATTACTCTTTTCCTATCTTCCTTACTGGTTCTTAATCCAGTTCATACCTACTATTCCTATGGGTGCCTCAAAGCTCTATCTTGAGGCCTTTTCTTTTCTTCCTCTATGCTATTTCACTTAGTAATCTTACCAGTTCCCATGGTTTCATTTATCCTCTTTTTATAGACAACTCTCAGTTATACTTCAGCTATAACCTTTCTCCTAACTTCCAGTTTCTAAATCCTAATCTCAAACTAGATGGCCCATAGCCATCTTAAACTCAACATATCCAAAACTGAACTCATTATTTCTCTCCAAATTTCCCCTCTTCCTAACTTTCCTATAACTATTGAGTATACCACCATTCTCACAGTCAAACAGATTCAAAACCTATTTTCAACCATGACTCTTCACCCTCTTCCCCTTCTGACCCCAACATACAATCAATTATCAAGTCTTACTGTCCCTGTATTCATAACATCTCATGTATGCCTCTTTCTCTTCTCTGAAATAGCTACAACCCTGGTGCTCTTACACCTGACTATTGCAATAGCTGACTGGCTGGTCTCCTTGCCTCAAGTTTCTCCCCACTCCAGTCCATCCTCCACTCATCTTTAAATTAATTTGCTAAAGCACAGTTCTGACCATGTTGGCTCCATATTTGTAACAAAAGTGTTGCTATCAGCTGCTGTAGGGTATAAGACCAACAGCAACAGCACACAGGAGGGCTGCTAGCACAGGTTCTTTGATTTGCTTTTCTAAGGAAAGCAACTTTAAGGGGTTAACAATTTCACATTAATCAAATATACATATATCATTCACATAGTTCAGGAGGAAAAGCCAGTACCTGAATTTCAGAGCAAATACAAATAGAGACAACATAAAGAGAGCAAACACAAAGTTATCAACAGACAGGCCTCTAGCTGTCTGCCAAAAGAATTAGATAGTTATCAGAGAGAGAGAGAGAGAGGCACCAACACCTGGGTTTTCAAAGCCAGGCTACCCAAAGTCTTGTCTGGTCATATCACATGACACTCTTTCAGTGAGTGAGAGCCTCAAAAAAATGCTAGCCTCTGAGTTTATATACTCTGTTCAGGGTCGAAAGGTGTCACAACCACGTGACTCAAAACCATGTTACACTTCTTCAAGTATCACAACCATTGGACTCAAATCTATTTGAATGAGGCTTTCTTGTTTCTTAAGTAGGTCAAAGTCTCTTGATTCAATCAAAGAAACAAAGGCCAGATGCATCAAAAGCATTTGATTACCACAGTGCTCCAAAAGAGAAAACAATAAAAAAGTCCCACCCTAATTGCTATTATAATCCATTCCTTCCAGGATCTTTGGCCTATACAATCTAAATGGCCATGGATCCTGGAACAAATAGAGGCAATATATATTGCAATCCCATCAGAGAACAAAAGAATAACGTTCACAACATCAAAAACATAACATTCAGGATTGTTCCCCAAAATATTGTTCACAATACAAACACCATCCACCCCTAGATCGCAGCAAGTTACGATCTCTTTAGTCAATACAGAGTGTCCAAGTAAAGTCCTTCTTGAGAGTGTGTCCGAGTGTGTCCTTCTCCCCACATTGCTGTTACAGGCTTCCTCCCAGGTACCCTTAGGTACAGGTATGCTTTAATTAGCAAAGTCCCAACACAAACAAAAAAGTCCAAATAAAGTTCTCTTGGGATGTATCCTTCTCCCCACACAGCTCCAGCTCCCCACTCCCAAGTCCTGAGGGGCAGCTAGGCAACAAAGCCAATGGAGTGGGGTCCTTGGGGGTCCATGGCACTTTCTCACACCACCATAGACAACTCCACCCTCCCCACTGGGTGCCAAACTGTCCCAGGAGAAGGCAGTGCCTTGCTGCAAGGTTTCCATCTTGCCCCAGGGCTGAAAAAGGTTGTACAAAAGCTCACAGAAGAAAATAATTTCTTAAAAAAAATAGAATTGGATAAGTGGAAGTTAATGGCTTTATGAGGCATCAAGAAACAATAAAACAAAACAAAAGACTGAAAAATATGAGAAAATTTGAAGTATCTCATTGGAAAAACAACTGACCTGGAAAACAGATCTAGAAGAGATAAATTTAAAATTATTGGACTACCTGAAGGAAATGATCAAAAAAAAAAGCCTGGACATCCTTTTTCAAGAAATTATTTTTAAAAATTCCTTCCTTTACATTCTAGTGCCAGAGGATGAAATAGAAATTAAAAGAATCTAACAATCACCCCTTGAAAGACATCCCAAAATGAAATCTCCCAGTAATGTTATATCTGTATTCCAGAGCTCTCCAGACAAGGAGAAAGTATTGCAAGGAGCCAGAAGGAAACAAACAAATAACATGGAGCTGCAGTCAAAACAACACAAGATTTAGCATTTGTACATTAAAGGATTAGAGGATTTGAAATATGATATCCCGGAAAGCAAAGGAGAAGTACAACCAAGAATGACCTACTCAGAAAGACTGAATATAATAACCAGGGCGGGGGGTGGATGGACATCCTAGAAAGCAATTTGGAACTATGCCCAAAGGACAATCAAGCTGTGCATACACTTTGATCCATCAATACCACTATGAGGTCTTTGTCCCAAAGAGATCATGAAAAGGGGGAAAAGGACCTGCATGAATGTACAAAAATATTTATAGCAGCTCTTTTTGTGGTGGCAAAGAACTGGAAATTGAGAGGATGTCCATCAGTTAGGGAATGGCTGAACAGATTATGGTAAATGAATGTAATGGAATACTATTGTGCTATACAAAATGATGAGCAGGGGTATTTCAGAAAAAAAAAAGCTGGGAAGACTTACATGGACTGATGCAAAATGAAGTGAGCAGAACCAAGAGAACATTGTACACAGTAACAGCAATATTGTGCAATGATCAACTATGATTGACTGAGCTCTTCTCAGCAATACAATGATCCAAGACAATTCCAAAAGACTCATCCTGAAAAATGCTATCCATATCCAGAGAAAGAACTAGGGAGTCTGAATGCAGATCAAAGCATACTATCTTCACTTTCTTTATTTTAGTCATGTTTTCCCCCTTTTAGACTCTTCTTTCACAACATGACTAATATGGAAATATGTTTTAGATGATTGCACATATATAACCTATGCCAAATTGTTTACCATCTTAGAGTGGGGGAAGAGGAAAGAGGGAGAAAATTTGGAACTCAAATTTTTATTTAAAAAATGAATGAAAAAAATAAAAGTGGAATATTTTTCTGTTTCCAATCCTTTCTCTTTTGCCTTTATTACTCAAAGATGGTGGGGGCGGGGGAAGGGACTAAGTTTTTATTTTTTTAACATTCACATTTAATGTTTATTGCAAAACATTGGTTGTCTTAAGCCTTTTTAGCCTTCCTGACACTGTTTTTACAGGAGTCTGCTGCTCCTTAAACACAAGTGTGTCCTCAGTTAACTTCCCAGCTCTCAGTTCTTGTACGTGTCCATTTTAGATATGAGTTTAATGCTCACTATGCTCTGTAACCCCAATATCCTCATTTGACACATCCTCTTTTTCTTCCTCAATAGATTCAACTGCAGTTTTACTGCTAACAATTTGTTCTCAAAACCATCCCATCTTTCTTGATCATTCTGGCCATTTTCCTCATCTCCCTCCCAATAGAACACAGCCTCTGCCCTAGAATCGTGAAATCTGAGACATTAAATTCTACCTTACCTTGCCTGAAACTAAGACAAACTCCACCACTGTTTCCTGGGTCATTTCCAAACTTTTCTCACCCCTTCACTTACACTCCCTTTTTAGATACTGTTGACGTGTTGCCTTCCACCGTTAGAATGAAAGTTCCTGGACGACAGGGATTACCTTGATTGCTTTCATAATATTTGTATTCCCCTACCCCACAATAAAAAAAAAACTCAACACATATCCTGACATATAATAAATTATTTTTAATTCATTCATTCATACCATTTACCTTTTCAAGTCTTAGCCCATGATGATACTACCTATCTGGCACACAACCTATACTTAAAGTGAGCAGATTCCAAAGAGTTCTAAGATATAATTATAGAAAAGGGTCATCTTCCATTTCACATCCTTCTTCATTTATGCAAAGGGAGTCTCTAAGCTAGCTAGCAAAGTAAGCCTGGGCAAATGAAGCAGTAGGCATGTGTGGGAACTGGCTATTCCCAAAGAAAGTCAGTCAATTAAATGCAGCCTGGAAGGTATCTAATCTAATATCAAAGAGACTGTTATGGGATCGGCTCCCCAGAGTTTAGGGTTAATGATGTAGTTCGTGGCAGTTTGGCCAGGAGCAGAAAACATGAAACTGCACTAAGAGGTACGAAAAAATAAAAGACCAAATAATAACAATAATTGTATTAACAGTTTACATTGACCTAGAGCTTTAGTGTTTACTAAGGCTCCTTCCTCACAACCTTATGAGATAGAACATGTAAAAGTTTGGAGTTTGTTGTTTCTTTTTTGCTAAAAAAGAAACTGAGGCTCAGAGAAACTTGAGTGGCTTGTCACTGAGTGTCGACATGTCACACACTAGTAAGCAGAAGAGCTAAGAATCAATTCTGTCTTGTCACTGCAAATCTAGGACTCTGCCCCTTGAACCATGCTACCTCTTAGTTTCAGAAAAATTCCTGGGGGACTTTATCCAATTCTGCTAATCATTTTCTTACGGTGATAGCACCAAAGGCACATCGTGATTATTTGAAGAGACAACCCACATATATATATGATAACCTTTACAAAATTAATAATGAGCTTTAAAATGGCCTAAATTCTGATGACTCCAGTTTACTCTTCTTTCTTTTCTCCTCCTTCCCATTTACTTTGTGAACTCTGTTCCTAGTTATCTCTCAGGATTGACCAAGTAATTAACACTTTTTGTAGACAAACTGTATTGAGATAGAGTCCCCAGGCTCCCTTTAAACTTTTAACCAATGGTGTGCTCTGACTTGTCTTTAACAGTTTGAGGTGTTTCAGAATCAATGAAGATAAAGCCAAATTATGCAAAGGCAATAGGAGATAGAAACACCTTACTTAACCTCTGTTGGAATTACTCTCACTGATGAACAACTCGATGATAGAGTAGTAATAGGCCCTTTGGAAGAGAAAATAAAAAATATAGTGTGCCTCAAAGCTGTCACGGAAACCATATCATTACTTAGCTCTTGATGGGCCTGAAAATACTAGTGAGAAGGGACCAAATGTGTCTCTTTTGGGGAGATGCATTAACTCTCCTGGGACATCACTCAATATCCTGGAAGAACCGGCTTACTAAGTGGTACATTGTTGACCTGGAAAAACTAATATGCCTTTAAAAAATTAGACATTCTTTCCTAAGAGAAAAAGCTCAACTCCATTTATAGAGGTCTGTGTCACTAGTATTGCTACTAACAGAATTGTGGGTTTGTTTGGGGTTTTTTGCATGGAGAAAAAGCACTGGATATCATATAATCTAATTTTTACAAGTGTGGAAATTGACTATCTGTGTATGATACGACTCTGTATATTTTATTTCCTCCAATTAAATGTAAACTCCTTGAGTATAGGGACAGCTTTTTTGTTTTTGTTATTTGTCTCTGTAGTCCCAGTGCCAGCATAGTACCAGGTACATAGAAATGCTTGTTGAATTAATGAACAACTTTTTCTGAGGCAAAGATCACATAGCTGGCAAAATTGAGACTAGACCAGGGGGTCTTAAACTGAAGTCCAGAAATTTTTTTAAAATATTGTAATAACTACACTTTAATATAGTTGGTTTCCTCTATAATTCTATGTCTTTTGCTGTATGCATTTAAAAATATTATTCTGAGCGAGGACCCACAGGCTTCACCAGGCTGCAAAAGAAGTCTATTACACAAAAAGGGTTAAGGACTCTTGGACTAGATGGTAGGTCTCCTGACTCATATTCCAAACCTTTCTGCTATGCTTTAGGTAGTGTATTCTTTACTAGAATCCATCTATAAGATAAACAGTTCAGATCGTTTTTTACAGATGTGGTTACTTAGATCCAGAGGGAAGAAGTCAGCTCACAGTACAGAATAAAAAATGTGCTTCTCCTTAGTTTTATATATCCATTGCCTAGAGAGGCTAGAAATCACGATGGATCCCATAAGACAATAGACTGCAATGGGATTTTGCACATTAGCATAAGAAACCCCTGAGCACAGCGAATTTTAACCATGGAAACAGTGTATAAACCACAAATATCAGAGGGGACTTAAACATCAAGGGAAACCCACAAATAATGAATAAAAATAACCCCATTGAGGCATAATAAAATCCTCTCTACGAGACTCAGTAGCACAAACTGAAACCTGACCCCAGAAGATTTTGAGTGTGTGATTACTGTAAAGCAGTTTTACAATAATGAGATTAACGTAAAACTATGCCTGTTCTGTTTCTGCTCTTGTATTTAGTGACTGATCATATAATGCAGCATTCCTAAATAGGACCATATGTACATTTTCTTGATATGGAATGGCTTAGATTAGAACTTTCTTACAAACCCAACATTCTGCAAGTCTTCTCCATGTTACCAACCACTACTAGCAATCACAATTATCATTAAGGTATGCAGTGCACCTTAAGAAAGTGACATGTCAACCAATCTGGAGAACCATTTGCAACTATGTCAAAAATGTGATGAAACTGTGCATACTGTTTGACCCACTAATATTATGTCTGTACCCCAAAGGGATCAAAGAAAAAGGAAAAGGATCTATATGTACAAAAATATTTATAGCAGCTCTTTTTGTAGTGGCAAATAAATAGAAATTGAAGGGACGTCCATCAACAATTTGCGGTATATGATTATGATGGAATACTGTTGTGCTAGAAGAAATGATGATGAGGATGACTTCAAGAAAACCTGGGGAAATTATATGAACTGATGCAAAACGAAGTGAGCAGAAGCAGGGGAACATTGTACAAAATAATATCAATGTGGTAACAATAATGCACTGTGAAGGACTTAGCTACTCTGATCAATACAATGACCTATAATTCAACGAGACCCATGATGACCAATGTTTTCCATTTCCAGAGAAAGAACTGATGAAATCCGAGTGCAGATTGAAGCATATTTGTTTTTACTTTATTTTTCTTGCTTTATTCTTTTTGCAATATGACTAATATAAGGGGATGGGGATAGACACGATAGCTGGCTCCACTTCATGACCAGGAATCCATGTGTAAATCCCTCTTATGCTAAATTTGTTTGTTTCTTTGTTTCCCCTTATGTCAACAGTACTTACCTCTGCAACTTCAACCCATTGCTTCCAGTTGTGTTCTCCAAGCCTGGGCAGAGCAAGTCTAATCTCTCTCACATATAACAGCCCTTCAAATATATAACAGTTCTCCTGTGCCCCTTAAGTCTAATCTTCTTCAGGCTAACTTGTCAATATTTTAGGACCTGTAGGGTACAGTCTGAGATAATTTGGCTGCATGTACCAACTCATGAAAGAGCCATTCATTATTCTGTGGAAGTCTGTCTAAAAAAAGATAAGATCATAGCTCTACACCTGGAGGGAAATTTACAAGGTCATCATCTAGTTCAACCTCCTCATTTTACTTCCTCAGAAACATAAATCTGAGACCCACAGAGGTGAAACACCTCGTCAAATATTACATAGGCAGGCGGCAGAGCCAAGATGGCAGCTGGAAATCAGGGACTTGTTCAAGCTCTCCCCAAATCCCTCCAAACACCTAAAAATGTCTCTGAACAAATTCTGGAGCTGCAGAACCCATGAAATAGTAGAGGGAAACAGGTTTCCAGCCCAGGAGAGCCTGGATGGTCGCCAGGAAGGGTCTATTGCACTGTTCTGGGAACAGAGCACAGCTCAGCTTGGGCCACACCAGGACAGACCAGACCAGGAGTCATCCAGCAGAACAGGCCCTAGGGCCATGAATCATTGAGCTGTGGCAGTTACCAGACTTCTCAACCCACAAACACCAAAGAGCAGGTTAGTGGGAAAATGTGGGATCGAGTTGAGAGTGGTCTGCACACCAGCCCTGGGGGTGGTGGAGGTGGTGCGGTGGTGGTGGTGGCAGCAGCAGGAAGCTCCTGAGGCTGCTTCCAGAGCTCCAGGGTGAGCTGCTTCCTGAGACCCTGGCTCACATGGTGGGAGGGATCTAGCAGCTGATCAGAGTGGGAGTGCAAGGAGCATTTTGTTGGCACAAAGGAAGGTTCTCTTGCTGTGCCCTGCTTGGATCTGGACTGCGGTCCTGGTTGGTGGTTCTTGGGGGAGGAGGAGCACTGCTGTGACAGAGCCTGGGGTGATGGAGTAGAAGTAGCTCTAAAAACAGCAGTGCTTAGACCCTAAAGCTTGGGACAAAGTACTCTCTATTCTACAAACAGTGATACACTGACAAAAGCGCAAAGGTCAAATAGTTGGCTGGGAACATGAACAGGCAGCAAAAATGAACTCAGACTCAAACTCAAACTCTAGATTCTGTTTCTGGTGACAAAGAAGACCAAAACATACAGCCAGAAGAAGTGAACAAAGTCAAAGAGCCTACAGCAAAACCCTCCAAGAAAAATATGAATTGGTCTCAGGCCATAGAAGACCTCAAAAAGGATTTGGAAAAGCAGGTAAGAGAAGTAGAGGAAAATTTGGGATGAGATATGAGAGAGATGCAAGAAAACCATGAAAAACAAGTCAATGGCTTGCTAAAGGAGACATAAAAAAATTACTGAAGAAAATAACACGTTAAAGAATAGACTAACCCAAAAGTCAAAAGAGCTCCAAAAAGCCAATGAGTAGAAGAATGCCTTGAAAGGCAGAATTACCCAAATGGAAAAGGACGTCCAAAAGACCACTGAAGAAAATACCACCTTAAAAATCATATTGGAGCAAGTGGAAGCTAGTGGCTTTATGAGAAATCAAGATATTATAAAAGAGAACCAAAGGAATAAAAAAAATGGAAGACAATGTGAAATATCCCATTGGAAAAACCACTGACCTGGAGAATAGATCCAGGACAGATAATTTAAAAATTATTGGACTACCTGATCCAAAAAACAGCCTAGACATCATCTTTCAAGAAATTATCAAGGATAACTGCCCTGATATTCTAGAACCAGAGGGTAAAATAGAAATTGAAAGAATCCACTGATTGCCTCTTGAAAAAAATCCCCAAAAGAAAACTCCTAGGAATTTTGTCACCAAATTCTGGACTTTCCAGGTCAAGGAGAAAATAGTACAAGCAGCCAGAAAGAAACAATTTGAATATCATGGAAACACAATCAGAATAACCCAAGATCTAGCAGCTTCTACATTAAGGGATCAAAGGGCTTGGAATATGATATTCCAGAGGTCAATGGAGCCAGGATTAAAACCAAGAATCACCTAGCCAGCAAAACTGAGTATCATGCTCCAAGGCAAAATATGGGTTTTCAATAAAATACAGGACTTTCAAGCTTTCTCAATGACAAGACCAGAGCTGAACAGAAAATTTGACTTTCAAATACAAGAATCCAGAAAAGCATGAAGTCTTCTCCAGCTGTAACCACCAGGGAATAGAAGTGCCTGGCTGCCAACATGACAGCACTGACTTCTGCAAAGTAGCTTAATTACTCATTACAAGATTCCTTCAACAGAAGCTCTGGTCTGTAGTTTTGTAATAAAGGCCTTTATCTTTCCATAGATTCCCATGCCTCTGGAAAGAGGGGAATGGCAGCACTTTCCCGATGGCCATCCCTCCTTTTGAGATAGGGGGATGTATAGAGCAAATGGTAGTGCTGCAATTTAATGTCATTAACAATGCTGACATCTGTTTAATCCCACTGGAAACAACAGGTGAATCCCAACTGTGGAAAAAATAATTAACTCTTTAGTGTGTTTCACTGAAGGGATACTAGGAATCAATTAAATGTTTCATGCCATACCTGCAGTTTTTGTCCATTATTCAGCCTTTGAGTCCCTAGTCTCAGGTGCTGCTAAAGTGACAGGCAGTCCTTATAGGTGAGAAGTCTAGAGAACAGATTTATCCAATGGGCCTGCTCTAAATTTGCTATTAATAAAAATTAAGAATCATTATTTTATGTCCCTCTATAAGGAGCAAGGGTTAAAGGAATGTACAAAATAGAAGCCTGGATGGCCTGTCCATGGCCGGGAAGGAATGGAGAGTATTGGTTGATGAGGAGTTTTATAAGCTAGTTGGCATTTCATTTTAGGAATGTGGCCTTCACTCCTACTGAGTTTCAGTCTTCATGCAAGGGTAATATAGTTGATGACTTCTGAACTCTGATGTTCTGTTTTCTAATGTGCCTTTCCTGACATTCTGGGTCCTGTGTTCCAAGGGCCAGTTTTATCTTTGGCAATCTAGGTTCTAGATTCTGACATCCCTTTGATTTAAGCGGAACACTTAGGTACCTGACAATGAAAAAGGATCTGCTGCTTTTATCTCTACTCTTCTCACCTGCTGATTATCAGCAACCTAGACGTTCTCTTTATGACTTCACTGCCTGACATTCTTCTGCTGTATCAATTTCTTCTGCTTTTAATTTTTTTTAATTTTTTTATTATTTAATATATTTAGTTTTCAGGGTTGATTTTCTTT
>CM053625.1:51114455-51145356 GCA_028646595.1 Phalanger gymnotis | reverse complement strand
GCTGATCTCAATTTCCTATATCCTCTTAGGGTAAGAAAGTAGAGGTTTCATAAATATTTGTCAAAGTGAATTGGTTTTGGCTCTACCTAGTACCTACCATAATATATCTTTTTGTAGCACTTCAAGTAAATCATTGTTTTATCACTTTGGTATGCTGCTAGCAGACTGTTATCAAAAAGCAAAAAAAAAAAAAAAGAGTCAAAATTTAAAAAAAAAAAACACTTCCCACTGTAGAGGGTTTGGGGTTTAGAGGATCTCAAAAGCAAGAGAAAAAGGTATCTTGGAGCTATATACCCGAAAAGGGCACTAGCCAGACTGTTGGCTTTATGTTGGAAGGAAAAAGTGTTTTACAAAGTAGAAAAGGCCCAGAGCCCCAAAAGAACCACAGGCATGGAAAAGGGAGACCCAGGTCCCCCAAAGACAAATGCCACTTATTTTACATTTTTGCCAATGTCGTCCCTGAATTTCAATAATTTTTAATTCAATTTCAAAGAACTCATGATCCTCATTAGGCCTAAAAGGGAGGAGACAAGAAAGAAATAGTCTCCCTGCTAAGAGTTTTTAATACAACAGGACTTTTGAATAACGCCTTTCACAAACCATTCTCTCTCTTTGCCACCATCTGCATGGCTATCAAATGGATCTGCTTGCTCACTCATGCCAAATCTCAAGAGAAGTATTTTGGCTTGGACTTTAGAATATTGTGAGATGGCTGACCAGCAGATAGTCAAGTAAGGTTGCCCTCACAAGGATAACATCCACAATTGTTATTTACATTATAAATACCTTCTCTTTCTGAAAGACCAGGTATTCCAGGTTCAGTCACTTAACTACCCTGAGCCATCATTTTCCATATGTTCAGATAATAAATGCAAATGTTATTTTACCTGCCTCACTGGGGTGATGTGTGAACTAATTAATGAATGTTCACAGAGAGCTTGGGAAGAGATAACGACACTGTATAAATGTTACAGATTATTGAATCATGAAGCCTAAATACATAATAAACTCGAGGATAGGTTAATTGGAAACATAACAAAAACTTTCAGGCAAAAATAGGAATCATTTAAAAGGAATACCAAAAAGGAGTGCCTCCTCATTGCCTGGCAAACTGATGTTCATTATTATTCCTTTTGCAGGCAAGATAAATACGTACTAGGGTTGAAGGTCAACTCAGGAGAAATTATATGCCCTGATTGTCAAAACACTGTAAGATTTAAACCATCTGACAAAAAAGACCCAAGCCACAGACTCCATTGCCACAGGGTGTATTACATAGTTGCTATGTAACTATGTAACATATGGACCAGGCAACATAGGAAGACAGAATAACAGAGGTAGGCCCACTTATAATGGCTTATACGAGAACACAGGATCCTAGGATGGCATTTGCTGCAGGGATCTCTAAATAGATGTGAAATCTGGCCACCCTACGTCATGAGAAAATGAGATTTTTGCCTTGATTAGAAGTAGGAGGAAGGCCATATCTAGGTGCTCACTCTTTCACTCTCTTATCTCCAAGAGAGAGATGAGCGAGAATTATTTTTATCTACTACATATCAGATACTTGAAATCTATCAGTAATATTTCGGAGCGTGAGCCATTTTTCTCCTGGTTTGTCCAAAGGAGAGAGTAGCAGTTACCTTGTTTTCAACCAGTTTGGCTGCTTCTTATCCCTTACATTCCTCCCCTAAAAAAATGGGTAGAGAACAAATGTATTTATCCAAGCAAACTACAAAATGGAAATTGGGAATGGTATACAGATCCTGGTAGCCAACACAATACACAAGAGTGCATGGTTCTTCATCTTTGGAAAAAAAGATAAAAATTTCAACTCAGCCAAAGACAGAATGATCTCACCAAAGAACTCCCGTGTTAGCACTCTCTGGCTGTTCGGGTATTTAGAATGAAAGGAAATGCTGACAGGGAGAAAACAAATTTCTTCACATTTCTGGTGATCCCACAGTATTCTGGTGTATTCAAAGTCTGTGCTTTGCTTCTCACCCTTCTGTCTTTCTCTGTTTCTCTTCAGCATGAATGGCTCAGAGGTCTCTTTGCTAATCAGTAATTATATCTTTCTATGAATATGCAACACTGATGGGCTATTCTTCAGGGCGCTGGCCCAATTTCACCTATAGTGGGGGTATTGCAACAACAAAAGTTAGATCACCAGTAAAAACTGAGCTATATTGTTTGGCACCAAGCCCTTTCTCATATGCTATTACAATATCTTTGCAGAAGGCATCAATGAGATTTTACCCTAAATGTAAGAATTCATTCATTCAACATTTATCCAGCACTTACTATGCATAAAGCAACTTACTAGGTTCTGAGAAAAAGTCATCCCAGCTTTTACATCCTGCATAATCCATGGTAGGCAAAAACGTTAACAGACAATTGCCTGTGGCAGTTGCCATCTTTACATGCAACTGACGGAGAAGTGCATTGATTATAACATCTTACTTTATCTGTTGTTTGCTAGGTTGTCATTTTTTCTTAAGCATAAAACAAAATGCAGCTTTAAACACTTTACTCAAAAATAGTATCTTCTTCTACATCTTAAAATTATATAAAATTCTAAGACGTAAACAAGCATGGAAATAACTGTTTGACATTAAGGATTTTCTCAAAGGAGGTAAAGTTGACAGAAGCTATATTGATAAGCATGTTCCCCTAGTTGCCAGTTCCAAAGTTTTGAGGTGCATCTTTGTCACTAGTGTCAGGTATGGTAGGAGAAGCCATCCTTTGAATGTAAAATAGAAGAAGAAAGTCTATGTATAGATTGGTTATTTGTTTTTGTTTTTCAGTCATTTTAGTCTTGTCTGACTCTTCATGACCCCATTTGGGGTCTTCTTGGCAGAGATACTAGAGTGGTTTTCCATTTCCTTCTCTGGTTCATTTTACAGATGAGAAAACTGAGGCAGAGTTAAATGATTTGTGCAAGGTGACACAGCTAGTACTTGTCTAAGGCTAGATATGAACTCAGGAAGATGATTCTTTCTGATTCCCAGACTAGTGCTCGATCCACTGTGCCACCTAACTGCCCAGATAGTATATAGGGAGTAGGCATAATAACAGTGAACTAACATTGATACACATAAAAATTTTGGGAAAAGTAAATTATGTTTTAGAGAATCAGCATATAGTAGAGCTGAGGTCATATAACCCCAGTAAGTATGTAAGGATTTGATGCCAGTAGAAATATAGGCATTGCAGGGGTTCTGGATCTTAACATTCCTTTCCCCATATATATTACTGTTGTAGAGCCACCATAAAAAGGCTGATCAGATTCTGTATTAGATGACATGTGTGAATGAAATGTTTTAGAGTTCCTGTTAGTCTCCAGATATATAAGTGCACCTTGGGAACTTAGAGTATCTCTGCCAAGAAAACCCCAAATGGGGTCATGAAGAGTCAGACAAGACTAAAATGACTGAAAAACAAAAACAAATAACCAGTCTATACATAGACTTTCTTCTTCTATTTTACATTCAAAGGATGGCTTCTCCTACCATACCTGATGCCAGTGACAAAGGTGCACCTCAAAACTTTGGAACTGGCAACTAGGGGAACATGCTTATCCATATAGCTTCTGTCAACTTTACCTCCTTTGAGAAAATCCTTAATGTCAAACAGTTATTTCTATGCTTGTTTATGTCTTAGAATTTTATATAATTTTAAGATGTAGAAGATACTATTTTTGAGTAAAGTGTTTAAAGCTGCATTTTGTTTTACGCTTAAGAGAAAATGACAACTTAGAAAATAACAGATAAAGTAAGATGTTATAATCAATGCACTTCTCCATCAGTTGCATGTATATATTGTGCATGAGGGAGAGCAGTATGACTATAAGCAAGAGATTTCTAACAATACCTTTATAAAACAATCCAGTTACTTTTACAGCAAGTGAAACACTGAACAAAGACCATGGTCACCACTGTTATAGAACAGGAAAACCTGCACTGAATCAAGGCAGAATGATTTTATTTTGATGGCAAGGTTCTCCAAATGTACTGATTATATCACTGTTTCAACAATTCGGCTAGCAGCTGCTGTGGAGGTGAAAGACCAACAGGAGCCCAACAACAAGAGCGCTGCCCCCAAAGGTTCTTTTGATCTGCTTTGCTAAGAAAAGTAACACTAAGGGGTTAATAATCTTACTTCAATCCAACATACAAATATCATTCACTTAGTTCAGGGGGAAAAGCCAGCACCCTGAACTTCAGAGCAAATACAAACAAATTACAAACATACATTATAAACAGACCAAATACAATTCATAGTTAGCAAAAAACCAACATCTAAGTTCAGGAGCCAAGAAGCTCATAACAATGGCTGGCCCAGAGTCATGTGCCACTCCTCCTGTGGCTCAGAGCCGCAACCAAGTAGCTCTGTTCTCTCTTTTTATACACTCTCTGGATGTCATCAAACCTCATCTGAGCAACCAGAACTTAGGGGCACACTATTGGCTCTGGTCTTAGCAACTACCCTTTGGGCCCTCAGGGCTTCACACCCACATCAGCTTAGCACCTAGTAAATAGGGGTTTGGGCCTGGGTCTTTGCACCTAGGCTCAATCAAAGACAATTAATTTATCATTCTAAAACAGTAAAAAAAAAGTCCCAACTTAATTGATATTACACTCATGTTAATTACAAATTGACTTATTACATCCTTCTAAATATACTAAGCCTTGGAACAGGACACAGTCCTGTCAGCGAAGTAATAATAACTGAAAAAAAATATTATCTTAAGAATCCAACCTGGAAATACATAGTGGATGAAAAACTCATTGTCCATATGATGATGACATGCCAGTTAGACAGAATTTATTGTCTACTCTATGCAATGCATTGTGCATACCTCTGGGGATTTTTTTTAAAAAGGCAAAAAATAGTCCTAGTCCTTGCTCTCAGGGACACAATCTGATGGAGACAACATGCAAATAACTATGTAAAAAATAAGATATGTATAGGAAAAATTGGTGATAATCTTAGAAGGAAAGCACTAAAATTAAGGAAGCCTGGGAAATTCTTCTTGTGTAAGGTGGGTCTTCAGCTGTGACTTGAAAGAAGACAGAAAATAGAGGAACCAGAAAATAGAGATAAAGAGGTAGAGAATTCCAAGGCTGGGGGATAGTGAAAATGCATTGAGTCAGCAGATAAGAGTGTCTTGTGTGAATGACAGCAAGAAGTTCAATATCGTCGAATCTCAAAGTGTGGAGAGGAAAGTAAGATGTAAGAAGACTGGGAAAATAGAAAGATGCCAGATTATGAAGCTCTGTTTTTAGAACAAAACAGAGGATTTTACATTTGACCCTAGAAGCATTAGGGAGCCAATGGAGTTTACTGAATGGGTGGTGAGAGTATGATAGTGTGACATGATCAGACCTGTGCTTTAGGAAGACCAATATGATGGCTGAGTAGAGCATGGATTTTGAGTGGAGAAAGACTTGAAATAAGAAGACCAACTAAAGAGATGTTTAAATAGTACTGTTGTGAGGTGATGAGGGCCTACATCAGAGCTGTGGCGGTGTCAGAAGAGAGAAAGAAACATATACAAGAGATGTTGTAAAAAGGCAGAAGTGACAGAACCGACAAAACTTAACTGATTGGATCCAAGGAGTAAGAGATAGGATGTGAGAAGGATGCTAAGTTGTGAGGCTGGGTGACTGAGAAGATGGCAGTACCTTTGGCAGTAAGATGGAAATTTGGAATAGAGGAGGGTTTTAAGGAAAAGATAATTATAAACATATTGAACTTGAGATGTCAATAGGACATCCAGTTTGAGATGTCCAATAGGCAGTTGGAGATATGAAACTGGAGCTCTGAAGAGAAATTAGGGATAGCCAAGTAGATAGCATGGAGATAATAATCAAAACCATTGAAGCTGATGAGAGATCACCAAGTAAAATAGTGTTGAGGAGAAAAGAAGAGACCCCAGGACAGAAACTTGAGGCACAAGCACAGTTAGGAGATGTAACCTACATAATGATCCTGCTAAGGAGAAAAATAAGAGGTACTCAGGTAGAAGAACCAAGAGAGTGAAGTGTCATGAAAACTTTAAGAGAAGACACTATCAATGAAAAGATGGTGATCAAAAGTATCAGGGGCTACAGAGAGTTCAAGAAGGAAGAGGATTGAGGAAAGGCCAATAGATTTGGCAATTAAAAGATTTGTAATAACTTTAGAGGAGCAGTTTCATTTGGATGATGGTGGTGGAAGCCAGATTGCAAAAAGTTAAGTAGAGAGTGAGAAGAAAAAGAAATGGATGGACTTCTCAGTCAGTTTAACCACAAGAGAGAGGAAAAATAAAGGATGATGCTAATAGGAGTGGGTGGATCAAGTGAGGAATTTTTTAGGATAGAAAAAAACATAGGTATGTTTGTAGGCAGTAGGGAAGCAATCAGTTGAGAGGGAGTATTTTAATATTGTCACTGGAATTCATGTGTGTCTGTGTATGTACATATACACAGACACATATATGTGTATATATATATATACCTATAATATGCATATATATATATATCTATTATAAAAGTTATATTGAGTTGTCAGCAGTCTGTCATTTCTACTCATGCTCTAAGTTCCCCCAGACATGTTTCTCCTGCGTGGAAACCATAGGTAACTTTAAAATGTGCTGCTAAAATATGCTATGCATTACAGAATCTTATCAGCCTTTTCATGATGGTACCTCAATAAAGATATTGCTCTGTATGTCCACTGGTGAGGCATTAGGACTCAGAATATCATCTCATGCTTCATCTTCTGATGATAGCCATTGCTCCACTTTACTTGAAGACTTTCTAGCTTTGTAGGAGCTGACAAATATTAGAATCTGAGGACACAGCCCATAAGAATCCAATATCATCTCCAAAATATTGAGGTGTCAGAAGAGATTTTAGAGGAGGGATAAAGTATAACTCTTTAAATAAAACACACAGTAACAAGGAGAACCTTAAAACTAGGCTGAAAATAACACTCTAAAAGATTGCTCCAAATCAGGAATAATAGGAGCGATGTCCATCAAATCATCCTTTGAGGTTTGCCTTATATCCTACAACTTGACAAAGTGAAAATTTATGGGAATCATCAGTGTTCAATGGGGTTGTAGACAGAAGTGCCTACTAATACATTGTTGCTGAAGCTGTGGATTAGGTTTTGCTTATTCTGGAAAACAAGTTGGTTACTAGGCTAAGAAAGTGACTAAAATATTCATACCTTTTGACTCATAGAATCCACTGCTACGCATATATTTCAAAGATTTAAATGACAGAAAAAGGTACCATATATACAAGATTGCTTATAGTAACACTTTTTGTACTAGAAAAAATTGGAAACAAAGGAAATATTCATGAATTGGGGAATGTGTAAACAAACCATGATACATGAATGCAATGGAATATTACTTTTCTATAAGAAACTACAAATATGAAGATATAGAGAAGTACGGGAAGATTTATATGAACTGATGCAATGTGAAATAAGATGCAAGAGGTAAACAATAAAATGAATAATAAAAATAATGCAAACAGAAAGAATAACATAAAATGGAACATATCACAATGTAATTATAATAACCAAACTTGAACTTCAAGAATAAAAAAGAAATAGATTTTCGTTCTTTCACTGAAGAGATGAGGGATGATTAGCATAGGCTATTACATGCTCTATTAGTCTGAATTTTTGTGTTGTAATTTTTATGGAACTGGTTTTATTTAATCTTTCCTATTCATTATGTTATGATCAATGGCACTCTGGGTGGAGAAGGAGAAAGAGTCATAATTGGAAATGATGAAGTAAAAACAATAAAAATATAGCAACAATAATAAGAGTCCTGATAATAAAAATAACCACAGTAATTACCTTCTAATGTGCCCACATGTCAAATCAGCAACTCAATATATCTACCCAGGGGTCAACATTAATGTCCACCTGACTGTATCTTTGGTGTTATATTGTTACCCTTATTTCTTCATATGCCTAGCAACTTTGAATCATTTCATAAGGAGGCAGCAGAAATAGCTACCTAATGCTGCTAAGCTAAAGTGGCATCTACCATAAATAAACCTTGATAACTCCTTTTCTGTTCTTATGACAATTATTTCCTCTTTTTTCTTTCATCCTTAAGCAAGAGGGTAAGTAGCAGGCAGAATATCCATTCAGAAGTTTCTCTGTATGACTTTTATAAATTACATTCATTAATATGGTACTACTGAGTGCATGTACTTTGACTTATCCTCCCTCTCCTGAGTGGATATGGATTTATATTGATCTATCCTGACTCTTTCACCTGGTTACCATTATGACTAAATGATAGATATGTGCCTGATGCTTTGTGAAAGCTAGAGAAACAATACTTGGTCATGGAAGTAAGCAAAGCTAACTGAGACATATAAGAATTGAAACTGTAATTTTGATGCTTTAACCAGCTGAGCTAACCAGCTGCACACTAGAATCATCTAGAGACACTTAAGAAGAAACAAAGCATTTTGGAACTAGAAGGGACCTTAAAGATCATCTAGGATAAGCCCCTGATTTTTACAGATGACAGTACTAAGGCTCCAAAAAGTTAAATGACCTATGCAAGCTTGCATGGCTAGTAAAAATAAAAGCCAAGGCTTATACCAGGTCTTCTCAGTCCCTGTCCCAGATTGCTCTCAGAAGTCTTCATGTTTTATATCTGAGCTTTCAAATATTAAAAAAGCAAGTTTAAATTTGTTTGTTTTTCCTGAAGTCATTATTATGGGACAGAAGCTCTTCTAATATCTAAAATATGAGATAGAGATGTGCACCTGAATATAGACTGTGTGGGAGAAGCACACTAAAATCCAAATTTCACACACTGGCATGAGTCCACAGATATGAGACAATTTTGTTCAACAGCTAAAACAATGTTTTTAATGTGTAAATCCTAAAAGGAAATTAAAACTGGCAGCTACTTGATGTTAAAAAAAAAGCTCCTGTTCAGCAGTCATTAAGATCTGGAACTGTAGTAATTCCCTCTAATAAAAAATAATTTATGATTTTCTTGTAGCAGAGAAAATTATGGTGCACCTGAGCCTCTGATTTAAAAAAATGCGTTTCTAGCTCCTTTTTTTAACTACATCCTTATTTCAGCTTTACAGTTCTTCATTCAAAGCAAACCATAACAGTAAACCCTCTCTTTATTAGAAGACAGAAGCTACAGGAGAGAGAAAGACACCCTATATTTCAGGGAGAAAGGAAATGAGTCTAAAAGAGAATAGAAGGAAACCCCCTCAAAAGCAACATTTGAATATTTTCAGCTTATGAATACAGCCACATAACTGATGTAATAGAAGCCAATATTACAAACTATTGCCTATTAAGAAGATTAATTACAACATATAGGATGCTTGTGGAAAGAAAAAAAACTCTATATAGAGTCCAAGTCTTCTTGGCACCATGGCAATTGAGATTCTATCAATAATAAGCATATATCCTCCAAAACACACAATAAACCAAACATACAATTCTATCTGCTTCCATTTACCAGTGACATTTAGGTATGTGTGTGTTTGTGTGTGTTTGTGTATGTGTGTATGTGTGTGTGTATGTGTGTTTTAATTCATACTAGTCTTCATCAATTCTGGTACTGTGCACAGCATCTCAAATGGCCCTGTTCTTTATTCAGAATCTCTTCTTTCATTCACAGAACTGTAGTAAATAGATCTCTGAGGGGTGAAAATGACTATTTCAACAATAGGACTATTTCAGCACTTTATCAAAAGGTATTCCTTTTATTCTTTCATTCCTTTGGCCAGAGTTGTCATTTTATGCTCTGAAAATTATGTTATATATTTTTTTGTCCAGCTGGATGTGGCAATTGTTAGGGGTTTTTTGTTCGTGTTGTTGTTGATTTCAACTTTTCTACTTCCTACCACCATCACCTCATGTTTACAAAAGCTAACTGCTCATCCCTGTATTTGAATTCATGCTCTCTTTTAAAGAAAGAATACTTATAATAATCTCATATTTGTGTTTTTCCCTGGTGAGGAAATGGCATAAGAGAGTAGAATAGCCATAATAGATTCTAAATCTGCATGACCTTCCATTCTTTTGTACAACTTTTAGAAAATGCTTTAAATTTTATAGTGTGTACTTTCATTGATTACAACTTTTTAATCCAGAATTCCCAATTAATTAAACTGGCATCAGCTACCTTTGAGTATCTATCAGATTTTCAGAAAGCTTACAGATTGTACATCTCCAACCTGGCTATTATCACCATATCATCATCTCCAATGTTTGGAGGCATTTCCACCAAAGGGAAAAGGGAACATTACTCTGTCTTCCTTTGAGAAATTCTCTGTCAGCATTCCAAATTCTTTAGACCCATTGTTCTCAAGTTTGGGAAAAATGAAAAGTAGTTTCCCAAAAACTTTGGAAACCCTGGTCCAAACCACTGTGTTGTCAAATTTAGAAGCTTTGTTAGTTCTTTTTCATCAGAGGGAATAGTCAATATAAAATCATCAGAGTCATTCAGGTTCTAGTTTGAAGAAAAAAGCCTAACTATTCAGGATACCAACTACCCAAAGTATGAAGAAATAAAAAACCAGTTATTGACTCTTACTTGGCATTTTTCTGGATCCGTCAATATGGATACTCCACTCAAAGACGTAGAATGCAATTCATTTGTGCCTTTTCATTCATTCATGTCTTCCCATAAATCCTTTCCAAAAGGGGTCCAACCAACATGCTGTACTGTACATACTTTCAAAATCATGAAAGAGTGAAAGGGTATCTTCAAAAATTGTCCCTCATCATTTCAAAACTACAATAAATTACCAGATACATATTTTTTTTAAAAACAACAGCAACATAAGAAAAAGAGAAAGAATGCAAATCAACATGAGGTACTTCCTTCAAAAGACTGTTACAAGATCACTACTCCTACAGGTACAAATCATCCCCCCATATACCGTGCTAGCAGGGTTGTAGCTATGTCTGGAATTACTTTTAAAAGTCCCTAATGAGTAATGTTTCACCTAGACCTCTAGATTCCTTAATATATTGAGGCTCATAGACTTTAGGAGCTCCCAAGGTCTAGGAGACCAGTAGTATGGCACCCAGTAAAATGCTATATAATGCAGTTCAAAAGAAAAGAGTTTTCTAGTAAGGTGAATGACTGAAAAATGGAATATGGACTTTGTTGTGGAGTCCTAACAGGTTCTCCCCTTGGCAGTGACACAACTGGACACGACTAAACATTTAATGAATGTAGGTCATAAAACTTCCTCAGTTCACATAGAATGAACAAATAGGAATGGGTGTGCATAGGTGGAGAAAGATAACATCAGCATCAGGTGTATCTTGTACACAAGAAAAAAAGTTTCCAGTAAGAATGTTGATTATAAGATGAGCATTACATACATACATACACACTCTAAAATTTTAAAGAGTAGGAAGACCAAAAGAAAAATGAGCAAATAAGCTACAAGAAAAGTTAATGCATTTAATAATAACTCTAGTGTCATAGATTAGAAAATCCCCAAGAAAATGAAACCCTAACAATATATTTTTCATGACCCTCAGAAATTACTTAGGAAAATCTATAAAACCCTACATAATGGCTAAGAAAAGTGCTAAGAGAATGAAAAGAAAGTTGTGAATTCATATGAAAGTTATAATTACCAAGAATAGATCAATAAAGCAAATGGGAACAAAGAGAATTTAATATGAACAACATAGTAAGATCCGCCCCCCCCCAAAAAGAGGTTCATAAGTTTGTAATACAAAAAGGTACAGAGGTAAAAGAAAAATATATAATAAAACAAAAAGAAAACAAGATGATAAAAAACCATAATATTTATCAAATACAGGGAATCAGAGCTCAAATGATAACCTTATAGAATCATGGATTTAGACCTGGAAGGGAACTCAGAAGCCATCCAATCCAACTCCTTGATTTAAAATATGAAGATTCTAAGGCCCTAGGAAGTTAAGTAATTTGCTTGAAGTCATTCTGATATTAATCATCAAGAGATAGGCACGATTCAGTGAAATAAAGGAAGACCTCTCAGAAAAACACAAGGAAGTAAAAATTCTGAATGACTTCAAGAAATCACAGAAGAAACCTGCCCAAACACATTGAAAATAAAAAGCGAAGTACACATGAAAAGATCCTACAGATCACTGACAGAATTTCCATTTTTAATTCACCAAAAAATGTTGTATAACTAACTTTAGAACTACGACGTCAAAAAGTAATAATTCAGGCTGACAGCAAAAAGATGTTCACATACCAGTGCAAATAAGTCTGAATCATTTAGAACTACTAGTTTATAAGAAACTAAGGGAAAATAGTAATACAATATACCCTCTAAGCATAGAAAATTAAACTTTCAAAACAACATTCTGCAAAGGTAAACTAAATCATCAGTAAAGAGAAACTTCCAGAGAAAGGAATTCAAGATGTTCCTGTTTCTTTGTTCTCTCTCTCTCTCTCTCTCTCTCTCTCTCTCTCTCTCTCTCTCTCTCTCTCTCTCTCTCTGTCTCTCTCTCTCCCATTTGAGGAATGGAGAAGTTTCGATCTAAATTGTGATTTCATTGGTATAGGGAACTCCTGGTGAGGAAACTGCCTTTAACAATGTACATCATCCTTGTTCTACAACTTGTATAGTCTTAGAGAGTTTCCTGGGTCTCTGAAAGGTTAAGTGATTTGCCCAGAATCCCACAGCCAATATGTGTCAGAGCCAGGTCTTGAACCCAGGTCTTCATAACTCTGAGTGCAATTATCTATCTATTCTACTGTAGATGCCTCTCCAAGCCAGTCCTTCAAAATAAATCAGAGATTAGCATGGCATCTGACATGTAAATACTTTAAACAAAAGAACCATAAGAAAAAATGCACAGGTAAGAAAGGACAACTAAGAAACCAATGCATCTAGGGCTAAACAACTTATGGGTTTTTTTTCTTTAAAGAAAAAAACAGCTTTCATATTGTTTGAGGGAAGAAAAAGGGAAACATTTTTGTACACAAAGAATCTTGGATCGAAAAGATTAAGGGGGTCTAAGGAGAAAATAGGAAAGGATTCATTTAATATTTCTGGGTCTAAAACCACGTTCCCTAATTAACAATTTTTTTCTGAAGTGAAATAGTACAGGAAAATGTATTTAGTGGAGAGAAAACTGAAGAGAAATGAAGGATCCTGGAGATGCACTATTTTCTGGTCAGGGCTGGAAAGAAGAGAGGAATGTGTTTTGGTTATTAGTTAATTTTGTTTTGTTTCACTTTTGCTTTTTCCTTGCCTTAGGAGAATAGCGATAAAGCACTGAAAGGTAAAGGATATTCTGGAGGCACTTTGGCACAATTCTCATTGGGGTAGGAGTATATAAGGATATATATAATGGTTTCCAATTAATGAGAATAGGTACTTTAGGAAAGTTTCTTCTCTAAGCAGAAGTCAAGCTTCTCAGGCCCAATCAGTCAATACACATTTATTAACCACCTACTATGTACCACTTACTTTGCTCTGTGACAGGGGTGACAATGAGGGGTTCAGAATGTCTTTCTCTAATGCAATCAGCTTAAGCATCACCCCCCAACATTAGGTTGACTTTAGTGACAAATACCACTTCCACTTTAGCACTTATTATCAATTAGCACTTTGAAAGGATTATTTAGTACCCAGATACAGCAAGAACAATAAATACAAACATTCCCTGTTCCCTCCCCACCTAAGGGACACACTCTCCACTACACTACCTTGATCTCTAGAGACAGTGAGTTCAAACTTAGCATCGTTTCTATGTATCATTCTTCCCAAGTTCACATCCAAAGTCTCATTGTCAGAGACTGAAAAAAGGACATGAGATTGTGAAAGGATGATATCAATAGGTAAAGATCAATTAGCCAGTCAATTAATAAGCATTAATTTAGTGCTGAATAAGTGCTAAGCACTCACTGAATCTTTAAGCATTAGGGATAAAGAGCAAGGCAAAAACAGAGCATGTCCTTTCAAGGAGCTCAAATTCTGATGGTGGAAACAATAAGCAAAATACTATGTATCTACAAGATAAATTCAATGTAAATGAGAAATAATCTTAGAAAGAAGACACTAACCATGGGGAGGGGGGGGAAGGTAGGATTTGTATTGAGTCTTGAAGGAATACAGAAAACAATGAGGAATTGCCTTCCAGTTATGAAGAACAGCTAGTAAAGTGTTACATCAGGAGTAATATGTCACAGTGTACAATTTCACATTGTTGTGTTTGAGGAACAGACAGGGTAGTTTGGGTGGGGGGGGGGGGCTTGGGGAGTAGGATAACAGGGGAAGATATGTTTGGGAGGTAGACGTATATACAAGGAAAGACATGTTAGTAAAGGAGAAAAAGTAGTATTGGGCCCCGTGTGTACAAAGTGGCCTGTACCAAACTTTTACAACTTCTTTGCTATTTCCAAGAATATGATTCTTCAGCAGAAATTTATTCTAAAAAAAAAATAGAAGGAAGAGAGATATGGGAAAGGCCTCTAATTGGACTAACATATGGGCTAGTAGAAGAAGCAGTAGAGTTTTGTACTCCTTAAAGATAACCTTGTATGATGGTTATAGAAAGAATAAAAAAGAGATATAAACACAAAGTGAATGAATAGAATAGGCACTAGAGGATCCCAGAATAGATCATATTCTAGAGGATCCTAGAAAAAAAAATAAAAGTCAACACTAAGTACTTCCTTCAAAAGATATTACAGGATAATATTATAAGATCATTGTTGTAAGGAAAGGTTGATTTAAGTGAATATTTGTGAGAAAGGTTGCTATAAATAAATGTCAGACAAACTAAGGGAACAAATGAAGTGGGCAAGGAGAAATCTGTGATAGTTTTACCTGGCCTGGGAAGGTAAGAGTGAAAGAGAAAGTGATATCAGATATGTACAATCATGCATTGTACATAGAAAGACTAACAATAAAAATAACTTCAAGGACTTTGAAGTTGGGTCTGGCAATGGAAGACAAATGCAATATAACATAGTAGATATTAGATAGTAGTAGTAGATAGACTGGCACCTTAAAGTAAGGGTGAGCTGACATATACTGGCTGAGTAACTCTGGGCATATTTGGCAACTAAGACCAGAAGTTGCAGAACAATGTTGATCTTGTCTCTGAAAGGAAGAGAAATAAACATTCTAAACAAACAAAAAGTGTTCAGAGGTAGATGGGAAGGAAGAGAAAATTGGGATTAAATTAGTGGAATAAAAACAAAACAGCAATTTACTAATTTCAAAAAGGACAAAAATAGCATAAAATAATTCAATTGAAAAATACAAGCTTAACAGTTATAAACCTAAACATAAGAAGATTAAACTTCCCCAATAAAATTAAAGAGAATGAAAGAATGGGTAGTAAAATAAAACTCAATGATTCACGAGACGCTAAAGCATCTAGACACATACAGAGTAGATGTGAGGAAGTCAAACAACATTCATTAGCCTTCAGGTGATTACAAAAAGTAGCAGTTTCAATTATGATTTATGAAAAGATACAACAAAAAATTATAAAACCAAGAGATATAAACAGGAAAACACATTATGTTTAAAGGTGCTATATAGCAAAACAATATCGTTATGAAATATATGAATATATATAAAACAAAAGAAATAATATACATGTGTATCTGTATACACATGTATACAGATACGCATGTGTGCACATAAATATAAAATGTGTGTATATATATGCATATATATGTGTGTATGCATATATGTATATATATACATATATATTTCAGAGCTTGGTAAATCCAACAGAAAGATAAATGAAGAAGATATGAAGCTACATAGATTGTCACTGGAAAAATAAAATTTAAGAGCCCTGTAGCAACTACTAAAAGAGAATTTTAAAGAATATCCATATTTTTTAGATTCACATAATCTCTTTACAAAAATGGATAATGTGATAGGCTATAAAAAAAACAAAAGTAAAGCTCCAATGGCATAAAAATGTATTCCTTAAAGAAGTAACAAAACAAACATAACAATTAATAAAGGAAACATAAGAAAAAGTACAGACCCACAAGAAAAATTATAAATAAACCCCATATAAAAATTGGGTCAAAGAATAAATCATAGATCCAATAAGTATGTGACATGCAGAATAGTAATAGTAGGATATGGAGCAACTAGGTGGCCCTGTGGATAGAGTGCCAAGCCTAGAGTCAGGACTGCTCCTCTTCCTGAGTTCAAATCTGGCTTCAGACACACTAGCTATGTGACCCTAGGAAAATAAGTTAACCTTGTTTGCCTGAATTTTCTCATTTGTAAAATGAGCTGGAGAAGAAAATGGCAGATCACTCCAGTATCTCTACCACAGAAACTCAAAATGGGGTCACAAAGAGTCTGCCGTGACTGAAAATGACTCAACAAAAAAATATGACAATATGGCAAGAGATCAAAGAAAGAAGGAAGGAGTAGAAAAGAGAATGCAGGGAAGAGAAAAGAGAAGGAGAGACAGAGATAAAAAGAAACAGAGAATTACTAATGAATATTGATGCAGAAAAAATTTGACTAGTTTTAACAAAAGATGCCAGCAACAAGAAAACACACACACACACACACACACACACACACACACACCAAACTAAACGTATCACATTTGCAAGGATGTTTCCCTATTAGAAAAAGAATTCACATAATCCATCCTGAAACATAACAGGGAAAAATGTATGTGATTATATAAAATAGGAAAACAAAAAAATCCTTAAAGGAAAAAAAAGACATTTATCTTAAAAATTCTAAAATAATTGTCATAAAAAGACTTTTCTTCAGTATGACCAAATCCAAGACTGAAAAATTATTTGAAAAATATAATAAAAGAATCATGGAATTTTAGAATCAGAGAGATTTCAATTTCCCTTTTACACAATCTATACCTTAAAAAAGATTTTCTGTTCCAACATACAAAGCAAATGGTTATTGAGTCTTTATTTGAAGACCACCTGTGAAACGGAACTCACTCTTCCAACTATGATTTGACACATTACTAGAACTAGTATATAACAATAAGAAAAAGGAAATAAATTACAGGTATACACACTACAAAGGGAATACAAAATTATCTTAATTTCCAGATGATATCTTTACTTTTAAAACCCTAGAGAGTTATCAAAGAAATTAAAACAACAATTTCCATAGAGTAAAAAGATACAAGACAAATCATTAGCATTTTTAAAAGGTGCCATTGACAGAAATGGAGGAAATGAAAGAAGAGGAATTTTTTCCAAAATAACCTTTGAAAGGCACAAAATATTTGAAAATTAATCTCCTGAGACTGTCTTGAGACTTATATAAACACACCTAGTAAAGGAAGTCTTAAATAATTATAGAACTAGTCATTGTCCTTGAACTAAATATGTCTCCTATATATGGAAGATAGAAGATCATATTATCTTGAGGAATTGCACAATGCTGTCTTTTAGAAAGAAAAATGATTTGTTTTTCCCTTTTATTATTATACAATGGTCATTTGCCAATTAACACCCCACCCTCCATAAAATAAAAAAAACAACAAAGAAAAATGGTTAAGAAATAAATTTAGCACAGTTGCTACATCTGAAGAGAGGAGGGAAGTTTATTTCACTACTGTTCCTTTATAACCAATACTGGTTATTGCTTTTAATCTGAATTCTAATGTCTTTTAGTGTTCTTTTCATTTGTATTACTGTAGTCATTATGTATATTGATATCCTTGTTGGTGAGCTTCTTTTTGTTCTACTAAAACCAATACTTATTAAAAAATGAAAGCTGAAATGTTGGTTTGAGTCAGAATGTGCAAGACCTGGCAAGCCAAACAAAGGATTTTGTATTTGATATTAGACACAGGAGAGTTTACTGAATGGGGGAGAGAAATGGTCAGACTTGCACTTTAGGAATAGCACTTTGGCAGCTATGTGTAGTAGAGATCAAAGATATGGCAGAGACACCATTTAAAAGGCTTATTCAACAGTACAATTAAGAAGTGATTAAAATTTGAATTACAGAGGCAATCTGTGAGTGGAGATGCTAGATATGATAGAGATATTGTAGAGGTAGAATTAACAAACTTGGTAACTAGATACATGGGCTTGAGGAGAGTAAGGAGTCTTGAATGACTCTGTGATTATGAACGTGCTCTTGACACAAATAGGGAAATCTGGAAGAGAAATGGGTTTAGGGGGAAAGATAAGTTAATTTTTGGATCTTGAATTTCAAATGCCCGTGGGACACCTAGCTTGAAATATCTAATAGGTAACTGGTGATATAGGGCCAGCCAAAGATCAGAAAGACAGATTAGAACTAGAGAGAGATAGAGAGATAGAGGGATGGATGGATGGATGGATGGATGGATGGATGGATGGATGGATATGTATAGATAGATATCTTTGCCAGGAAAACTCCAAATGGGGTAACAAAGAGGCAGACATGAGTGAAAGGACTATACAACATAGATAGATAGATAGATAGATAGATAGATAGATAGATAGATAGATAGATAGATAGATAGATAGGAGTTATCTGCACAAAGATATTAATTTAGCTCATGGGTGCCAAAGAAGTCATCGAAAGAAAGAGTATAATGCAAGGAGAGAGAAAAGGACACTGGATCCATGTAAAGGTTAAGAAATAATTGGTAACTTTGGAGATGGTACTTTCATTTGAGTAATAAAGTTAGAAATAAAATTTCAAGGGATTAAATGAGTGAGAGGAAAAGAAGTAATGAATATAGAAAGTTTTTTTTTTCCTAGAAGCTGGGCTGTGAAAAGGAGGAGTGATAGAAGACTATACCTTTAGGGGATGGTTGGGTCAAAAGAGTCTTTTTTGCTTTAAGGATGGGTAGATCTGAGAATGTTTATAGACAATATTGAAGAAGTCAGTGAAAGGGAGAAATCTGAGATTAAACAGAGAAGGAGGTGACAGTAGGGTAATACCCTGGATGAGATAAGAGGAGAAGGGACCAAAGTTATAAGTAGAATGGTTGGGTTTGGTAAAAAGGAAGACTCCATCAGAGGACGGAATAAAGAAGAGAATGGGAGATGATGTCATGGATTTTTTGTTACAGAGAGGAAGAAACTCACAGAAATGGTGTAAAATTAATTAAGGTGGGACTTTTTTATTGTTTTCTCTTTTGGAGCACTAATTTAATCAAGTGCCCTGAGTCTGGCCTTTGTTTCTTTGATTAAATTAGGAGCCTTTGATGACTTTCTTGCCTCAAGGGAAAGCCTAGTTTACATAGGTTTGAGTCACATGTTTGTGATGCCAGAAGCTTTTAGGTCACATGGGTTTGACTCACTCTGAAGTTCAGGTTGCTGGCTTTTCCTCCTGAACTAAATGAGTTTATATATGTATGTTTTATTAAAGTGAGGTTGTTAACCCCTTAAAATTACTTTCCTTAGTAAAGCAGATCAAAAGAACTTGTGCAGGAAACTCTTGTTGCTGGTCTTGTTGGGTCTTACACCCCTACAGCAGCCGCTAGCCAAATCATTCTTACAAATGTTCCCTATTTTTTTCAGTAATGTTTAGAAGATAGGATGACAGGTTTTCTGGGACACAGAGAGAGAAGTAGAGGTTTTGAAGAGCTTCAATGAATACAACAAAATCAATTAAGGGTGAGTAAAAGGATTACCTTTCTGTAGACCTACATAGTTAAGTTCACTTCCTCTAGGACTGTTCAAAAACATTTGAGTACAACCAAAGATGAATGAGCAAAGGGTGATTCAGGATCATGGTTTGGCCAGGTATGCTAGATAAGACAAGAAGAACACAGAATTCAAACATTAAAATGGTTTACTATAAAGTGAAGATTGAGGCCGGAAGAAAGTAAAATAAAGTAGGTAGGAATAATGACTTTGGAAAATACTGCATGGAATGGAGGACATGGGGAGGATGAAGAAATAGTTTAGGAAGATAGACAAGGAGAAAGATAAAATGATGGAATGATAACTATAGTTGGATAAAGGAATTTCAGAAATCATGATCATAGAAGTGAGAGAAATTATTATTAATAACCAATGATTTGGGGAGATCCAGAGCACTCTCTTTTTCTAAAGTCCTTATTTTAAAAGTACCATCTCTTGAAGGACATTACTGATAATGAGATCAGACTAAGTTTCTTGTTCAGATATTACCCAACTGGGGAAGCCATTGTACTCTACTCAGGTTTGGGTTGGGATGAATTCTTTGAACAGATTGCCCAAGAAGTAGAGATTTAAGAAGTAAATAACATAATCAAAGTTCAAGTCAAGCCCCTCATTGTAATATTGGTATTTAATTAATTGTTAACCAATCAGAGTTGATTGCCACCCTCAGAAACACCCCTCAAAGGGCATAGAAGCCTGAGCCCACTGCCAAGATTGTCTTTAAGAGAGAGACGGCTAGATGGCTAACTTTTTTTTTACTAAACATGCTGGCATTATTAATAAAATGATGAAATTATATTTCTTGAACCTTTTTAAATGTCACAGAAGTGAAACATTTGTAGGCAATAGTGAGAAGGACGTGGCTATTCCTTTTTATAGCCAACGTGCAATGGAGTTCCTAATTCTTCTCCTCATTCCTCATCCTCAACTCTCTCTTTTGTAATCTTACTCCTGTATTCCTTGTCTTCTATCCTGACAAGTCTATGAAGCAACAACAACTTCATACTGATTATTCTTTATCAGCAATATTAGTGATTACCCATTTATGAATCTGTTTCTTTGGCTGAAAATGGCCAAGTATAAATATCAACTCTCAGCCTAGGCTGACTTCAAAATATTTCTTGCAACTATTTTAGTGTGCTTCACTGAAGGAGTCAAAATAATTCTTTGGCATTTTGATGTAAGGTATTATTTTACCAAACAGTAAAGCCTAAAATATAAACACTTCTATTTCTATTAAAATTAATTACATTAAATTACTTGAGCAAGGCAGGGGGAATAGGGGAGTGTAGGAAGCAAAGCCAAGGCTAAATGTTAAGAACTTGAGGATAGTCAATTATCAAGCTATCCAGTAAAATGCCTCCAAAATCAATAATCTCTCAGTCTTACTTTCATAGCTACATCAGAAGTAACATTTAATTTTTATATATAAATAAAGAGCTAATAGAAAACTGGTGTATACTAATCTTTTAGACCTACTACAAACATTTTATGCATCATAATCCTAAGTTAGAGCATATATATTTTTAGGTTCTCCCAACAACAGCAATTTATTAAAGAGCCACTGTTACACATTAAAATTATTCATTTTTGCAAATGCTTCCTAGGGATTACTCTGTGCGTGGTTCAAATAAACACAGACCAGAGTTGTGTAGTTATGTCCCAAGAGAAAATACCCCCACAGAAGCAGCTTAATGAACTCAGAATCTAGAGAATTGAGTTTGAATCTCAAATCTATTTCTTACAATGTGTGACTATGGACAAGTCAACTAGCTTCTCAGAGCTTCAGTTCTCTCATCTGTAAAATGGGAATAATAACATTTGAATATAGAAGCAGCCTTAGTCAGGAAAATCTGGGTTCAAGTCTTGCTTCTGACCCATAGCTATATAACTACATATAAAGTGCTTAAACTGTCAGTACTCCAGACAACTTTCTAAGACTATGCAAATAGCTGGATTATGGATCTGAATGAAAAGAGTTTTCATGGCAGAAATTATCTATATCAGTCAAGAAGTATTTATTGAGAACTTATTCCGTTATTATTGAACATTGTGCTAAGTATTGACACAATGTCTGGACCCTTCAAAAAATAATTGCATTAGCTACTTCAGAGGAGTGGCATTGTGGGCACGAAAAGTGCTCTGTGAACTGGAAAACGTGCCACATGAATTGTGAACTGGAAAAAGTGCTCCATGAATTCAAGAGAACTTCATTGGTTTTCTCCTGCTAAATTAGCATGGACTATAATTATAGCATGGAAGTAATCTTCTATATCTTATTACTCATGGAGTTGCTTTTTGTTTTGTCTTTTGTTTTGTTTTACTTTTAGAATTTATCTTCCTTCTCTTTTATGGGTCATAATTGGTAGATAGATAGATAGATAAATGGATGGATGGATGGATGGATGGATGAATGAATGAATGAATAGATTCATCACCAGGCAGTCAACATTCTGGTGATGACTCTCTCCAAATTTAGCTATACTGATCCTTAGATAGCAAGCACAATATATTGCCACAACAAAGCTGGGGGGGGGGTGCCTTTCCATCTGTTAGAACCTGGCAGACCTTGAACTATGACAGTATTGAGATTATTGAAAATACAAGATTACCTTCACACTGTGATAAGGCATGAATGGGACTTTCTGCAGGTTTCCCGAGCACCATAGATTATCTATGGAGGGTTTATAGATAGATATGGGCAAGAATTGCATAGGATGAGAGGGATGGACAACTCCACTAGTAGAGGAGGTACTCTCAATAATGAAATTACAGATGCATTGAAGTATTTTCTCCCTGATGCCTGTTTCCATGGATCCTCACAAATTGGGGGTGGAGGAATCTCTGTCAAAACTCAAAATTTTATAGTGTTTGACAGTTAACAAAACCCTTTATTCACAAGTATAAGGGAAAGATGGTAGAAGCACCACATTCTTATTTTACAGATGAATAAATTGAGGCTTTGAGAGGGTAAATGACTTGCTGGCAAATATCAAAGCTAGGAATCAATTTCAATTTTTCTGTCTCCAAATATGGAGCTCTTTCCATGCTAGTATTAATGGCATCATCTGAAGCTTCTTGTGCGATCAATCTCTTGGTGTTTCCCAATTAAAATATTGGCAGAAAGCTTCTTATAAGAGTAATTACCAGTTAAGGAAATGGTGGTATTTAGGAAAAAAAATGTTTGGCCAATTTGTCGTAATGGAGAGCTGAAATTAAATGAGTTTTTACCCAGCTGTACATTAGCATCCAAATGTTGTCAATAGCCATCCATCGGAGGACAGTTTCTTTACTATATCAGGCTATTGATCTGCATTTCTTATATTAATCTTATTGCCTCAAATAACACCAGTTACATTTCTATGAAACAAACATACATCTCCCTGTTTTGTTTTGGATTTTTTTTCCTTCTGATCAAACACTATTATATTCCCAGATATTCTCGAGGGAGAATACTACCCTAAAGGAATTTATAGATACTTCCAAGCCAAATGTATAGTAATCAATTTTAATTATTCAGGATCTGAAGTGTTAAGCCTTGAGAAACCAGTGTGCCTGTGTCACAAAGAGCCAAGCAGCCCTCCTGGCTCAATGTCCACATTCACACATCCTCCATGAATTGCCTTTGCAATGGATTACTAATAAGTGTTTGATGTTGAACAAACATCAATGCTTCTATTAAAGTGAGACCAAACACTGTGACTATTTGTTTAATAACACAGTCTGAAAGACAGACGAAGTTCAATTAGCACTGAAGCTGATACAGGGCTTCATTAGGAAAGAGAGGCAATTAAAAAGTGGAAGGCTGCAGGAGGGAGCGAATGTGCACACCATGTTGCCAGTGGAAAAGGATATGCTGTCCACATTTCCTTTGAAAGAATTCTAACCTTAAGGTTTTAGAGAGAAGAAAAAGGGTCATTAGGCCAAAAGATAAGGTTTTCACCCCCATCTTCTAAAAAATACTAATGGGTTGATACTTACCTATTTATCTTTAGATCTCCCCTGGCATCCCACATATTGAATGTATTAGGTATTACATAATTATGGGATGAATGGAAGAAATGTTTGAGCAGTGCATTGTTCTTCCCATCTCTAACTGAGAGTTATACAATGGTTTTCCTAACGCAGGCTTCCCAAACTGGGGAGCCAGGAAAGACAAAGATTAAAAATTTCCGCCTTGGGAAGTTGTTAGTAATGTAAGGTTAATCCACTAGAACATGGGTGTCAGTTCTTCCAGTTATCGGGAAGCTGAGCCACAAAACCAGAGGCAGAAGACAGATTCTTTACCAGAAATGAATATTGATGTCGAGATGAAAATAGCAAGGAGCAAGTAAAGAAGTATCAAGGTTTGCTACTAGATAGGCAGAAATGGTTCGTGTTTTACACAGAGTTTTTCACTGTATGCAGAAGTAAGGGAATAGGCATATTTTATGTCAGAGCATCAGGGGAGAACCCTACCTGCTACCTTTCCCTAATTCTTCTGCAGCTGGGTAGCTCTCTGCTCTTCTCCACAAAATTACCACAGAAGGAAACATTCTCTTTTTGGGGGTAGACAGCTAGTACCAATACAATCTGGCCATTAGAAAAGGACCTTAATTTTCTCAGATAATTGGAGCATACTTTAACTTTTAGTGGGGCCTAGAGCCACAGTGTTCAATCTAATGCATCACGGAATTATAGAGTTGGAAAAGACCTAAAAAAAGCTAAAAAAAATTAGAGCTGAGAGTGGCTTTAGAACATGAAACATGTCCTGCTAGAGTGAAAAAGGACCTGAGACAAAACAATTCTAGAATGCTAAAGCTTCCAGCGACTTCAGAGTTTATATGCAGTCCAATAACTTCATTTTACCAATGAGCAAACAAGACCCCAAAAGTGACGCAACCTGATGATACATGCAGTGACATATCATGTTCCTAGTAGCCTAAAAGAATTATATTAGAAAAAAGAACTTTATTTTCACCTGAAAAAAATTTATTCTTATTGATGATGATGGTGATGAAGTTGAAATAGAAAAAGCAAATATTGAAATGTAAATGGATGGATTAAGGGTAAGTTTGGAAATTTAAAATCGGCATCTCTAG
Source organism: Phalanger gymnotis (assembly GCA_028646595.1). NCBI lineage: Eukaryota > Metazoa > Chordata > Mammalia > Diprotodontia > Phalangeridae > Phalanger > Phalanger gymnotis. The sequence goes on along the minus strand of CM053625.1, from coordinate 51,120,642 downwards.
GATTTTCACCCATCTCAAAATATGTGCCAAAAATTCTAAATTCATGTAGTAAATCATATTTTTATTTCCCTTCTCATATCAAGTATTTATAGCTTAGTACCTGACAGTTGGAGAGAAATGAATGTGCCTGCTAAAGTAGAGAGCAGGGATTCTTCCATCATGTTAAATTGTTTAATGATAACTCAGGCTGTACTCCAAGGTCATTCCTGACATCACGGCTTTCTCAAGCAGTCCAGTGAGATTCAGCCAGCTGCCTAGTAACTTCCTTTTCTTTAGTCCATCCAGGAGTTAGGAAGGAGTCTGCACTTATATCAGCTACAGCTTGGAGTAGAAGAGCAGTTTTGTATAGAACACAAGAATACTAAAATTAAACAAAAAGCAATAACAAAGGACTGGGGAAAGAGGAAACATTTGCATTCAAAGGTGAGTGGAAGTAAAAAGACTACCTAATGAGGCTCCATGTTGGGAAATATACGTCTAGAATGTCCTTTTCTATTAGGAAAAGAGATTTTAAAATTGAAAATTCAAGAATTTAGAGCTTGGATTTCCCATTCCATCAAAGAGCAATGCAAAAGCTGATTCAAAATACCCAGAAGAATGCTAATTTCTTCCTTATTTGAAGAGACCTAGTTTATTATGAAGTGATTGGATTTCTTCTATGGTTCCACATGAACTTTTCCTTCACTTACAAATAGCCTTCTTGGGTGAGGGTTCCTCAAAATGAAAAAGAATTGGGGGAAGCAAGAGGAGAAGAAAGAAAGGAAAATGGGAGAAAGGAAGAGAATCTGATGTAGAAACAACTAAATCCTCAAAATGTTCACGGCATCTTGAGAATACACTAGAGCATGTGGGGCTGTCTATGCATTATTCCACATATCTCTCTGTATGATAATCCTACTTTTTATTATATATTTCTTTGATGATATACTTTTTGCTACTTCCTCCATAATCCCTTAAAATATTACATGGTGATAATGCATGGTTGTGGTAAGCTATGAAACACTCCAAAGAACTGAAGTTGAGGATCAGCCAAAGAACAGTAGAAAAGTACATTGTGGGAATGAACAGGTTGTAACACATTACAATAAGCAATCAGTGTTGGGTCATTAAAAAGTCAGCGTCTACTTTAGAAAGAATAGCTTCGGAAGAGGAGACAAAAATGAAAAGATTATATGGGAGTGAGAATTGAGAGGGATTATAAGAAAGTAGTGGAAGGAACTTTAAACAGCTCTCTCTAGACATTTAATGGAAGTGAAATAGAAGAGAAATATAGGACCATACCTGTTGAAAGGATGTCAGTGTCAAGTGTCATTGCCTTTGTTGTTAGCCTTTAAGGGTAGGAAATCTCTATCCCCATTTGCTTTGGGGAAAGTAGCAATTAATACCCACTAATGTCTTTGCTGCTTATGTATAAAAATAATAGACAGAGATAAGACTTAAATCTAGGGGCCTTAGGAAAGTAGATAGAACCACAGATGGCTTCCCAAGGAAAATTATTAGTTAATTAGCAAACATTAAGAAAATTACTATTAAAAATGACACTTAAAGTAGGGACTGATAATTAATGAGGATCTCTGGAGATGAGCTAGTGCCTTTGGGACATATTATCTATGTCTGCCAGCAATCATCTACAGTGTTATCCCCAAGGTGCTCTGACTAGGTAATAAATGCCAGGGTCAAACACTCAGGCCAGCAAAGGAGCTCTATTGGCTAGAATTATGTCAAAGGAAAGAGGTCTTCAATCTCCTGAAATGATCTTATGACCATGAACCTGGCACACCTGCCAAGGCCCAGAGCCAATAAATCTTTTTCCTTGAAATTAATGCATCCTGTTCATTCTTTATTTCCAAACAAATGTATCCAGGATTCACCCAGAGCAGTAAGCTACTCAGGATTGTTCTGTTACTCATCACACCCATTTCTATATGTAAGCTAACATAAGCATGGACAAAATATTACTAAAAGTTATTGGAAGGGTTATTCTAGTCAGCAGAAAGAGAAGGCATGCTATGGACTCAGAGGAAAAATTATGTGCTGAGCTTGACATCATAAGAAAGTTGTTTGAGTCCCAATTATTCCATTTACTACAAATATGAATTCGGGCATATCACTCCATCTCAGCCTCATATTCCTCATCAGTAAAATGGAAATACCAAATCTCTGTCCTATTTACTTCACAGGATTGATGAGACAATAGCATTTTATAAACTTTAAACTTTGAATTATTGATATTAATGTTAGATTGAACCTTCCCACACAGACAGTGAAATAATGTATGCAAAAACACATCATTAAGTATAAATTGCTATGTAAATGTATGGAAGTAAATTTAGAGAGGCAGAAGGGTGTAGTGAAAAAGCATTAGATTCAGTGTCAGAAAAACAGAATTTAAGTCCTAGCTCCATCACTTGCTAGAGTGGTCATCTTAGTCAACTCACAGTCTAATATTCAGTTTCCAGATGGCATTGTGAAAAACAAATAATAATATATATTTAAAGTGCTTTGCAACCAAAAGTTACTACATTAAAAACAATCGTAGAAGCATAGATAGAAGCCCACAAAGAACTAGGCAAGCTAAAAAAGGAATTGCACCACTAATGCATATGCAGAAACTAGTCAAGTTAGAGGATAATTGGTTACTTATCCCAAAACAGAAACAAAGTCATTTTTGGCCTATGTTCAGGACTGGTCTTTGGGACAGGCAGTGACCTATGTGGTGTAATTTGAAGAAGGGTGATAATAAGAATAATAACTTACATGGTTGTGGTGTTTTCTTGTTTATCTATTACTGTGCTCAACAATAACAATAAAAAATACTACACTTATCTCCTTTAAAAACTGAGCCAAATGCCAATCCAGTTTTCCCTAAAGTCGAGAAAAGGATGTGAAGAACTACAAAGTGTTTTTCTCTCAATATATCAAGGAAACAAAGAACAGAAACAATAAAACTTAAGGTTTCACATTAAATGAATTTGAAAGAATTTTTCTGACAGCCTCATCTCATCTCTAAATTAATGAGTCATAAAAGCAATACCCGCAACAGCATTTTAAAAATCTAGCAACGCCCTACCCCTTAGGCTTTCATGAAAACAGAATGAAAGGACCTTTGAGTAAACAAAACGATGTCCTCCATTTTTAGAAAGTCATCTTGAAACTACAAAAAAATCATCAGGACAGATTTCTCCCTTGAATCTTTATCAGTCTCTAGGAAAGGGGGAAGGTAAAGAGAGGAGAAAAAAATAACAGCCTGCTTGTCTGAATAGCACAGCTGAGGACATGTCATTGCAGTAGGATATTTTATAGCCCCAAATGTGGTAAACTGAAAATGGAAGATGACCCAAGTCATTTTGTGTTGATGAGTACAAAGTTATCAAAACTAGATGGGGGGGGGAGGGTGGATAGAACTTTATAAATCTTTTCTCTAAGGCAATATTCTCAGCAATGGACTTTGTGAATTCTTGCTGTGCTTGTCCTTTCCATGGGCAAGAAAAATAGGGGAGGGGGAAGTGAGGGAGGGACAGTTGAAGAAAGAAGATGAAGAAGGAATGGGGAGATGGAGAGGCTCTATTGAACCCTTTTCTTTTTATAGCATCCAATCTATGAACAGACTAGGTCAATAGATCTGGTGGTTTCCAGACCTTCCCCAAATTAAACTATTAAAGCAAAAGGTCAAGGTGAATATCTGGAGGTTTGTATTTTGCTGTCTTGCCTTTTAAATGTACCAACAAAGGGCCACCTTGTGTTTGTTGCATGTCATTTGGATAATTAATGTAGGTAATAACACCTAAGTGTTAGCATATCCGGCACTCACCGTACATATTCTAATCCAATCAGCCATCGAACTTTCCATATGACCTTCTGTAGAACAATACCTCTGTTTTTGAAACCACACCACCAACCTAGTGAAAGGGGATACTTCTCAGGATTAAGCTGTGGTTGGTTGTGCCATTCATAAAGCTAGAGCACCACCAAGTGTCTAAAAGCTGAACTAGGTTCTCAGATATTTCTTTTCCTCCATCTCCCCAGCAGGTCACTTTCATGACAACAGGTTATTCTCCCCCAGAAATAGAAACTATTCTGCTAGCCGGAACTCCAAGACCACCGGGCCAAAATCAGGCAGTAAAACAAAGTTCAATTAAATGAATCAAGCCTCAGAAATTCATATCACCTGAAAGAATTTAGGCAATGTAATGAAAGGCCGGATTTTTTTCTAGTTTTAAAAGAAAAAGAAAAATACAGGACAACCACGAATATAAAAAGAGGAAAGGGACTTATGAAGCCTTTTGTGACCCTTAGGTTTATTAAAAAATTTTATTATTCACACATCTTCAAGTGGTATATTTTTAGCAACGATCTTTCTACAAGTGCTTATGTTAAGTAATATGCTCCCCTAGCAAAACTTTAGAATTATCACCTCCACTTCACAGATTAGGAGATGAAGGCAAAGAAAGGTTACAGTGATTTGACTAGCTTCAGAGTAAAAGTCAACAGTACAAAGTAGAATAAAAGCCTTGCTTTCTCTTTTTCTAATCTGATACTTAGCTATGGTACAGTACTATTTCTCCAGAATTTGACACTACAACATCCTGGACATACTTCATGTCACATCCCCTGCACCTATCTCACCATTAAGCACATTTCTTCTTTCTTATTTAAGAAATAAATGCCTTTTTCCTCTGTTTTTTTTTCCTTTTCTCCTAAATTTTCCTTCCTTTTTTTCATTTTCTTAATGGTTCAGAAACCAAATAACTTGGGTAGCTTCAAAGACCAGTGTCAGAAAAGGTTCTTCCCCCCTGTGGCTTAATATAATTATAGACACATCATTTTCTCCACAAAGCAGCAGTGTCTTTAATCACTTCAAATACAGAAAAAGCTAGGCAAGCTTTCCTAGAAATGGAGAAATCAGGGTCCCATTTCAATTTATGATCATATCAATAATCTCAGACTGTCTTAAGTGAACTAACCCATTATTTCACTAGAAGCTAGAAGGAAACTTACTAAAATCATATTGTCATATCATCACTGAAAGAGAAATAGCACATATTCCTATGGTTCAAAGTTTCTGATGATAAGCATTTGTCAATTGCTTTTGTCCTGTGTATTTCTAAGTAGCAGAAAGGACATTTTACCATCCCCAATGGGCTAGACATGTAGGGAATTGAAAGAGTTGCTATGATTAAAAGAAGAAATTATTGATGGATCTCTCCCACACAGAGCTGAAGCCCCTACGAATTGAAACTGCTTATAGATCAGAACAACAACAAATTAATCCTGGTGTACTTTTCTAAAATACTACAGAGTAATTTTCCTGCTGCATCACCTACACCCTGAAACCACAGGTAAATCATGTTGCAATTTCACAGATCATTTTAGAACAGATTGGAAAAGATTGGAGGAAGCCAAAGTTTCAAGGAAATCATTTTCATAGAAAAGTATGGGTTTTGTATAAAAATTGTCATTAGTAGTGACTCTTTTTTCCTCATAATATACCCTTAACCAGTAGATCTCAAAGCACAGTTGACATGATGTGTTAATACACATACTTATTTCTTTTTTATTTGAGAAAAGTGAAATGAGGCAAGGGAAAAGAAATCACTGTTGTCAAGCCATGCAATCAAAGCATAAGATATCAGGATTTGTCAGACTCAAGTTTCATCTAGTAAAAGCTTTGCTTTCAGTAGCATTTAACAATTGATAATAGTAATAATAATAATAATAAACAATGAGATAGCATTTATTGTTTGATAAAGTTCTTTCCATGTTACCTCATTTGAATCTCAACAACTCTGTGAAATAGATGCTATAATTTTCCATATTTTATAGAACAGGAAACTGAGCCTGGGGCAAGTTAAATGATTTTCCCAAGTTCATACAGCTACTACATGTCTGAGTCAAGATTTGAATTCAATTCTTCTTGACTCCAGTCCCAGGACTCTATCCACTATGCCACCTCCCAATTAAAAAAATAAGGTTTCTCTTGCTGAAACTATACTCAGAGCCATCTTCACCTCTTCACATCTAACTCCCCACATCCAATAAATTGCTGAGTCTTATCTATTCTACCTCCAAGTAATCCCCTTCTCTCTATGTAAATAGCTAGTACCATATTTCATCTTGAATGGGCTATTGTGATAGCCTCTTTATGGTCTCTTTTGTTTCTGATCTTTCTGTTTTCCAATCTACCCAG
>CM053625.1:51078375-51113955 GCA_028646595.1 Phalanger gymnotis | reverse complement strand
GAAGGGAAGAAAGAAAGAAAGAAAGAAAGAAAGAAAGAAAGAAAGAAAGAAAGAAAGAAAGAAAGAAAGAAAGAAAGAAAAAGAAAGAAAGAAAGAAAGAAAGAAAGAAAGAAAGAAAGAAAGAAAGAAAGAAAGAAAGAAAAAGAAAGAGGGAGGGAGGAAGGAAGGAAGGAAGGAAGGAAGGAAGGAAGGAAGGAAGGAAGGAAGGAAGGAAGGAAGGAAGGAAGGAAGGAAGGAAGGAAGGAAAGAGAGAGGGAGAGGGAGGAAGGAAGGAAGGAAGAAAGGAGAGAGGGAGAGGGAGGAAGGGAGGAGGGGAGGGAGGGAGGAAGTTGTTGATACATTTTAAGATGCACAGAATAGTATAAAAGGGAGTTGGTACAGTTAGTTTGGAGCTAACATGAAGAATTTAGTGCAGATTCTTTTTGTAAGTGCTGTACGTAATGAGATTTGTGGTCTTACATACAGTACTCCTTTCAGCTTTGTATATGGAGATATTCATGTTTATTGACATTTATCAGGTTCAGACTAACAAAAAATCTAAAACAACTATCTTTCTTTTGGATGTGCCAGCTGAAAAACCATGCTAAGAGTACCTTTGGGTGGAGACGGAGGGCAGTTTTCAAAACAATTTGCCTAAGGAAAATGGTAAATAATTTAACAAAGTATCAACAATTATAAGAAATTATCTTTATAATTCGTATCTATGGAACTCTGACATTTTGTTCAGAATACAAACGAGTGAATTAGTTTATGTGGTCCTATAATAATGATTCATAGAATCATACTTCAATGTTGAATGTTTTGATGTGTGAAGGAATAAAGGTGGAATTTGGTGGCTTCTGAGGAGTTATCTCTGGTTTTGGGGAGGTTATTTTTATTTTTGCTTTAACATGGAGCCCTAAAAATAGTTTTTAATTGGTAAAAGTACAGAAAAGTTCAGATTCTCATCTGTGATGACTGCATTTTTTTCAGAGTTGCATATGAGCTCATCAAATAAAAACTTTTCTGAAAAGTCAGATCATATAGAAGCTAAAGCTACTTTAAAATGTGTTGCACAAAAAATTTATAATTTCCTGATAGATCTTCCTCTGTCAACTTCAAAGACTAAGTCAGTGAAGTTTTATTTTCATCATTTTTAAGCAGGAAAACCTTAATCATTATCAAAAGAATTTAAATTTGAGGTACCCATCTGTTGCATTTCTAAGAGGTTCCAAACACCCCTCATAGAGAAAGACCTTGGTTTTGAACTTCAGTGATTAAACAGTGCTCTCTTTTGTACAATATGCTTATACTGCTGTTATACAGAGAGTATTTTAATGCCAACCTTCAGTCAAGAGCCTCTTGTCCTACAAGATACTCATTATTCAGGAAAAATACCAGCTACATTTAAAAATAAAAAGATGGAGTCTGCATTCACAGAAGTGTCTTATGTTACATGTTTTTATCTACAATTCAGAGGCTCTACAATCATCAAAATGTGAGCTTTTCCCTGAAATAATAATAAAAGTCCATTCAATTATCATCTCATGGTCATTCCGCTTGCTACATGTGGATTTCAGAATTACAATAATGAACATTGAAAACACTTTTCTTTGTGGCCACAACTCCTTTACACCTGGACCTTGGCTTTCAATAGGTAATTATATGACAGGAATTGGAAAGGTCACCATGGAAGGCCATGGTCACAATATAAATATTCCAGGCCTCACAATCTCATTGGCAAAAAACATTGCTGAGTGAATGCCTCCAAGGGACAAAGGACCAAGCGATTTAGAAAGGAGACAATTTCTGAGTATACAGTAACATTGAGAAATTAGAAGGGAAAAACAGAATAGCACAATAAAGCTTGGCTAATGTTGGTATTATATATAGATTCCTAGAGCATCTTTTTTTTTAAGTAAAATTAAGGGCAAGAGTTAATGAAACTAATATTTTCCAGAAAGTCTTGCCTACAGGAGGTTACACAAAACTCGAACAGTACTACCTAGGGAAAATGCAGAATTTTACCCACCAATTTGTTGTAAATGAGGGCATATGTTGTGTTTTATTTTGTATTCTCTGATAAATGAATGTTTATCCTGGGATCAATGGCTCAGGGTGAATGGCGGCAATTGCTTTCTTACCAGGAGAATTATCTTAAATCAGATCTCTTTTGTTTGATGAAACCTAAATTGCAGGGGGAATATTTAAACATCCAAGGAGAAAAATCCATAGATAAGCTACCACATAGATTCAAGATGCATTTAGCAGAACTAATTGTCTTTATCATTCTTTCATTCTGTCCAGCTACTAATAGAATACTCAGTACAAATAGCCCAATGCAAGGTCATTAAATATCTTCTGATAAGATTCACTGGTCTTAAAACAATGTATGTTAACCTTTAAATGATTTAGCAAAATATAAAATATCTAGTAAGGGAGGTAGGTCTTTATTTCAAGTTTACCTGGACGCCAAATGAATTCATCTATTCTTGAGACAAAGACAAGGAATTTTTCCCCATGTTTTGTACCATTTTTGAGACAAAGCAAAGTGAATGAAAAATTAGACACAGAACAGTTTCTAATGAAAAGAAATGGAATGTAATGGAAAAAGAGCTGGACCTCGAGTTGACAGACTTGGGTTCAACTCCCACCTGCAACATTTAGTGTCTCGGTAACCATAGGCACGTCATTCAAGTTTTCTGAGCATCAGATCTGGGGATATTTGCACTATTTATCTAATAGAGTTGCTGTGGGTCAGGTGCTTGAGAAATCTTAAAGTATAATATGATTATGAGTTATATGGATAGCCTAAGTTCTGTACTAATACCCACAAAATGCTAAAAGACCTAGAGGGCAACCTCCAATGCCTTAGGTAGAATCTTTGTACAGAATTTATGGAAGAAAATGTACAAGAATTACATGAGAAGTATGGATGGATGAAAGTTTGCAGATCATAAATGCTCCAAAATATATTGTTATTTTGTAGTCACAAAAACCCTAAGTTTAACAGCATGATATGGAACCATACACCAGTTTGACTATACGCCTCTCACAGATTGGGCGGAGTTACACACTTACTCTATTTTTGAGTTACTGACCCTAAAATCATACCTTAGAGCCAACTAGAAGCCTAGCCTGCCTAGCTATGCTTGATAATACTGTGATTTCAGCTGATACCTTGTTGTCTTCTAGCTATTGGGAATGGAAAAAATAATTACTTGACCCTGTGTCTCCATTCAAAACAACAGTTCTCAGAAAAGTGGGCCCCAGCAAGAATCCTGACTAGTTTAAAGATGAGATTTTCTGCTAATAACAGACCTCCTTGATTCAAAACTGACTTGCCCTTCATAAAGGACACATCCATTGACCTTCAGATGTGGTTTATATCTTGGAATGTTTAAGGTAAAATGTTGCCTCCAATCCACAGTGGCTCTTTAGCAAATAGGAGCCTGTTTAGATAGGAAGCAGTGGGTTAAAATACAGTGGTGTTCTGAGGAGCCTCTCTCTTTGTCCTTTCTTTACTGTGTTTCTCTATTTATGTAGTATGAACTATAGAGGAGTATTTCTAATATTTATCTTCTCTTATAGGGAGATCCTCTCTGCAAGTCCAGCAACAAACAGATGTACTGCTCTTCAATTTGTCTTCTGGCCTTTCTGGAACAGCAGAGAAGCAAGAAGTTTCTTTCCTCCCCTTCTTCTTCATCCTTTCTGTCAATCTGCTATGAGTCAATATGACCTCATGTCAAGGGAGGCACAATTAGAACCAGTTGGGCCCAAAATAGATAATATAATTCTATTTGACTTAAAGGAATATTCCTTCATTCTTTATTTTAGGGCTCCCTCCAGATCTTGGTTTACATAGACCAAATTTGATCTCTGAAGACCCTATAATATTATCTCCCTTGGTTCCTCAAAATCCCAACCCACAACACCTCAATTAGGAAAACTTTAAATATAGCTTACATCTAGATTCACATAGATATGGAGTAAAAGAGTACCTGAGCTCCCATGCAAACACTCGGTAGACTAAAGGTTGACTTTCATTTCACCCCACAGAAAATAAAAGCACAAATGAATTATAGGAGGAAATTAACACACAGAAAAAAAAATGCAACACTCATAATAGTTCACCTCACAAGAAAGTGAATCCAGCATTGCCAGTCAAGCAATATTCTGACATTCCAAATGAATTCCTACCTCTTCCATGGTGCTGCCAAGACTCATAATGTCCCCAGTGCATTTGATTAGCCCTTTCGGGTCAACCCAAATTAGTTAGCTGTTCGAAACCTTTACAGTCAGAGCTATATTATATGAATGATTCATAGTAATGTAGGGGGCTGGTTGTTGTCCTTTGTTCTCAAAGAGGACCAAAATAACATCATTACATTGGGATCACTGGACAGTGTGTCCAACTGTAGCTGATCAGACAAATATGAGCTTGGAAGGCTTTACCACAGGTCAGGCACAAATACCCCATATATACAGATGATGTTTTTTTGACTCTCACATAAATTGGATTTAAGTGAGGCAGAATTGTAGCCTCACTCTCTCTCTCTTCCAGAGTCACCAAAGTCCAGTGGCAAGACAAAAGTCAAGACAGCTGGTGATTGTTTGGGATATATTGGATGACCTTGGTGTCTTCAATGTCTAACCAAGCTCTAAACACTCCACAGTGCCTGCTTTGGCCACCCTCATGGTTGCTGAATAAATCGTTCTCATCAGCCCATTCTTCCAGGGGAAATGTTCCCATGTTTAGGGTAGGCACTTCTCTAACTTACCAATAGGTTTGAGATGCCTCAGTTACCTTCAAATTCATTTAGCCTATTTGCTGAAATGGTTTACCAGGGTGTGGCCACTGCACATGCTACAACTTCTTGGAGCCACAGGTGAGAGTTGAGTGAATCAGGTGGACACCAAAGGTGGAAAGCAGCTGTGAAAAGGGTTCAGCAATCCTCATACCAGAGGTACTAGTCTTCTCTGAACACTTTACACCCCAATTTAGGGAGTGGCAAAGTGACAAACTATTATCCCCCAAACCCACCCCACAATGCCAAGGCTTTATAGCCTTTGCTTCTGTTCCTCTCATTTCAGAGACTATGTGTATAATTCTCTTAACAAAAAGCACATTTCTCTCTCTAGAACAGGGTTCTTGATTTGGGGCCCATAAACCTGTTAGATAAGTAGTTAGATAGACAGATAGATAGGTAAACTAATATTATTATATTGATAAACTAATATTGTTTCCTTTGTAATCTTGTGTATTTTTTACATTAAAAAGTGATTCTGAGTAGAAGTCCATAGGCTTCACCAGATTGTCAAAGGGGTACATGAAAAGTTAAGGTTAAGGCAAAAAAGTTAAGAACCCCTATTCTAGAAAGTCCAATTCCTGAATGTTCAGACTTAAGGGTTCACATTTGAGCCAGAGAGTCCTAGTAAATGCTTCAGTCAGCTTTCAAAACTGTCCTAAAGACACACACTTTAAGATTAATCTGTAGTGTTACCATTTTTTACATCACTTTCTTAAGTCTAGACAATCAATCAGGTGTAAATGGTCACATTGAAAATGCGACAATTTCCTCCCAGGAGTGCACACTCCTGTGCCTGAGGCAATCTTCAAAGCTGGCACTAAGAAGTCTCCCTTCTCTGTTTTTAAGGCTAAATGTTGGGATCATATTGCCTCAACTATTAAAATCCCATCTTCTTTACACAATAGGTCAGAGGTCAGAAACGTTGTCTAGGTACTTCCTCCTCTGACCACAAGGACAGCACTAGTTGCTTCCATCGGAAACTTTTGTCTTAGGCTGACAGATTGAGAAATAAAACTCTCATGTGATTCAGAAGAACATTAACAATTTATTTCTGTGAAGAAGACTTCCTATGCATAGGTTCCTACCACAAAAACTTACTGCTCTGTTCTTTGTCTCCCATACCTGGAATTCTCTACTGACCTCTACCTCTTAAAATCCCTAGTTTTCTTCATGGTGTATATGATCTTCAACATGAAGCCTTTTCTCATTCTTCAACTAGCACCTTTGCCCCTAAATTACCTTGTCCCTGTTTTGTTCATACTATATGTGAATAAGGTGGTGCCCAGAGCTAACTAGATTGTAAGCTTCTGAAAAACAGAGGCCGTTTCACCTTTGTCATTGTGTCCCCTGATAATGCCTGGCACATAGTAGGTACTTGATAAATACTAAGCTAGAAATTTTCCTCAAAATTCATGGGTTTGCTAGTCTTCCCTTTTTCTCTTGAGCAAAATTGTTTTTGTGTCTGAGTTCAACCTACAGGACATCCTATTGCCCAATGCTGAAAGTTTCCTAAAGTAAAGAGAACACTGGCCTTTATAAGAAATGATAGAATTCATCCAGAAAGCTTTAAATAGATTTAGCTGAGAAATGTAGGGGGTATTTTAAAAGGCCCACAGATTTTCTGTAGGACTATAGTAAAGCTTGACAAAGTTATTAAAAAGATCATTGAACTTGGACTCAGAAGATCTGACTCTTCTCCAATACTTTCTTTACAATGACCCAGAAATCCCTCCACCCTGTCAGCTTACTTAGCTCTGGACTTCTCACACTGAAAGTATCCTAAGTAACTGGGCCTCTTCTTCAGATTGGCCTGATATCTTTGCCAGCCCCCCATTAGTGGGCCCCTCTCAGAATCTCAGTTTTAAGAACATCCGGGCCACTCAAACTTTTATTCCTCTCCAGAAGCATCCATGATCCTCTTCCCAGACTATCTGTACATGACACATTGATTTCACCTTCCCCTGACCTTCCACCAACTACATTTTATCTTCCTGTTATGTTTTTTGTCTTTTCCTATTATAATATAAGCTCCCTAAGAGCAGCCACTATCTTCCTTTCTGTTTATATTTGCATTCCCATACCTTAGAACTGTGCCAGGCTCATAATGAGTGCTTAATAAATGCTCGTTAACTATTTACTGGCCGTGTAATCTTGGACATGTCACAACCTCTCACAGTCTAAAAAAAATTTTAATTTATAAATAAGGACCAAACTTATGGTTTCATTGGTATAAGAAACTCCCAAAGGAGATTCCCTCTATCAAAGCAAGTCAACACCTTCTCTAGGAAACTTAGTTTTAGATAATTGCCTAGAGCACTGAAAAGAGCAGCGCCTTCCCCCGGGACACAAATCTGATATGTGTCAGAGGTAGTTCTTGAACCCAAGTTACCTTTGGCTCTGACGCAAACTTCCTGTCGACTACACTACACTTTCTTTCATATCACAATACCTGCTTTAAAACTATAACAATATATTCACTATTTGCCTTAGTTCATGGTTGTGAGGATTAAATGGGAATGTATTACAAGCCATTATGTAACCATTACATCATGGCTACTTAGATGTAAATTGCTATTATTATTATTAGATTACCAATATTTTTTTTAGAAAAAAAAGTCAACCAGCCTATGTTCTTATCCTATGGAAAGGACATCAGTTAGTACTAAACTCCATAAACCTGTGCCAGTAATCACGAAGCATTTGTCCTGGGTTCTGGCAGCTCCTAAAGATAAGATTTCATGTCCCAAGTTTCTTCTATCTCCCCTCAGGTGCTTTCCATAGCAGTTATGCTGTGGATGTCATGAAGTCATTGCTGGTACTTATACTTCTTAGGAGTATGAAACCCATTGTTCCAGAGTAGTATGGATTAAGAGTGTGAGAGTGCCTGATAGCTGTCTATAGTTCAGTTAACTGTCCATGGCCTAATGAGAAAGCCATGAGTATCGATGAAAATAGCACTAACTAGGACTTCCTTGACCACTTTGGAAAGAATTATTGAATGTTGAATTATTCTTAACTATAGCTGTTCACTAACGTTCTATCCTAGGCCCTCTTCTGTCACAGTTCTTAACTTGGTGTCCACAAATTTTTTTAAATATTTTAATAGCTGTATTTTTAAAATATTTTAATAGCTGTATTTTAATATAATTAGATTCTTTTATAATTGCATGTATTTTGTCTTATGTGTTTAAAAATACTGTTCTTGAAGGCAGAGTTAAGATAGTAGAATGAGAGGAAGCATTTTTGCTTATTTTTTCCCTATTCTCCATAACAATCTAGTAAATACACTAGTGGTAATGATAATTGGGAAAGCCAAATCACGAGTCATTTTTTCCAACCCAGGGAAGCTTAGGAAGACAGACAGAGACATTTGTGGACACTTGGGTGAGGGCTGGCTACGAGCTGGGGCAGGGGGCAGCATGTACTGTGGTAGAACCAGGGGCATTCCAGTACCTAGGGACAGAAAGGGAACTGAGACGGAGCATAAGGACAAGAAGAATTAAGGCAAAAAAGAGATCCCTGGAGACCTCTAAACTAATGCTGGGAGCAGAGACAAGTGCCATCTGGCAGCTATGTCACTCATTAACCAGTTCAGGGTCATAGATCCAAGGCAGAGAAGAGTGCAACTGAGTACCAGGCCCTTGCTGAGTACTGAGCACAAAATATATTCCAGAAACTTAGCTCTGAGTTCATATGTCTGTGTGGCTCTGAATGCAGAAGAGCAATGATTTAGTTCTAACCTTTAGCTGAGCACATAAGCCTGCAGTGAAAAAAAAAACGGGGCAACAGACCAAGACCAAAGGAAAAACAGAAGTTCAGTCACTTTAAACCTCCAAGTGGCTAATAGTGACTGAGTGTAGCAACAGTCCACTGAAAAACCAACTCAAGCCAATAGACCCAAACCTGGATCAGGAACCCGCAGCGCTCAGACAAGAAGAGCAATGAACAGACCTCTCTTTGGATCACACCAATTTTGGAAGCACAAAAAAGCTATAGAGCTTGAATCTGAACTGTGAAAACAGCAGAAACTCAGACCAGACATTATCCCCAGAAGTGATCAGAGTCCAACCTTAATGCAAGTCAAGAAGTAGACAAGAAGAATTGGTAAATAACAACAAAAAGAACCAAATAATAAGAGCTACCATGGTGACAAGGAAACTCAAGACACAAACACAAAAGAAGATGACTTGAAAACATCAACGAGCAAAGCCTCAAAGGAAAAAAATGAAAGACACAAGCTCAACAAGAATTCCAAGAAGAGTTAGAGCAGAGCTAAAAAAAAAAAAAAAGAGATAAAAAGGAGCAAATATTGATAGCAAGTAGAAAGAAAGATTTCAAGAACCAAGAAGCTACAATCAACATCACACAAGTTTAAGCAGCTGCAAACATAAAGGAATGGAGCGCTTAGAATATGACATTTTGAAAGGCAAAGGATTTAGGATTAAAAACACTATTTTCAAAAGTCCATTGTCAGTCAATGCACTGAAAAAAAAGTCTATGACAAAAAAGTTTCATAACCACTGCTCTACAAACATATTGTCTCTCTCTCTTTCTCTCTCCTCCCTCCTCTTTCTCTTCTCTGTCTTTCTCTCTCTGTCTCTATTTCTGCCTTTGTCTTTGTTTCTCTCTGTCTCACTGTGTCTGACTCTCTCTCTCTCTCTCTCTCTCTCTCTCTCTTCCCTTCCCTCCCTTCCTCCTCCCCATCTCTATCTCTATCTCTCTCTCCAGTAGCTTTTCTTTCATTCCACAGCAAATGTAAGACAGCATAAAGGACTCGGAATATCCCTTAAACAATCAATATAATTCTTCTTCCTTTTCCAGTAAGCACCATCTTTCACCCTAGGAACCGCTACAAGTCTTTTACCTTGTAGTACTACTAGAAAAGTTTAGACTGCTTCTAGAAGGGAAACTTGGAGTAGCCAGAGTGGCAATTCTCTAACATTCTAGTGAGTATCATCTTCAACCCATGGAACTATGCAGACTTACAGCCTTATTGTTCTAATCTTTATTACCCAAAGGATTTGCCCTTCCCCCAGAAAGACAACATACTTGGGGCTGCTACAAATAGCAACTACCTTCCCATTTGATCTATACCATCCAAATAATTCACAGTCATAGAATTCTAGGTTTGATTCCTCATATTATGACTCAGTCCTTTAGCATTCCTCAAGCTCTAAGAACACAAGCTTGATTCTCTTCCCTCCAAAAGTCTTGGGTGCATTCTCTCTCACATCTCTACTATTTCTGGATGATACTATCTCTCAGTCTAAGCATTCTTTTCTTTCTCTGGAAGGCTGCATCCCAGAACCAAACACTCTTCCAAAAGGTTGAAGTTTTAGAGGACTCTCACCATTCCAGATAGCAAGAATTCAGAAATTCCTACTTCTTAGTCACATGTTTCCTTCTCAATATCTTCCAGTTCACAGAGAAGTTCTGCCATTGACTTTTCACAACTAAGTCTAGTAACATGGGATCCAGGAAATCTTGTTACTTCCTCATTTCCCCTGGCTACTGCCATCTCTTGTCTGAAATGCTCTACTATTGCCTTTCCATGGTTACTATCTCTGGAGCTGTAGGGGAGTATACTTTGTCCCCAAAAAATCAAAGCCTGTTATGTTTCTTGCCTCTGTGTTCTGTGTTCAACTATCTCTGGATCACTCTAACTAAATACTACATTTGTGTATGTTCAGTACAAAAGGGTAACTCTGATCCCCAACAGCATGGACCATTTAAAGCATTCCCAAATGCTGACTTCATCATTCATCCTCAATGAAAAGTGACTTCTTCAAAAAGTGACAAGAAAAGCTACTGGAAGGTATTCTCCATTTTTTTTCAATGGAATGTCTACATTTTCCATAGAGAAATGAAATGTCCTCCAAAATGGCCTCACTCTTTTAATTTCATCAAGCTTGTAAGATGCTCCAGATCAGCTTTCCATATAACTCACATTTTTAAAAATTAAATCTCTATAAATAATATTATAATTCTCCAGGCATATTGTCTTGAATCATTTAGCTTTGAATTTCTCTCTGAAGACCTGGAAAAGCTTTGTAGTTTTGGGCAACTCACTCAAAACAGCAGTTACTTTCTTTCCTGAATATCTTCTCCAGGGTCTAATGCCCTAACAAGGAGTCCATAGCAGTGTCCATGATACTTTTCTAAGATACCTTCTGCATGGCATTTAACTTGGCGCTGATAAGAAAAAAATTGTAAAATGAATTAATAACATACACGAAGAACTTTAAAATCTTTCAACTGTTTATATGTGAGTTATTGCTACTGTTGCTATTATTAATGAATTATTCCTGAATAAGAGGTTCTTAACTTGGCAGCCAAGGTTAGATAGACAGATTAGATAGACAGACAGACAGACAGAGAAATATTTCAGTGTAGTTGGCTTCCTTGGTAATCCAACATATTTTATTTTATGCATGTAAAAACATTGTTCTGAAAATGCTATCCACCTCCAGAAAGAGAACTGATGAACTCTGAGTACAGATTGAAGCATATTGTTTTGCACTCTATTTTTCTCAGGTTTTTTTGCAACATGACTAATACAGAAATATGTTTTGCAAGACTTCACGCATATAATGGGTATTATACTGCTTGCCTTCTCAAAGGGTGGGGGAGGGTCTGGAGAGAATTGGAAGAGAATTTAGAACTCAAAGTTTTTTTTTAAAAATGAGTCTTGAAAATGTTTAACATTAATACATTATTCTGAGAATAGGTCCATGGCTTTACCTGACTGCCAAAGGGGTTCCTGGCACAAAAAAAATGTTAATGATCTGCTTTGGGTGGTAATGAGTGACACCATATGGGATGTATAAGCACTGAACAATACTATTTTTTTCATCTTTGAATTGCCAATGAGAGACAGTGAGGTGGCAGAGTGGGTAGAATGCTGTACTTGGAATCAGGAAGACCTGAATTTGAATTGAGTCATATACTTCCTAGTAACATCACCCCAAATAAGTCACTTAAATTCTCTCAGTCTCAATTTCTTCCTCCATAAAATGGGAATAATAAAGCACCTATTTCCCAGGATTGTTGTGAGGAACAAATAAAATAATACAATCACAAACCTTCAAGTACTATGTAAATATCAGACATTATCACAATATGTTTCCCAGGTGACTTAATAGGTGCTTATTAAACTGAGAGTGAGGAGCCCTTTGATTCATGGCCCTACCATTAACCTCAGGCTAGTTATTTCATCTTGCAGGGCTTTTAACCTCAAAATCTATAATAAATTACTATAAGACTTCCAGGTTTATAAAGTGTTTTCCTCACAAAAACCCTATGAGATAGGCAGTACAACTATTATTATCCCTATTTTACAGATAAAGAAAATAGGTCTCAAAAAGGTTTGACTTGCCCAAGGTCACAAAATGAGGAAGCATCTGATTACAGGATTTGAACCCAGGCCTCATGACTTCAAGTCTTATGCCTTATCTACTACACCACACTGCTTCTTCAGCTTCAGGCAGTAGAGTAGGACTAGGTATGATCACACCCAGCTCTAATAAGTCTATCTCAGGTTCAGATTCCATGAAGTTCAAGGGTTATAACTTAAACTTCTATTAGAATACTTGCTCTCTGATCCTGCCTGATTTCTAATGAACCACTCCTGTTTAATGTCTATAGTCTGTAATTGCCTCTAACTTTGTTGTTTCGGCGAAGAATTCAGCATCCCTGTATTTTTCCCAGTGACCCAAAGGAAGTCCCTTGGCACTCCACCACTCAGTTTTTCTACTATAAAGAGGTATCAAAATATACCCCTAGTACATTATTAAGTATGATCACAAGTATTGCAAATCTTTGTACATAAGAAAACAGTTCCCCATGGCCAGGAGCCATGTATTCAACTTTATTTACAGCTAAGCACTGAGTGGGTGCTCAATAAAAGCAGTTGACAACTATTCCTGAAAGACTAACCAATAAAGATAGGAGCTCGAGAGAAGCTCCCTGCAGCCTCTCTCACCAATTAGGCGAAATCCATAAAGGGTTATTCCAGGTCATGGCAGAAAATGTTTCCTTGGATTTACAAGACACCAAATTTGAAACCACCCTAGGCTTCAGATTTGTCTTCACCCCTTAAAAGACCTATTTAGAATAAACATCTCAGTCTTGGCTATTTTTACTACAATCTCTTTATTAGGGACTTGAGGTTACTGAAAATGCTTCTATGTCAGGCTCACAGCTCAGGACAAAACATTTCCTTCTAAGAATCATTTAAAACAATGCCTGTGGTAAAGGATACATGGAGTTTGCCACTCTGCAAATGTACACACGGGTATGTAAATTCGATTTACTTTTCTTGTTTAACTCCTTTGCCCTCAGTCTTACCCTCTAACTTGGAAGTTATCCTTTCCCTTCTGTATTCCTTTAGAGGTGGGAGGCTTTAGTGTCTAATAGTGAACATTTCCTATGAACTGTCTGGGGAGGCATTAACTAGAACAAAGATGACAGAATGCCGCTCGTCATATTAATTTTTGAAGTGCTTTTTAAAAGTACAGCCTTCTGGTAGAGCATTTTTTAAATAATGCTGTATGCTTCAAGAAGACATTTTCAAATCTCACTCATAATTTTTGAAAATCTTCCTCATTCAGAATTGTCACAGCTTGACAGCCGGCCTGTGTTTGGAGTATATTCCTCTGTAACTTACTACAAACTGATTGAAGAGCTGATGAATTTGACTTAACCCAAACAAAAACCTTTAAATATATCTGGCGGAGCATGCTTAATGAAAATGCATATATAGACAATGTCTGGCATCCCATTTTTATAAAAATATGAGTGGCATAATTAAGATTTTCATTGGAAACACACACACAACAACAACAAATGCTATTCCTTCTTGACATTAAATAACAAATCCACATTGTGACCAAAGGAAAAAAAGTCCCTTAGAAACCATTCAGTGTCAGCTTTCACTTTCCCCTTACTGTTTCCTTTGCTGGTGGAAATCTTTGACTTGATTTTCTGAATGTGCTATGCATAATTTTTAGCCCTTTTGAAACTCAGTTAAGTATTGCTACTATCAGATTCATTCTGTTCTTTGATCTAAACAATTTATTCTGATTCGCACAAATGATGGACAGGAATTGTTGAAACTGTGTGTTAGACTCACTAGTAGAATTTTCCTACTAATAAGGAATGTGGACACACAAATCAAGAAGCACATGAAACTACTGAAATCAACAGAGGCTAAAAAGACAGAACATTTAGAAGTATCTAATAGTCACACTTCTAGACTATCACATCACTGGCCATCATTCTGATGTCTTCTGTTCCGTTTTCTTTTCACTGAAGCTTGTCCAATGTCAATCCTTTTGGTATTACCAAGTTCACTTTTGGGAACCTCCTCCTTATGGTAATGGTAAAGAGAAAATAATGTAAGATAAATCATAAATGTGAACAGTTGAAAGGCACCCAGAAGCCATCTAATTCAACCAGCACCAAAAGCACAAATGACCTCCAAAAAATCCTAGATTCTGGGATAAGAACTCCAGTAAGCTACCAAGACAAGCAATTTTTTTGGACAGGTGTAATTGTAAGGAATTTCTTCCTTATACTAGGATGAGATCTGTCTCTGTAACTGCCAAATATTGGCCCTAATTCTGCATTTTCAGATTAAGAACAATAAGTTTAATTCAAATTATATTTTTTGCCTTAATCTCTAAATGTCACAGGAATCTACTGGTAAGTACAATCAACAGCTGGAGAAGGGGGTGTAAAGTTGTCAGTGTTGAGTAGGCTTAACTAGCTTTTAAACCAAATAAAGGAAATATGAGCCTACCCAAAGTTAGAGGGAAAGGAGAAAAAGAAATTTAACAGGAAAAAAAAGGCCAGGAAAACAATGGAAATACCTACATAGTTCATCTTTAAAAGATCAGGATACAATAAAACTTTGAAACTCAGATGACCAATAGTATTTTTTTATTCGTTCAACCAGATTTCTCCTTTTCTTTCCCACGTCCACCATCGCCACTCTGGATATAGTAGCTGGCTTAGTGTAGACACCCATATTGCAGAGATCAAGTGATCCACCACCAGCCTTAGTCTTCCCAGGAGCAGGGCTTACAGGTTTGCACTACCATGCACAGTTTTTCATACACTTTCTACAGATAATTATGGAATGATATGGATCCACATTTACATACTGCTTTATTGTTTCAAACCATTTTATACACATTTCATTTTATCTATACAGTAACACTGAGAGGCGATACATATATTATTCTGATTGCACAGACAAGCAAACAGAAGCCCAAGGGGGCCAAAGGTCACAAAGCAAATTACAGAACCCAACTCAAACCCAGGTCCTAGGCATTATAGAAGCCATAGATTTAGAGCTGGAACGAACCTTAAAGCTCATCTAGTCTCTCATCCTCATTTTTCAGATGAGGAAATTGAGGCTTGAAGAGCCGAGATGACTTTCCCAATCTCTCACAGATAATAAGCAGGACAGCTCAAGTCTCTGACTTCAGATCTATTACTCAAAGCCTTATGACTCCAAGTTTAGATTTCTTTCTACTATACAACATTGACTCTCTGAATGAAAACTCATGTTCAAGGAAATCTCCTTGAGTCATGTCTAGATTCAGAGAAAAGAAAAAATTGGTCACATTCATTATAACTAATATGTAAAGCAGAAATACATACTTGTGCATTTTGGAGAGATTTTTCAGTAAGGGTTGGATATAAAATGATTGGGGGGGGGCTAATACTCAGTTAACCAGAAAATTCAATTAACTGAAACACGCCATTTCTCAAGCATTCAGATTAATTGAGATTTTATTCAATATTGATTTCACTGTTGGCATATTACTAAAGATACAAGGCCCAATTCTCCCTGTTCCAATTTTTTTTCTGCTTTAAAATTCATTTGTTATGGAAGCTTTGGCCATATGCCTGGTAACTATGAAGAGTTTTTCCTACAACTGGTAACCTGTAACAACTACTACTCAAGGATATGGTTCTAATCAACTTTTGAAGATTCAGTGGCTTGGATGCTTTTATCAGGAATGCTTCTGGTTTTCAAGGCAAGCCAAGGGAGAAATGAAAAATATGGGAGCAACAGAAATAACCTTGGCCCAGGAAAGGAAACTGGATATAATGGTCATCTACTCGAAGCAGTCAAAGTGAAGTAAGATAGTAGTATGTACTCTGAATGGCTTACACTAGGCACCTGGCACTGGGGAGTTATAGTTTATGGTCATTACTTCTTGTATGCTTTGGGATCTCCCCCAGTTATTACACAAATACAGTCTCACATCATTAAATCCTCATCAGTGCTGCCACTCTCTGCCTCTCACTGCACAGAATGCTAAAGAAGCAAATATGATTTCAGAGTTTCATTTTCAGGATAGAGGGGGAGGTTTTAAGTTGTGGTGTGTCTGTGTGTCTGTGTGTGTCTGTGTGTCTGTGTGTTCCCATGAGCCAGATTTCGAGCTTTTTCCTAGGAAGCACAAGTCCTTTGTTCGGTCAGTGCCTTGAGATGTCAGTGTCTCTTCCACATTTGAGATACTTACTGATCAGGTCTCTATTAATCCCTGCAAATTGGAGGAAGAAGGTACAGTCAACTGTCAAGTGGAAATTTTCAAAGAATGTCTTTTGAACCATCCCAAATTCCCATTCTAATGACTGGTATACCTGTTTATTATTCACAACTATAATCAATGCTTTCTAACTTCTTTTATCCCAGAATAAGAATTTCCTAAAATTGCCACAGAATTGCCTAAGAATCAGGATTTAGAGCTAGGAAAGACCTTAGAAATCACATATTCTATGCCATTTCATTTTTTATGGTTATGGATGAGGAAACTGGGGCCCAAAGAGACAAATTAATTTGCCTAAGGTCACAGAGGCAATAAGTGACAAAGGAAATATTTGAATTCACATCTTCATATTCCAAAACTATTTCTCTTCCCACTACACTACATTTCTTCCATTTGGAATATCTCTGATTATAATACTTTTCCTCTAGAGACTTGCTTAAGAGGGTAGGTGTTAGGGAAGTAAACAGTTAAATCTCATATCTTGTCCCACTTGCGCTTTCTAGTTTCTCTTAATGTAGTTTTAAAAGAGTTGGTTTTTTTGTTTGGTTGGATTTTTCCCATGAAAAGCACTCATACATCTTCAGTTGAGGTCTAGATCCCCAAACATTCTACAGATATCCTCAATATATTCTTTGTTATCCAAACAACTCTGGGATCCCAGTGGATAGTATATATCCCCACTCCCACCGCCACCCCAACCCCATTCACTGTTTACCCTAATGAAGATATAGCATTGGCACTTGCTCCCCGTACAGCTGAGAAAGGGTGATAGAACTGATGAGCACCACCCAGATGGTGGAGTTCAGCAGAACATCTGCCTCATATGTCTGTTACCTCCCTACATCCTGCTATAGAGATTTTCATTAGCCATTCAAGGAGTTCATTCAGCCTGTTATCAATAGCCTTCCAAAAAATCAAGTTTCCCCACTCTCTGTTGTTTGGCTTGACTTTTCTGATTATTTTCACTTTTCCTAATGAGAAAACCACATCCAGTCACCTCTCCTAAAACTGTAGGAATTTTCTTGAAAGAAATAACAATTGTTTGCCAAAACCAGGGGTGGGGACCTTCTGGCCCATGAGGTCACATGTGGCCCTCTAGGTCCTCAAGTACAGCCCTTTGACTGAATCCAAACTTCACAGAACAAAGCCTCTTAATAAAAGGATTTGTTCTGTAAAATTTAGACTCAGTCAAAAGGCCACACCCAAGGACCTAGAAGGCCACATATGGACTCAGGGAGGCAGGTTCTCCACCCTTGGCCAAAACCCATTCCAGTACTTGCTGTAGAGCCAAGGGCAAGTACCACAAACCATGATTAGGGCAACTAGCATGAAGTACATTCTCATTTAAGGGGGTGGAGGGAGGACAGGACATTGTCATGAGGGTATTATTGGTTCATAGTATTGGTCAAGCAGAGAGGGGCAGGCCAAGGGAAATGGTCACTCCAACCACCATATTCTTGCTAATTTGGGGCTAAGCCCTATTTTTTCTTTGCCACTGAAGGACTTGTCAACAACCTTTAAGTTCAATATCCTCTAAATGAGGGCCCTGGGGAAAAGCCCCACCCTAATTATAGTTCTAAAATCAAAACAATAGAACTGGGCCTTTAAAAAAGCCCTACCAGTAACCCCCATATTCCTTTTCTTGGGCCAAGACTTTTTACCCATAATAGATACAATCTGGTGGGGGGGGCGGAATATTCTAATATATCATCAAAGAAAAACTACCACTAGTCCAATGGCGATAACTAAATTCCACAGAAATATAATGAGTCACAACTATGAAGGCTGCTAATATTTCTTTGGTTAGTTTCATCTAGAAATTGCTACATTTCAAAAAAAAAGTCTGTGCCAACTGCCTTATTTAAGATATAGCTTATCTGTTGCTGAATAATAGGTTTACTATATATGATTAAAATATCTCATTGTAAGCAAACAACAACGATTAACACAAAGAAATCTTGGGTGGGTGGAGAAACATAGCATTTTGTATTCCTCTGAAAAAAGGAACAGATAACCTGGAAAGCAAAGTAAAAATGTAGCCATGTTACACATTTCCCTCTGTGTATGACCTCCTCAACTAGGGGGTGGGGTGGGGGTGGGAAAAGCTTTCCTCTTCACATCCTGAATGTGTTAGCTCCACAGGGCTTATATATCTTCTTCCTCTATAGAGGCCATTAGAGTAGACCCAATTCTGCAGCTAAAATGTTCTAAAAGGCAATGCCTCACTCAAAACATCATTTTCTTCTCAAAGAAAAAATTAAATGCCTATGGTATATTTACACGGAGGTTTTTTTAATATGACCACCTCCTGCTCTGGTGCTTTTAAATATATTCAACCTTCTGGGAAAGGTGGCGGGGGGAGGATTCTAATCTAGCCATATCACAAATTCCTATGGAAAACAGCAAAAAGAAAGGACAGGGGTAAAAAGGAAAGAGAGACTTTGAAGAACAGGAGGAAGAGGAGGAAAATATCAATCATGATTTCTAACACTAAGAATTTGACAACATGATGCTATTCTAACACAGCAATAGGTAATTATAACAGCTATTATCAAAAATTATCTTCTGTTACCACCTAATAAGAATTCTAAACATAGGTTTTGATAGACATTATACAGTTATGTATGCATATCATAGCATAGCATAGCATAAATGATGCATCTCCCACATATATATTATTTCTATCAAGATAGTTGTCAGAATTCTTGTCTTCTTAATTCTCTTCTTCAAAGTGACCACTAGAGGTCAACTGCTAATCCTTCCAACTGCCTAGTATCCTTTCTCCAGAACTACCTAATATTTTACTACCTTGTACTTATTTTGTATTTATTCTGTTTGCACTTATCCTCTACACAGTTATATATGTATATATTATATCACTTAATATAAAATAAACTCCTTAAGTGTAGAAATTATTTTGTTATGTTTTGTTATCCCTAGCACCTCACACAATGTCTAAGGCGCAAGTAAGCCCTTAGAGAATGTTTGTTAATTGATGGTAGGAATTCCTTCAAAAGACAAACAAGAATAGTTGTTGCTGGGGTTTTTTTTTTGTTATCTTGTTCCTTTCGATTCATTTCCATCAGTTCACATTGTTTGTGCTTTCCATGTTAATGTTTCATTTCATGCATGGTGACTAGTAGGTGCTTAACAAATATTTGTTGCATTGCCTGGTGGCCAACCTTGTGGTAATGAACCTTTCCAATTTTAATTTGACTGGTTCTCAGATAACAGTCCATCACCAAGCCCAAATTCAATCAATAAGTTAAGTATTTATTAATTTCCCACTGTGTGGTAGGCACCATGCTAAGCAATGGTGACACAAACATGAAAACAATAAATGTAATAATCCCTGACCTCAAGGAGCTTAAATTTATCTCAAGAGACATGTAAAGTATATGTATGTGCATTATGTGTTTATTTAAGTATGCATACATATTCATATGCATATGTGCATACAAAACAAATGCAAAACAAGTGGAGGAATAGTTGGAGAATAAAGAAAGGTTTCATGTGAAAGGTAGTGTGTGAACTGAGCTTTGAAGGCAGCTAGGGATTCTAGAAGACTAAGATGAGAGCAGAGAAGAACATTGCAGGCATGAAGAAAAAACCAGTGCAAAGACACAGAGATGGGATGTGGAATAGAGTGTGAGGAACAGAAAGAAGTATAAGTAAAAAATGGTAATAATGTAAAATAACACTGAAAAGATAGATTGGGGCCACATCATAAAGGGCGTTAATTGTCAAACAGAGAAGTTTGTATTTGATCTGAATTAATTGGGACCCATTGAGTTTTAATGAGTAAGGAAGGGACAGGGAATATAATGCAGGAAAATTACTTTATAGATTGTGTAGAAGACAGATTAGAGAGAGGAAAGATGTAAAGTAGACTGGCCAATTAGGTAGCTTTTGCAA
This sequence comes from Phalanger gymnotis, assembly GCA_028646595.1. Classification (NCBI taxonomy): domain Eukaryota; kingdom Metazoa; phylum Chordata; class Mammalia; order Diprotodontia; family Phalangeridae; genus Phalanger; species Phalanger gymnotis. The sequence goes on along the minus strand of CM053625.1, from coordinate 51,093,689 downwards.
TAGACCAGGTAACAAGCCTCAACTAGGATAACAGCTGTATGAGTAGAGCTACTTAGCACAGTGTCTAGCACATAATAGGCACTTAAATGTTTTTGATTGATTGAGACAAGGAAATGTGGAAAAAAATGTTGTGAAGATAGAATTAACATCATTTGTCAACTGATTGAATAGGTGGGGTCAGAGTTTTAATTCCTCTTACATTGCCTTTGAAGACCCAGAGTCACTTCCATGACACAATGATCATCAGAGGATGATTTGAGTCTATTACTGTGCAGACACAAAAAGTTTATTTTCCCATAGTTTCATCCTCTTCAAAATGAGCAGGTTAGACTCCATGATCTGCAAGGTCTCTTCTTACTCTGAAATACTGGTCCTCTCCCTCCTGGAACTCCATGCCATAGAGACCCAACTAGGAAGGAAGTGTGTCAATTTGTAAGACTTGAAGCTCACAACTTTTCCATTAGCATAGAGTTTGGGAGCAGCTCAGGGGTGTATTTTTACATTTTCCTTTAAAGTAGTTGAGCAGGGAAAGAGTGGGAAAACTGTCTTTTCACTTGAAAGGAATTACTGAACAAACTTCCTCCAGAAGCAAAGAGCCTTCTACCTGGCAGTTGGTAGATTGCTCTGACTGAAGAGGGTGATTTCTTTATCCCTGGCTTTCAGAACCCCTGTGTGTTCCAGGGCAAGAATGAGGCAAAAGGAATGGCAAGATCAGAAGGGCTCTAATTGTCTAAGAAAAGAATGAGTTAGAAGAAGCCAACACATTCAGCCATGATTTATGAAATACCCAAGTACTAATTCTCAAGCCAACAGCACAGCTTCCAAGCTATATGCAACCACTGAATTACCATAAATTAAGCTCAGGCAAAAATAAGGCCATAAAATGGACATTTTACAGTGGCTATTGACTATGATGTTCAGTTCACATTAAATCTTCTGAAACATTGTTACTTTGTCAAAGGAATTAGTAATTGGTGTCATTGGGGGGGAGCCAATATATAAGGTTTCAAACTCCATATATATTACTCACTACAATTAAAGTCATTCTCAGTAAGAAGCTGCTATCTATATGCATCAGACTAATTATTTTGTGCTTTTTTACTAAGATAATGGCACACTGCTGCCAGTGGGCAAATCCTGATCATACATTATATCACACTTCCTAGCAATTTTGATGAAAACTACAGGTGGAGACAGATTATAATGGGAACATCTAATTGAAATTCGTCTCCATTTTGCTTCAGATGGAAGACATGCTGCTTGAGCCCTGAAACATATTCAATTTCATTCAAATTGGATGCAGATTTTTCAGGCAAAGCTAAATTCAAAAAAAAATGTTTCAAAGGGTCCTGGAAGGGGAACTGATGAGTCCTGTGCCCGCTCTCCAGCTCTGTTTCCATTAGTCCCCTCAGCTCTTAGCCTTTCCATTTCCATGAGAACTCCCCACCAGTATAGTAGGGAAGCAATAAACCCCCCACTGTGATTCCTTATTTTCAGCATAATACATTTTACTATGTAGCTGCTTCCCATCCTCCCAAAGTACCAAAGAGGAGCCTTGAACATTGATAATTTGCCATCTATCTGTGGACAGCCACAGTCATCCAGACAGAAGCCACTATCACCTCCATTCTATAGTCCCAGCCTATGGTACAATGCACTAGAAAGAAAGATTGACTTCTGCCCATGATGTGCTGTGTGAAGAATGAAGCAATCAATTCCAGGATTGAAAAGAGATGTTGGATTTGCCCATGGAGCAACAAATCCCCTACATAAGCAATAACAAGTTTGTACGGTTCTATGCTGAAAATACCACCAAACACAACCAGCCAGGCCAACTCATATGTATAACTAAAAAAGGTAAGAGCTTATAGAGTATACGTTTAGGGGCCCTCTGACCTGCCATAGTCCCTGATGATAAAATGAATCATTATGCCTTAGAATGACTGACTCCTATACATATGGACAAAGTAAATATAAAGATCTTTTAAAATTTTCACTAGACCAACAAAGAGTTGTGGTATAATGAAATTTTCGGGATAAACATGCATAGTTCATCTCCAGTGAGGGATAACAAGGCTACCATCCTTGCGGCAAGCTCCCCAGGAAAAGTTCTCTTTTTCAGTCTTTATGGTCATTCTATAAGTCTTCAATGGGTGTGCCTGAAGGTATATTCACTCAAGAAGTAGTAAAGTAGAATTTTGTTAATGCTTCTTTCAAAGAACAGTATCATCTGGAGCACATTTCCTTACTTCCTGGGAGACAGATGAGGGACCACAGAAGCAGATATATTGCATATGCTGTCGGGTTCAGTCACTTGGCCACTTTTCTTTGTGAGAAGAGAGGATTCAGTGTAAGGAGGATAGCAGGTGATTACTATGATGTAAAAAAGGCATCAATAAAACACTGGAAAGATTATCATTAATCGTCATCATCATTCCCAAGTCTATTGTAAATATAGTTTGTATGCCATACCTATTTAGCATATGATAAAATAAATGTATGTAGTAGACTAAAATGGAATTGCTCGATCAGGAGAGTTAGACTCAGAAAGGATCTTAGCACTTATCCAGTGCAAACTTTTCTGTAGCTTAGGACATAGAAGTGTCCTCAAGTATATTTCAAGGCTGGGGGAGGGGGAAGGCCGAAATCTGTGTGCACAAATAGTAAAGTAGAATTTTGTTAATGCTTCTTTCAAAGAACAGTATCTGTATTTACCCATTCTCCAGTCCCTTGGGCTCCTCCTTCTCTAAGATTAGAGAGGATGGAGAATATATATTTGAGAGCTCCTGCTTGATCATTTATTTAAAGACGGGGCAAGACAGCTCATAATTTCCTACCAGACCACTCTCCTAGACTTCATCATACCCTCCACCCAGGTAATTCCTATTCCATTCCCTTTTTCCACCCCCATTTTCAGCTTCTTTTTCATATGTTATCTTCCCCCATTGGATTGTGGGCTCCTTGAGGACAAGGATTGTCATTTGTCTGTCTTTGTATCAACACTTAGCACAGTGCCTGGTACTTACTAGGGGCTTTGTAAATTTTTATTGACTGATGAAAACAACCATCATTTAGCAAACAACAGAAAGGCAATTTTAACCATCCAGGAAAGATCATGGAGAGTAATGTATAAGTCCAGAAAGGTAGGATGGAGTTACATGATAAAGGGCTTTAAATGGCAGAAGAAAGAGTTTTGTTGTTGTTGCTGTTAGAACCTAAAAGTAATAGAGAGCCTCTGGAGTTTATTAACAGGCAACATGTTCCAGTTGCATTACTAGTCAGAAGCCAGATTGTAAGAGCTCAAGAAATGAGTGCTATATAAATATATCCATGCTCAATTGTAGCCTTGGGGTGGTGGGTAGCTAGGAGGAAAGGGGAAAAAGAACAAAGTAAAAAGTGTACAACAGAGAACAAAAGAAAACCTACAAGGAATCAAAGATAGACAGCTTTCAACTTAATGAACAGTATTTAATATGTAGGCTTTCTTGAAATGATAAGTTATTGCTATATATTTTGAATCCTCCTATGTTCTGCTGTGCACATGACATTTTTTCCCTTTCTTATTTTATAGTTGTTTAATAATTAAATTGATAATGTTTCTTTTTCTTTTCTTGTTATGTATTTAAGTTTTACTATTTATCTAAAATTTTAAAACATTAAAAATAAGGGAAGACTTTCTGAGGATAGTGTGGGAAAGAAGAATACATTGGGATGCACAGAAGATGTAAAGACAAATGACATTAATAGAATTACTTTTAAAAAAAGAAAAGAAGAAATGAGTGCTAGGTGAAATGAAAACAATCAGCATAAAATTGGTTGTGGATTTTGGTCCTGAAAGTAGGGAAGATATAGGATAGCAGAATAAATTGAGGTTTTTTGTTTTAGTTTGGTTTAGTTCTAAGGATGAGGGAGACAAATTTTTGTAGACAGCAGGAAAGAAATTGGCATATAAGGAGAGAATGAAGATTAGAAAAAGGTAATGGTTTGAGAGCAATCTACTATTAATGAGAGGAGAAATGAGATTCGAGGGTACAAAAAGCTAGTCTGATCTTGAAGAGCAGAAAGGTCTCTTCACCAGAGACTGGAGCAGAGGAAGAGAGAATGAGAGTTATTAAAAAGTTTTGAGATATAAAATAAAGAAGAGAAAGCTCATGCTGAACATAGAGCTCACATTATTCATGCACATCACAAACCATATACAATTGCATAAGTATAATATTGTAAAGCACAAAGATCTAAACCTTGTACTGTGCCAAACTGCCATCTGAAAATAACCTCGTAACTCCTGGATAGTTACAAAAGCAGAATAACCACTATGCTCTCAAAAATGGATCTAATTCTTCCCTGAAATCTTCAAGTCAGAGAAAACAAACACAGTCTGCAGTGATAAGCAAAGTTCCTCCAAAGCACATTAAATAACTGTTCATCTATCCCTTTCACAATTGATTAGGTCTGGAATAGAAATCAGTTTTCAACCTTTTTACAGGAAGCAAAATCTATTCCCTCTTCCATCTGGCTCCAAAATCAACAAAGTAGAAAATGCGTTGTGACCTAAGCATTCCCATACTCATTACAAAGTGCATTCTTGCAGCACCCTGTATTCATCCCAACCAATTGACCAGGGGTCTACTCGTGTCCTGTGCATGAACAGTTAGTCAAGAATCCTACAGGAATCTCTGTAGATCTCTTCTCCATTCGGGAACTGAAGTCATCAGGAGATGTGCTAAACTGACCATCTGTTCCTCTCTCTGATAATATGTAATTAAGTAATTTATTTATTCAGCACTTGAGCTCCCTCCCCTTTTCTCCAATTAGTTAGGGATGATTATGAGCGATCCAGATGTAGTTAACATATTGCTCACTTGAGCAAGTGGTGTGTTACAAAGCACTCAGCCTCCTGGCTAATCCCGCCTCTCAAACCCAATTGTAGAAGTGGTCATGTGAGCCTTGCTGCTCCATTTACCTATTTCCTTCCAACTACTAGGCCTCTCGTTTCTGTCACGCACCAAATCATTTTCTATGCATTTTCACTAATTTGTCTTAAAATAAATATATCAATATTATCCTTTTGCTAAGCCAAAGGTTATCTGCACAGTTTTAACAACAATGTTATTAGCCACTGCTATGGAGGTCTAAGACCAACAACACCAACACACAGGAGGGCTGCTAGCACAGATTCTTTGATCTGCTTTTCTAAGGAAAGCGACTTTAAGGTGTTTACAATCTCACTTTAATTAAACATACATATATCATTCACTTAGTTCAGGGGGAAAAGTCAGCACCCTTAACTTCAGAGAAAACAAAAACAGAAATTATATAAACAGAGCAAATAACACAAATCAGCAGAAAGGGCTTCTGTCTGTCCATAGCAATACATGCATAGTTACTAGAGAGAGAAGCACCAATATCTAGGTTTTCAAAGTCAGGTGACTCCTTAATAGCTATCCAGAGTCTCGTCTGGACAAATCACACAAACACTCTTCCAACGAGTGAGCCCCCAAAGCAAAATGCTAACCTCAGAGTATATATACACTTCTTCAGGGTCAGCCCACAGAGGGCGTTACAACCATGTGATTCAAACTCATGTGACTTAGGCTTTCTTGTGACTTAAACAAGTCATTAAAGACTCTTGATTCAATCAAAGACTCAATTCAAACAAAGGCAAGGCTTGATCAAAAGTACTTGGTTACTTTAGTGCTGAGAAACACTCCAAAAGAAAAAACAGTGAAAAGTTCCACTTTGCTTGCCATTACAACAGTGCTGACACATAACATCTACTACTCTAACCCTCTCATTTTACGAATTACAATACTAAATCCCAGAGAAGTTAAGTGATTTATTCATTAAGCTAGAAAATGACAAAGCCAAGACTTAAATTCAAGTCTTCTCCCTTTAATTTTAATAGTCCCAATGGCATACTCTGAACATATGACCCCATTGGAATATGACAAAGATGAAATTATTTGATCAGTATGCTGAATATTGGAGAAACCTCTGTAGCTTTGTAGATGAGTCTTCCCTACCCGAGATGTTTCCCTCCTCACCTCTGCTTTTTAACAGCCCTACGTTCCTTCAAATCACAGCTCGGGTGTCACCTCCTAGAAAAGGTCTTTTCTGACACCTGCCTTGAATTGTTATTTATTAATATCCTTCCATCTCAAAATTATTTTGAATAACTTAGTATATATGTTGAATTTGCTCATCCCTGTTTATGTTAATCCCCCCTCTACCTCTCTCTGAGTACACTTTGAGAGCAAGAACTATTTCATTGTCGTCTTTGTGTCTCTCATGCTTAGTATGTTCATTTTGTGGTTGACATTTTATATTTGTTGAATTTAATTAAGTTCTCACGGAATGAAAGGAATATAACCGAGCTTGTGACTCTGGGCTGGAAGCTATATCATTGTTGTAGGATTAAATATCCCTTAGCTCGTATATGGAAGGGAATCTACAAATATGGGGATATAGGAGCTGAAGGATACTGATTCCTGGGGAACTGAAACTTTGAAACAGAAAAAAAATCTGTAGCAATTTTCATTTCTATGCTTTAAACAAAAATTCTGATTGTCAATTGTGCCATATATTACTAAGGCATTGAAACCATTATTTTCCATAGACCTCAAATGTCTATTAATACAACTTAAGCTTTTTTTTCCTCAACAACCATGTTGAAAAAACTATTTTCAATTATTTTCAGTGCAAGTGTTATATACAAAAAATCATTTTTACACTCTCAGCACATAAGCTAAAAACAAGCATTTTCATATATTCATAAAACTAATTTATTCAATTCAAACATGTACTAATCACCTATACTTTGCCAAGTATTGGGAGAGATAACAATGTTCTGAGACTCTAGTTCATGGCATGCTTCAGGTCAGTATCCTCTCAAAACTAGAAATCATAAGACTCCACTAGTGTCCTTATCACCAGATCAACCAGAATACAGACTAATTCAAAGCAAAGAACATTTAAACAGCTCAGCGAAAGAGTAATAACAACAAAGAAAACCCCTCCACCACCATGATCACCTACCTATATACTAGCATACATAGTCTCACAATTTACCACACAACTGGTGGGAGAGGGCACAAAGCATGGGAAACAGATGTGGCGATACACAAAGAGAATATAAATGTTAGAAACATAATTAACTAGGCCAACTCATGCTCTGAAGGTGGTGGCCTCCCTGGAGTCCTTCCCTGCCTCTGAAACACCACTCCTGGTTTGTTCACTGTAGACATATTAATATCATCAAGCTACAGTCAACCGTCCTGATATTATATAAGGCAACTAGGTGGCACAAGTGACTAGAGCACTAGGCCTAGAGTCAGAAAGGTCCAAGTTCAGATTTGACCTCTGATACTTACTAGCTATGTGACCTTGAGCAACTTACCTAACCTTTGACTACCTCAGTTTCCTCAACTATAAAATGGGGATAATAGGATCTCCCTCCCAGGTTTGTTGTGAGCATCAAATGAGATAACATTTGTAAAGCTCTTAGCACAATGTCTGGTATGTAATAGGTGCTGTATAAATGCTTATTTCCTTCCCTATACATTACTAAGTTGTTATTCTCTCGGTTGCTCAGCCAGCTATCTTCTGGTCCTTTACATCTGGGCTACTGTCTACTGCCACCTGCTGTGTCCTGTTGGAACACCACTACAGGTACTATATGATTTCTCCTAAAATGGAAGTTTTCAGTTCTTTTAGCACATAGCTTCAGGGTTATCTTGATATTTTATGATACAAACCTCCCAACCATAGTTAGCTGGTCAGCTAGGGGAAGTCCCCGGTCTTAAGTTAAATCTTTTTTTTTAACTCCTTTTATTCTCTCCGAGCTGACAAAGGCAGAATTTCAATGCCAGTCTTCCAGACTCCAATCCAGTAATCAGTCCAGTGTGCCATATTGCTGCTCAATGACCTCATACGCTTCTTATTGTCATATTTGTGTGAAAATTATGATCTAATTCATATTTTTACTAATTCACATGGCCCGTTACTCTAATTAGAACAATTTTAACTTTTTCAGCATAACTGCATCATATTCTCAGATGGATAGGAAATTGTTGAAACAAATCTATTCATGTAGCAATTTTTACTTATGAAAAATCTCCATATCCAGGCCATCCCCTCCTTGCCACTAGCTAACCTACAAAAGTTCATTGGAGGTGGGAGGGACTTTAAAGTTTGAGACTACATGTGGATATTTTGAAATTTTAACAAAGTTTGTGTTCTGCTCGTATATCTCATCGCATTCTAAGCAAACAGAGCTGTTTTGTGGCTTTTAAAACTAGATGTATTATCTAGTCATGGAATAGCATTTCAAAGAATTTACCTTAAATCTAAGTTTGCATGGGGGGATGGGAGAAATGAGACCAGTTTTACCCCTAAACAAACCCCACTTGTCTAGCAGGACTCCCACTTCATTTCAAACACAAATGTACTATTAAGTGAATCTGAAATAACTGATACAAATCTCTCCACCGAGCCAGTGGGAAATTCCAACCTCTATAACTTTGCAAGTGCTAAACCAGCAACCTCTTAGAGAAGAATATCTATCTTTTTGAGGTGTTTCTAGGGAATTAAATATAAAACATTCTGAAAACAAAAATACTTTTCCATTTTTCCAAGATTTGTTTTGCCTGCTTGATTCTAGTCTGCTCAAGACAGTTATTGTCAAGACCCATCATGTTTTTAGGATTATGTTCACAGTTTAAATGTTTCCCAATATATGGTATGAGGATCAAGACCAAAACATTCCTTGTGGAGATGCCAAAGAAATACATTCTTTGTTTGTTTGTTTTCTTTTCTTCATCCCTATGAAATCTCCAAAGGAGTTTTTGTCTCTCCGCCAGCATCCCCATCACTTATTAATTTGACAATCCTTCTGGGAAAAAATGTATCTAGAAGATGTGCATCCAGTAGTGAGAATTAGATGTACTATTTTGATGAACCATACATAAAAATGGTGGGAGGAAAAGAAATCTGATTAGCTAGAGAAGAAAATTAGAAACTGAATGTGAAGTTTGAATATCATTTTACGAGTGAAAGAAATAAATATTGATTGGGTCAGCAACGTGTTTAGTAATGAAAAACACCTGGTAACCTATTCCATGTGGCAAAAATGCAACAAAGGTAAACTGAATCAAGTTTTCCAGGCAAGATAACAATTTAACAGTGATGCATATAACTGTTAATAAAATGGATCACACTCTCTCCCCTCAATGGATCAGCAACCACTATGGGACTCAAATAGACCATATTTATTGAAACTCCAGAGAAGGGTGCAGAGGGTCAGGTAGAAGAGAAAGCCTTATGATTAGCAGCAGCTGGGGAAAGAGGGCTGGCTTTCAGGTGTGGCTGATCAAGTCCGTCTTGACAAATAAGGAATGCTAATTGCTTTATGAAACTCAGCTGCCTCTAGTTATCTTTGCTAGAAAAACAGAACAACTCCAGTCAGGATCCCCTTTCCCTTTAAAGCCTTCCCCTTGGAGACCAAGTCACCTCCCAAGCACTGTGGAGAAAAAGAAAAGATAGAAAAATGTCACTGGGTAGGGACTCAATCCAAGCTGGTTCTTCTGCTTATAAGTAAGTGGAAGCAAGGATTTCACTTTAAACTGGTTAGGGAACAAATGCCCCAAGGACTAAGAGTGATCACATCCATCAACCACACCTTTAGTTTGGACTGGGAAAGGTCTCATTCTGAGCTAAGCTGAGAAATGGGATTTGACAAAATGGGGCATCAGATGGGTTACAGAGTAATATTGGTTATCAAATAATACTACATAACATTAATTTTCCTCATCCAATAAAGGTTGATTCCATTTTACAAACAGTTATTTACTGGTAAAAGGGTAACAACCTATGTTGGTTGAGTAACAAGGAATGCTTTTTTTTTAACTGTGTAAAGTTTTTATTTTGAAAAAAAAATACAAAATAAAATAATCCCTTCCACTAAAGTCCTCTGCCAATGCTTCCTCATTGTACAGAAATTACCTCAGGTTCTAAAAAGCAGACTACAAACGCCAACCCATCCTACCAATCTGGTTAACACTTTGGATATGGGACTAATGGTAACCTTTGTGTCTATGTTGAGAGGGGTTAATCACCAAGAAGGCCATAGGGTGATTAATACTCTTCAGCTACAATTCACAAGGATTGCGACCTGCATTAGTTAAAGAGCTATCCATATCAGCAAAAGCACAGATCCTCAAAGTATTTGCATAAAGATATGTCCCATTAGCTAGGGATAGATATTACACGTGAACTCCCAAATGAAAAAAAAATCCCCTGGATGCAGATAAGCACTTTTTTGTGCAACTTACAGTTTAAGTTGATTTTAGGATCATAGGATCAGAGATTTAGAGAGGAAGGTACATTAAATTCCACCTAGATTAAATTCAACATATCTAAAACAAAACACATTATATTTTCCCCAAACCTTCCCCCACTGCTATCTTCACTATGAGTGTGAAGGACAACACCATCTTTATAGTCCCTCAGACTCACGACTTAGGTATCATCCTTCACTCCTCACTATATCTCACCCCCTATATCCAAACTGTTGCCAAGGCCTGTCAATTTCATCTTTGCAACATCTCTTTAGTCCATCCTTTTCTCAACTCTAACACTATCAAAACTGGTGTAGGCCCTCATCACTCACACCAAGATTGTTGCCATAGTCTGCTGGTGAGTTTTCCTTTCTCAAGTCTCTTCCCACTCCAATCCATGCTCCAAAGTTTTTTTCCTTAAGCTCAGATCTGACCATGTCACCCTAGATCCCTACTCAAGAAACTACACTGACTCCCTGTTACTTCCAGGATTTAAGACAAAATCCTGTTTGGCATTCAAAAGCCTTCATAACCTAGCCCCTTCTTACCTTTCCAGTCTTCTTATACCTTAGGTCCTTCTGTGTATTCCTCAAACGACTGACATTGACCATAAACTTGACTCTCCATCTCTCAACTCCAGGTATTTTCTCTTGCTGTCTTCCATGCTTGAAATACTCTTTCTCTTCAACTCTAACTTTTAGCTTCCTTTAAGTCCTGACAAAAATCCCATCTTCTAAAGGAATTCTTTCCCAACTCTTTTAATTCTAGTTTCTTCTTCTGATAATTATTTCCTATTTATCTTGTTTATATCTTGTTTGTACATAGTTGTTTTCCTGTTGTCTCCCTATCCCCACTAGAAGGTGACATCCATGAAGGCAAGGAATGTGTTTTGCCTTTTTTTTGTATCCCCAGCACTTAGCACAGTGTCTGACACATAGTGGGTGCTTAATAAATGTTTATTGACTAACTGACCTGGGGCACCCCTCATTTAACAGATGAGTAATCAAAAACCTTGAGAGATGAAGTGAGTTGCCTAGGATCACACACCCAGTATTTTGGAGAGTTGGGAATTGAATCTAAGTCTTACTTGCTTAAAGGCTGATTCACTATCTACTTGCATACCGCCCTCTCTGGTTCAGTAAAAATTTTTAAAAAGTCATTCATAATCAGTAACAACCATTAAAGGTTGTTTATGTTACTGATCATGAATCTTCTCTAGCTCTCAGTCTACTTCTAGCTTTCCTTACATACAGAATGTAGAGGCAATTACAGAGTTCTTAATAGTGTTAGATTTCACAGCCAGCTTCCATTTAGCCTCGGCACAGATTCTTTCCATATTGCCAAACCTTCCAAAGGTTCACACCTGAGGGTTTGCAATATGCCATCCAATGGTATAAAGATCCACACCTGAACAAACCATACCTACCCTCTCCACTCACTAACACATGCAAATACTTTCAGGCCTCTGTCAAAACGAGGACTCATAACCCTGAGTGCTTACACTTATACATACACAAACATACAACCCAATAACTAAATCACACTTTCAATTTCCATATTCTCTCCTTTTCAGACATAGTCTGTCACAAAGATCTAGGAGTTCAAACCAAGGATATACCAAATGTCAGTATCAAGAGACTGTCCTGACTGCTATCTTACAGCCCAGAAGGTATTATTATAGGCAGTTAGAAGCCTTCTTCCACTCAAGCCAGTTGTTGGCAGTCCAGTCATAAGAGCCCAGCATCTAACAGTTAACTGAAGGGGAGGTGGCAATGTATCTTTAACCTCTGGGGATGAGGTGATCATGGAAGGCAACTGCCATGCTATTGAATACAATGTCCCTTAGTCCCCATCCTGGGGAAAGGATTTTTTTTTCTTTTAATTCAATAGGAAGTTCTTACATAAGATAGACTGAACAAATATATACATACAGAATGAGCTCTCTCCTACACAAAGGGAGCATGTATATAAACAGACTTCCCATTTGGGATAGTGGGAATCAAAAATGAAAGGTATGGATTTTTTAAAATTTCAGTTCTTCTTCTTTCTTTTGTATGCATTCCATTTCTTCTTGAAATGCAGTTAATATTTAGACATTGAAAAGCATAGAAAGGGACCAAGCTTAGAAGGCACCCAAGACAGGTAGAGAATACTGCCCATGCATATGTGCTAAGTTATTGTTTCAATAATTATTCTGAATTCATTTTAATCAGAAAACACCCTAACACAGCACACATAGTAAAAAGAAAAGCACAAAGAAAAAGCAAAGTTTGACTCGAGGTAAAACTAAAGACCTCAGCCCTGAAAAGAAATTTAATTTTATGAAAATTTAGTGCATTTTACATTTAATTTTGCTCTGATTTGTGACTGAATCTCTTGGGTTCCAATGGTATATAAGAAACCATTAACTCTGTGGAGGCAATTGTTAGTTTTTATAATAAAAAATGCATACTGCTTATACCATTATTGCTTAGGAAATTAGGTAACATGCCTTCTAATACCCTGTGCGCAGAATACTGTAGCAAACCACTTAACTCGCAATAATAGAGTATTGACTAGGTACAGTGATATGTGAGACACTGCCATAGCCAGATTAGGCTACCTTCAAACTGTGCTCGATAGAGTCCCTGTTGTAATACATTTATTCCACCATAGCAGAAGAATTTTCCAAATAGATTAACTAAGAAAGGCCCTAAGAGGATCAAACTGTAAAAATAGATATTTATTTTTTCTGTTTTCATTTTGTTTTTAAATGCTTAGCAATAAGGATGATATTTTCATCTAAAAAATGATAATGTTATAATAGTGCATATAATACTGAGCACTGGATTAAAGACATATTTAAACTGAGAGATCTTTTTAAGGGAGTATTTCATGTTTTCATAAAGAAAATTAATATCCAGAAGGCTTGTGTTCACATGGGCAAGGCTTAAGAACATTGTAGAAAGGTTTCAGCACCTTGAGAATCCTTTAGGTGACATCCACTGGAATCAACAGAACATATTCAGACTGCAATGTGTACACACAAACGTACATGTGACTCAGTTCTCACACAAATATGTCCCTCTCACCCCACACCCAAAAAAAAGATCCATTATTCTCTACTAATCTGCAGCAACTGAGCATATTCCACAGTGACAACACAGGATAAATTCTCTTCTGGTCCCCATCACTGCCACATAAGTCCTAGAACATTCAGAGATTTCTATTTGTATCTGGTGTTTAAGTCTATTAAAATAAAGGACAGGCTCTCATTGAATAATTTCTTTGGGGTTGCCTGGATTAAATGAAGGGGCGGTCAGTAGGGAAAGTACTCAAGGTAAAGCACCAGTCCTATGAGATTCCATCTCATGTTTCCACAGCCAGGGCTTCAAGGTTCTCTCACCTCAGTCTCTTGGGCTCCCTCCATTCAAGGTGCAGTTCATATGCCACCTCCTTTACAAAAGAAATTATTGAGGTACCTGGAAAACCTTAGCCAGAGCTGGTGCCACACAGCTGCCCTCCCTCTCTATCCCATAACACCCCCAACTCACTCCATGACCTTCCTACCAATACCCCCTTTTCTCTTTTCCCTCTTTTTTTGGGCACTGAATCTCTCTATCCTTATTGATGCTTGAAAGAACTCAGAATCTTGCTCAACTCCAATCCATAAGCCCAATCCCCAATTCCCAACAGTGCTGGGCCAGGTCCCTCCAGGTGTCCTTCCTTGCTAGACAGATACCCCGTGAACTTTATGTCCTCTTAACCTTTTCATCTTCCCTGTGGTTGTGTTGTTTTCCCCAATTCTAGTGTAAGATCCTTGAAAAGAGGAACCACCATCTTTTTTTACTTGCATCCTCCCCACTTAGCACGTTAATTAGCACGTAAGAAGCACTTAATGTTTTTGTTCATTCTTGAAAAGCAGTGTAGGGGGGTGGAGCCAAGATGGTGGCTGGAAAGCAGGGACTTGTGTGAGCTCCCCCACAGGTCCCTCCAAAAATGTATAAAAATGGCTCTGAACTAATTCTAGAACTGCGGAACCCACAAAATAGCAGAGGAATGCAGGGCTCCAGCCCAGGGCAACCTGGATGGTTGCTGGGTAAGGTCTATCCCACAGAGCTGGGAGCAGAGCAGAGCCCAGTGTGGGCTGCGCCCGGACCAACCAGACCCAGAGCTGGGTGGAACAGGCCCTAGTGCCCTGAATCAGTGAGCTGTGGCAGTTACCAGACTTCTCAACCCACAAACACCAAAAACAACAGAGAAGGTTAGTGGGAAAAGCTGCTGGTACAGAGTGAAAGGAGTTCGCAGTTTGGCCACCACCCCGGGGCAGTGGGGGTAGTGCAGCTAAAGAACTACAGCTGCAATTGCTTCTGGCCCCAAGCCCACCTGGTGAGAGGAATTACAGGGTGAGTTGAATATGAAGAGATGATATCTAAAATAATTAAGGGATGAGAGAGTAATATATTGAGAGAGGGAGAAAGGGAGAGATAGAACAGGGTAAATTATCTCACATAAAAGTGGCAAGAAAAAGCAGTTCTGTTGGAAGGGAAGAGGAGGCAGGTGAGGGGGAATGAGTGAATCTTGCTGTCATCAAATTTGACCTGAGGAGGGAATAACATGCACACTCAGTTGGGTATCTTACCCCACAGGAAAAAAAGGAGGAAGGAGATAAAAAAGGGGGGGGAAGATAGAAGGGAGGGCAAATAGGGGGAGGAGGTAATCAAAAGCAAACACTTTTGAAAAGGGACAGGGTCAAGGGAGAAAATTGGATAAAGGGGAATAGGATAGGAAGGAACAAAATATAGTTAGTCTTTTACAACATGAGTATTGTAGAAGGGTTTTACATAATGATACACACATGGCCTATGTTGAATTGCTTGCCTTCTTAGGGAAAGTGGGTGGGGAGGGAAGAGGGGAGAAAATTTGGAACTCAAAGTTTTAAAAGCAGATGTTCAAAAAAAAAGTTTTGCATGCAACTAGGAAGTAAGATATACAGGCAAT